>CM021100.1:216381456-216679611 GCA_007115665.2 Sequoiadendron giganteum
CTCCCACTCTCTCTTTCTCCCACTCTAAAAAATATACTAAGAAAACCAAATTTCACATAACGCGAGCGCATTTTTTACTCCACTAAAACGGTAAAAAACTCTATATACCTGTGATTTGAAGGCCCACAGTCTGCATATTCCTCTGGTTCTGCACGTGCTCCAACAAAAAATAGCTTTTTGATGATGTTGTGAAGTGTGTAAGCATCTTTTTCACATTCCATCACCTTTCCCATGATCTTTTTACCACCTTTGCATGAAATAGCAAAGTTTCCACGTTGAAAGACATATAATATCAATTGAAGTTTGAATTCCATTGAAAACTGATATACAATTGAAGTGTGGAAGGGAACAAGCTTTTGAACAAATCAAATTGTTGTGGAGTTTGAAGAAAGAAGAAGCTGAGGCTACATAATTGGGTTGAACTCCTCCAATTGAAAGTCTGGTTTTTAAGGTATGTGAAGTCTTTACACATTTTCTTTCATTCTATTATGGCTTGCTTTCACTTTTGTTTGTCATTATAACCTTAGGTTGTCAATGCACATTTTAAATTACCATTATATACACAATTATATACACTTGCCAATTACCATTTTAATCTTGATGTAGAGCATCTACCAGGATCCACAAATTATCAAGGGTACTTCTGACCCTAACTTAAATTGAAGAAGATCAACAAACAAACTCAATCATCTTTTCATCAAAACATTAGAACTTGGTTTCAACTTTTTTCAGACTCAAAAAAATAGATTAACCATCATAAAATTGATTGTAACATAGCATAAAGTTGATTAGAAACTCAAAACCATTCACAAAAATTCATCCTTTAAGACAACTCCAAGCCTCTCCCATTCCTCCGAAGGGTCCAAACACCTTCCAATACCTCTGCACAAACTGATGCAGTACAAAGGAAGAAATCAACACCTTTCTTGACACACTTATTCAACTATATTTCCCTTCACAAAACATTTGATTTGTATACTCAAATTAGCATTAAGAGTTCCCAATTCCTTAAGGACCTTCAAAACACCTTGAAAATATTGAACATAACTGATTACAATCAACTAGGTTCCTCAAAACATCAACCAATGATTATGTCATTCACAAGTTGTCTTAAATCTTCCATAATGGCACCATTGTTTACAAACACAAACTATAATTCTTAAGGCACAACCAAACCATTATTTGCTTAATAAATCTTTGTTTGAGTTAGTACAACAAAATTGAAACCTTTCAAAAGTATTCCCTTACACACAAACTTAGTTCCTTTCTTCACTGTCCACATTACTAGTAGCCAAGCATCTGCAAACTGTCACATGTATCTCCCAAACCATGCACACACTTCAAACTGTGATACTCATTTTTGATGCAGAGTTAGAGGACCCAAAACCATTGAAGATGTCAAATTTCCTTCAAGAGCCATCTAAGAAGATTAAAAAGGTGTAATGGACCAATCCCAACACTCCTCCAAGTTGGACAACAAACAAAAACATTATTTCCCACATTTCACCCTTGGAATCTAGTTACTGTGCAAAACCAGTTTTGGGCCCTTAACTCCAAAACTTTCCAAAATGCCAGGAAAATAAAAGAATGATTGTAGCACCAATTTCAGAGTTTCAAGACATACCTTAACCCATGACTTGACTCCTTTGGGACAACTTTAAGAAAACTGACCTTTTCACTATTTTAGGTCTCCAAGTAGGCCAATTTTACAAAGGAACTACCCTTAGATCTTCACACCAGACCTCCAAACCCAAAAAAAATCTTTAATTAGGTCTCAAAACAAGATAATTTCTAGGTCTTAGGACCTTACCCACTCAACTAGGATTCCAATACAAAAACCCCCATTTTTCAATGCAAAGAGGGAGGGTTTATAGAAATTCCTATACCCGGGCCTTCCCAAACCATTCCAAAGCATCAAAAATCTTCAAAATAACCTACACAAGGTAAAAATTTCATTACATAGACCACTCCTTCAACACTTTTTCAAAATCACTCCTTGGTTCCTCAAATTCTCATGGAAAAGTGCTTGTTTGAGCTAACAACCCCATCCTATTGTCATTAGTTTCATTCCAAGGAATTTTAAACAATAAAATACCCTAATCTAAAAATTTACATGCAATCCCACTGAGAAACAAGTCATAACAATAGGTGGGATGGTCATTCATAATTAAATCCTACCCAAACCCTTGACTAGCTTGAAATGAGCAGTTTCAAAAAATTATCAATTGCTCCCTTCAAATGCAATGTTAAGCCCTCAAAACTAATGCATTAGAGAGTTAAGACATATTCCTACAGTATTATATTATTTTTCTATCAAGGGGAGGCTGTATAGATGCGTACAAGTGCACCAAAGTGCAAAAAAACCAGTGAATTTCTGCAAAAAAGCATTTTTTTATCAAAAAAATGGATTTCAAAATGAACGAAATCCTCCCTTCGAGCCAATGGAGGTTGTTTAAAACTTTTTAAATGAAAACCAACTCCCACCAATTCCTATAACTAACAAACAACCACCTTTGAAAGCTCATATAACCGGTAAATGGAAAATGTCTTTAGTGACCCTCTTACAACATGAAGATACCCAAAATTGAATCAAATTTCAAAATGGAAGCATAAATTGTCAAGGTGCTCCTACACCACAAAATTATCAAACACTCACAATTCCATTACACTCATTAGTTTTCAGAATCACCATCATGGTTATTCACTTTTAGTTAGGAATGTGCTTTGGCCAGCCTAGTGTTACCATAATTTGTACACATTTGTCTACATGCTAGGTTAACTTTTGTACATGATGATTGTAAGTATTATTGAAATGAAGGCTTCAATAACATATATTTTTCAATTAACTTCAATGGATACATTTCTCAGGAACTAATATTCGTCTCATTACCATAGTACAGATAAAATTATCCGCCATGCCGAAGAAAAAGAGAAAGAGGAAACTAACAGACGAAGAGAAGGAAACCTTGAAAGAAAAGGAGAGAGTTCGAGTGGTGACATATCGTGAAAAGAAGAAATTGGAAACGATTGATGAAAATAACCCAATTGTAGAGGAACCTCAACTATCAAAAAGAGAATGGGAATTGGAAGCACAATAGGCACAAATGCGAAACCATCATCGTAAGACAGATTTAGATACCATAGTTGGAGACACACCCTCTACGACAAGTGAATATGAAGGGAAACCATTAAGCACAAGTGAATATGGAGGGACACCATCTAGCACAAGTGAATATGGATAGATACCATCTACTGCAAGTGTATATGGAGGGACACCATGTACTGCAAGTGAATATTGTTGGACACCATCCAACACATCTCAAGTTGACAGTACATCATCACTCGAAATTGATGAAGAATGTATGCCATCATCCCCATGTGAACCTCAAGGTATGTCTTCTTCTCCACCCTCGATCAAAGGTACATCATCAAGAGTATTGGAAGAATAACACAAGGTCGTCTCTGAATCAAAGGGATGTGGTAAGAAGGAGAATCAGTAGTCGGAATCGTGAGCCACATCCAAAGCATTTTTTGGATATGACTCAAACCCAATTTTTTCAGAAATTTGAAAATGATTATCCTCAAATTAGTATTTCTCAAAGATTTTTTGAACTACTTAAACCTTTTTATGTCAAGATAAATCACACATGCACTACTTGTTGTTGTAGACTACATATTGAATTTTCTAACCATTACGATGTTTATTGTTCTATATGTTTAGATTTGCATACTAATGATGTTTTGTAGGATTGTGGCATAGAAGCCCCACCAAAATATTCAAGAGAGTTCTTATCAAAAAAATTATGTGAAATAGAGGATGGCCAGATATTCTATAGAACAACATGCTTGGATGGTTCATGCGAGCGGCGTTAGGTAACTTCAGTATGCTGATCATCATCCCGACATATGGAAACTTACAAATGGTACGGGACAAAAACTAGTAGAGTTGAGTATAAAATGATGGCATATGCTACAAAAGATGGGTCTCAAGCAAAAAGGTGTGATTTGGTTATTGAGAAGATTCCAGTGTACAAATTTATGACCACATTTCGTGATAGTATACTGTTTGAGTATGCAATGCATACCCATAGAGCCCGATGGTTGGACATGCAGTTCAAGCTATGCAAGGACACCTTTCTAGTTGGAAGCATAGTATCCGTGGTTGACTTTGCAGAGAACTACACTCTACAACCACAACATGAGGTGCAGTCACAATATTACAACTCTACACAAGTTTCGATATTTGTGCACATAGCATTCATTCATGCATCTGATAGTAAAGATGAGCAAAGGAAGGTAATGAGGGAGTACCACTTTTACATTAGTGATGATCGCACACATTTTGCAGAGTTTGTGTAAGGTTGCTTCCAGATGTTCTATAGTGGTTTGGCTCATAGGGGCATAGAATACGATCAACATATAATATGGTCTAATAACTATGCAGCATAGTTAAGAACTCGCACATGTTCTACTAGTTGTGCAAGATGCATGTCATTATAGGTGTTCAACATATGTGGAACTTTGGGAGGTTGGACATGGAAAGGGGGAGCATGATGGTGTAGGAGCATGCGTGACAAGCGCATTAGCATGAGAAGAGTTAAAGTATAAAGACAGTGCAAAGTTTATAAATGCAAAATCAATCGTTGAGTGGTGTAATACTTTGATGGGTCCAGGTAATGAAGGTACGTCTTCAGTTCGTAGATTTTTTTGGTTGATGGATGATACTAACATTGCACCATATGAAGACTATTGTACACTAATAGGATCGAGTGAGGTACACTCTTTCCTTAGCTCAAATATAGGTTCATG
Organism: Sequoiadendron giganteum; assembly: GCA_007115665.2. Classification (NCBI taxonomy): domain Eukaryota; kingdom Viridiplantae; phylum Streptophyta; class Pinopsida; order Cupressales; family Cupressaceae; genus Sequoiadendron; species Sequoiadendron giganteum. The sequence goes on from CM021100.1 coordinate 216,386,266, forward strand.
GAGTATTGATACATGAAAGATGGCATGCTTTTGTTCTTCATGTACAATGCAAGACTGGAATGATTGTGAGTCAGGGGAGTGGGTTGACAAATGGTTCACAAGTTATCTTAGCCCACTTCACATGTATCGCCCTCTAACGACATTAGAACTGACACAGATAGAATCATCGATCGACTTTGACCACATATCAGATCTAGTTCAATGAGGTGATATATCTACTTTCTTAGTTGTTGAAATTCCATATCGTTCGATCTTACTTTGTACTGTATTTGTACTGTTGACAAATTTCAAGAGATTTTTTGCACATATCAATGCGGGGCATGTTTATGTAGTTATTGCAAATGCAGACAATAAAGAGGGAATAGACTATTACTTGTGTCATTGTGTTGAGACCAAAAAGAAATTGGAGGCCCCACTTATAGATGGAGAAAACATCGAATACCCTACAGGCTCAGTTGTGGTTACTGGAACATGGCTTAGAAGGTACCCACATTCAAGTGTTAAACATTGGCTATTTCAGGACTTTGACATGCATTGTAAGATTCTTCATTACTTGAACCTTGTCATGGCATCCAATGTTCATTTGACCAAATATGGGGGTAGACCTTTGAACAAGACGTTATGGAAGGTCCGTGAGTCTGACCATGAGGCAATACTTGACACAATAAAGAGTAGAGCAGACTTAGATGGTTCGTTGGATTAATTTTTAAGTATATGCACATTGGTTCTTATTAATTTATACTTGTATGCACATTAATTTGTTTGATGCCAATGCTATCATCTTCTTTTATAGTGATTGGTGTCCCCTTGCAAAAAATGCAGATATATGAGCCATCCAAGAGAATGTCAACCAGAAAAGAAATGCAACATCCTTATTTTGATGCCTGCATGCAACATCTGTAAGTGCCTTCCATCTATTTTTATTTCATTTCCATTTTGGATGCTCTTTCTTTTTCTCTTTTATTTTGCGTATTTGTAAGTAAACTACTAAGGGTTGATTGATCTTTCATTGCAAAAAATCATGATTTAAGAGCCATTATCAAAAATCTCAGCGAAAAAAGCAATACAACATACTTATTTTGATGATTTTGACAAATCTCAATTTTGATTTCAAGCCATTATAAGAGAGTGTGTGAAGCTTAGTGAGAGAATCTCAAGTTACTCATTTGAAGTTAACCTCATAATGAGCACCTATGATGTAGACATTTAAAGAGAATCTTGAATGTATGAGTGACATTGTAAAAGATCTGAGAGAACAAAGTGCCAGAGGCATTGTAATAATATTTAGTTACATAATGACATATACCCAAATATTTTAAGGTTGGAGTTCATGTTTGGTGTAGTAGAACCTTGTTGTGTAAATGCCTTGAGTAGGAAAATTTGCAAACTTTGAATTTTGAAATGTAAACAATGTGAAAAAGGTCATATATAGGTCATGTAAACAATTTGTACACATTTTTCTGCAACTCATGTGACCAAGTGGACTGTTCCAACACGTCTGAATAGGTATGTTTATGCTATACATGGTCCTCTTTCGCACCGAAACACATAGAATTGCTCCGAGCTATGTTCCACCAGATCGATCCCTTAAAGGTCCAAAGTGCAAAATGGATGCGAAATTCAACATGCTATTACTCAGATACCATGACACATAGAAAATTTTCATTTGATCCTATAGAAAGGCATTGGGACCCTCTAGAAAAACCTCTCTCGGTTTTGGCTATCTTGGAGTGGTTTTCTCGTGGAAGTGGATTTTCACTTGATGGAAAAATCATCAAATTCAAGCAGTGCAAAGTTGTAAAGTGGTGCAACTTTTGTTCTGCAACTTGTGTGACCAAGAAGACTATTCTAACACATCTGAATGTGTATTTTTATGCTAGGCATGGTCCTCTTTTACACCGAAACACGTGGAATCGCTTTGAGCTACGTTCCACCAAATCGATCCCTGAAGGGTCCAAAGTGCAAAATGGCTGCAAACTTCAGCATGCTATTACTTGGATACTGTGAAAATTAGAAACTTCTCATCTAAGCCAACAAAAAGGCATTGAGCCCCTCTAGAAAAACCTCTCTCGGTTTTGGTTATCTTGGAGTGGTTTTCTTGTGGCGACGAATTTTCACTTGATGGAAAAAGCATCAAATTCAAGCAGTGCAAAGTTGTAAAGTGGTGCAACTTTCATTCTGCAACTTGTGTGACCAAGCAGACTATTCCAACACATCTGAATATGTATATTTACACTAGGCATGGTCCTCTTTTGCATCGAAACACATGGAATCACTGTGAGCTATGTTCCACCGAATCGATCCCTGAAGGGTCCAAAGTGCAAAATGGCTGCAAACTTCAACATGCTTTTACATGGATACCATTACACTTAGAGACTTATCATTTGATCCTATAGGAAGGCATTGGGCCCCTCTAGAAAAACCTCTCTCGGTTTTGTCTATCTTGGAGTGGTTTTCTCGTGGCGGTGGATTTTCACTTGATGGAAATGTCTCAAATTCAAGCTGTGCAAAGTTGCAAAGTGGTGCAACTTTCGCTCTGCAACTCGTATGACCAAACTAAATGTTCCAATGCATTCACATAGGTATTTTTATTGTAGGAATGGTCTTGTTTTGCACTGAAACATGTCGAATCGCTCTGAGCTACGTTCCACCAGATCGATCCCTTAAGGGTCCAAAGTGCAAAATGGCTGCAAACTTCAGCATGCTATTACTCGGATACCGTGACACTTAGAAACTTACCATCTAATCCTATAGGATCATATTGAGCCACTCAACAAAAGCCTCTCCTAGTTTTGGCTATCTTAGAGTGGTTTTCCCGTGGTGGTGGATTTTCACTTGATGGAAAAAGCATCAAATGCAAGCAGTGCAAAGTTGCAAAGCAGTGCAACTTCCGTTCTACAACTTGTGTGACCAAGAAAACTATTCCAACACATTTGAATAGTTATTTTTATGCTAGGTATGGTCCTCTTTCACATCGAAACACGTGGAATCGCTCTGAGCTATGTTCCACCAGATCGATCCCTTAAGAGTCAAAAGTGCAAAATGGCTGCGAACTTCAGCATGTTATTACTTGGATACTGTGACACTTAGAAACTTCTCATCTGATCCTACATAAAGGCATTGGGCCCCTCTATAAAAACCTCTCTCGGTTTTGGCTATCTTGGAGTGGTTTTCTCGTGGCGGCGAATTTTCACTTGATGGAAAAAGTGTCAAATTCAAGTTGTGCAAATTTGTGAAGTGGTGCAACTTTCGCTCTACAACTCGTGTGACCAATTGGACTATTCCAACATATCCAAATAGGTATTTTTATGCTATGAATTGTCCTCTTTCACACCAAAACACATGGAATCGCTCTGAGCTATGTTGCACTGAATCGATCCCTTGAGGGTCCAAAGTGCAAAATGGCTGCAAACTTCAGCATGCTATTACTCAAATACCATGATGCTTAGAAACTTCTCATCTGATCCTATAGGATCATGTTGAGCCTATCTACAAAAACCTCTCTCGGTTTTGGCTATCTCGAAGTGGTTTTCTAGTGGTGGCGGATTTTCACTTGATGGAAAATGCATCAAATGCAAGCAATACAAAGTGGTGCAACTTTCGTTTTGCAACTTGTGTGACCAAGCGGACTGTTCCAACACATCCATATAGGTATTTTTACACTAGGCATGGTCTTCTTTTGCACTGAAACACATGGAATCACTCTGAGCTATGTTCCATCGGATTGATCCCTTAGGTTGGAGGAGTCTAAAGTTGCAAATTTGTAAGGTTCTTAAAGAAACAAATTTGAAATGATATTGAATGGCCCAGTTAGCACTCATTGCATCTAGATGATGCTCATAGAGGTAAGGCACTAGGCCTTCCCGGGAGGTCACCCATTCCAGTATACTCCAGCTCAAGCGCTTAACGAAGAATTTTTTTCCCCAAGGTTAAGCCCACTTAGCTTGCAACCCCATTTGCAAAACCTTCATCAAGTGTTGTGCCTTATGAAACATTCATTGATGTGCCTTATGAAACATTCATTATAGAGCCCCTTTAGCTCATCCATTGATAAGTAGGAGGTATTTTCTACTATGTGTCAAATTGTGATATTGCTATCAGGATTCCATTGAGCAGTCATTTGTAGTATTAGATATAGCTCTAGCTTCTACAGTATTGCACATGATTGTAGACAATTTCAAAGATCTAGATGACATCAATAGTTCACATTACTCAAGAAGGATGAACATCTTAAAAAAATTTGTGGAAATCAGGACAAGTAAGCTTCTTGTGGACTTAGGGTTGCAATATTTGATCTACAACATGTTCCACCATTTCTTCAGTAGGATCAAGAACACACATGTAATGAAGGTGTGTTTGTAGCCATGAAAGATTATGGTTTGAACTATCTAGAAGAGTGATGTTTTATCTCGACCAATCATATCTATACCATGGTTTGTTTGGAAACAAGGATGGGCTCTATCTTCATCGGCATATACATTATTCCTCGATTTGTTCACACCAGTGTTACAATACTAGGACTCGCCTCAGACTTCACAAGCCATTTTTTGACTTGGACTCGGGCTCGGAGGCCAGACTCGACAAATAGAAAAACCTAAGAAATTCAAATATTTGTAAGGATTTAAAACTTGTTTTATGCACCCTTTAATAAATAAACCTTAAAGACACAATAGCATCATCAAATATAAATTACTATGATCCCATACACAAAAATACATCAATCACATAAGTATAAGCACAAATTTTAGCTGAAGGAAATAACACATTTAGATATATAAATATTGTGATATTGCTATCAAGATTCAATTGTGTAGTTTTACAAGTCAAACTCGTTGACCCATGATTCATCAATAGTGGTTCACAAGAACCCATCTCTCATGATAATGAATGGTTCATAAGGAGGAAGATAAATCTTCATACATTTATTCTATCACAAATGAGATAAGTGCTTGGTTTCATGAAGGTCATGATACAACCATTAATGGGGAGTGGATACATGAAGAACTGATGGAGAATGATAATGGCTTCAGACCTGCTATAAAGGAAAAAAAAAATTGTTTCAATGATGCAAGAGGTTTTTGGTTTCACTACCAAAATGAGCCTATGAAGAATGCATGTGAAACTCCTTTTGACCTTGAGGGTGTTCTTACTCCATCTCAAGGATCATGCATTGAGGATGACATAGATCAATGCTAGGGCTAACCAATTAATAATTATACATGTGAATAAGTCAAACATGTACATGTCAATAAGGGAAGTACAAGTACTCAAAAACACGTAAGCCTCAAAAAGTATACACACAAATACATAGTATACACAAATTAAAACAAAGTATATGCACAAATACAAGGTATATGCATGAAAACATGTAAGCCACAAAGTATACATTTGAATGCACATAAGTCACAAAGTACACGTAAATTGTAAAGTATACACTTGAATACTTTTAACTCATATCTATTGAACCATCAATTTAGAATGCAAATATGGAGAGGCATCGATAAAAGATATTTGTATTAACCAAATAGCCATGTAGGCATACATCAATATATGTCGATATAAGTATGAAATATATGTACAAAATAGCCATATAGGCATACAATGTCAAATATGTCCAATAAAAAATATGTACAAAACTGCCATGCAGACATACAACAAGGACTCTAGAATCAAAAGTCATTGCTCTCCATGCTCTGGAAATAAAATCTTTACCTCTCCTTTTCACTCAGATGGTGATAGGTCTGTCACTCATTTTTTCTGCGCTTGTGGAGAACTCCTGCTACTCCTCCTAGGGTTTAGTTCATGGTGAAGTTTTAACTGTTACAATAAGAAGTAAAGACATGAATATATAGAAATTACATTATAAAAATGATATATTGGACAAAATAATCACTTAAATCCATCTCACGATCTCTCTACACGAGGGAAATATTCTCACACCAATGCTCAGGCGTACTCAAGCCCTGTATAAACCATAAAAATAAAAATTAAACTACATGAATCAATAATGGTTTGATTTTTCACTAACATCTATAACAACAAATGTAAATTGAAATTTACTAATTTTCCTCATACCTCTTCTTTTAGAGCCACCGAGGATTGTATAGCATATGTCACACCAATATCCATTTCCCTCATCACATTCAGAGGTGTATCATCTCGCAACAACTGAAAATAAAACAACAAATTATTCAACGTAATCAACGATGTGCATGTATAAACTACACAAGTCTATTAAGTACTTGATTCATTAGTTAAACTCTTTATTATATTACCTACGTGAAGGTTTGAGTAAATCCACTGCCACTCAGAAGTGTTCCATCGAAACTTCCAATATTAGTCTATTCAACATCCAAAATTGCATATTAAATTACCATTCATAAAACAATTCCATTAACATGCAAGAAATGTATAATTGTTTACTAGTTACATACCCTAGCGATAGGTGTACTACAGAAACAGGTTGGTGGGGGGCCGATGTATCCAGTCTCAACACCGTGACCCTACAATTTTATTAAAATCATAAAAAAAATTTAGTTAATCTTGCATTTCAAAATCGAAATTTAATAAATTAAATTCAATGAACACATGCACTAACTTTTACCTGACTATCAATGCCATATGCCTCATGCAAAATTTTGGCTACCCTCTCCATCTCCATAGCTGCAGATGAATCCTACGTACCAGTCTCTTGAGGGTCGGTGGGGTCATGTGAACAAGTAGCCCCGCAAGATTGACACACATGTATTTGAAGGCCACCACTCGAAGACTCCCCTGGATGGCACTATAGAATAGGGCTAGTATGATGGATGACACTTTGGGTCAAAGTGATGATTGCTTGCAATGTCTCTATGTCAGCACTTTCCTTCACAATAGAAGCATAACAATGTGCTCACGAGGTGGCCTAGTGAAAGCTCGTCTACCTTGTCACGTAGGATCCGGCTATGCACCAGGTCTATCCTAAGCTGACCCCCCACCTCTCCCGTGGAAATCCCTCATATCAAAATAATTTGGGATTTTGTTCAATATGAACTCACTATATAGTTTCCTAAGGAAATATTGTGGGACCTCGCAATTGTTGCATAGTGGGTAATCGAAGACTATGTACCACCTATCATAAAACCAGTCCCTAATATGTCGATGGTGGCACCAATGGATAGGAAACCTCTTCGCATTGAGGGTAAGATTTTGATTTGTACGTGGGTCCATGAATATTGAGCACAAATCACCTTTTGTAATTTTTAAATCCTTCACATCCTTGTATGATAGATTATTTGCATAATAGTCCCTAGCCACCTACCTCCTATCTTCCCATCTAGTTATTTGTTTGCTAATTGAATCTACGTTTTCTAACATATGTTTTAATGAATTTGCTAGAGTGATTCTTTCTATGGTTGAACCATTTGGATCACTCAACCTATTGATCAAATCCTCAATTTTCTTTTTGTTGTTCTCAATTTCACTCATTAAATTTTGTTGAGTGCCAAGAGGGGGTTGAGTGACTAGTGGAGGAGGTTGATGTTGTTGTTGATTTTGATCTTGAGGATTTGGTTGGTCTTCCTGATGAGGATTTTGAGCATTTGCAGGTTGATTTGCATCTCCTAAAAATTTAAACAAATAGATATCAAATTCAACCTAAAACTAATAAATTCAAAACAAAAATCATAGAATACTTACCTCTCACAGCTCCTCATCATCGTGGTGCCATCGTTGTGAAGAAATATGGATTGTTGGTGAAGAGATTCTCCTCCTAGAACACAAGCGTGATATTGTGGGGTTTTTGGCCACGGGTGAAACAAAAAAACCAGTCAAAATGCAAATGAGATATTTGCATTTTTTTTTCTTTTAACAATAAATAACGTGAGTGCATTATAACACACGTTATTTCTTTGTATTTGCGAGACCTAGCCTAGGCTTAATGGAGACATAACGCGAGTGTGTTATAACGTGCTCGCATTATGGTTTTCAAACTTCTTTTTTTAAGGGTGTCCACAGAATTGCTACCCATTTCCATGCACTCGCCCAGCCATGAGTTATGTCACCTCAGAGTGAGTACATGTTTTTTGGATAAACAACCTAGATCTTATCCATAATGGGATGGAAAAACAATCAAAGCTTGATCCAACTCTCCTTTTCTCCCTTTCATTCTTTTACATTATTTTCATGTGTGATCTTTTGTGCTAATGTTTGGTTTGCCATGGGATCTTGATCCTAGGGGCTTGATAACCCCTCTTGATTGTTGTTGTCTCATCTTTCTAGCATGGGTGCATTTGGATCCCTCTCAATGTGCGTATTTGGATACTTTAGTGTGAGTTTGAAGCAAGTTCATCCTCTCACTAAAGTGGAGGATAAATGTAGCATAGAAAAATGTATCTTTGTACATTTTCATGCTCATTTGGGTCTTTCTTATGGATGTTGGCCTATTTTTTCCTAGATTTAATGTTGTAATGTGGTCAACACATTCACATTAGGTCTTGCACCATTATGAATCAATAAGAAATTTATGATGCCTTGTAAAAGTTTTTTAACCCACTTTCACACTTTTCTAGGACCTTTTTAATATAATTCACTTAAATAACATCTTTTTATCACTTACCAAGCCTTATTTCAAAGTTTTGTAAGAAAATTTCACTTTGTTCTAGGCTTTTTATCAATAATTTGACCCTTTCTTATGTTTAAATGGCCCCATTATACACTTGCAGGCCCTACTTAAGTGTATTTTTTAGAATAATCGTGTTAAACATCATGTAATACACTTTAATTCTTGACACCTACTTAAAATTCCTAAGTGGGACCAAGCCACCACTAGGGGTGACTTAGTGCCACTTGGCTCAAAAATCAAAATTATTTTAAAATTATGGCGGGATATTGTTTTCTAACCTTGAGGTCAACTTGTGATGTGGAATTTTTGGTAAATTTTGTATAATTATGTATAAATATAGGGTTTTTCCTCTCATTTCACCCCCATTCACTTACTAATTCATTCAATCAATTATCAAGCATTCACTTTAGCATTCTAGGCATTCTTAAGCATACATCCATTAGAGCTTCTACTTGCATATCTTTAGATTTCTACTTCAAGGGTTTGGTGAATTGTAGCATTGCATGTTGTTAATTCATCATTCTCTTTCAATTTCATTTTATTTTCAAGGGTTTAATTACCAAATTGAGGTTTGACCAAGGCAAACCCTTAATAGGTTTTCCCCTCTTTACATGTGTTTTGCAGGTCTTGTGTGCAGATTTAGCAAAGAGCGAGGTTGGAAAAGTTGTCAAAAAACTCATCAAAGTCTTTCAAAGTCAACAAAACCCTAAAATAAGCTTGGAGAATACCTACAGGTCAAATTTTGTACATTCAAATATGAAAACCTATCAGGAGCTAAAATGCAAACTGAGAGCTACAGATTGCATCTTTGAATTTCCCAAAATCTGGAGGTGGACTAAGTCTCCATCAATGGTGAATTAATTCCACTACCAGGCTTAATAAGTGGTTTCTACAGTTCTGAGTACCCTTTTGGCTGAAGCTTGTTCTGATAGAATTTCCCCGAAATAGGACTAAGTCGCTCAGCTTGGCGTAAGTGTCCCAGTAGGCTTCAATAGTGATTTTTGCAGGATTCCAGAGCTCCTCTCCACCCATGTCTAGTTTCCAAGTGAACCTCTCCAATCTCATTAATTTTTGTTATAGTTTACTTGTATTTTTAGTTCATTTTGCATATCACTGTGTGTTTTCAAACAAAGTGCATTTTCTTAGTTTTGCATTAGTATTTAATTACTTTTATCAGTTCTTTGCATTTAAGACATTTCTCTTGTTGAGAAAATGTGTCTCAACTTCTAGCTAGAAGTCCCTATTTTTCATTCCTTGGCAAAAATTTGTTGTTTCTGTAGTTTACCGCCATACCACGCCTAGCTTATTTCTGCCTTTACTGCCATACCATGCCTAGCTTTATTCCTGCCTTTACCGCTTTACCCTGATAGTACCGTGGTGGAAGGGTAGCGGTTACCTCTTTACCGCTCACAGTCTATCCCCTGGCTGCGGTGCTCACAGTTAACATCTTTCGACTTGTCTTGGCGGTTATCGCCACACCGTGGATAGTTAAGTCCTTGACTGTGGTGGCCGCAGTGAAGCCGCTTGCGATGGTCTTGGCAGTTACTGCCATACCACAGGCGGTGGGTCCACTCACTGTGGTGGTCACAGTGAGACCGCCTACGGTCGGGTCCGGCAGTTACCGCCATACCACAGATGGTGAGCCTGCTCACTGCGGTGGCTCCGATAAGACTGCCAGCGGTCTGGCCGACGGTCACCGCTTTATCGAGGGGTGGCTTGTCGGCCCCCACGGTAGTGCAGTTTGACCGCCAGTGGTCCCATAGACTGGTTACCACAACACCGCGATCTAGTTCGATGTCTGCAACGGTAGCATGGTGGAGGTTAGAAGGCAAGATGAGCGAGCTCGATGAAGTCATCGGTGAGCTTAGATGAGCTCACCACTGTTTCATAGGTCGACTCAGTTGGGGTTGTGGTAGTGCGGGTATGGTCGGGGTGATCTCGGATGACCTCATCACCATATCATGAGCAAGACGAATGAGCTCAATGGTAGAGTGGTAAGTACTTAGAGAGCTCAGACGAGCTCGGGGCTAGTTTTGACTGAGTTGGACTTGGAGTCAAATTGTGATAGCGAATGTAGGAAGGACATGTGGGTCGATGTTAGATGTTGATTGGCCAAAGGCCAAAATAGTAAGAGCAGTAATTGCAGGTTGTCTCAAGGTGGCGGACAAGACCCAATTTGGGTAAAGAAGTTAATGCCTGGGTGGCTCGATGCAGGGAGATCGACATGGGCTGATTGATTGTGTGATTGGATGTCTGATTCATGAACCTGATGGTCGATGATTGGTTGATAGAATTGAATTCTATGTATGACTTTCTTAGTTGAGTACATGATTGCATATATCAGCCAAATATATGTAAGTAAAATAAGTCGAACTATAAGAGATAATTTATTGTATACTTTAATGTAAGTATTGTAACAGTCAGATAGAACTTTATGTTGTTGTGAGTTGATCAGAGAGAAGACTGAACATTGTATTTAATTCTTTGTTACTATATGTAACTAAGAGAATTTTCCTAGGGTTAGCAAATCAAATGCAAAACATGAAAAACCCAAAGTGATAATGAAGTGCAAAGGAATAAAATGAAAACAAATGAAACAATCTCATCAAAATATCTTCATCCTCCATGGCTGACCTCCATTATACCTTCTCAACTTGCTCAAATATGATGTTGCCCTCGGATTTATGACGAGCAATCTAATGACAATGATAAGCCCTAAGCAAATGTTGAAAGATTTGAGTAACTAAATGAAAATAATGCAAGAGTATAAAATTGCAAGAACATGAAGTTGCAAGATGCTGAAGTTGCAAGATATGCCAAAAAGAGACCAAAATTGCCATTTTATATAAAATGCAATTTTGTGTGAATGGCCAAGATTAAAAGTTAACAAGTGCCCTAGAATCAATGGATAAGATTCAAAATAACAACCCACAATTAGGGTTAGGGCAACATTAGGTCAAATTTGAAATGAATGGACAAGATTGATTTTTAGAAAATCAAATCAAGGGCTAACAATGCATGTGACAAGAGATATTGGGCACACAAAACAAAGTTGCTGGAGAATCAAATAATAATTTAAAATTATTTGATTCAAAAGTGGTGGGGTCATGTGAGAGTAAATAATTTAATTTAAATTATTTACTAAAAAGAGGGAAATTAGAAAGTGAGACTTATTTTAAATAAATAAATTTTATTTAAAATGAGCACAGTAAAAGAAGTGATAGAAGAAATTAAATAATAAAAGTTATTTAATTTAGGTGGTGAGACTTATTTTAAATAAATAGATTTTATTTAAAATGAGCACAACAAAAGAGGTGATAGAAGAAATTAAATAATAAAAAGTTATTTAATTTAGGTGGAAATTAAATAATAAAAATATTATTTAATTATAGAAGAATGTGACAAAAGTAACTTTTTGAGTTAAATATAATGATTTAATTCAAAATTCAAAAGAGTGGACCAAATTAAATAAATAAAATTTATTTAATTTAGGAGAGAAAAGGCTAATGAATAATTAAATGATTAAAAATAATTATTTAATTATAGTGGAAAGTGGACAAAGATTAAATAAATAAGAATTTATTTATTTTTAGAAAGAAGAGGACTCTTTAAGAATTAGTGACGTATTAAACAAATAAATAAAATTATTTATTTAATAATCAAGAAGACATAATGGACAAAAATAATTAAATAAATTGAGAGATTTATTTAATTATAGGAAGACATTAGACAATTAGTGACGCATTTATTTAATAATCATGGAGAATAAAAATATACGAATTAATTAAATAATTATGAATTATTTAATTACTAGTCGAAGGTGAGTCAAGGGCATAATTAGAATATCTTAATTATGCTAGGATGAAATGTGGAAAAATAGAGCTTGCAAGCCTAGGTCATTTTTATGTGTCTACACTGTAATACAATAGTCTTGACTTTGGGTGGTGGGTTTTTTACTTGAAAAAGTTTTCCCACGTATATCTTGTGTCAATCTATGAATGCTAAATTTGTGAAATCTCTTTTGTGTTGCATGTATTTATCTCAGTAGTTTTAAATGCTATTGGAACTTGTTTTTATGCTCTCCTCCTCTATTGTATTAGTGTTAAGGGAAATTTTTTGCACTTTTGGGTCTCTAGATCCATTCCCGTTTTCCCTTCAAGTGGTATCAGAGTTTGTCCAGTTGTGTTATCCTTGTTAGGAAAGTCAGTTTTTTGTGCTAATATTGTTTCAGTGGGAGTATTGTTATGTTAAAACTTGTTTCTGTCTGAGATGGCGCGTACATCAGGTAGAGTAGATATTGAAAAATTTAATGGTAGCAACTTTGAGTTATGGAAACTCAAGATAGAAGACTTGTTGGTGGATAGAGACCTCTGGTTAACAGTGTCTAGAACTATGCCACAAAGTATGAAGCAAGAGGATTGGGACCTTGCTGATAGAAAATCAAGAGGTCTTATAGGACTGAGTCTAGCCGATTCTGTTCTCTTGAACGACCATGAGGAGAAGTCTGCAGCTTTATTGTGGAAGAAGTTTGGTGATATTTATTAGGGAAAGTCTCTAGTAAATAAGTTATTCCTAAGAAAGAAGTTTTACTTCTTGAATATGGAAGAAGGTGCATTTTTTGAAGACCATCTAAACTCATTTAACATGAGTGTTACTTAGTTGGCATCTGTAGGTGTAAATATTGAGGATGGGGATTGTTGCATGCTCCTGTTGTGTTTGTTACCTGACAGATGGGATCATCTTGTGATGGCCATTGGAAGCACTACCACTTCTTTCAGGATGGAAGACGTTGTTGCCTCATTGTTATCTAAAGAGATGCGGAGGAAGTCTTCAGAGATGGCCAAAGAGGCTCTTGTTGTTTGAGGTAGACCAAAGGAGAAAGGCAAGAAGAAGGACAAGAAGTCAAAATCCAAATCTGTAGGGAGATCAAAGTCTCCTGGTAAAAATTCCAAGGTAAAGTGTTGGAATTGTGGGCAACCTGGTCACATCCGGAAGGATTGCAAGGAGAAGAAGAATAAGATTGCTTCTGACAATGAATCTTCTCAAAGTGATGCAGACACCTTCATTGTAGCCTTGGCAACTCAGGCATCAGATGATGTCTATCTAGTTGACTCAGGTGTACCCTTTCACATGATGTCCCATAGAGAATGGTTCTCTAAGTATGAGAAGTATGATGGTGGAAAGGTGTACTTGGCAAGTGATTCAACGTTGGAGATAGTTGGCAAAGGAAGAGTCAGAATTTAGTTTCCTGACGGGAGAGTCAAAGGGATTGGTGGCATTCTGCACATTCTAGGTTTGGCTCAAAATATTCTTTTTGTCATTAAGTTAAATGATGTTGGTGTAGAATTTTTTTTCTCTAGTAGAGGATGTAAAATGGCTAGAGGTGCAATGGTGTTGGTGAAGGGTGTTCATACTAGCACTTTGTATAAGTTGGATGCACCTCCTTTTCAATGTAACAGTGCCTCTACAAAGTCAAGCAATGTTGCTCCTATAGAGGAAGATGTAGACTCTTCTCTGTCTGCAAATGCTTTGGAGGTAAAACTCTCAGCTGAGAAGACTATGTTGTGGCATCATATACTAGGTCACATAGATGAAAATTTTTTAAAAACCTTGAAGAATAAAAATCTTGTAGAAGGGCTTGATGATTGTAAGCTTGAGTTCGATTTTTGTGAACATTGTGTCTATGGAAAACAACACCATGTTTCATTCTATTCTAGTCCTCATAAATCTTCTAGTATACTGGATTATGTTCATTTTGATGTGTTTGGTCTAGTTAATGTTCCTTCATTATCGAAGTCTAGATATTATGTTTCTTTTATTGATGACTGTTCGAGAAGGGAATTTGTATACTTTCTTAAAATTAAATCAGAAGTTGAGTCGGTTTAAAGAGTTTAAATCTTTGGTAGAGAATCAGACTGGAAGGAAAATTAAGTGTTTGAGGATAGACAATGGTGGTGAGTTTTTTTCTGCAGATTTTGAAAGGTATCGCACTGATCATGGAATAAAAATACATAGACCCACACTTTACACTCCACAACAGAATGGAGTTGCAGAAAGGTTAAACAGGATGCTGATGGAAAACACAAGGAGTATGTTGAGCGGTGTTGGTCTGGAGCATAAGTTATGGGTTGAGGTTGTGGCTACAACATGTTATCTAATAAACTAATCTCCTTGCTCTGATCTAGTTGATAAGACACCTTTGGAAGCATGGTCTGGTAAGAAACCCTCTCTGAGGCATGTCCGTGCTATGAGGCATATGTTTATGTGCCAAATGAAAAGAGATCAAAATTGGATAACAAGGCTGTCAAATGTATTCTCATCGGCTATGGAGCTGGTGTGAAGGGATACAAGCTTTGGAACCCTGTTACTGTGAAGGTTCTGTACATCAAAAGCGTGATATTTCATGAGTTGAATCCTTCAGTAAGTGATCAACAACTTGAGACAGATTAGAAAGACAAGAAGAAGGATGTTGTTGAGATTCCCCAAACTCTAGAAAGGGAAGAGCTGGATGATGTACCTGAGACTGAGGAGAGTTCAAGAAGCTCTGAGGGTTCTGATGATGAAGAACCACAACCTCAGCCTGTAAGAAGATCTATACGAGAAAAAAGATAACCTAAAAGGTATGGTTTCTCATTGTTAGATTTGAATCGTTCCTATGCTTTAATTACTAGCACTCATGAGCCTAGGACTGTTAAAGAAGCAATCAGCATGACTGATTCAAATTCTTGGCTAGAAGCCATGAATGAAGAGATGGATTCATTGAAGAAGAATGAAACCTAGAATTTGGTACCACTGCCTAAAGGGAAAAAGCTTGTTAGTTGTAAGTGGGTATTCAAAAAGAAGACAGGTCTTGATGGTAGTGTTGAGAAGTATAAGGCAAGACTGGTTGCAAAGGGATTTTTTTAAATTGAGGGAATTGATTATGGAGAGATTTTTCCTCTGTAGCAAAGCCGACATCTATCAGATTTCTATTTTCATCGGCAGTTGTGTATGACTTTGAAATTGAGTAGATGGATGTGAAGACAACATTTCTCTATGGTGAGATGGAAGAAGAAATTTATATGTTCTAGCCTGAGCATTTTGTTGAAAGAGGTAAACAAAATCTAGTTTCTAAGTTAAATAAATTTCTTTATGGTTTATAGCAATCTCTTAGAATGTGGTACCAGGAATTTGAAACATTTGTGTTGTCAATAGGATTTGTGAGATCAAAATCTGATCATTGTATTTATTATAAATCTAAAAAATGTTCATGTGCTTGTTATTACCCTGTATGTGGATGATATGGTATTCATAGGAAATAGCAAGTCTATGATTTATGATCTTAAATCTCAGTTGTTTGCAAATTTTGAAATGAAGGATCTTGGTACAGCAAGGTACATTATTGGAATGAAGATAACTAGGGACAAAACAAACATAAATCTTTGGGTTAGTAAGAGTAAGTATGTGAAAACAGTTTTGGAGAGGTTTAGCATAGAATATTGCAAGTAACTAGTTGTTCCAATCATGCAGTGAACCAAGCTATCTGTTGAAGACTATCCAAAGTCTGCTACTCAGATGGAGGACATGACTAGTGTGCCTTATGCAAGTGTTGTTGGCAGTTTGATGTATGTTATGGTTTGTACAAGACCAGACATTGCCCAAGCAGTGGGATTTCTAAGCCATTTTATGGAAAATATGGGAAGATCACATTTGGATGTTGTGAAGAGAGTATTTAGGTATTTGAAGGGGACTTTAGATTATGCACTGTGCTACCATGGAAATTTGGTTGCATCACAGAGGACTCTTAGCATTCATGGGTATGTTGATTCAGATTGGGCAAGGGACATTGACAACAGGCGATCCACCAGTGGATACACTTTCATGCTTAATGGTGGAGCAATCAGTTAGATGAGCAAGCGACAGGCTGTATTTTCTTTATCCATGATTGAGGCAGAATACATGGCAGCAACTAATGCCTATAAAAAGGTTGTTTGGTTAAACTGTTTGTGTTCAGACATAGGACTTAGTGCTGGGCAGATTTCAATCTGCTATGACAGTCAGAGTGCCATTTGTTTGGCAAAGAATCCGACCTTTCATGCCAGGACCAAAAACATTGATGTGCAATATCACTTCGTAAGGGATATGGTTGAAGATGGCAAGGTCAGTCTGGAAAAGGTCGACACCTTGAAGAATGTTGTAGATGCTTTGACGAAGCCGGTTAGCACAGACAAGTTCAGATGGTGTGCATAATCGATGGGCCTTGGGGCCTATGAGAGACAGTAAGTTTTGAAGTCATGAGGGAGCTAGAAGTGTTCACCAAGTGGGAGCTTGTTGAGAAAATGTGTCTCAACTTCTAGCTAGAAGCCCCTGTTTTTCATGCCTTGGCAAAAATTTATTATTTCTACAATTTACTGCCATACCGCACCTGGCTTATTTCTGCCTTTATTGCCATAGCATGCTTGGCTTTATTCTTGCCTTTACCGTGGTGGTACCATGGTGGAAGGGTAGCGGTTACCTCTTTATCGCTTGCAGTTTATCCCCTGACCACAGTGGCTGTGGTTGACATCTTTTGGCCTATCTTGGCAGTTACAACCCCACCGCGGACGGTTAAGTCCTTGACCGTGGTGGCCGTGGTGAAGCCACCTGCGGTGGTCTTGGCGGTTACTGCCATACTGTGGGTGGTAGGTCCACTCACCACGGTGGTCGCGATGAGACCGCCTGCGCTTGGGTCCGGTGATTACCACCATACCGTAGATGGTGAGCCTGCTCACCATGGTGGCTGCAGTAAGACCGCCAGCGTTCTGGCTGATGGTTAACACTCTACTACGGGGTAGCCTTTCGGCCCCTGCGGTAGCGCTGTTTGACCGCCAGCGGTCCCATAAACCGGTTACCGCCACACCGTAGTCTAGTTTGATGTCTGCAGCAGTAGCGTGGTGGAGGTTAGAAGGCAAGACAAGCGAGCTTGGTGAAGTCGTCGATGAGCTCGGATGACCTCACCGTTATACCGCAGGTTGACTCGGTTGGGGTCATGGTAGCGTGGGTATGGTCGGGGTGAGCTTGAAAAAGCTCACCGCCATATCGCGAGTAGGACAAATGAGCTCAACGGTAGAGCAGCAAGGACTTAGAGAGCTCGGACGAGCTCAAGGCCAGTTTTGACCGAGTTGGACTCGGAGTCAAAGTGCGATAGCGAATGCAGGAAGGACACATGGCTCGGTGTCAAATGTTGATTGGCCAAAGGCCAAAATAGTAAGAGCAGTAATTGCAAGTCGTCTCAGGGTGGTGGACGGGACCCGATTTGGGTAAAGAAGTTAATGCCTGGGTGGCTCGATGCAGGGAGATCGACATGGGCTGATTGATTGTGTGATTGGATGTCTGATTCATGAACCTGATGGTCGGCGATTGGTTGATAGAATTGAATGCTATGTATGAATTTATCAGTCGAGTACATGATTGCATATATCAGCCAAATATATGTAAGTAAAATAAGTCGAGCTGCAAGAGATAATTCATTATATACTTTAATGTAAGTATTGTAATAGTTAGATAGAACTCTATGCTACTATGAGTTGATCAGAGAGAAGACTAAACATTGTATGTAATTCTTTGTTACTTTAATACAATACTCCTGACTTTGGGTGGTGGGTCTTTTACCTGAAAAGGTTTCCCCACATATATCTTGTGTCAATCTATGAATGCTAAATTTATGTAATCTCTTTTGTGTTAAATGTATTTATATCAGTAGTTCTAAATGCTATTGAAACTCATTTTTATGCTCTCCTCCTTTGTTGTATTAGTGTTAAGGGAAATTTTCCACATTGTTGGGTCTCTATATCCATCCCTGTTTTCCCTTCATCTCTTAGATAGATATCGATCATCTTTGCATCTTCTTGACTGAGCCATCAATGTTTTTGGGATTCCTCTCTCCCTTTTAGGTGCAAAACCCTAGAAGTGTAAGAGAGCCCCTTATCCCCAAAAGTCTTTGGTTCAATACTTTGAAGTCTTTATGTGCTACAAAATCCAAAAACATCCTAATATCCTCCACTCTTGCTACTGGAGAAAAATTCTCTTCAAAATCTATTCCTTCCACTTGTGAGAAGCCTTAATGCATAAGCCTAGCCTTGTCTCACACGACTTCTCGATTCTCATTCAACTTGTTCCTAAAAACCCGCT
This sequence comes from Sequoiadendron giganteum, assembly GCA_007115665.2. Classification (NCBI taxonomy): domain Eukaryota; kingdom Viridiplantae; phylum Streptophyta; class Pinopsida; order Cupressales; family Cupressaceae; genus Sequoiadendron; species Sequoiadendron giganteum. The sequence continues at coordinate 216,405,017 of CM021100.1, forward strand.
TAGTTCCTATCACCTTCTTGTTTGTTGGTCTTGGGACTAGTTCCCACATTTGATTCTTCTCAATATTTCTTAGTTCTTCTTCCATAGCTTTGATTCAATTTTCATCCTTGTAAGATTCAATAACTTTTTTAGGTTCTACTTCAAAAAGTAAACAAAAGTTTACTTGTTCCTCTATATCATGACAACTTTCCTTCTTGTCAACACTCCTTTGCTTTTGTCTCCAATTATTTGACCCTCATAATGGTTCTTTTGCACATACTTAGGAGTCTTAGAATCCTTTTCAGAGCTTCTTCCTCTTCTATTAGCATCTCTTTTTCTTTCTCTTCTCCTTTTTCTTCTTCAATGCAAGGGGGGTCATCAGATTCATATCCTTCTATCAACACTAAGCTCTGATGTGAATCTTCATAAACTTTGAAACTTGCACTTTCAACTATCTTATTTAACCTTTCGTTGTAGCACCTATATGCCTTGCTCTTTGTAGAATATCTAAGGAAGATTCCTTCATCGATTCTTGCATCAAACTTTCCTATTTTTTCTTCAACTCTCTTGATATAACATTTACTTCCAAACACTCTAAAATATTTCATAGTAGGATATTTTCCATACATAGCTCGTAGGGGGTCTTTGAACTATTTAATCTTGCTTGTCCTCTACAGAGAATGTACTTTGTGGTATGAATAGCTTCTCTCCAATAGACATCTAGTAGATTTTCTTCCGTCAACATGGTTCTTGCAACCACCTAAACTATCTTATTCTTTCTTTCCACAACACCATTCGACTATGGAGTCCTAAGAGCTGATAAATGTCTCTTTATCCCATGATCTTCACAAAAACTATTAAACTCATTGGAGGTGAACTCACCACCTTTGTGGGTGATCCAACAATAGTGGTTTACAATTTTTGGCCAAATTGGACACTGAAATTATTCTTTTTAACTAAATCTTCACATTCGGGCACCCATAGAAGCTAAACCACAAGGAATTTGAAGATGATGCAAACTAGAGTCTCATCACATTTTGTCTATAGATTCTAAAAATATTTTTTTCAAAATTTTTGGAATCAAATTGCACTTCTTTTTACATCTCCCACGAAAATTGGGTTTTTTTTAGAAAACATCATTTTTAAAAAGTGACACACCTTATAACACATATCTTTTTTTCCATGAAGGATAAAATTCTAATTCTTTTGAATTTAGATTTGTAACTCCAATATCTAGTGCTTCCACTTGGTTAGATAGTTTTTTATTGAATATTTTTTCTTTAATCAAGTTTTGAAGTCAAACAAATTGCAATTCAGACATAGCGCAACCGTATAACACGTAACGTTTTTTGTATATATCAAAATTCAATTTACTTTTTTTGTTGGATCAAGGACTTCAATAACTGGTGCACTCATATTTTTCAAAAAAATAATTGATAATTTTCTGTTTTTCCACATGTGCAGAACAAAGACCTTCATTTTCAATGAAAAACCTATGTCTAATAAAACTAAAAAAATAAATACATAATAAAAATAAAACATATTAAAATTATATTCATTGGATAGACAATTCTGAGGACTACCATAATCATTTCAAATAAATTTTAAATTAATTCATTTGATCCCTCAAAAGGTAAATCAAAAGTGATTTTTTATCAGCATTTTGATAGGTGTAAAAGAGACTCATTTATAGATATGGTTTAAAACTAGTGAGGTTCTATCCAAGGGGGTTTGATCTAAGGTGGTTTGATCAAATCCTCTTCAATTAGAATCCTTAAAATGAAACTTTTTAAGCTTAAATCATTATATTTTCTAAATATGTGTGATTTTAGCAAAAATTAGAATATCTCAGAAATTGTAAACCACTATTGTGGTAACACCCTTGTCAAACCTCAAAAACCTGATTTTCAAATCCATTTCATTCTCAACCATAGATTTAAATGATTTAAACTTGTCTAGATCTTCTAATTTTTCTTTGAGAAAGATCACCCAAGTCATTCTAGATAAATCATCTATTAACAACATAGAATGTATGTCACCTTGAGAGCTTCTTGTTCTACTAGGTCCACATAGGTTTGTATTCACCAACTCCAAAGGTCCTATGGTAGAATATTCCTTTGAGTAAAGCTAATCTTCACTATGCTATCAAAATTGATATGACACATTCTTCTATGCCATAGACAAATTTCATTAATTTGAGTCATAAAGCACTTACCACCAACATTTTGAGTTGATAAACATTTTATTTTTTCCTTGTTCTTGCAACAACAAAAGTTTCAGAGCTTCCTTTTCTAATTTCACAAAAATCATCCTAAAACACCAAATTGAATCCTTTGCTACACATTTTTCCTACACTGAGAAGATTATGTCAAAGACCCTTCACATAAATAAAATCATTTGTCTTATGCTTGCCATACAAACTAATTGAATCATTTCCATGGACCTTAGCAGATGTATCATCACCAAATATAAAAATACCAACATAATAATTTTCTTAGGTTTAACAAACTTACTCTTATCACCTGTCATATGGTTTGAGCATCCACTATTAATTATCCAATAGTTTCTCTCCTCTCTTGCATGAAAGGAAGTCATCATAGTTCCTTCAATATAGTGACCTATATTTGGAGCAATTTTCTTCACACATCTTTCAAGGCTAGTAGAATTACTTCCAACATTCAAATCCATGAACAAGAATTCATCACTTTCATTATTCAATGAGCCACTATCTTCTTTAACATAATAAATTTTCTTGATAGATTTACCTTTGTGATTCTTGTATTTGTCATTTGGAACTTTACTTGGAAATTTTGAAGCATAATGACCTATCTTCCCACAATTGAAACACTTGAAGGGTAACTTAACTTTGCATTTTCCAGAGCCCTTTTTCAATTTTCTTACAAAAGTTTCTTTCACTTCATCAATATTATCCATATTTGATTAATCATTCCTCTCTTTCTTGCTAACTTTAAAAGTAGTATCTTTCCTTGGAACATCTTGGTCAAATTCTCTTAATTCAAAAGTAGTTAAAGCAACAAACAATTGATACCTAGTATATTGATCCAAATTTTGAGCTTCCTCAATAGTAGAAACTTTAGCACTATAAGATTTAGGATGGGTTCTTAATACCTTTTTCACCACTTCATTGTCCTCCACATTTCCACCAAGACCATTGATGAAATTGACAACTTCATCCACCATGTGCATGTAGCTTGTAATGTCCTGATCCTTTGACATCCTTAGGATTTCAAATTTGGCCTTGAAATTCTACATCTTGACTTTAGCATCTCCTTCATAAATGCTTTCTAAATTCTTCTAGACCTCTTTAGTAGTTTTGCAACTGATCACCTTCACAAGTTATGAGTAAAAAAACCCAATCAAAACATAATTCTTTGCTTTACCATTATTCTCACAATCCTTGACATCATCAAGTTTTTCAAATCAATACTAGGCATGGTATATCCATCTTCAACTGATTTCCATACACCAAAACCTAAAGAGATAAGAAAGCCCTATATCCCGACCTTCCAGAAAGTATAATTTGTTCCATCGAACAAAGGATCCTTTGACACCTTTCTTGTGTGCCATCCGGATTTACCTCAAGAGGTTAAGATTATTCGAAGGAACCTTGCTCTAATACCAATTGTTAGACACACATGACAACTAAGAGGGGGGTGAATTAGTTGTACATTGAAACTTTCAAACCCTCATTAACCTTCAAATCCTTATTAAGCATCAACATGAATGTAAACAAATGAAACATCAATCACATAACCAACCATACACAATAAAAAACCAAATTTTATGTGGAAAATCCTAATCATGAAAAAAACCATGGTGAGGATTAAATCTCATATATATGAAAACCAAAATTGATTACAAAAGTCTCACTACCCAAAGAAATCATTGCCCAAAAGAAAGAAAGACTCACTGCCAAGGGCTCAGTGCCTAGGAAGATCACTTCTTTCGGATAGAAAGATAATAGAAAGAATATGTTACAAGGAGGTTCACTAACTTAGAGAAATAAGAGAAACCACCAAAACCATCCATAACCTTCAATTCATTGCCTCTACAAGCACACTGAAATGTACACACCTTTTAATCACTATTTCTGATACTCATAAGCATTCATGCTAACACACTAAGTTGGACAAACCAACATTAATACCATCAAACAACCAACTTTACACTCCGCAAGGTTTGGAAACATCCTACAGACCACGTAGCAACATTACACATCCTGGAATATTCCACCACCAACATAATATCCAAGAACACTGACGCAAACACCTACAACTGAGAATACTATCATTCTGTGCAAACAATCAAATTGCCACTTAGATGTAACTCATGAATCCAAGCTTGCATAACAATTGAACACCAAATCATCTAAGGAAAAGTATATACAAGCAATATTAACACATTCCCAAATCCGCAAGACAAGAAACCTCAATGCAAAAAAGTACAGAGCAATTCCATTTCTGCCAAACAACCTTCTTCACTAGCCAAACACTATCAAACACATATTCTATTACCACACAATCTAGAACCTAAAACTCTGGATATAACACCTCTGAAGACCTTTGATTATTACATCCAAACTACACAAGCACGTCTTCAAGACTGAAGAAATATGGAGCACAATACATATCACATCTTTGTCACCTTGTACACTCTATGCAATCTTTTTCAAAAGCACTTGCAAACCAAGTGGCCATGTTGCATCTACAACACTTGCTCAACACCACAAAGACCTTCTCATCACAACCACACTAGAGGTTGACAACAATGACAAAATAGTGCAACATATCATTCCAAAGTTAGGTGACTAGCTAAGAATCAAGGACACAACAAAAATCTTGCAAGGAATTTACAATTGGTTGGTCCATCTAACACATCTCAATATTATGGTTACAGAAGTAGAGTTGAATGGCTTTAGGACTATTCATGAGGTAAAGTTGCTAGGTCCACTTTATTGAACCCCTAGCACTTCCAAAACCATTCCATTTCTCACATACACCCATCACCACATGGTGTTAGTACCCTAGATAGTCCAAAATTTAATGTGAATACATATAAATATAACCATGTCGTAAACTAAAAAAAAAACTACTTAATTCATAACTTTTAAATTCTTGACAATTGTAACAATTTACAATTGAAGTACTAAATCTAAAGCATTGATCATTGAATCCCTAAAATCATTCAAAATGTCAAGCACAATTACAATTTCAATGTTAAAATTTCAGTTTTAGTTCAAATTACATGAGAACATATGCAATTAATATAGAATTTGTGGATATGTGACATATTACTATCTTGCATATTTTATAATATAATGTCAAATGACATTTATTTAAAAATAAATATATAATTACTGATTTAATCAATATTTAAAAAATTGTTTACATTAAATAAATAATAAAGCAACACACCTAACACATATATACAAAATGAATAATTATTAAAAATATTGCTTTAGACTTCTTATCTATTAAACCTTCTCTTAATTCAAAATAATTTAAATTATAAAAATTATTAAACTTCAAAATTTCAAAATAAAATTTTACACAACTAAATATGAAACAAACGTATATTTTAATATTAGTTTAATAAATAAAATCTTATTTTATAAATTCAATTATTTTAATTTTACAAAATTACATAATAATCAATAAATAGCATTAATTCTCTATATATAATCAATTTATAAAGAATGTAGCCTATCAACAATTATACGCAACACTTTTATGCACTCTTCATCATTCTTCACCTCTACCCCAAACCTCTTCTTCACTATTCCATGCATCCTTAAATCATCCTTGATTCCGCTGTGATACCAACTGAAATCCCATTCATAACATGCTACCATAGTAATTATCCATTCTCCTTCACGCACCGTCATGTTAATGCGATGGACAAACCTATATTCTCTGTACTTCGAAAGTGATTTATTTATACCCTCCACCGAAGTAGATCCATCAACTACAACCAGAAGGCATATAATAACTGCCCTCAATTCTGACCACTTGGGATAATAAGTTCCGTCAAGAGTACCAAGTTCAGTCACTCCATCAATGCCAATATTAGCATCACAAAACAGATTTTTGTTTAAACTTGACACCGCTCCATCCACTGCTCTTCCAATCATATCCATTTTCTTGGGCACAGTCTGAAATAAAAAACAAAATATTCTCATTTCATTCAAGGTAAGTTACTTTTTCATTTACAGATCACTTAAAACAGCTTACGCTAATATAGACTATCTTATAACTACAAATGACAAAACAAAGTAGTTCAATAATGGCATCAATCTCGTAAGTATAAAGGTCAATAATAAGGCATTAAAAATTCTTTATGAAAGATTAGAGCGATAATTTAGAAATTGTTTCTATATTAAAACTCAAGTATAAAACATTATATTAAATGTTAATTTCAAATTAAAATTTCAATTTCTATAATAAAAATTGCATGCCTTAACCAATTCAATTCAATAACAAAATTAAATAGCACTTCTGTAAAAAATGATATTTACGATTGCCTGTTTAAAAGGAGTATTGAAATCATTACCTTCGACTTATGAATGGAATTCCGTATTACTGCATTGCTGCAATAAAAAAGTTTGATAGCTTCTGATGCATGCAAGTCTAGTATGTTCTGCAGCGACTCACAAGAGTTAATGGCAACAAGATTCAAGCAACTAACTTTGCAAAGACTTGAAAACTCCTCAAGCTCAGGACAGTGTTCAATAATCAGCCTACTAAGCATTGTAAGATCACCCGTAGCTGTTACTCTTTGCAAATCTCTGCATCTTCGTACAGACATACTGGTGAGTGTTGTTGGCAATGTAATGTTCTTTAACTTCCCACAGGAGTCAATCTCAATTTCGTCCAACCAGCTCACTCTGCAAAGCCTTGGAAACTCCTCAAGCTCAGGACAGTCTTCATTAATCAGCCTACTAAGCATTGTAAGATCACCCGTAGCTGTTACTCTTCGCAAATCTCTGCATCTTCGTACAGACATACTGGTGAGTGTTGTTGGCAATGTAATGTTCTTTAACTTCTCACAGGAGTCAATCTCAATTTCCTCCCCTCAAGCTCAGGACAGTCTTCAATAATCAGCCTACTAAGCATTGTAAGATCACCCGTAGCTGTTACTAGAGATTTTACTAGTTGCAAATCTCTGAATCTTCGTACAGACATACTGGTGAGTGTTGTTGGCAATGTAATGTTCTTTAACTTCTCACAGGAGTCAATCTCAATTTTCTCCAAGCAGCTCACTCTGCAAAGCCTTGGAAACTCCTCAAGCTCAGGACAGTCTTCAATAATCAGCCTAATAAGCATTGTAAGATCACCCGTAGCTGTTACTCTTTGCAAATCTCTGCATCTTCGTACAGACATACTGGTGAGTGTTGTTGGCAATGTAATGTTCTTTAACTTCTCACAGGAGTCAATCTCAATTTCCTCCAAGCAGCTCACTCTGCAAAGCCTTGGAAACTCCTCAAACTCAGGACAGTCTTCAATAATCAGCCTACTAAGCATTGTAAGATCACCCGTAGCTGTTACTCTTTGCAAATCTCTGCATCTTCGTACAGACATACTGGTGAGTGTTGTTGGCAATGTAATGTTCTTTAACTTCTCACAGGAGTCAATCTCAATTACCTCCAAGCAGCTCACTCTGCAAAGCCTTTGAAACTCCTCAAGGTCAGGACAGTCTTCAATAATCAGCCTAGTAAGCATTGTAAGATCACCCGTAGCTGTTACTCTTTGCAAATCTCTGCATCTTCGTACAGACATACTGGTGAGTGTTGTTGGCAATGTAATGTTCTTTAACTTCTCACAGGAGTCAATCTCAATTACCTCCAAGCAGCTCACTCTGCAAAGCCTTTGAAACTCCTCAAGGTCAGGACAGTCTTCAATAATCAGCCTAGTAAGCATTGTAAGATCACCCGTAGCTGTTACTCTTTGCAAATCTCTGCATCTTCGTACAGACATACTGGTGAGTGTTGTTGGCAATGTAATGTTCTTTAACTTCTCCCAGGAGTCAATCTCAATTTTCTCCGAGCAGCTCACTGTGCAAAGCCTTGGAAACTCCTCAAGCTCAGGACAGTCTTCAATAATCAGCCTAGTAAGCATTGTAAGATCACCCATAGCTGTTACTCTTTGCAAATCTCTGCATCTTCGTACAGACATACAGGTGAGTGTTGTTGGCAATGGAATGTTCTTTAACTTCTCACAGGAGTCAATCTCAATTACCTCCAAGCAGCTCACTCTGCAAAGCCTTTGAAACTCCTCAAGCTCAGGACAGTCTTCAATAATCAGCCTAGTAAGCATTGTAAGATCACCCGTAGCTGTTACTCTTTGCAAATCTCTGCATCTTCGTACAGACATACTGGTGAGTGTTGTTGGCAATGTAATGTTTTTTAACTTCTCACAGGAGTCAATCTCAATTTTCTCCAAGCAGCTCACTGTGCAAAGCCTTGGAAACTCCTCAAGCTCAGGACAGTCTTCAATAATCAGCCTAGTAAGCATTGTAAGATCACCCGTAGCTGTTACTCTTTGCAAATCTCTGCATCTTCGTACAGACATACAGGTGAGTGTTGTTGGCAATGGAATGTTCTTTAACTTCTCACAGGAGTCAATCTCAATTTCCTCCAAGCAGCTCACTCTGCAAAGCCTTGGAAACTCCTCAAGCTCGGGACAGTCTTCAATAATCAGCCTAGTAAACATTGTAAGACCACCCGTAGCTGTTACTCTTTGCAAATCTCTGCATCTTCGTACACACATACTGGTGAGTGTTTTTGGCAATGTAATGTTCTTTAACTTCTCACAGGAGTCCATCTCAATTTCCTCCAAGCAGCTCACTCTGCAAAGCCTTTGAAACTCCTCAAGCTCAGGACAGTCTTCAATAATCAGCCTAGTAAGCATTGTAAGATCCCCCGAAGCTGTTACTCTTTGCAAATATCTGCATCTTCGTACAGACATACTGGTGAGTGTTGTTGGCAATGTAATGCTCTTTAACTTCTCACAGGAGTCAATCTCAATTTTCTTCAAGCAGCTCACTGTGCAAAGCCTTGGAAACTCCTCAAGCTCAGGACAGTCTTCAATAATCAGCCTAGTAAGCATTGTAAGATCACCCGTAGCTGTTACTCTTTGTAAATCTATGCATCTTCGTACAGACATACTGGTGAGTGTTGTTGGCAATGTAATGTTCTTTAACTTCTCATAGGAGTCAATCTCAATTTCCTCCAAGCAGCTCACTCTGCAAAGACTTCTCAACTCCTCAAGCTTAGGGCATTGTTCAATAATCAGCCGTGTAAGCTTTGTAAGGTCACCAGTTACTGCTACTCTTTGCAGATTTCTGCAATTTTGTGCAGACAGGCTGATGAGTGTTCTTGGCAGTGTAATGCTTTGTAGCTTCTGACAGTCAATCTCAATATGCTCCAAGCAGCTCACTCTGCAAAGATTTGACAACTCCTCAAGCTGAGGGCAGCGTCCAATAGTCAGTCGCGTAAGCTTTTCAAAATCCCCGGTTACTGCTAACCTTTTTAATTTTTTACAGTCGATAATCTCAAGAAAATTCAATGTTTTTATACTTGATAAATCCGCTTCAATAAGATCTTCCACTTTACAAATTTTGAGAGATTGTAGGCGTTGACAGCAATTGCCCGTAACTAAAATCTTCGTTACAGTATTAAGGTCTTCCATCCTTAAATTTTCGATGCCACTCATTGTTCTAGACCACCCTTCATTATTGAAAGCCACTCTCCCCTCCCTAGGTAGTTTGAAATCATAGACAAGAAAGGACTTAAAAGTTGTTCTCTCTCCAGTATCAGTGGAAGCCAGGTCCCCTGATAATTCCGAGCCCATTACATCTATGGTACGGAGATTCATTCTTAGATATCCTAATAAGGACCAAATATCTATTTGAAATTCCTTAGCATATAATACTACCTCTTCCATATCATTTGATTTCCCTGAGAAATCTGGAAACTCTTCCAGAGAGGTTCTACAAATTTGCAGCTCTTTTAAATGGGAGGGTGCCTGATAATCAAAATAAATTTATTCTTAACATAGGTTGTACCCAATAGCCAAGAAACTATCATAAAATAATGCACATCTAACTATACCATTAACGAAGACTTATTTTGGATGGAAAAGGACAAAATACCTGCAGATCGCTCTGCCACAATATTTGGAAACACCCACCGTAGATTCTTAAACACTGCAAATTTTGAAGAGGAATCCACGAAGGAATGCTCGGGTTTAAAGGTGAATTCAAGTCAAGTTGAGGCCAGTTCGGGTTGTCAAGTTGAGGCCAGTTCGGGTAGTCAAGCTGAAGCCATAGCAGAGAAGTATCGGAACTACCTTCCGGCTCCCCTATAAAGTATGTAATTTGACAACTCATGGATTTATCCCAAATGGAATGGAAACACCTACCTTTGGTTTGAGCTAGGATGTTTTGGAATCCCTCTAGTTCCTGCATTCACAGAATACAGCTTACATTTGTCTGGTAGTAGGAACTTTGAAATTTAAATATCAATAAGAAATGAAAATTGTGAGGAGGGGTAAGCATACCAGAGATTTAAGATGTTGGGGATGCCACACACGACGAGAATGACTCAGTTCATTTGCCATTTCTCTTCCCAAGTCCCGCAGGTGGTCATGCATTCTGAAAACAAAAGTGTCACCCCTAGATTTCCATTTCCAATCCGAGAAAGACGGATACATTATTTCAACTTCCTCCAGAAGACATTTATCCTTCAGTGTTTCGAAAGCATGGTGAGAACTCCATCCAGACCCCTCCCATATGCTCATGGCCATAGTCTTTGATTTATCGATGAAAAAGCATGCTACATCCATGAAAATCTGCTGCTCTCCATTATCTAATGAATCAAAGCTTATTTTCAGTCTTTTCTTTACATCTCCGGGCAGCGTCTTACTGACTTTTTTCAATTCTTCCCTCCAATATCGGTGATTTTTACCAGAAACATGCCGGCCCAGAACTTGAAGAGACAGAGGCAATCCTCCACACGAGTTTACGAAATCCTTGACTAGATCTTCGTATCCGCTAACTGGACGGGGTTGTCGGAAAGCATGCCAACAAAACAGTTCTTTCCCATCTTCTTTATCCAATCCTTTCAAATGATAAGCAATGTCAATTCCTGCAGTTACAAGGACCCCTACATCACGGGTTGTAACAATTGCCAGATTATTATCATGCTTATTTAATATATCCATGGCTAATAGAGCATCTAACTGATCCACATGATCGATGTCATCTAAAACAATTAGGAAACTCAAAGAGCCGCTCCTTTCCAAACGATCCCTCAGACAGGTTGTCCCTTCCTCATGACTTTGAAATCTGTGATCTTCACAGAAGAGATCTTTGAGCAGTTTACTTTGCAAACTACCTAGTTCGGCCCTGGCAGAGGCTTCCCGAACGTCAAACAGAAAACTTGCTCTTGTGTATTCTGATACCCTTTGGTTAAAAAACTCTTTGGACAGAGTTGTCTTTCCAACCCCACCCATACCGAAAATGCCAACGACATTAGCTTTCTTTTTTCCTGTTCTGTTTATTCCGCACTGGCTCTCAAAATCTTGAACAAGCTCTCGAAGGCATCGATTTTCAAAATCCTTTACAAGCTTATGAAGTCCTACTGGATATTTGGCAACATGCAAATGTTTTGTCCTATGTACTTCTTTTTCCACAGCGGATACTATTTCTTTGTAGTCACTAGAACTGGAAGAGAAAGGGGATTTTTATGAGAAAGAAATTTTGCTCATTGAAATTAGACTGTTGCCAGAAGAAAACATATAAATAGATTTTCCAAGTAAATTGAAAATAAGCAGAAACCTTACTGTGGACTTTTGAATTCGTAGCCTGCGGTATATGAAACTTGTTGAAGAGCTTCCTTCCACTCTGCAAGCTTGTCCATATACCTGCCCTTCTCTTGATATTTAAGAAATGCCTCAGCATATACTCCCTTATCGATGTAGCGGAGTGCCGATGGTTCCACTTCATAAAACACGGGAATAATCTTAGCCTTGCTCTGTAACATGAGAACCAGCTCAGCCAAACACCAAGCTGACTCTGCATATCTTTTGAAAAAGATGGCAATGTGTACCGAAGCAGAGCGAATGGCAGTCTCAATAGCAGAAGGAAAGGAAGTTCCAAGTTCTTTCTCTTGGGAATCAAGAAATACCCGTATTCCCCGCTGCTCAAGGGAGTTGTAAAGCTGAGTAGCCAGAGTATGTTTGACATCGGGGCCTCTGTGGTTGATGAACACATCAAATAGTCTGGAAGATTCTTCAACTTTTCTCCTTTTGTTGGGAGGTTCAATTCCAGAGAAAGCATTCTGGTTGTAAGATGAGGATGTAGAAGCCATAAATGCAAGGATGGGGCTGAAACAAAAAAGCTAAGTAGATCTCGGAAACGATGGATATGTCTGAGGAAGAGTGGAGTGAATGGGACCAGATCAGGGCCTGCATGTAAATAGATGTCACCACAGCCTCCTTCTAGGAAAGGATGGGGAAATGAAGCATGCCGTTCTCTGTTTGTTTCTTACTGCAGATAGGAAGGAAAAGCGAAAGATAGATGCCACTGCAGCCTCCTTCCAGGAAAGAAAGGAAAAGTGAAGGATGCCGCTGCCTGTTTTTGTCTTACTGCAAAATAGAAAGAAAATGTAGACGAAAGACTCTTTGTTAAAAAGCAAAAGAGGGGTTTGATCCACCGGCCCCCTTTCGAAAGGACGAGGAAAGAGGCTGTTACATTTTAGCTCCTTCCTCAAATATAAATAAATACATAAAGGAGGAAATTTCTATTTTAGAACACACCAGCCGTATGACGACTGGAAAATAAAGCGTCCGCTTCATCTCAGCTCCTCTCATTTTAAATAAGTGTAAATTTTTTTTAAAATAATCTAGATTAGAACTTGAATCTTATGGGATATAATGGTTATGTTAATAGTAAACTAATATAATTTTATTTATATAAAATAATATTTAAAATTAGTAAATTGAAATCAAAATATTTGTTTTGTTGATAAAAAATAAGGTGAAATATATTATATAAGTTATAATTTTGTTATATAAAGAATATAGTTTTTGAATAGATGAATTAGACATATAATATATTCATACTATATATGAGTGTGTAATCATTTAATAGATTATTTTGTAATATCAATAGATTTGTTTGAATTTGACGATCATTGATCTATATTACTTTTATTTAATCTTAGGTTTTTACTAGACAAATCTATCATGCATTATTGTTTTGTAATTTTTTTATTTATATACATTAGCATATGATGTCATTCAACTAAAATTATAAATTTGTAGTTAATTTTTTATATAAATCTATGTATTGTGAACAATGACAAGTTATTTTACCATTAATAATGTTAATAAAATATAGAAAATATAATTTAGATGAGGATGACAAATCTCTTTCTATGTTGGTTTGTAATTAACAAGTATGCACCATACTTTAGAAAGATGATGCAGGAGCATTTGAGTGCATAGACAATCTTGCACACCCTTAGATATTTTTCTCTTGATTTTTATTTTAATTGTGTTGTGCAGGCACGATTTTTCTTTTTAATTCATTTTCCCCTCAACCCCTCAAAGTTGGAGTCATTTTAATGAAACTTGAATTTGGTTCAAAATAGAAAATAGAGGTGTTGGAATTTATTTTGTTTATTGAATTTTGGGAATTTCTCAAATTCCACACCGAAGAAAGTGGGGGCCATTCATGGAATATTGTAACTTCACATTGCATTTATAATTTTGAATCAAATTGAATGTGGAAGAATCTGGACACTTGGTGCAAGAGGTAATGGAGCGACCTAGTGGAGGTGAAAATTGGGAAAATTGTAACTAATCTGCCTAGCAAACTTAATGAGAGGAACATGCCCACACCCAAGAAGGGTTAGAGGATGGAATGTATCTGATTTTGCAAGTGTGTGGCAATGCCCAGGTTGGAGAAGATGAAAGAAAGAAGAAAATCTTGAAAAATTGGGAGTTAGAAGGTAGAATGGTGGGTGAGACTTGACAAGGACCTTCAAAATTGAGGCACCAAGATTTGTAGCTTCATTCTATACTAGTTTTAGCTGGTTTGAAGGAATTTGAGTCCAATTTTAGTGGTTAAATGTTAATATTTTCTATAACAGTTTTTTTGGAGGTGTCTAGTTATCTTTGTAGCTTGTTATTGCAAAGAATGTAAGCTTGAATATAATGAAAATTTAGCTTCTCTATCAAAATTTGTATTATTTGTGATGCTTATTTCTTTGGAATGCACTCTCAATAGTTTGAATTCATAATTTTAAAATAAAATTCCTTAATTGAGTGATTTGGGTGTTGTTGCATCTGCCTTATGTTGCTTGACGCTAGTTGTTGAAAGTGAGGATCAATGAGTTTTTTGAGTTTTCATATATAAATTTAGAAGGGGGGTGATCCCACAAAGCTGGATTACAATTTCTGGGAGATTCTGATTTTTGCTGATATCACATATTTTTAGAAAATATAATGATTTAAGCCTTAAAAAGTTCCATTTTAAGGATTCCAATTTAAGAGGGTTTGATCGAACCACCTTAGATCAAACCCCCTTGGATATAACCCCACTAATTTTAAACCATACCTACAACGGAGTCTCCTTTACACCTATCAAAATGCTGAGAAAAAATCACTTTAGATTTACCTTTTGGGGGATCAAATGAATTCATTTAAAATTTATTTGAAATGATCATGGTAGTCCTTGGAATGAGATATCCAACGAATATAATTTTAATATTTTTTGGTTTTATTATGTATGTGTTTTTCTAGTTTTATTAAACATAGGTTTTTCACCGAAAATCAAGCTCTTTTTTCTGCACATGTGGAAAAATAGTACATTGTCAAAATAAAATTTTAAAAAATATGTTAAGGTTGGGTATTGATGTTCTTGATCCATTAAAAAAAGAAAATTTTAATTTTGATACATATAGAAAAAGTTATGTTGTATACAGTCCGTCTATGTTTCAATTGCAATTGGTTTGACTTTGAAACTTGATTAAGGAAAAAATATTTAATAAAATAGTATGAAACCAAAATAAAGTGCTAGATATCATAGTTATAAATCTAAATTAAAAAAAAAAAAAAATTTATCCTTCATACAAAACAATTTATGTTGTATACAGTGATCATCACTCCTTAAAAATGTTGTTTTTAAAAAAAATCTAGTTTTCGAAGGAGATGGAAAAATAAGTGCAATATAATTCCAAAAAATTTGAAAAAAATATATTTAGAATCTATAGACAAAACGTCATAAATCACTAGTTTGCATCATCTTCAAATTCCTCACGGTTTAGCCGCTATAGGAGCCCGAAAGTGAAGATTTAGTTAAAAAAAATCAGTTCAGTGTCCAGTTTGCCCAAAAATTGTAAACCAATATTGTGGGATCACCTAGGGTATTGTTAGGTTAAAATTCTTGATCTACTTACTTTCTTGAAGATGAATGTGGGGGCTTTTATTATCCAAGTTTTTAGTTGAAAAGGCAATCTTTTATGGTTCAAAATAATTTTTGAAAGGAGGTTCGACAGGGATTTTGGGTGTAGTTTCAGAGTTGGGTGAATTTTACTTTTTGGGATTGCAATATCCATACTGATTTTTGGAGTCTTAATTTTTGTTCTTGCATCAAAAGATTTCAATAAGTTAGTTGACAATGGATCATGTTTTGCAAGTCATGTATTATAGAAAATGAAAACATTAAATTGAAAGGTTATTTGGAAGAGAATGGATTGACATTAGCATTCCATAATTTTTTTATAGTAAGAGTAATTATATACAAGTCCCCTCTTTTGTATGGATTGTTTTGTATTTTATAGTAGCAATCAAATGAGAGTGTCAGTTTAATTCAAAGATCATTTATTGATTTGACTCAAGATGTAGCTATAGATGTTAGGACTGGTCTTTTCATTTTACCAATATTAATTGTTATCTTATCTAGTGTTAGGCCTTGGGATATATATATAATTATTTCCCATGTTATGGATAATTGGTATTTTTTATGGTGACCAAGTAATATAGGTAGTATAGTTATAGCATTTAGATAATTTTGTATCCATGGTGGCCCATTATAGTTATCAATCCACATTATGACCTAAATTGTAATAGCTAATGATTTAGAACCAAGATTGTAAGCATATATCTATCATAGGTCTCCAAGAGATCCATTACAAGCTCTTCTTGAAACCATAAGTTTGATCATAGTGTAGTTAATTTTCCTTTTCTATAGCAAGAATTCTTGCAAAATTTTGTCATATATTAGCATCATAGTTTGATTTGTATTGTGTGTGTATTGTAGTAGTTAACTTGCAATTAAAAGAATTAGTAGTTTTAACAAAAAAAATAGTATTGTATAGTCTCACTAGGCCATTTATAGGGAAAAAGTATTAATTTTTTGAATTTTTTCATTTTTAGTTGTTCTCAGTAATACACTTGTGTGTGTCATTAATGGTTTCCAATCATGTTATGTTAATGTTGCATTATTTCTATTTTGTAATGCTTTAAACAAAATTGGATTTGAGTTGGAGTGTCACCTTATTGAAAAAATACTATTTTTAATGTGAAAACTATAGAAAAAATTTACCATAACATTTTAACATTTGAGTATGATGCATAGATGGGTTTTTCCATGACAAGTGGTAGTTGAGATGGGTCAATTACTAGCACTATAGATATTCCACCTAAGTATAGCTTTTTTTAGTGAAGAAATACATCACGTAGTCTACTGTGTATCTTTAATTTAGTATTTTTTATCCTATTAAGCTGATAGTATCAATGTAGATGTATTTTATCCCTTTCATGTACTCTTGGAATATTTTTTTAGTGATTATTATTACAATAGTTTTATTTATTTATTAGAATATTGAGGATTGAATGCATAGTTGAGGCATATTTTGGGCCCCATATTATTAATAACTATTTGAAACTTACTTCTACTGGTAGATATTAGCGACACACAAGTATAAAAGTAAATCAAATTATTGCACATATAAAGTTTTCATAGCCAAATATAGCTCTAAGGTGGTGACCTTGCATGAGAAGTAGTGAAAATGAGCTAGCTAGCATCAATAAATATAGATGAAATGGGATCCATGTTTGATAGAATCATTCAACCAAGCAATCCAAATTACTCATGCATGAGATGTAACTCTAAATTCCAAACACATTGAATATGTGCTAACATAGTTGTGTGGGAGAGTAATAATGTGATTAAAAAAAACTAAGACTTTATATGGTCCTTTTTTACTAAGCTATTAATCAACGCAAAACTATATTGGAAAGTGGTCTAAAAAATATAATATCTAACAAAAGCTCTGTTAGAAAGGAAAACTAGTTGAAAAAAGAGAAGAAAGACTAAGCTAACAAAATGGCTCTATAAGATGAGTATAATCCCATAAACAATATTGGAGAATCCCAAGTAGATCTTAAGGAGTTGGGCTTGAGATTGAGGTCATTTGTGTCATTCCCATGAGGAATGCAATATATAAGGTTTGGTTCTACATTGGGATGTGAGTGAGTCTTGAGTTGGAGCATGGAAATGGTTTTGGTTACTAGTTGTTCTTAAGAAGAGGCTTAAACCTAAGTTACACTAGACCTTGCATTAAACTTTGCAAAGTGGGATGGTATGGGTTCTTGTGGAAAAAAGGTTGATTTCTTGGAGAGAGTTGAGCACGAGGGATTGTTTGAGTCCATAGTTGTGGATGAGGTAGATTCTTGACATGGCAAGAATGCTATTTTCATGGATAAAGAACTTCTTAGTGGTGATACAAGTTATAAATGGAGTGAGCATCAAATGTAAGAACAATAACAATACATAATTTGAACAAGGTTCATGAGGTTTTGAAATGGAAGGAAGCATTCTAGTAAAGGATTGAAGACTTCTTTATGGAGATTCATTAGGTTCCTTTAGGGGCAATGCTCTCATTTTTTTAAGTATCCCAAGCATTATCAATCGTTCCCAACCTGGGTACATGAAGGATGAGCTAAGATATAGTGAGTTTGAGGATGTGGATGTGATTATCCATTTGAATGAATCAAGTTAGTTGTCTTATCCCAAGTATGTCAAGTACTATGTGATATTATTGTATGCAGCTTTATGGAATTATAGAGTACGGTTTTGGGTATGTTGTAGAAATTAGAATGAGGAAGTTGAACAACTTGGTTTCATAATGGATAAATTGATCTTAAGGAAGAGGTGTAGTTTGTGTTTTGATAGAAAAGTCATCCTCATTTGGTATGATCATGGTGGGAGTCAAGATTGTGATTAAAAAGACCCATTTTCGACACACATAGTACGAGGCCTCTCTTTTTCTAGGTTTCTATCTCATAGGAAAAGCACCAAATTTATCACAGGTCTATGAAATCATATTAAAATTCTTGTGCATAATCATTTGAGGCATAAACATTACTAACTACAAATGAATGATTATTAATGTTGAAAACACCCAACATTTGATGGGGGAAGTCACATCCTTGGTTAACTAAGTGTTGAAGCCATGTAGGAGAGAGAAATGACAACTTTGTTATGACATACCTCATAATTATTATATAAAAAATGACTAGAAGACTATATAACACATCATCCATAGAAAGAAAAGGCATAGAAATATTAACCTCTTGCAAATAGAGAATGTCTAGACCTTGAAATCTTTGTGAAGTGTTATGCATGGAATACTTCCTTGGGATTTATATGAAACCTCAAATATTCAATGATATAAAATGTATAAGTGGGTTTTGAGGGTCTTATCTTCAATATTTAGATAAGTGAGAGTTAAATGGTTATTTTACACAAAATTATTCATTTGAATGGAAATTGTATATACGAATGAAAGCTTAGGTGGGATGTCATTTCTTTGGCATATAGTCACCTTCTAAATTTTTAGGTGAGATACATGACCTAGATATTGGACCACATGGGGTGGTGAAGGGTGTAGATAATGGTCTCCATTTAAGAAGATTAAATTGACATTTCTAGTGGTGTTCTAGTGAACTTTAGTTTATTTTCCTCTACAAACATCTCCCCATGGAATGAACAATAGACTTTCCTAGATATCAAGTTTTTGAAAATGTACATCCCTAAGTTTTTTTTGGCTAGCTACCATGCTAGTTGAAGACTGGGGTTGGATCTACATGGATATTACTAGTATTTTTCAAGAGGTGAGTTTTGTATGGGGATAAACTAGTGGTTTTTCCTAGATCTTTTGCTTCAAAGACTAACAACAATAGAAAATGTTAGATAGGTTCATATAGAGAACATGTTAGGTGTGTCTTATTTTTTCAAATTGTGCGACTATTGTGTACTTTAGATCCTCAAAGAGGTTGATTTCAATATTGACCCTCTTCTAAGGTTGGCATGAAAAGAACTTGTTTAATTCAACATAAATGACATTTCCTAGGGAGGAGGCTATCTTGGCTAGGAATTTGCAGTATGGTTTAAAGGTAACCCAAGAAACTTCAACTAGATAGGGATATGGAGAGCCTTCTCATTGAAAATCACAAACTATCTAGTCTACGGTGTAGAAACAAGTAATAAAGGGGAGAGAACATACTAGGGACCATTCTTGAGAATATGGCTTTTAGATGGCTAGCTTCAACATAAAAAATCCTTAGTGAACTTTTACATAAGATTAAGACAAATTCCATGTCAAACTCAATCCTTGGTCACCCTTTATTTGAGCATGCTTTTAAGGGGTATGCTCCCCACAAAATCTCTATTAAAGCATAATTTTTAAACTAACAACATGCATTCTCAAACTTTAGAATGGGAAGAACCACATGTATAAGAGTTTCAATGGATGAATCTCTTGGAACCTCTTGGGGAAAAAAAATTAGGTACACTTGAGTGAAGGAACCATTGTTGTGTGCCATCAAATCTTCAATTTTGTAGTGATTGTGGAGTTCCAAAAGGTTGAGTCCATTTAAAATGAGTACAATATACTAGTAGATGTGGTAGCCTTGAAAACAAGCTATAATAAATGTAGAAAAGTAATGTCAAATTCTACTTTAGAAGGAAACACTACAACATAAAGGAGATACAAATACAAGTTTTTCTTTTTCATTTATAATGAACAATTCGTTAATATGTTAAAAAATTATTAATACAATACAATTATCAATAGTGAATTGATATTATTTGGAGAGTATAAATTTTTCTATCCATATAAATGAACTCTATGACATTGATTTTTATACATATGCAAAATAAATTACTAAGAAAAGATAAGATATTTTTATGAGTAAATATTATACATATATAAAAAAATCATAAAATAAAATATGACATTTTTTATTGGATTGAGTTTAATATATATTTAAGAAAAGTCATAAAACAAGACATGGTATCTTCTATAAGATTGAGTTATACACATATGTGAGAAAAGGTGAAAAAGAACCATGACATTTATACAGTACATTAGGAAGAGTAAGATTGCTTTCGTTTGAAAAAGAAAAGGAAAGAAAGACTACTCATGAGATTGCTTTTATCATGGGAGATGGGTTCTTATGAACCACTACTCATGAATCAATGGGTCAATGAGTTTTACTTGAAAACTACACGGTTGAATCTTAATAGCAATATCATAATTTGACATGCCAGGGAAGAAACCTCCTACTTATCAATTGATGAGCTAAAGGGGCTCTATAATGAATGGTTCATAAGGCACAACACTTGCTAAAAGTTTTGCAAATGGGGTAGCAAGCTAAGTGAACTTTAACTTTGGGGGAAACTCCATGGTTAAGCGCATTTGAGCTGGAGCAGTACGGGGTTGGGTGACCTCCCAAGACGGACCAATGCTTCTCCTTTGTGAGCATCACCTAGATGCAATGAGTGCTAAGTGGACCGTTCATTATCATGAGAGATGGGTTCTTGTGAACCACTACTCATGAATCATGGATCAATGAGTTTGACTCGAAAACTACACGGTTGAATATGATAGCAATATCATAATTTGACATGCAGTGGAAGAAACCTCTTACTTATCAAAGAAGACTGCTTTCGTAAAAAAGAGTACTTGAAGAATTAAGTGTTGTGGACACGCCACACACCAGTAATTTCGCTTTACCAGAAAAACTATAAAAATTTTATCCGAGTACATTTTTTCGAAGGCATCTCATGCTATGTCACCTTTCATGCTCTTTGGCCTTGCTAGGCCACCTACCTATTCTGAATTTCCCTCTAATTTCCATCCTGTAGCGTATAAGTTCGTACGTTGTGGCCTTCTATTCCACGCAATTTCCAATACGGAGTGCTACCTACAATAACCAGAATGGAATTCAATGTGAACATTCATGATGGCTCGGAACATTTCAACTTCGTACAAAAATGAAGATGCAGACAAGTCACATGCATTTTGCGCTCCAAGTAAACTGCGATGTGAACGCTCACGAGTGATTACTGCAGAGCAGTCATAATATTCCAAGTATGTGAAGAGTAATAAGGTTGCAGCTTGGTATGTACGCATCATCTTTTGGCGTGTTACAGGGGAGGCTCTTTTCCTTACATTTTCTTTCCTTGTGCAGGGATTCATCAGACGCAAGTGGTGGATGCTTCATCTTTTCACTATTTAATAATTGGGTGTCATTTTCGTGTGAAATAGCGTGGAAGAAACGGAGAAGCCCTGTAAATGAAAGTAGTGGAAGACGTGCATAAAGACACTCAATGTTTTGCTGTGATGTGTCAGCCCTAACGTTTAGAATTTGCAGCCCTGGTGCGTTTCACTTTTCTTCCTTTATTCCACGCAATTTCCATTGGGGAGATTCCTTAGCATTTTCTTCGAGGCTATATTCTTTGAAAATATTATCAAGATCGCTTTCCCAAGGGTAAGGCCCACTATGCTTCTACCTTAGTGGAGTTGGTATATAGTGATCTTATGTCCTTTCCCACTTTTTCATTTTCACTGTTCTTAGGTATCTTCATTTATAGTTACTCTCACCACATATGGGTGTATTTTATTTTAAGTTCCAGTAAAAGCAAGAAGATGAGTCTAATTATTCATGAAAGTTTGGGGTTTAGTCAAAAAAGTGAAATAGGGCAAAACGAAACAAGACCCTATTTCATTGTGAGATCTCAAACCAAGGATCGCGAAACATTATCCCGTTTACTACAAAATAGGATCTTGTTTTAAAAAAGTTTTTGTTTTTTAGAAAAACACCTACAAGCTCATTTTTACTAGTAGCGAGAGCAAAGTCAGAACAAGGTCCCGAGTAGAAGCATCATAGTATTTTTTATCCTATTAAGCTCATAGTATCAATGTAGATGTATTTTATCCCTTTCATGTATTCTTGGAATATTGTTTTAGTGATTATCATTACAATAGTTTTATTTATTTATTAGAATATTGAGGATTGAATGCATAGTTGAGGCATGTTTTGGGCCCCATATTATTAATAACTATTTGAAACTTACTTCTAGTGGTAGGTATTAGCAACACACAAGTATAAAAGTAGATCAAATGATTGCACATATAAAGTTGTCATAGCCAAATATAGCTCTAAGGTGGCAACCTTGCATGAGAGGTAGTGAAAATGAGCTAGCTAGCATCAATAAATATAAATGAAATGGGATCCATGTTTGATAGAATCATTCAACCAAGCAATCCAAATTACTCATGCATGAGATGTAACTCTAAATTCCAAAAACATTGAATATGTGCTAACATAGTTGTGTGGGAGAGTAATAATGTGTTAAATAAAAAATACTAAGACTTTATATGGTCCTTTTTTTACTAAGCTATTACTCAACACAAAACTATATTGGAAGGTGGTCTAAAAAATATAATATCTAACAAAAGCTCAGTTGGAAAGGAAAACTAGTTGAAAAAAGAGAAGAAAGACTAAGCTAACAAAATGGCTCTGTAAGATGAGTCTAATCCCACAAACAATATTGGAGAATCCCAAGTAGATCTTAAGGAGTTGGGCTTGAGATTGAGTTCATTTGTGTCATTCCCATGAGGAATGCAAGAAATAAGGTTTGGTTCTACATTGGGATGTGAGCGAGTCTTGAGTTGGAGCATGGAAATGGTTTTGGTTACTAGTTGTTCTTAAGAAGAGGCTTAAACCTAAGTCGCACTAGACCTTGCATTAAACTTTGCAAAGTGGGATGGTATGGGTTCTTGTGGAAAAAAGGTTGATTTCTTGGAGAGAGTTGAGCACGAGGGATTGTTTGAGTCCATAGCTGTGGATGAGGTAGATACTTGACATGTTGCAAGAATGTTATTTTCATGGATAGAGAACTTCTTAGTGGTGATACAAGTTATAAATGGAGTGAGCATCAAATGTAAGAACAATAACAATACATTTAATTTGAATGGGGTTCATGAGGTTTTGAAATGGCATGAAGGAATCATTCTATTCAAGGATTGAAGACTTCTTTATGGAGATTCATTAGGTTCCTTTAGGGGCAATGCTCTCATTTTTTTAAGTATCCCAAGCATTATCAATTGTTCCCAACCTGGGTACATGAAGGATGAGCTAATATATAGTGAGTTTGAGGATGTGGATGTGATTATCCATTTGAATGAATCAAGTTAGTTGTCTTATCCCAAGTATGTCGAGTACTATGCGATATTATTGTATGCAACTTTATGGAATTATAGAGTATGGTTTTGGGTTTGTTGTAGAAAGTAGAATGAGGAAGTCGAACAACTAGGTTTCATAATGGATAAATTGATCTTAAGGAAGAGGTGTAGTTTGGGTTTTGATAGAAAATTAATCCTCATTTGGTATGATCATGGTGGGAGTCAAGATTGTGATTAAAAAGACCCATTTTCGGCACACATAGTACCAGGCCTCTCTTTTTCTAGGTTTCTATCTCATAGGAAAAGCACCAAATTTATCATAGGTCTATGAAATCATATTAAAATTCTTGTGCATAATCATTTGAGGCATAAACATTACTAACTACAAAGGAATGATTATTAATGTTGAAAACACCCAACATTTGATGGGGAAGTCACATCCTTAGTTAACTAAGTGTTGAAGCCATGTAGGAGAGAGAAATGACAACTCTATTATGACATGCCTCATAATTATTATATAAAAAATGACTAGAAGACTATATAACACATCATCCAATAGAAAGCAAAGGCACAAAAATATTAACCTCAAGTGCAAATAGAGAATGTCTAGACCTTGAAATCTTTGTGAAGTGTTATGCATGGAATACTTCCTTGGGATTTCTATCAAACCTTAAATATTCCAAGATATAAAATGTATAAGTGGGTTTTGAGGGTCTTATCTTCAATAATTAGATCAATGAGAGTTAAATGGTTATTTTACACAAAATTATTCCTTTGAATGGAAATTGTATACATGAATGAAAGCCTAGGTGGGATGCCATTTCTTTGGCATATAGTCACCTTCTAAATTTTTAGGTAGAATACATGACCTCTATTGGACCACATGGGGTGGTGAAGGGTGTAGACAATGGTCTCCATTTAAGAAGATAAAATTGACATTTCTAGTGGTGTTCTAGTGAATTTTAGTTTATTTTCCTCCACAAACATCTCCCCATGGAATGAACAATAGACTTTCCTAGATATCAAGTTTTTGATAATGTACATCCCTAAGTTTTTTTTGGCTAGCTACCATGCTAGTTGAAGACTTAGGTTGGATCTACATGGATATTACTAGTATTTTTCAAGAGGTGAGTTTGGTATGGAGATAAACTAGTGGTTTTTCCTAGATCTTGTGCTTCAAATACTAACAACAATAGAAAATCTTAGATAGGTTCATATAGAGAACATGTTAGGTGTGCCTCATTTTTTCAAATTGTGCGACTACTATGTACTTTAGATCCTCAAAGAAGTTGATTTCAATATTGACCCTCTTCTAAGGTTGACATGAAACGAACTTGTTTAATTCAATATAAATGACATTTCCTAGGGAGGAGGCTATCTTGGCTAGGAATTTGCAATATGGTTTAAAGGCAACCCAAGAAACTTCAACTAGACAGGGATATGGAGAGCCTTCTCATTGAAAATCACAAACTCTCTAGTCTACAGTGTAGAAACAAGTAACAAAGGGGAGAGAACATACTAGGGATCATTCTTGAGAATATGGCTTTTAGATGGCTAGCTTCAACATAAAAAATCCTTAGTGAAATTTTACATAAGATTAAGACAAATTCCATGTCAAACTCAATCCTTGGTCACCCTTTATTTGAGCATGCTTTTAAGGGGTATGCTCCCCACAAAATCGCTATTAAAGCATAATTTTTAAACTAACAACATGCATTCTCAAACTTTAGAATGGGAAGAACCACATGTATAAGTGTTTCAATGGATGAATCTCTATTAAAGCATAATTTTTAAACTAACATGCATTCTCAAACTTTAGAATAGGAAGAACCACATGTATAAGTGTTTCAATGGATGAATCTCTTGGAACCTCTTGGGGAAAAAAAATTAGGTGCACTTGAGCGAAGGAACCATTGTTGTGTGCCATCAAATCTTCAATTTAGTAGTGATTGTGGAGTTCCAAAAGGTTGAGTCCATTTAAAATGAGTACAATATACTAGTAGATGTGGTAGACTAGAAAACAAGCTATAATAAATGTAGAAAAGTAATGTCAAATTCTACTTTTAGAAGGAAACACTACAACATAAAAGAGATACAAATACAAGTTTTTCTTTTTCATTTATAATGAACAATTGTTAATATGTAAAAAAATCATTAATACAATACAATTATCAATAGTGAATTGATATTATTTGGAAAGTATACATTTTTCCATCCATATAGATGAATTCTATGACATTGATTTTTATACATATGCAAAATAAATTACTAGGAAAATATAGGATATTTTTATGAGTAAATATTATACATATATAAAAAAATCATAAAATAAAATATGACATTTTTTATTGGATTGAGTTTAATGTATATTTAAGAAAAGTCATAAAACAAGAC
Organism: Sequoiadendron giganteum; assembly: GCA_007115665.2. Classification (NCBI taxonomy): domain Eukaryota; kingdom Viridiplantae; phylum Streptophyta; class Pinopsida; order Cupressales; family Cupressaceae; genus Sequoiadendron; species Sequoiadendron giganteum. The sequence continues at coordinate 216,430,950 of CM021100.1, forward strand.
ATGGTATCCTCTATAAGATTGAGTTATACACATGTGAGAAAAGGTACAAAAAGAACCATGACATTTATACAGTCCATTACGAAGAGTAAGATTGCTTTCGTCTGCAAAAGAGTAAGGAAAGAAAGACTGCTTTCGTAAAAAAAGAGTACTTGAAGATGCAGACAAGTCACATGCATTTTGCGCTCCAAGTAAAACTGCGATGTGAACACTCTGGGTGTTACAGACTTGGTATGTACGCATCACCTTTTGGCGTGTTACAGGGGAGGCTCCTTTCCTTACATTTTCTTTCCTTGTGCAGGGATTCATCAGACGCAAGTGGTGGATGCTTCATCTTTTCACTATTTAATAATTGGGTGTCATTTTCGTGCGAAATAGCGTGGAAGAAACGGAGAAGCCCTGTAAATGAAAGTAGTGGAAGACGTGCATAAAGACACTCAATGTTTTGCTGTGATGTGTCGGCCCTAACGTTTAGAATTTGCAGCCCCGGTGCGTTTCACTTTTCTTCCTTTATTCCACGCAATTTCCATTGGGGAGATTCCTTACATTTTCTTCGAGGCTATGTTCTTTGAAAATACTATCAAGATCGCTTTCCCAAGGGTAAGGCGTGGCCACTATGCTTCTACCTTAGTAGAGTTGGTATATAGTGATCTTATGTCCTTTCCCACTTTTTCATTTTCATTGTTCTTATCTTCATTTATAATTACTCTCACCACATATGGGTGTATTTTATTTTAAGTTAGAGTAAAAGCAAGAAGATGAGTCTAATTTTTCATGAAAGTTTTGGGTTTAGTCGAAAAAGTGAAATAGGGCAAAACAAAACAAGACCCTATTTCATTGTGAGATCTCAAACCAAGGATCGCGAAACATTATCCCGTTTACTACAAAACAAGATCTTGTTTTAAAAAAGTTTTTATTTTTTAGAAAAACACCTACAAGCTCATTTTTACTAGTAGCGAGCGCAAAGTCAGAACAAGGTCCTGAGTAGAAGCATCATTTCCAACCACCAAACAATCCAGGGAAGTTTATCTTTCCATTTTTTTTCTATTTTTTTCTATTTTCTTATTTGTATTTACATTCGTTTTTTGTATTTTGTAACTTAGGTATTTAGATTTTGTTTGAATCATCTAGCCATGCATATGAACCCTAAATTCAACTAAAACAAAAATATTTACCCTACAAACAAATATATGATCCAAAAATTGAATTGAAACAAAAAAATACCCCACAAAAAATTATGAACCCTAAGTTGAGATGATTACGCTTGCAAATCCCTATTGAGTCATCAAAAAGAAAGTTTTAGTTATCATTTAATGGTAAACCGACTACCATTTAATAGTAAAAGCAAAAATGTATTTGTAATTCTTTATGTTTTAGACCTGTATGCAAATATTTCAAAATTGGATAATACTAGATTTCTTTAAGAAAAAAATGTAGATTTTTTTAAGTTTATTTCAATCCTTTATTTAACACTTATTAGTAATTGTTTAATTTAGTCATATACAACTAGAATTTGTAGCACATGGCATCCATATGTACCCATGCACAAACACGTACTCTCTAGCATGTTAACATACATATAGTTTTCTATCAGTGTAATCCTTGAACTTCCTTTAGGTGCAAGTTCTGGTATATATTCTTTTTTTATAATTGTAATCCCTATGAGGTTGAACTAGATATGTTGAATTGCGAATAAGATAGAAATTAGTTAAGTCTATAAACTAATTACTTAGTTTCACATTAAAATATAAATTACAATAGAATATCTATTTATTAGCTTTGGTAAATCTTTTAGTTAGATAGTTTGTATTCATAGTTATCTTCCTCTACTATCACAATAGATGTAAACCTCCATTATTTTTTACTATCATTGGTTAAACCTTGATTAGGACTATCATTCAACCTTCTCTATTGCTATCTTCTAGCATTAGCATTTTTTACATCTTCCTTTAATTGTCACTATGTACCCTTCCTAAGCTTCCATATTTTGTAAATCTCAAAGGAAAATCCCTATTAAAAATCACACTTCATCACTATTTCTAATTATTTATTCATGAAATTCCATATCATATTTAGAGATCTCAAGCATGCATACTTTGAGAGGACAACAAGAAGTGTGGACGCGCCTTCTTCACCACCATGGTCTTTTTGATCTATCCACATATTTTTGAAAAAACTATTGATAAGTGCCTCACCATGGTCTTAAATGATCTCCCCTTTTGTCATAGGACCATCAATGGCTTCCACATGTGCACCAATATCTTCCATAGATATCAAACTATCATCCCATTGTACACAACTTCATTTATCATGTTGGAAACTACTAATTACTATAATAGATCCCCTCATATTTGGTGTAATGCCTAACCTCAACAATGTAACAACCATGCACTGTCATAATCTTATCGTTCCCTACATATACCTAGTCCATGCTATTAGGATCACACATTAAATCCATGATAGAAGAATAAAATTGATAGAAACCATGATCTTGGAATATCTATTAGTATGATCATAATGATAATGGAGTAACTAATACTCCCTCCTCAAATATGATTGTTCATTGAGCTTATCCTCCTTAGCACCATCCAAATCTAGAAGTCACTTTCAAAGAGAGGATTATCTCTACACCAATAAGTATTAGAATTTAAGTTACCTAGTGAGTTTGTAGGTCATCATAAAGGATATTCACCTTATGTTATCCTTTCCACAAATTTTTGTACCTCCTCATCACAAAAACATATCTTCATTAAGTTTAACATACTCAAAATTATTGTTACAATGATTTGAAGAGAATAGAGATAGAATTTGATTATCATTTACACCATCAAAAAATGACATCTTTGAATGTTGGTTTTGAGAAATCATCCATAATTTTTTAAATAATCTAACGAAATTATATCTTTGCTAGCATCCACATCATCACACTCTTCACATGAGGAAGAAAAATTCAAATTATATTTATACGATAGATTAGAGCTAGTAGATATGTAATCAAATTCATAGTATTCATAATGAGGGAAGCAAGTAAACTCATCATGCATGTAATTATATTCAAGTTTCTCAAACTAAGTGTTCACACATATATATCCTTTTCCTTGATTCGTGGAATTTATATCAAGTGGATCTTTGCATACTTCAACATAAAAATATATTCTTCACTTGAGAGATATTATATATTGGTTTATGAAATTATGTTGAAAGGATGAACTATTTTAGGACTAATAACGAGTAAATTGAATTAAGAAAAATTGATATATTTCAAGACTAGGAAAATTATAGAAAGATATTTAAAATAGGAATACATAAATACCTTGGAAAAATAAAACATACTAAGATCATGAATTGTTAATTTTTTGGATTAAAAAAATGCACAACGTCTCAATCCAAAAAATTAACAATTCATTATCATGGACTATGGAAATTTGATGTTGTTAATACTAAGATCATACTATTCAAGTGTATGAGTTAATATATGAATATTTAAATAATGTAAAGGGAACAATAGATGAAATTGAAAATCTCATAATCCTCACATAGGTAAACCTACACAAGAAGGTTTAAGCCATTTGGATATAAACATGTTTGGATACTAATACACTCTCAATTATAAAAGAATTTCAATCAATTTTGTAACATTAGTATAATCAAATGAAGATTACAATAAGGGGAATTCACTTGCATTTAGGTGCACTGCCTAGTGCTCACTGCTCAAAGGGAAGGCTCACTACCTTACAAAGAGAATCATATTAAAACCATCTTAGAGTTTGAACTAAGAAAAATAAAATCTACAAATGCCTTATTACAGTTTCGGTTAGGCACAATAATAGATCTGTTGTCCTACAGACTGATTCTGCACTTTTGCTATGTTCTGCTCACACTTGCAACACAAATCTTTTATGTGTAAGTGAAAATACGCATTATCACTCTTCTATTCTACTCTTATTTGTAATTCACACCAATACACACTTCATACCAACTTCAAAATGATGTAGATGATCTTATATATATATATATATATATATATCCGCAACATAGAATTCAATTACACTTTATCGGCTTCAATGAAATACAAAAATAATTACAACTGTCAGCTCAAATCATGAATAATATGTAATGTGTATCCACAAAAATCGGCCATAACTTGGCTAGGACCCAAACAAAGATGTATAAACACAAAAGTACTTAACCAATTTCTTCTCATATATCCACGATATAATACATTCATGAAGTTGGCTCCAATACAAGAAAAATTAAGAATAAGTCAATTGGATCTTCTAACTTCCACAAAAATTGATCTACGAGCCATTGCGCTTCAGTAAGAGTAGAGCTAATATACCAAAATATATTTCTTGAGATGCACAACACAAAATAATGACATGAGATCTTCATACATATTGATGAACATTGTGTTATCAAATACACTAGTCTTCACTGTCACTCTCCAATCTGTCTGTCGGTATGATCGAATGATCATGTGCATACCTGTTCAATGATTAGGGTTGCCATCAACAACAACACCAAGTGATACTAGCAGTGTCTCTTGCCAATACACTCGAACAGAGATCTATTGTTGATAGAATACATTCTGAAGTCTCATGTTAGCTCGACCATCTATTCATTGGTAGGACTCACACCAGTTAGATCTAATCGGCCAAACTAACACAGTTGGTTCAACATTCATAGGTCAACTTGAAGACCAATGCCATCCTGACATAGTTCACTTCAACAGGAGTCTTCCTGATAGAACTCTTCGGCCAGACCACAAGCACCGAAGTGAGATTCACAAGTCATTTTGAAGACCAATGTCACCCCGATCCGAATATCGGCTAGAGTCATACCAAACCTTATCCATGCTACTTCGAATACATTCCTTAGATCGATAAGAGTCTCAGTGACGGACCTCATCAACCAGATAACTAGTGTCGATATGAAACAGAGAACACACACCAATAGTTCATGTTATTTCGATAGTTCTCTTTGGCAAGAATGATCACATGTCACACCGATCTGAACACTTAAAGCCTTCAGGACTAAACAACTTGTCGACATGATATCTCCGGTGCCTCACCGATTTCCTCTTTCAGGAGGTTCAAGTCAGCAAGATTGAGGCATATATTTCCAATAGTTTCTCTATTGGAATATGAGCCCATGTAATAGAATCAAATACTCTAAAGTGCTTAACTGTAGGTTTCTAACCAATCCAAGCTTGAAAAGGAGTTACCCCCTTCACAACTTTGTGAGAAACTCGGTTCTAGATGTAACACGCATAGTTGATGGCCTCTACCTAGTACTGAGGTGCCAAATATTTGGAGTGTATCATATAATTTTCTATCTTTTTCAAGGATTTGTTCTTGCATTCTATGACACCATTCTACTGAGGAATATATGGAAATGTGTGTTGCATGTTGATTCCTTCTAAAGAATAAAATTGTTCAAAATAATTGTTAAAATATTCACTACCATTATCTATACGCAGAATCTTGATGAACTTCCCAAATTTGTTCTCTACAAAATCTTTGAAATCCAGAAAATGATCAAAGACCTTAGACATTTGTTTGAGAAAATAGACCTAATTGTGTCTAGAAAATTCATTAATAAATTTCAAGACATATCTATCCCTGCTGAAAGATGGTTGTGGAAATGGTCTGGCCAAGTCACTATGTACCAACTCCAATAGATCTTTAGCTCTCCATGTTTTTCCTTTATCATATTTCTCCTCAAGATGCTTACCAAGAATGCATCCTTGGAAAACTCCATCAAAAAATTGAATAGAAGGCAATCCTGAGACCATGTCATGTTGGTTAAGCTTCTACAAGTAACTATAGTTCAAGTGGCCAAACCATTGATGCCACAAAAAACTCACCTCATTTGCATGAGTCTGTAAGACCATCGAAGGAGATTCAAGAACAAAGTGAGAAAACAAATATAGTTTGGACTAGTGATATGATTTTCCCACCGTAATTGTAGATCTATTATGCATTTTACTGATTACCATTGTATATAGAGTGAACTCAACTCACTTTCTAGAAGCAATGCACAAGTGATATGATAAACATATAGGAGATTATTTGACAAATATGGAACACAAAGAACATCCTCGAATGTACCTTCACCCACATCAACCAACCCTCTCCCATGCACTTCAACAAGAGTGTCATCGCCCATAAGTATGGTAGGCATAAAACATGGCTCCAAAGAGGTAAAATTATCCTTTGATGAGGCCATGTGGTGCAAAGCACCTAATTGAATGATCCAAGAATTTGGTTGTGAAGTAACAACAACTAGGACCTTTTCGTTCCCCTTACTTTTGTCTGTTTCCTTAGAAGAACCTTCTAATGAACTCTATTTGACTGAATCAAGCACCTTGATATTGTTCTTTTCTAGAAGATGCAAAAGGTGGTCAATTTGTTTCATTAAAAATTTATGTTCATCATGGCTAGGACTCTTATAGTAAGAATACTTAACCTTCTCCTTCTTAGGTTGTTCACCTTTTGATGAAGAGGTTTGATTATCTTCTTTTGAAGTAGTAGATTTTTTATCTTTCTTCTTCTCTCATTGGTTATTTTGTTTCTTATCTTTCTTATTAGACCCTTTCTATTCTTATGTGCCTTGATTAACAGCCAAGGCATGTGACTTAGAGGGTTTAATTGTACCCATTAGAACCAATTTTTCCTGCTCCCTAGTGAGTTCTGTAGCAAACTAGTATCTAAAGAAGGAATTTTATATGTGGAACTTAGGGCACATTTGGTAGTATAGAATGTAGAAAAAAATACATAATAGTTAGGACCAAGCTTAGAAAGAATACTCAAGATCAGTTGCTTATCATCTTTCTTGATTCCACAATGTTCCAATTGCAATCTAAAAGCTTTAAATTTTGTGAAGAAGTCATGTATGGTGTCAAAATTTGAAGGACTTAACCCTATGAGTTCATTCTCCAATTGATGGCCCCTTAACTCATCCTGCTTACCAAAGAGGTTTTCCAATGTTGTCCACACATCATTTGGTGTTTTAGTATATTCAATATGAAAAAGTAGGTCTAGAGATACTAACATACACAAAGTACCAAAAGCTTCATCACATTTGTTAAACCATTTAATCCTTTTTGCATCATCTTGTGGTTTAGTTTCAAGTCTCATTGTTACATGATGATATCCATGTCTTTTCAAATATATTACCATCTTAGATTTCCTTTCAAAATAATTATATGGAGTTAAAATTAGAACTGTAGATGCATCAATGAGAGCATAAAAGTAGATTGCAAAGAAGAAATAAAAGTGTGAATAAAGAAGGCACATGAGACACCCCCTTTCCACTAGTCTCAAAAATCACCCCCTAGATATTACAATGTTGGCACTTTATGATTAGTGCTTTTACAAGGCCTTTCCAGATTACAAGGCTTATAAGGCCTTTTAATGAGAAAAATTACAATATTTGATACTAAATAATTTCCAAATAATTTTTTGAAAAAACAACCTTGCAGTTGTGTTTTACTCTTCAATATCTTTCTAACACTTTGTTGTTTTTGAAAAATGGATTACAAAAGTGAAAAATATGACTTATTAAAGATTAAAAAAAAATGTAGCAGATTCAACCTGCAATATCTGATTGAAAATGAAAAAAACTTTTACTCAAACTTTTGTGGATGGAAAGTGCTCATTTCTAGCTTTCTGGCAAGTACTTGTTTGCGAAAATCTGACACCTGAGGCAAAAGTTGTGCAATTTTGAAAAAAACTGCAAAATATGCCTATGGAAAACGACTCACACCTTTTTCTGGTTTCATTTCTGCAAAATTTATCAATTTTATGCAAACTATAATGACTACCCAGATGGTTTTTCAACCCTAGGAATAAAACCCAGAAATCGTTTTTCTTGAAAACAAGTGGAAACCAGATTTCTAAAGCCAAAATGAAAACGACTCTAACAAAATTTCAAGTTTTTAATTTTGATTTTTTTTACAGTATCCTCCAATATCTAATTTTGGTGAAATAAAAGTCAATTTTGACTTTCTCAAACCTTCTGGACTCTTTGGAAATGCTGAAAAATCCTCCAATATTACCAAAAAGTTGCAAATCACCCAGATCTTACAGGAACAGATATATATAAACCAGATTAAATATATGCTTATTTTCCTTTAAACTGTTATGATTCTCCAAGTCATACAAGGATGCAGGAGAAGAGCATACTTGGTTTTTGAGGAAAAATATTAGCTTTCTATTAGTCTCAAATCTCATCAAAAGATCAAAAAAATAATGAGCTATACCAAACAATATGACTTTGATACCATGTTAGATTCTATGAGAAGCGAGAACCAAGCCAGGATCTAATGTCGGTCATAGATCACATACAACTTCACTCAACAGATGATCGAAGATCAAAATAACAGAAAAAAAAGAAATTTGAAATGAGAGAAAAATAGAGACAAGGCAAGAGAAATTACATAATACTCTAAATACTCCTGGACTGAGTGATCAATGAACTAGCCGAACTAGTGAAGGTGAGAGGAGAGTGCTCAATATATATAAAAATAAGGGCAAATACATCCAAGAGGTGCATTAACTCCTACTACCCATAAAAGGTGGGAGGTTATCACCTACTTAGTAAATGACAAAACATGTGGCATAACCTCCTTAGGTGAAGAAAAAAAGGAGGTGGCAGATAAAGCCAAAGGAGAGTGAGAAACCCAACTATCCCATAACCTACCTAGGTAAAAATAGAATAGTGGTTATGAGAGGTGGCACAACAAGCCAAAAGAGGATGTGTAACTCAACTACCCATGTGTGGGGAGAGAGTGACACATGTAGCTGATGTATTTTTTCATGTGTCTTCATATTAACCACACATAATAAACCTAAGAAAGCTTAAATAATATGTGTAAGAAAAAAGAAATAGACCTGACATAGGGAAAATAAAAAACTTGCATTAACAAAATTTAGGGGAAAAAAAAAAGAATAATTGAACCACTAGATTTATACATTTCCCAAGATGTAAGAATAAACGTCTTCTACATGAACTTTCTTTAGATAAAACTATTTTTTTTCCAAATTTGTGATAAAAACCATTATATCACTTATTGCGATCAAATTTCAGTCCTAGGAATACTAATAAATAAAACTATTCTAGTCAGTGATGAATTAAACTATACAGTGAAGAATTGAGCCAATAATTTTCTATAACATCAATCTATGAATCCAACCCTTTACAAAGGCCTCATAAATTGGAAAACCAATTAGTGGGCAATGGAATAGAGTGGACCTCTCAACTCTTCTTAGTGGGGACCACAAGATTGGTCAAATCATCAATGGTCAAATTCATAGTGGTAAGGTCCATAATGGATGAATAAGCCATGGCCTTAATAGCCTTGGCCTTAGAAATTCCTACCTCAATATGGAACCTAGAATACTCAACAATATTAGGTACTTCATTAGAGTTATTAAAAACCATTTTCAAGACAACAAAGACACTTTTAAAATCAACAACAAACTCTATTAACTAGTTGAACTAATATACCAAGCTAACACATATGAAACTAATTAATCAACCATGGCTTCCTTCACAACCTATAGCTAATCTAAAAAATAATAAGCAATTTTCAAAAGTATACTTGGATGAGTAAGACATCATAGCTAGGATAATTGTTATCCAACTAAATAACCTTCAACTATGGTCAGGAAAATCCCTACCTAAAACTTCTCCTTCTACAATTGTTAAAATCATTGATGAACAAGAACCTTCATTTTTTTAAAACATTAATCATAGTAAGAGATAAATAATGCAAACAAATATCCTATAAACAAAATATAGAGATCGAAAGAGCTTCTCCAAACAAAATACCATTTCCCAATTTATTTCAATAGGACATTTCTCATAAATAAATTCCATCTATAGATATTCAACCCCTCATTGAATCTAAATTACTCAATGAAATTTAATGATTAGGCATTTAAATTCCTCTCCTTAGGCCATTAGGGACATTCTAGATTCTACTAAAATAATCAAATTAACCTATGTTAAGACCCAAGGCCTAAAGATAATTTCTCCTAAAACCAACCATGTAGAGGGGAAATTGGTCAATCTGCTAGTCAAAGAAATGTTTATTCCCAAAATATGGTGAACTAGATAATTTGATGATTAAGGTATTATTTCAAGGATCGAAATACCAAATGTATTGGTTGATCTAGGAGTTCATATTAATGTCATGATAGTTCATTCAATGAAAAAAATTCTCTTACAGGTGTGCAAACCACCTCCATGATTATGCAAATAAATGACCAATCTATTACAATTCTAAAAGGAATACTGATAGTTATATCTATTGAGATAGAATAATGAGAATTCCCGATTGATTTCATAATAATGAAACTAAGGAACCGAAAAAATTCATATACCCTTATCTCGGTAAGATCATGGTAAGAAACAACTACAATCTTGATTGATTATAGAACTAGGGACATGGTTGTATCCAATGGCATTGACATAAGGAAAATATCTTTGTATCCCCCAACTAAACCTTCCCTAAAATACTTATGTGAAGTTTTGGTTGATGAAATAGATAGTGCAAAAAATAGTGCCTCCCTTGTCATGGTAGTCATCACACAACACTTAAACAACTTGGGAGGAGATATATTTTGATATGCAAGAAGACATAACTCACATAATAATAGATGGTAGCATAATAGATTCCGACCAAGAATCTAAGAGAAAGCACTTAGCAACATTCCACTATCCTTTAGTGAATGTTATGTCATGTGATGAAACATTTTATAAGAATGTTACGACGTTCCACATGCTACTACCACATTCTTACTCTTGAAAATAAGGTAAATCAAACAACTCTACAATATACCAAACAAATAATGATCCTTCCAACAAAGACCCTTGATATGAATAGTCAATTGAAAAAAGAAGACGACGCAAAACTCACATATATCTCCCACACCACAACTTTTTATATCTCCCACACCACCACTTTTGCTTGAGAATACAAATATATGAATGAAATTCACCCCAAAGTCTACGCTCACCACATCTATATAGAAGATCTATATAAATGCTTTGGACACACTTCACACACCAGTATCTTCTTTTACTAGAAAAACTATATAATTTTTTTCAAAAAGTCATCTCATTATCTGTCAATTTTCATGCTCTTTGGCCTTGTTAGGCCACCTAGCTATTCCGAATTTCCGTCTAATTTCCATCGTGCAGCTTTGATGCATTTCGTACGTTTTGGCCTTCTATTCCACGCAATTTCCAATTTGTAGTACTACTTACCTACAATATACACAGCTTTAAGCAGAATAGAATCTGATGTGAACATTCATGATGGCGCGCAACATTTGAACTTGGTACAAAAATGAAGACAGACAAGTCACATGCATTCTGCGCTCCAACTAAACTGCGATGCGAACTCTCATCACTGATGACTGCAAAACAGTCAATAATAATCGATTTGATCCACTCGCAATAATGGGACAAGGGTTGCGCATACGGCAAGGATTCGGCCGGATGACAAGACAAGTTAATCTCATGATGGAGTGGTCCACATTAATTTAAAGTTGTGGAATTGATAATTCAATATAATACATAATGATGGAGATAAATAAATTTCAATTAATTTTAAATTTTCATATCTTAGTATTAGAAATGGGTCTATTTTTTAATCGGAGTTTAAATCACACAACAATAACATTTTAATAAGGGTTTGAATTTTGGTGGCAAGAACTACAATGCCACACTTAACCATCACACTATGTCATTATTGACTAGAAGTGGATATTTTCTTAACTTTCTTTTCAGAATTAAAATAGTTTTTCAACTTTGATGTGGGTTGATTTTGTGGGTCTAAATCATTTTTATAGGTGTGGATATTATTGCTTGTCAATCTAATCAATAATGCTACATACTTGTATCATCTAATTTGTCAGATTCTCCATCTTTCTCTGATTCATGTGTATGTTCCTTAGATGCAAATTATTTGTTCTTGATATTTGATTATTTAATGATGTCAATTAATGTCCAAACATGAACACCTTTAAATACTACTACATAACAATAATCATGTGAAATGTACATAGCAAGTTGGCTAATGGTAGGAATGGAATGTGTGATTTTTGAAAAAAATTGAATTTACATTTTAAATCCAAGAGTCACATCCATGGGTGTAATATCAATCTTGTAGTTGTAAGATTGGTCTAATATAAGGGATTTAAGGTAATGTTGACGCAATGAATGAATGTCTAGACGTAGATGATATAATAAATGGAAAGAATGAGAGAAAATATGTAGAAATGGATAAGCTACAGTTGTAATTAGGAATGTGTGTAAATGAGAATGGTTAAAGGATCAAAGAATTATCCCAACTTAACACAATATTATTGTTTTATTTGTCAATATGTAGTTGCATTAAGGCATTCTCTCAAAATGGGCCCAAAAATCAATATGAATTAGCATGAGTATATACAAATTGTATCAATACATTTTTCTCCCACTTTGAGGTGCATGTGAATCCTAATATGTTTTAAAATAAATGAGCACTAACAAACATGCATTTAAAGTAAATATTTAGACATAAAAAATATATTAGGTATGTAAAAGATAATTAACCCTTATACAAATCATCATGTGTGTTCATCCCTTAGCATGCATGCTACACATGCACTTAAAAAAGAGAGAAAGGTTGTGAAATGAGCACCTTACATCATGCAACAAAAAATGCAATTAAAAAAAAAAAATTACTATAAATGATCATGAAAACAAGGGGAGAATAGAGTTAGAAAAATTCCACCTATATAAAAAATAGTATGATATTCTACCCTATGTGGTGACCATAGGATGAAGTTGTTAGATATGGTCACTTACACATTGTTTGTTTCTTATTCCTATTGTATCACCTATCATTATGTATCTTAAGTTTATTTATTTATCACCTATTTAACATTAGGTGGTGAAAGAAATAAAAAGATAAACATTGAAATGCTTCTTTCATGGTTATGTATGCAATAATTTTAAAGTAAGTAGAAATCAAGGTTATGTCAAGGTAAACTAGATGCAAACTTAGGTACCTACAAACATTTCTAACCAACCAAACCTCGATTAACAACAACGAGTGAGATAGGATGGATGATATGATCAAATTCTAAATGAAGCTATGGTAACTGGATTAATACAACACTTGAAAAATTTAAATTTTATTGCTAAGATGCAATATATTAGAAAATAAAGGGATTAGATTCACTTGGATTGAAAAGTGGCCAAGTTATGAAAGTTTTTGAGAATCTCTATCTATAATTGCTTGTAAAATTTTGAAGTAATATTGGGAAAGTACAAGACTACTAGATGTTAAAATGACTGGTCAGAAGGTAATGTTCTATCCTATCAACCACTAGGAAGGCATTGTCTAGGGGGAAACCATATCTAAGGAGCTAGTAGGGACTTGAAACCCTACAAGAAGCCTAGTAATAACTTAATTAGGTATACAAAGATGAAAATATAAAGTATATAATGTGAGGATCTTCTAGAGTATTGAAATAAAAATCAGCTACCTAGGTTTGGAAAAATATTTATAGTATCAATGTCCATGACCACAATAAAAATTATCTCATAATAGAAGCTTAAAGACAATTATCCTATTAATTTTTGAAATATTTTAGTATTCAAATCGATTCCTCAACCTTGCAACTCTCTCAAGTCACCTAGATCACTTTTGCAGGGTTGTAGAAATGAAAAAGATGACAAGGCATGCATATTTTCATCATATCTAAGATTAAAGAACCCTTTTAGGCATGTTCTCTTCTAATTTATATTCCACTATGGATGCATTAGTAGATATATTCACCTTTCCTTTTTTAAAGATATTTTGTAATCAATTGACATGGGAATAGGCTATGCTTTCCAGTTCTAAGACTTATGTATTGGTCATCTAGTCATCCAAGGGAAAAGGTATGAAGAAATAGAATACCAAGACAAAGTCTACATTAGGAAGTGATCGGGGAAACTTCAAAGGTTTTTGAAAGTCACAAAGCATGATCTTGCTTGTTCATCCATTTGACTCAGAACTTCCTTCACATTACACATGTTTCTACAAAGGTTACAAGACACCAAAAAATGAATTTGGGACACAAAACTCTTACTCGACCCCTAGAACACCTTGAACATCATAAGAATGGCAGGCTTAGACCAAGGGAGGTCTCCTAAAACACCAATCCTTCACTTTTCCATCGCTCACTCCCAAAGAGGCCTAATTGCTAGTAGTATTTTAAATGACAGAATCAAGCAGAACTTATCAAAACAGGTGGGATCTCCAAAAAAAATATAGATTCAAGTACCCTTTATGGCCTTCTTAAACATTTCAAGAAACCAAATGGGGTTGTTTCATAAAGTATCATCCAAATATTGACTTTCATGCTGCTACAAGGAGACCTAATTGTGCAAATGACTTTTTAGGCACCAGGGTTTGACACCAAAGGGATTCATAGGTCTTCAAAATGGATTCCAAGGTCTTTAACATGCCACTAAGGACTTCACCAAACCTTCCATGGTCTTCAAACTCTTGGCTTCAACTCCTTCTTATCAAAACACACCTACAACTAGGGTTTTGGACTATTACAAGGGAAATCAATCCCTTCATTTGCTTGCTACATGTGCCAATAGCAACACCAACCCTTACAACTTCATGAAATCAAAACCTACACCTACATTTTCCATTCCACCAAGTTTTAGCATTTTCTACTCGATGGAATGGCTTTTACATCATTTTTATTGAATTCAATACCCTGACTTAGGGTTTCAAGTGGTCTACAAACAAATTACTCTAAAATGCTTTAAACTTGATGAATTCTCCTCAAAAAAATTGCATCAGAAATTCAACTCAATGTCTCATTGAAAGCAAAATCAATTTCACGACATGAAAGTACTATACGGACCCATACAATGCTTGAAATAGAGTAAAAACATAGAAAATATATAGAAAATTGGCAACTTCTTTATTGCAATCCACACCAAAAATGTTTCAACAGCCTTTGCTTTGGCATCCCAAAGCCTATTTAACCTCCACACAATAGTTACAAACCAAAATTTGAATGCCAACCAACTTCTTACATCACTTTTACCTTTTTGACCCTTCATTTCCTATTATTGTGCATTTTTTGCAATATGATAACTTTTGCAAAACTGACAACATTTGGAAACTTAACTACCTATCACTCCTAGCGGAAAAAACTGACATCCAAAACATGATTCATGGTCTTAAATGACCTTATTACATCAAATAAACACAAAACTAAACAAAAACCTAACATTTACAACATTTTTATATTAAAACCTATGGTGCCCTACACTATACTCTTGGGAAAAAAGGAACTCAAGTCCCCTTGAGGATTGTGTTGCCACACGAGATCCAATTTTGATTCCATCATCCTCTAATCTCCAAGTGATACCTTCAACTGGTAATCCCTTCCATTGATTCAAATATTGGAAATTAGCATCAGTCTTTGAATTTTTTAACTCTTTGGCATCTAGAAATTTCTCCAACTTCAATGACCTATTTGATGGATATTCTTTGACTCCATCTAAAACTGATGTTAAATCTGCATCACCATCTGCAACCTTATCTCTTACTACCTTGTAATGGACTACCTTCTTCTATACTCCCATTGTGTGCTTGACTTTTCTCTTTTTCCCTTGTAGTTTACCCTTGATCACTTCACCTTTGCTTTCAATCTCTCCCATCTGATACTCTGCCCCTATATCTGTTGCTTTCTCAGGTTTACCAACCTCTTATATGAAATGACCAACCTTAGGTTTACAAACCTTTGAATGACCACTATCCTCTTTAGAAAATAATGAATAGAATACCTCCTCTAGCCTCTTATCAACATACCTTTTTAAAAAAAAACCTTGAATATGCAAAATCAATTCATCCTTGACCTTTAACCCAATATCATTTCCCTCCAAAATTAGATCCTTCTTCAAGTCTGTTGTCTTATTACCTTCAAGTTTTGAAGTGGCTGCAACCTCCATACGCTCCTCTTCTTTTACTTTGATGAACTATTTCCTTCCTACCATCATCACATTAGGTTTCATGGTTTTCCCTTAATCATCTTCTATCAATGGTATCAAAGTAAAGGGGGTTCCATCTTTTTCTATCTCATAGGTATTTCTTCTCTCATCATACCTTTCATGCATATCAAATTGCCAAGGCCTCCCTAGAAATATATGGCACACATTCATAGGCAATATGTCACATAGAAATTTATCCTTATATCCTCCTATGTTGAACCCAACTCAACTTTTCTCATTTACCAAAATATAATGACCCTCATTCAACCAATAAACTTTATAAGGAGTATCATGCGATATTCTAGGCAAATTAAGTTTCTCAACCATTTCAATGGAAACCATATTATCAATACACCTTAAATCAACTACAACCTTACATATCTTACCCATGCACTTGCAAGTTGTCTTGAAGAGTGTTCTTTGTTGGTGCAGAAGCACCTTGCTCTTTAAATGCCTTCAATAGGCAAAAATTTCAAATTTTCAAATTTTCATTGTAAAACCTTGTAAAAGGCCACATGAGTTCACATTTAATGTATATAAAGTATTAAATAAGTCTCTAGGTGATAATGTTTCTAAAATTGTCATTTGTTGTTAAAATTGTAAAAAGACAAAAAACACAAAATATGCAAAAGCAAGGAATACCAAAGGTCAGAGGTAGTTTAGGTGGTTTTTCTCATTGGAAGAAGATGAAAAGCCTTTAAAAATGAGTGATATATTTTTGCAAAGGCAGAGGGGAGATTGTATAGCATGTATTGTATGGAAGAACTAGAAAATCATCAATAAAGTCTTCTTTTTCTCAAAAATTAGCAAACATAGTTGTTTTCAGACTTTGGTGTGGATTTGTACAGACAAGAAGGCTCATGAGAATGTTTGAAATTTATGGTTCTATCAATTCCCCTCCTTTTCTCTTTTGTTTCTTGTATTTTCATGCAATTTTGGTTTAGATTTGGTGAATTTTCCTAAAACTGTGAGAAACCCTTACTAGGGTAAACAATGGATAAGAAAGTTAAAGTTTCTTTCAATTTTATGGTTGAAATCTCCTAATTTTTGGTGGAAACATCCCATGATGTGTATACATCCAGATTTTAGAGGCCTTGAGGTGAGAAGATAAAGATTAGATTAGAAAAGATCAAAGTTTTGGACTGTTTCCTGAAGCACAGTCTACTAAACAGGGTAAAGAGCATGAACAATACCTAGGGTTTGAATAAATATTGTATGCGGTGAACATTTAATGAAATTTTAAGCCTCAATAAGTTTAGTTTGACATACTCCAAGTGTTGTATAGGGAATTTTGATGATGGAGGTAACATATCCAATAAGCCCCTTGTTGATGGCACGCCTAATTAGGCTTAAATGAGCACGTTGTCAAACCAGTTTTGAGTATCTTTTCTCAAAGTAACCAAAGGATATTTTTGATATGTTTTAGTACCCTTAAGTGGGTGTTCAAAAATCCTTTTTATAGTTTTTAATAGATATCTATGGTTGAATATATGTTTGACTGTTCTTTAGAGTATGGTTACTAGGAAATGGTTGCTAAATGAACAAATGATCAAAGTCTTGATGGGAAGACCTTTTTGAATGCTTGTTTTGGTTTTTTTATGTCTGAATGGTGATATTAAGGGAACATAAAGGTTTGGATAATGTTTTGAGTTCTTGAATGATGTGGAATAATGGTGATTTAAGCAAGAAAAATGGTGTATTGAATGCTAATAAGGGTGTAACTGTGAAACAATAAAATGGAAAAGATGTTTATGATATGAAACTAATCTAAGGAAGTTGTTAAGGATGTTTCAAAGTCTGGTTAAAGGATTGAATCAAGAATAAGTGAATGATTATCTTTGGGTCTTGGGAAATAATGTGGAAAGAAGAATGAAATAGTGAGAAAGTTGAATGGTCCTACTTTTATAATCTGGTTTTGTGATGATAAAGGTGACTTTGAAGTTGATAATGGTTTGGATTATGATTTTGGTGAAATTGGAATACTGACATGTTGTTTTTAAGTCTTGCAGTGATGTGGAAACTAGTGAAATTAGTGAAGTTTAATGAAGGAAGAAGTGGATTTGAAGAGAAATTGATGAAAATATTTGTGAATCAAAGTTGCTTTTTTAATTTGATCTTCTCCAATTAAGTTTTGGGACAAAAGTTCCTTGAAAGTTTGTTGTGTTGTGTAGATTCTATGCCTCAGTTTGGTATCAAAGCTAGAAGATTTTGATAAGTGGTTAAGTTGTTGTTGATAGTTGTTGTTGAGTTGAGTTTGGCTGCAGGTGCTTGATCCATCTAAGCTACAAAGAGAAATTCCAAGAGACTAGGTAGAGAAAAGAGGAGACTCTTAGGTGAGGCAAAGAAGTTTGTTGAGTTTCTGAGTTGTGTTGTAGTAAGAACTGGATGGATAGTTGTCTGAGGAAGCACTAGAAGAGTTTCAACCATGCTGAAGAATACTCCACTAATGGGAGTAGATAAGAGGGTGAAGACAAGAATTCAGAGAAGGTCAAGGAAGATTTCCTAGAAAGGAAAAGTGAAAGGACATTTATGTGTCCTTTGGTGGAGAAAAGCTGGAAGAGAGTTTCATGCTGTGAAAGGGAAGTCTCGTGTACTTTTTGTTGAGGAGACTAATTGGTGGAGGTGAAGAAAGAAGATCAAGACAAATAGAGACAAGAAGAATCGAAGATGAAGGAAAAAGAAGAAGGCTAAAGATTGAACCAAGACAAAGGCAAGTGGAAGATTCAAGAGAAAAGGAAGATAAGGTGGTAAAAAGGTAATGTTTGTTTGTAGGTATGAAGATGGATCTGCATCAACATATTTCCAAGGGACATGGAAAATTTTGTCGGTTGGTTGTATGGTGTAGGAGCTTTTACTCTTTAAATGCCTTCAATAGGGAAAAAATTCAAAATTTCAATTTTTCATTGTAAAACCTTGTGAAAGGCCACATGAGGTCACATTTAATGTATCTAAAGTAATAAATAGGTCTCTAGGTGGTAATGTTTCTAAAATTGTCATTTGTTGTTAAAATTGTAAAAAGACAAAAAAACACAAAATATGCAAAAGCAAGGAAAACCAAAGGTCAGAGGTAGTTTAGGTGGTTTTGCTCATTGGAAGAAGGTGAAAAGACTTTAAAAGGGCATGATATCTCATTGAAAAGGTAGAGGGGAGATTGTATAGCATGTATTGTATGGAAGAATTAGTAAATCATCAATAAAGTCTTATTTTTCTCAAAAGATAGCAAACACAGTTGTTTTCAGAGTTTGGTGTGGATTTGTACGGACAAGAAGGATCATGAGAATGTTTGAAATTGATGGTGCTATAAATTCCCCTCCTTTCCCCTTTTTTTCTTGTATTTTCATGCAGTTTTGGTTTATATTTGGTGATTTTTTCTAAAACTGTGAGAAACCCTTACTAGGGTAAACAGTGGATAAGAAAGTTAAGTTTCTTTCAATTTTATAGTTGAAATCTCCTATTTTTTTGTGGAAACATCCCATGACATGTATACATATAGATTTTAGACGCCTTGAGGTGAGAAGATAAATATTAGATTAGAAAAGATCAAAGTTCTAGATTGTTTCCTAAAGCACAATCTGCTAAACAGGGTAAAGAGCATGAAGAATACCTAGGGTTTGAATAAATATTATATGTGGTGAAAATTTAATGAAATTTTAAGACTTAATAAGTTTAGACTTACATGATTCAAGTGTTGTATAGGTAATTTTGATTATGTAGGTAACATATCCAATAAGCCCCTTGTTGATGACATGACTAATTAGGCTTAAATGAGCACGTTGTCAAACTGGTTTTGAGTATCTTTTCTCAAATTAACCAAAGGATATTTTTTGATATGTTTTAGTACCCTTAAATGGGTGCTCAAAAATCCTTTTATAGTTTTTAATGGAGGTTTGTGGTTGAAGATATGTCTGACTATTCTTTGGAGTATGATTACTAGGAAATGGTTGCTAAATGAACAAATGATCAAAGTCTTGATGGGAAGACCTTTTTGAATTCTTGTTTTGGTTTTTTTATGTCTAAATGGTGATATTAAGGGAACATTATGGTTTTTCTAATGTTTTGAGGTCTTGAATAATATGGAATCATGGTGATTTGAGCAAGCAAATTGGTGTATTAACTGTTAGTAAGTGTGTAACTATGAAATAGTAAAATGGAAAAGTTGTTTATGATATGAAACTGATCTAAGGAAGTTGTTAAGGATGTTTCAAAGTCTGGTTAAAGGATTGAATCAAGAATAAGTGAATGATTGTCTTTGGGTCTTGGGAAACAATGTGGAAAGAATAATGCCTTAGTGAATAAATAAAGAATGAAATAGTGAGAGAGTTGAATGGTCCTTCTTTTCTAATCTAGTTTTGTGATGATAAAGGTGACTTTGAATCTAATAATGGTCTAGATTATGATTTTGGTGAAAATGGAATACTGACATGTTGTTTTGAAGTCTTGCAGTGATGTGGAAACTAGTGAAATTGATGAAGTTTAATGAAGGAAGAAGTGGATTTGAAGAGAAACTGATGAACAAATTTGTGAATCAAAGTTGCTTGTTTAATTTGATCTTCTTCAATTAAGTTTTGGGATAGAAGTTCCTTGATTTTTTTGTGTTGTGTAGATGCTCTGCATTAGATGTCTCCTTCTCTTTTGATTCTTTGATGAGAGTCCTTACCATAAGAGATTCACCAACCTCAGGGGCAACATGTTGTGATGTTGATCCCACACTCTCCCAATATTTTTCTTGCACCAACTGTGTTCTCCTTTCACCACCATATGATGTAGAAGGTTGCTTATCTAGACACTTCCATGCTTGATGACCAAATTGGTTATATTGATAGCATCTTCCTGAAAATGTACTTGAACCTCTACCTCATCTTCCAAATCTACCTCTAAAGCCTGATCTACCACCTCTCTGATCAAAAACTTGTTCTTTGTACTTGCTTGTATCTACTTGAATTTCATAGGACTACCTCAGTCTAGAAAGTGTGCCCCTTCCTCTATTATTGCTACCTTTGCCCTTGTTTTGTCTCGCATGCCTTATCTTCAAATTCTCTTCTACCCTAATGGCCAATTGAAAGCACTCTTCCACCGTTCTAGGGGTGGCAAGACTCAATTCATCTTGGATATTGAACCTTAACCCATTTACATACCTTGATATCTTCTCAACTTCATCCTCAACATGACCTTCTCTAATGCTCAATTTATGAAACTCCTTTGTGTAAACCATGACATCCATTTCTTTTTGTTTGAGGTTTTGCAACTTCCTAAAAGTTTGGATTGCATAGTCACCGAGCAAAAATTGACCCTTAAATTTAGACACCATTCTATCCCATGAATTGATTTTTTATTTTCCCTTTTTCACTCTCTCTTCCTACACATAATTCCACCAAGTTAGGGCAGGGCCTTTCAACTTAGTTTTTGCAAATTTCATCTTTTGTTCATCTACTACAGCCTTGTATTCAAAATAATTATCCAGTGTGCTCAATCCCATCCAAAACCTCTTCACTATCCATCTTCCCACCATACATGGGAAATTCCATCTTCACCTCAATAGTATCTCCCTTGATAGCCTTGGGAAATTCCATCTTCACCTCAATAGTATCTCCCTTGATAGCCTTCAACATCTTAACCATCCTCATCTCTTTAGGATCCAACTCTTGCTCATGGGATCATCTTCGAGGGTTTTCATCCTCACACTCTTCCTCTTCCTCTTGGTCACTCTCATCTGTAGTGGCCTTACCTCTTCTTTGCTTTGTTTCCAATGCTACAATTTTGATAAAAGAGCTTCCTGAGACTCCTTTATCATTCTTATTTCCCTAGCAATGACTACACTTCCTTTTGGAGGCATCTTGTTCCCTTCAAATTGCAACTTTTCCTCAAATGATCAAAACCTATGCTCTGGTACCAATTTGATGCATAGGCAGGGGCAACTTTAAAGATTTCTAAAAGGCACAAAACATGATCTTTCTTGTCCATCCATTTGACTCAAAACTTCCTTCATGTGACACATGGTTCTACAAAGGTTACAAGACACCAAAAAATGAAATCATGACACAAACCTCTTACCAGACCCCTAGAACACCTTGAACATCATAAGAATGATAGGCTTAGAGCAAGGGAGGTCTCCTAAAACATTGATCCTTCACTTTTCCATCGCTCACTTCCAAAGAGGCCTAATTACTAGTAGTAAATTTCAAATGACAGAAGTGAGCACAACTTATCAAACAAGTGGGATCTCCAAAAAAATACAAATTCAAGTACCCTTTATGGCCTTCTTAAACATATCAATAAATCAAGTGGGGTTGTTTCATAAAGTATCCTCCAAATATTGATTGTCCTGTTGCTACAAGGAGACCTAATTGTGCAAATGACTTTGTAGGCACTAGGGTTTGACACCAAAGGGATTCATAGGTCTTCAAAATAGATTCTAGGGTATTTAACATGCCACCAAGGAATTCACCAAACCTTATATGTTCTTGACACTCTTGGCGTCAACTGATTTTTATCAAAGCACACCTACAACTAGGGTTTTGGACTATTACAAGGGAAATCGGTTCCTTGATTTGCTTCCTGCATGTGCCAACAACAACACCAACCCCTGCAACTTCATGAAATCAAAAACTACACCTACATATGCCATTCCACTAGGTTTTAGAATTTTCTACCAAGTGGAATGGCTTTTACATCATTTTTATTGACTTCAATACCCTGACTTAGGGTTTCAAGCGGTCTACAAAAAAACTACTCTAAAATGCTTCAAACTTGATGAATTCTCCTTAGAATAATTGCATCAAAATTTTAACTCAATGTTTCATCAAGAAAAATTAATTTCACAACATGAAAGTACTGTATGGACCCATACAACGCCTAAACCAAAGTAAAAACATAGAAAATGCAAAAACTTGGCAACTTATTTATTGCAATCCACACCAAAAATGTTTCAACAACCTTTTTTTTGGCATCCCAAAGCCTATTTAACCTCCACACAATGGTTACAAACCAACTTTTGAATGCCAACTGACTTCTTACATCATTTTTACCTTTGTGATCCTTCATTTCCTATTATTGTGCAATTTTTGCAATATGACAATTTTTGCAAAACTGACAACATTTGACAACTTAACTACCTATCACTCCTAGCAGCCAAAAATAACTTCCAAAACATGATTCGTGGTCTTAAATGACCTTATTACATCAAAGAAACACAAAACTAAACAAAAACCTAACATTTGCAACATTTTCATATTAAAAGCTATGGTGCCCTGCACCGGGAACATTCTAAATTCTAATAAACTAATCAAATTAATGCATGTTAATAACCAAGGAATAAAGATAAATTATCCTATAGTCATCCATGTAGGGGGGAAATTGGTCAGTTTACTAGTCAAAGAAATACATATTCCTAAATATGGTGAACTAGGTAATCTGGCGACTATAGTATTATTTCAAGGATTGAAATACCAAATGTACTAGTTGATCTAGGAGTTGATATTAATGTCATGATAGTTCATTCAATGGAATTTTTCTCTTATAGGTGTGCAACCCACCTCCGTGATTATGCAAATAGATGACTGATCTATGACAATTCTAAAAGGAATATTGATAGATATATTTATTGAGATACAATAATGGGAATTCCCCATTGATTGCTTAATAATGGAACTGATGAACCAAAAAAATACATATACCCTTACCTTGGTAAGACCATGGTAGGAAACAACTACAAGCTCGATTGATTGTAGAACCAGGGACATGGTTGTATCCAATAGCATTGACATAAGGAAAATATCTTTGTATCCCCCAACTAAACCTTCCCTAAAATACTTATGCAAGGTTTTGGTTGATGAAATAGATAAGTGCCTCTCTTGCCATGGTAGTCATCACACAACACTTAAACAACTTGGGAGGAGATATATTTTGATACACAAGAAGAATTAATTTACATAATAATAGATGGTAGCATAATGGATTTCGCCCAAGATTCTAAGAGAAAGCTCTTAGCGCGACATTCCACTACCCTTTAGTGAATGTTATGTCATGTGGTGAAACATTTTATAAGGATGTTGCTACATTCCACATGCTACCCACATTATTACCCTTGAACACATTAGCAAGTGAAAATAAGACAAACCAAACAACTCTACAGTATACCAACAAGTAATGATCCTTCCAACAAAAACCCTTAATATCAATAGCCGATTGAAAAAAAAAAAATCTTCCACACCACAACTTTTGCTTGGGAATACAAATATATGAATGAAATTCACCGCAAAATCTACACTCACCACATCTATAGAGAAGATATATATCTGATTACACAACCCCAAAGAGAACTTAATCCAACACTCAAAGAGGTAGTAAAGACTAACATTGAGAAAATGCTTCAAACAAGATTCATCTATATAATATCTATTAGTTAGTGTAGAGAATGTGTGTTGATTATAAGGAATTAAGAAATTCACAAAGAATTATTACTTCCCCTTGCCTTTTACTGATTAGGTATTAGATAATTTGGTTGGGAAAAAGCATTTCTAATTTCTAGACGGGTTTATCAAATACAACAGATTTGAGGTGTCTCTGAAATACTAGGACAATACTAGCTTATACTTACTCATCGGGGACCTTTGTATATAAATACTTTCTAGTAAAAAAGAAGAGTAGTTGAAAAATTAGGTGTTGTGGACAGACGTCACACATCAGTATCTTCTTTTACCAGAAAAACTATTTAATTTTTTTCAAAAGTCATCTCATTTTGTGGGGCAGCTACCCATTCCGAATTTCCGTCTAATTTCCATCACGCAGCTTTGATGCGTTTCATACGTTTTGGCCTTCTATTCCACGCAATTTCCAATTTGGAGTGCAAGCTACCTATAATGAGCACAACTTTAAGAAGAATAGAATCCGATGTGAACATTCATGATGGGTCGTAACAGACAAGTCACATGCATTTTGCGCTCCGCGTAATCTGCGATGTGAACGTTCAAGACTAACGACTGCAAAACTGTCAAAACCACCGAAAGTGCATTTATAAGCTGGCCCCACCTCAGTCCGCAATTCCCATTGGGGAGACTCCTTGCATTTTCTTTCCTTTTGCACTGACTCATCTCACTAAAGTAATGGGTGCTTCTTTCTTTTACTATTGAATAATTAAGTGACTTCACTTTTTTTTTTTTGTTAATTAGTGTTTGAAATTACAATCTACGTGTAATCAAAATAGTTTTCTTTAGGTTATATTATATAATTAAGAGATTATTTTAAAAGTGTGGAAGTGTTAATTCAATATAATAAATAAGGATGGAGATAAATAATTTTAAAGTTATTTTAAATTTCAATTATTTTAGTATTACAAATGGATGTATCTTTTAAGGGGAGTTATAAATCACACAATAATAACATTTTAATAGGAGTTTGAATCTTAGTGGTAAGAACCACAATATCACACAATATCATTATTGGATAGAAATAGATATTTTCTTTACTTTCCTTTAAGAAATAAAATAATGTGTCAACTTTGTTGTTGATTGATTTTGAGGGTCTAAATCATTTTTATAAGCATGGAACTTATAGCTGACCAATCTAATCTTGAATACACTTCAATCATCTAATTTGTGAAATTCTCCATCTTTCTTTGATTCACATGAATGTTCCTTAGATGAAAATTATTTGTTCTTGATATTTGATTATTTAAGGATGTCAATTAATTTCCAAACATGAACACCTTTAAATACCACTACATAACAATAATCATGTGAAATGTGCATAGAAAGTTGGCTCATGGTAAGAATGAAATGTGTGATTGTCGAAAAAAATATATATTTACATTTTAAAATCCAAGGGTTACATCCTGTCGATGGCCAAATTAACACATGCAACACAAAAATAAATATTATCTCTAAACTCTCCTTGATATTTTTTCCTTGTCATATGAGGACATGCCCGATATTGATGAGTTTGTAGTGGTTCATAATATCATCCTATGTCTCGATGCTAAACCTATTAAAAAAAAGATCCGAAAGATGAATCCCAAGGTCACGCTGTTAGTTAAGACTGAGATAGAGAAGCTTTTGAAAGAAAGCTTTATCCATCCTATTGACCATTCTCCTTGGACATCGAATATCATTGTCATTAGCAAGCTTGATGGTTATATTCACATTTGCATTGACTTCGTGATCTCAATAATGCCTCTCTTAAGGATGATTTTTTTGTTGCTTAATATCGATATGATTGTAGACTCTAGCGTAGGCCATGCCTTGTTATCTTTCATGGATAGCTTCTTAGGCTATAATCAAATTCCTATTAACTTGGATGATCAATATAAGATGGTCTTCACTACCCCTTGGGGTACATTCTATTATGTGGTCACGCCATTTTGGTTAAAGAATTTAGGTGCAACTTACCAACGAGTGATAAATTTAATCTTTCATGATTCCATTCATAAAATTCTAGAAGACTACATTGATGATATCATAGCGAAGTCCATAACTCGTTTGGATCATGTAGAAAACCTCCGTTTGATTTTTGAAAGGCTTTGACTCTATAAGATGAGGCTAAATCCTCTTAAGTGTGTCTTCAGTGTGGATGTGGGCATAATTTTAGGATTTATAGTTTCTCATCATGGAACTGAGGTTGACACGAATAAGATTGATGCAATTATTAACATGCCTCCACCTAGAAACATCTCTCGGCTATGTAGTTTGCAAGGAAAGATTTAGGTAATTCATAGGTTCATATCTCAATTGACTGAGCATACCCTGCCCCTCACACATTTTCTAAAGAAAGATGTTTGCTTCCTATGGGATGATGAGTGCGAAAAATTATCCCAACATAACACAAGATTATTGTGTTATTTGTCAATATGTAATTGCATTAAGGCATTCTCTCAAAATGGGCCCAAAAATCAATATGAATTATTATTCAAGTATATGCAAATTTTATCAATACATTTTTCTTCCACTTTGAGGTGCATGTGAATCCTAATATGATCACGTGTTTTAAAATAAATGAGCACAAACAAATATGAATTTAAAGTAAATATTTAGACATAAAAAATATATTAGGTATGTAAAATATAATTAACCCTTATACAAATCATCATGTGTGTTCATCCCTTAGCATGCATGCTACACATGCACTTAAAAATAGAGATAAGTTGTGAAATGAGCATGTTACAATTGTAATTATAAACAAAATTTTACTATAAATGATCATGAAAAAAAGGGGAGAATAGGGTTAGAAAAATTCCACCTATATAAAAAACAGACTGATGTTCTACCCTATGTGGTGACCACAGGATGAAGTTGTTAGATATGGTCACTTACACATTGTTTGTTTCTTATTCCTATTGTATCACCTATCATTATGTATCTTAAATTTATTTATTTATAACCTATTTAGCATTAGGTGGTGAAAGAAATAAAAATATAAACATTGAAATGTTTATTTTTTATGTGTGGTTATGTATGCAATAATTGTAAACTATTTAGAAATCAAGGTTGTGTCAAGGTAAACTAGATGCAAACTTAGGTACCTACAAACATCTCTAACCAACCAAACCTCAATTAACAACCACTAATGAGATATGATGGATGATATGATCAAATTCTAAATGAAGATATGATAAGTGGATTAATACAACACTTGAAAAATTAAAATTTTATTGGTAAGATGCAATAAACTAGAAAATAAAGGGATTAGGTTCACTTGGATTGAAAAGTGGCCAAGTTATGAAAGTTTTTGAGAATTTCTCTATCTATAATTGCTTGTAAAATTTTGAAGCAATATTGGGAAAGTACAAGATTACTGGATGTTAAAATGACTAGTGAGAAGGCAATGTTATATCCTATCAACCACTAGGAAGGCATTTTCTAGGGGGAAACCATATCTAAGGAGCTAGTAGGGACTTGAAATCCTACAAGAAGCCTAGTAATAGCTTTATTAGGTATACAAAGATGGAAAGAGTATGCAATGCAAGGATCTAGAGTATTGAAATTAAAATCGGCTACTTAGGTTTGGAAAATTGTTTATAGTATCAATGTCCATGACCACAATAAAAAATATCTCATAATAGAAGCTTGAAGATAATTATCCTATTAATTTTTGAAATATTTTAGTATTCAAAATTATTCCTAAGCCTTGCAACTCTCTCAAGTCACTTAAATCACTTTTGTGGGGTTTTAGAAATGAAAAAGATGACATGGCATACATTTTTTTTATCATATCTAAGCTTAAAGAACACTTTTAGGCATCTTATCTTCTAATTTATATTCCACTATGGATGCATTGGTAGATATATTCACCTTTAATTTTTTTAAGATATTTTTTAATCAATTGACATGGGAATAGGCTAAGTTGACATAATTGTAGTCACTTTCCAATTTCGAGACTTATGTATTGGCCATCTAGTCATCCAAAGGAAAAGATAAGAAGCAAAAGAAGACCAAGAAAAAACCTACATTAGGCAGTGAGAGTTCCTCCAAGCCCAAGTAGAAGTTAGATAAAAAATTCTAATCCACACCTAAAATTGACAAATAAGCTAGGCCATTCTCCTAGATATGAAAATAATTGAGGAATTTTGTAGAACTAATTCTAGGACAAGAGACGGGATTAGGACCACAATATCATTAAAGGGACAAAATAACATAATATATCTCATGGAAGAATACATGAATCTTAAAATGGACATTATGTCCTAGCTAAACACCACCTTATATGGAATTCAGGTAAAAATTAGAACAATTGAACCACTATCTATATATTTCCCAAGATGTAAGAATAAAAATCTTCTACATGATTTTTCTTTAGATAAAACTATACTTTTTCTGATTCTATGATAAAAACCATTCTATCACTTATTGGCATCAACATTCAATCCTAGGAAGATTAATAAATAAAACAACTCTAGTCAATGAAGAATTAAACTATATAGTGAAGAAGTGAACCAATATTTTTTTATAACATCAACCTATTAATCCAACCCTTTATAGAGGCCTCATAAATTAGGAATCCAATTAGTGGGGTGCAATAGATTGGACCTCCCAACTCTTCTTAGTGGGGAGCACAAGATTGGCCAAATAATCAATAATCAATGATCAATTTCACAGTTATCAATCCATAATGGATGAATTAGCCATGGTCTCAATAGCCTTGGCCTTAGAAATTCACACCTCTATATTGAACCTAGAATAATCAACAACAGTGGGTACTTCATCAGAGTTATAATAAACCATTTTCAAGACAACAAAAACACTTTTGAAATCAACAACAAAATATGTTAAATTATAGCCCAACTAATATGCCAAGCCAATCTGCTATGCCCTTAATATTAGTGTACACTGGGTTATGAATAGTCGGTTTGTGGCTATCTTAGCTCCTAATTAAGTCATGTTATCATTATTATATTTTTATTTAGTTGCTTAGGTCGACCTAGGGCCTATATAGGGTTATCTAAGTTGGCCTAGGCTATATCCTAGGAATAAATAGGTATATATAGGAGGTTGTGAATCTTATTTCATGATCATATTATGAATTGTGTTCTCATTGGAGATATTTGGTGGTTTTCCTCCTCGAAGTATTTTCATAATATTTCATATCTTCTTCTTCTATTGTGCAATTTATTTCATTGCAAGTGGTATTAGAGCATGATCTTAGCACCATAGAAGCAAGGTTTATTCTCAATATTGAAGGCGATTTTGGAGAGAGCACATCTTCTAGATTTTGGCAAAAAAAACTTTGATTTTTAAAGGGTTTTTGAATAACATATTAAAGAAGTTGCATTCCATATTTTGAAGGCATTGGAGTAGAATTAAGTGAATTATTTCAGAATTAGAGGTTTATACACAATTTATTTGGAAGCTACATATCTCTCACATCCTACCAAATTGGAGTTTGATTTTTATTAGATTTTTGAAGACATAATAGAGGAGACTACAATCCAAAATTTGGAGAAATTAAAATAGAAATAAGATAGTTATTGCAAAATTATGGTTTCCAATAAATTTTCTCTCAAGGATGAAAATCTGCTAATTTCTTGGAATTTTTTCTAGGCAAGTGGTATCTTGGCCCTAGTAAGTTATAGTAAATTTTTTAGAGAATTTAAGTTCCATTTGTGCGGTTTATTGCAAAATTATTGGTTTTCATCATGACGGGGCCTGCAACAAGGGGCAAAAAGAATGTTGTCACATTGGGGAAATCCTTAATAAAGATGAGGTAGCAATAGAGGATATTAATCCCAATGAAGAAATTAGTAAGGTAAAGGAAGACATTTCCTCAATGAAGATGGATATGTGTGAACTAAGAGGAGATATATCAGACATACAAAGCATGTTAAGTGCCTATATGAATGAACCAAGAGAGGAGTTCTCAAGTAACCAAGGTGAAAGTTCCAGGTCAACTAATCTTGACCAAAATCTTAATACTCCTATGAGATCTAGGAATTTTTTTCCAAGGTGGATATGTGCAAGTTCAATGGCAAGGATCCTCTAACATGGATAAGCTAGATGAAGACAACTTCTTTAGCCAGCTTGCTAAACTTCAACAAACAAATCCCCCACCCATCTAGATTCACAAGCAATAATTAATTATCACTCAATGGTTTTAGAAGATATGTTGAAGGGACTTCCTCCTAAGAGGGATCATGATCATGCCATACAAATAGTTCTAGGGAGCCAACCACCCAACAGTAGACCCTACAGGTACCCCCATATACAAAAAAGTGAGATAGAAAAGATTGTTGAAGAGATGCTAGAAGCAGGAATTATCAGGCATAACCAAAGTGCTTACTCCTTACTCATGGTGATGGTGCATAAGAAAGATGAAACTTGGCATATCTGCCCAAATTATAGAGTGCTCAACTTGTACACCATCAAAGATAAGTTTCCTATTCAAATCATTGATGATTTGCTAGATGAATTGAATGGAGCTATGTATTTTATAAAGTTAGATCTTAGATTTGGTTATCATCAAATTCAAATTAAGGAAGAGGATATTTGTAAGGCAACATTTAGGAATCATGAGGGCCATTATGAGTTTATGGTGATGCCATTTGGTGTTAAAAATGTACCATCTATATTTTAAATTTTGGATGAATTCTATTTTTAAGAAATTCTTGAGGAAGTTTGTATTAGTGTTCTTTGATGATATATTGATTTATAGTATGACATGGGAAGAACACTTGCAACATGTAGATCAACCATTGTAAGTTCTTGAAGATTGTCAGCTCTATCCTAATTCATTCAAGTGTGTGTTTGGTCTCAAGGAGGTGGAATACTTGTGACACATAGTTTCACATGAAGGGGTAAAGCTGGATCTTAACAAAATTAAGGCTATCATGGAATGGCCTATTCCCAAAACCATTAAGAAAATGAGGGGTTTCTTGGGATTGAAAAGATACTATAGAATATTTGTGAAGAATTATGGCTATATAGTAGCACCCCTTACCACTCTATTGAAGAAGGATTCTTTTCACTGCAATGAGTCTTCTAATGCAACATTTGAGAGATTGAAGGAGACTATGAGTCAAACTCCAATTCTTTCCACTCCCGACTTTACCAAGGAATTAATTGTGAAATGTGACGCTTCAAGAAATGGGAAAGGAGTTTTTATCATGCAAGAAGATTGACCAATTGATTTTGAGAGTGTTTAATTAAAGGGTAAGAATCAACTCAAACCTATTTATGAGAAGGAAATGCTAGCTATTCTTCATGCAGTAAAACAATGGAGGCCTTATCTAATGGGTAAACACTTCAAGGTTAAGACAAATCATAATAGCCTAAATTTTTTTTATAACAAATATTATCTTCTAAAGAGCAACAAAAATGGGTCACTAAGATGTTGGGATATGACTTTGAGATTGTGTATAAGAAATGGAAGGAAAATGTTGTGGCAGATGCACTTTCTAGGAAAGGATGAGAACGATGAACCCTTATTGTGTGCCATTTCAATACTACAAGCATATTGGGTGGTTGAAGCCAAAGCAAAGTGGCGGAATGATGTTGCTACAAGTAATTTCATTCAATAGTTAAAGAGTGATCCTAGTAGTTCAAATAGTTTTATTGGAAGGGAGATGCTCTATGGTATAAAGAGCGATTGTATCTTTGCAAGGATTCCACTCTTAAACACAAGATTCTCATAGAACTTCATCAGTCTCTAGTCGGGGGTCATTCGATATTTTTGAAGACTTACCATCAAGTCAAGCAAGATTTTTTGGGGAAGGGATAAAAGGTGATGTTCAAAAATTTGTGGCTGAATTTTTGGTTTTTCAAAGAAATAAAGGGGAGACAATTAAGACACCAGGCCTCTTGCAACCTTTAGTTATTCCTAGCCAACATTGGGAAGAGGTATCTATGGACTTCATCACAGGGCTTCCAAAATCTAAGGGTCATAATGTTATAATGATAGTAATAGAACACCTTACTAAATATGCACATTTCATTGCATTATCACATCCTTTTACTATAAGTATAGTGGAAAAATTATTTTTGGAGAACATACAAAAACTACATGGTACAATGAAGGTTATTCAGTGATTGTGATCATATCTTCACTAGTCACTTTTGGAAATATTTATTCTCATGTTTCCGTACTCAATTGGCTCATAGTTCTTTATACCATCCTCAATCTAATGGAAAAACTAAGGTTGTTAATAAGTGTTTGGAAGGATATCTACATTATTTCACTTTAGATAAACAATCATACTGGGTAGATTGGATACCACTTGTAGAATGGTGGTATAACACTTACTTTTATAATTCATCAAAAATGTCTCCATTTATGGCACTATATGGATATCAGCCTCCTCCCATCACATCATCATTGAAGGTGTCACCAAGAGTTCAGGCAATGGAGGGCCAATTTCTTCGTCAACAATAGGTACTCTTAGGACTCAAGGAGAATTTAGTCATGGTGCACAAAATTGAATGAAAGAACAAGCGGACCAGCACTATAGTGAAAAAAAGTTTTGAAGTTGGGGATTGGGTATTTTTGAGATTGCAACCTTATAAGAAAATCTCATTGAAGCAATAGAAAAAGAATAATAAGTTGGACCTCAAAAATATTATAGCCCATACCAAATCATGCAAAAGATAGGTAGTGTTGTCTACAAGTTGGAGTTGCCACCTACAACAATGATACATCCATTTTTTCATGTTTCTTGTTTGAAGAGGTAATTGGGCACAATATCCCTACTCAAATAGTATTACCCGCTTGCTTGATGAAGAAGGGAGAATACTCTTGGAACTAGAGTGCATTCGTTAAACCCACACAAAGAAGCTAAGGACTAGAATACCCATTGAGTATCTCATCCAATGGAAGAATTTACCAATTGAATATGCCACATGTGAAGATGAGTTCATTCAAAATAATCCACACTTCATTAGCATTGAAGACAAGGCTTCTTTGAAGAAGGGGGTGTGCTACACCCTTAATATTAGTGTACATCGGGTTATGAATAGTCAGCTTGTGGCTTTCTTAACTCCTAATTAAGTCATTTTATCATTATTATATTGTTATTTAGTTGTTTAGGTCAACGTAGAGCTTATATAGGGTTTTCTAAGTCGGTCTGGGTGATATCATAGCCATAAATAGGTATATATAGGAGGTTGTGAGTCTTATTTCATGATCATATTGTGAATTGTGTTCTCATTGGAGATATTTGGAGGTTTTCCCCCTCGAAGTGGCTTGTTATTCTTAGTTATTATCAAGTATTTGCAACATATTTCATCAATTCTTCTTCTATTATGCAATTTATTTCATTACACAATCACATATGAAACCAATTAATCAACCATAGCTTCCTTCCCAACCTATAGCCAATCTAAAAAATAATATACAAAGTGCTAAAGTCTAGTTGGATGAGTAGGACAACATAGCTAGGATAATTTTTATCCACCTAAATAACCTTCAACTATGGTCAGGAAAAGCCCTACATAGACCTTCTCCTTCTACAATTGTTAAAATCATTAATGAACAAGAACCTTCAATTTTTTCTAAAAAGTAATCATAGGAAGGGATGACTAATGCAAAAATTACCTCATAAATAAAATCTAGAGATCCAAAGAGGCTCTCCAAAAAAAATATCATTTCTCAATTTACTTCAGTAGGACATTTCACATAAACAAGTTTCATCTATATATATTCAACCCCTCATTGAATCTAAATTACTCCATGAAATTTGATGATTAACTATTTCAATTCCTCTCCTTTAGGCCATTAGGAACATTCTAAATTCTAATAAACTAATCAAATTAACATATGTTAAGACCCACCCCCTTCCTCTGTAGAGTGGGGTTGGTTATTTTTATTTTCTTGCTACTACCTTTATGTTCTATGTGACGGTCTATGGGTTCTTGGTGTTCCTCTCTACCTTGTTTTGTCTACTTGTGGAGGCACTCGTGTTTTTCATTCTTTTAAGAATGACTTCTTGAGATCTTAATTTTTTTCTATAGAACTCTTGTGTTCTTTTGTACCCTCTCTCTTGTGGTGAGGGAAGGGGGTGTTCTAGTTTGAGGAGTTGGATCTGTTCAGAAGAGTTCCTAAGGTTCTTTCCTGGCTCTCTACCCTTGCATTCTGTTTGTTTTCCCTATTGAGGGGGGGTCTTCTTCTAGTAGAGGTTGATGATGGTGTGGCTTGGGTTAGTACTAAAAAAATTGGAGTAGTTTTCACATTTCTCAAGGGTGCTATTCTTGTCCCTTCTGGTGTTCTTCTCTCTCCTTTGTAGTCTTCTTTGTCTAGTTCTCCTATCGAGGTGGAGGCTTACTCTGGGGTCTTGTTGGGAGATTATTTTTCCTTTTGTCGGCTCTCTCTATTTCAACTCCCTTTGAGGTGGAGTGTAGCCCTTTGGTGGTGGTACCTAGGTTTGTTAGTGAAGGGGGTGTTTTGTGGAAAGGAATTACTTGCTTTCCATTTATTTTTTGTTGTGAGAGTTTTTGAAATTGTTGCTTGGAGGTTATGGAATGATCGCTTGAAGGTTGTTAGTGCAAGGTGGTGTTCTCCGACTTGGTCACTTGGATTTAATTCTGGTTTTCCTTCCTAGCTGTGTTTTGGGCTGGTCTTTTGTTGTTGCAGGTTTCTATTTTTTGTAGTTGTTCTGTAACTGGTTGCTTGCTCCAGTCAAAAGTTGTGGTGGTTAATGGTCCTATCCTGTCTCACTTCTCATGAGTCTTTCTTTTAGAGATCTCTCTTTTTGGGAGCCCCCTCTCTTTTGCCTCAATGGCTGCCTTGTAATGGGTACTGGCCCTTCCATTTTTAACATAATCAAAACACATGTTAAGACCCAAGGAATAAAGATAAATTCTCCTAAAACCATCTATGTAGGGGGTAAATTGGTTAGTTTGCTAGTCAAAGAAATGTGTATTCCCAAATATGGTGAACTAGGTAATCTAGTGATTATAGTATTGTTTCAAGGAATGAAATGTACCAAATATACTAGTTGATCTAGGATTTGATATTAATGTCATGATAGTTCATTCAATAAAAAAAATTCTCTTACAGGTGTCTAGCCTACCTCCATGATTATGTAAACAGAATAAAAACCTATTACAATTCTAAAAGGAATATTGATAGATATATTTATTGAGATAGAATATGGGAATTCCCTATTGATTTCTTAACAATGGAACTAAGGAACCAAAAAAATACATATACCCTTATCTTGGTAGGACCATGGTAAGAAACAACTACAACCTCGATTGATTGTAGAAACAAGGACATGGTTGTATCTAATAACATTGACATAAGGAACATATCTTTGTATCCCCCAGCTAAACCTTCACTAAAATACTTATGCAAGGTTTTGGTTGATGAAATAGATAGTGCAAAAAATAGCGCCTCCCTTTCCATGGTAGTCATCACACAACACTTAAACAACATGGAAGGAGATATATTTTGATTTGCAAGAAGAATTAGCTTACATAATAATAGATGGTAGCATAATGGATTTTGCCCAAGATTCTAAGAGAAAGCTCTTAGCGACATTCCACTACCCTTTAGTGAATGTTATGCCATGTGGCGAAACATTTTATAAGGATGTTGTTACATTCCACATGCTACCCACATTATTACCCTTGAACACATTAGCAAGTGAAAATAAGACAAACCAAAAAACTCTACAATATACCAAACAAGTAATGATCCTTCCAACAAAAACCCTTAATATCAATACTCAATTGAAAAAAAAGAAAAGAAAGAAAATTCAAATATATCTCCCACACCGCAACTTTTGCTTGGGAATTAAAATATATGAATGAGATTCACCCCAAAATCTACACTCACCACATCTATATAGAAGATATATACCTAGTTAGACAAACTTGAAGGAAACTTAGTCCAACACTCAAAGAGGTAGTAAAGACTGACATTGAGAAAATACTTCAAGCAAGATTCATCTATGTAACATTTATAATCACTAGATGTATCCTATAGTCAATATTCCCAAGAATAACAACAACAACAACAACAACAAAAAAAAATGTGTGTTGATTATAAGGAATTAAAAAATTCACAAAGAATTATTACTTCCCCTTGCCTTTTATTGATTAGGTATTAGATATTTTGGTTGGGAAAAAGTATTTCTAATTTCTAGACGGGTTTATCAAACACAACAGATTTGAGGTGGCGCTGAAATACTAGGACAATACTAGCCTATACTTACTCATGAGGGACCCTTGCATATAAATGTTTTCTAGTAAAAAAAAAGAGTACTTGAAAAATTAGGTGTTGTGGACAGACATCACACACCAATATCTTCTTTTACAGAATTTTTTTTTTTTTTTTCAAAAGTCATCTCATTTTGTGGGGCAGCTACCCATTCCGAATTTCCGTCTAATTTCCATCATGCAGCTTTTATACGTTTCGTACGTTGTGGCCTTCTATTCCATGCAATTTCCAATTTGGAGTGCTACCTACAATAAACACAGCTTTAAGAAGAATAGAATCCGATGGGAACATTCATCATGGCTCATACTTTCAGCCACCCTAACGTTTAGGTTTTGCAGCCCTGGTGCATTTCACTTTTTCGTACATTTTGGCCTTCTCTTCCCCGCAATTCCCATTGGGGAGACTCCTTACATTTTCTTTCCTTTTGCAGGGACTAATCTCACTGAAGTAATGGGCGCTTCTTTCTTTTACTATTGAATAATTAAGTGACTTAACTTTTTGTTTTGTTAATTAGTATTTGAAATTACAATCTACGTGTAATCAAAATAGCTTTCTTTAGGTTATATTATATAATTAAGAGATTATTTTAAAAGTGTGGAAGTGCTAATTCAATATAATAAATAAGGATGAAGATAAATAATTTTAAAGTAATTTTAAATTTCAATTATTTTAGTATTACAAATGAATCTATTTTTTAATGGGAGTTATATATCATACAATAATAATATTTTAATAGGGGTTTGAATCTTGGTGGTAAGAACCACAATATCACACAATGTCATTATTGGATAGAAATAGATATTTTCTTAACTTTTCTTCAAGAACTAAAATAGTATGTCAACTTTGTTATGGATTGATTTTGAGGGTCTAAATCATTTTTATAAGCATGGAACTTATAGCTGACCAATCTAATCTTGAATACACTTCAATCATCTAATTTGTGAAAGTCTCCATCTTTCTCTGATTCACATGCATGTCCCTTAGATGCAAATTATTTGTTCTTGATATTTGATTATTTAAGGATGCCAATTAATTTCCAAACATGAACACCTTTAAATACCACTACATAACAGTAATCATGTGAAATGTGCATATCAAGTTGGCTCATGGTAAGAATGAAATGTGTGATTGTCGAAAAAAATTGTAGTTACATTTTAAAATCCAAGGGTTACATCCTATTGATGGCCAAATTAACAGATGCAACACATAAAGAAATATTATCTCTAAACTCTCCTTGATATTTTTGCTTTGTCATATGAGGACATGCCCAATATTGATTCAAGTTTGTAGTGGTTCATAATATCATCCTATGTCCTGATGCTAAACCTATTAAAAAAAAGATTCAAAAGATGAATCCCAAGGTCACACTGTTAGTTAAGATTGAGATAGAGAAGCTTTTGAAAGCAAGCTTTATCCATCTTATTGATCATTCTCCTTGGATATCGAATATCATTGTCATTAGCAAGCTTGATGGTTGTATTCACATTTGCATTGACTTTCGTGATCTCAATAATGCCTCTCTTAAGGATGATTTTTTCATTGCCTAATATCGATATGATTGTAGACTCTACTATAGGCCATGCCTTGTTATCTTTCATGGATACCTTCTTAGGCTATAATCAGATTCATATTAACTCAGATGATCAGTATAAGATGGTCTTCACTACCCCTTGGGGTACATTCTATTATGTGGCCATGCCATTTGGGTTAAAGAATGCAGGTGCAACTTACCAATGAGCGATAAATTTAATATTTCATGATTCCATTCATAAAATTCTAGAAGACTACATTGATGATATCGTAGCGAAGTCCATAACTCGTCTGGATCATGTAGAAAAACTTCATTTGATTTTCAAAAGGCTTTGAATCTATAATATGAGGCTAAATCCTCTTAAGTGTGTCTTTAGTGTGGATGCGGACATACTTTTAGGATTTATAGTTTCTCATCATGGAATTGAGGTTGACACGAATAGGATTGATGCAATTGTTAACATGCCTCCACCTAGAAACATCTCTCGGCTATGTAGTTTGCAAGGGAAGATTCAGGTAATTCATAGGTTCATATCTCAGTTGACTGAGCATACCTTGCCCCTCACACATTTGCTAAAGAAAGATGTTTGCTTCCTATGGGACAATGAGTGTGAAAAATGTTTTGAGTCCATCAAAAGATATTTGTCCAATCCTCCTATCTTAATGTCGACCATTCAAGATAGACCCTTTTTTCTTTATCTTGCTGCATCACCACATTCCTTAGCAGTTTTGTTGGCCTAGTATCATGATGGTGGTAAAGAAAGAACATTCTACTATATTAGCCATTCTTTGGTCGATTATGAAACCTGTTACTCTTCTATGGAATGACAATGTTTGGCTCTCATCTTTGCGACACAAAAGTTAAGACATTACCTTATTCATGCTAAAACTCATGTCATTGTAAAAGTTGATCTTATAAAACATCTGTTCATTGGAATTGATCTTGCGGGAAGGTTGGTGAAATGGGCAATGTTACTCTCTAAGTTTGACATCAAGTTTGTAACTCAAAAATTAATAAAGGGTCAAGTTGTTGTGGATCAATCAGAAAATTCTCCCTCATCTCTGTCCTTCCCTAATCTAGATTTATTTCTAGATGAAGACCTTTTTGCAACTGATTATGAGCCTATATGGGAGATGTATTTCGATGGATAGAGGTGTCAAGTTGGCTCCAAGGTAGGTGTGGTATTAATCTCGCCCAAGGGTAATCTAGTTCCTTTATCCTTTCGATTAGAATTTCATTGTCCTAATAACATCGCTGAGTACAAATCCCTCATTGTTGGCTTACGTGTTGTGATTTCTTTAAACATCAAACATATTCACATACATGGAGACTCTGAACTTATCGTAAGTCAAATCATGGGAACATATCAAGCTAAGTTGAATAAGATGTCTCAATATCAAGATTTGGCCTTGTCCTTACTTGATTGCCTCTCTTCTTTTATGATAGACAATGTTTCTAGGAGAGAAAACTGAAATGTGGATGCTATGGTGAGTGTCACCTTACTTGTGCCCTTGGATAAGAATATAGAAGAATAACACTTTGTGGTTCATATTCTTCGCTCTATTATTATTTTTGATCAAATTGAATTTGATGCTCTTGTGTGTTCTCACATGGAATCAAAGGAGTGGTATTCTAGAATTTACAACTATCTAAAGATTAGAAATTTCCTCAATGATGCAAAAAAGAATGATCACACTCGGATATGAAAGATTTCAGTTCGATGTGTTACACTATGATGTTCTTTATCTAAAGTATTATAATGGTCTTCTTCTTTAGTTTCTCACTAAAGCCGAAATACCCCTTGCCCTTAAGGAATCTCATTTGCACTCTAGGGGTGCACATTTTGGTGGTAAATCCCTAGTGTGAAAACTTATTCACATGGGATACATTTGGCAAACAATGGAACAAGATTCCTTTATTGTCAGGAATTTTCTATAGTGTCAACAACATATTTGTCTCATTCACTCTCCTGCTCAAGAGCTTCAAAACCAAACCTCTCCTTGGCCATTTGCAAAATCGAGGTTGGATATTATTGGAAATATATCACCTCCTTATTCTAAAGGACATGTATTTATCATCACCACTACAAATTACTTTACGAAATGGGTTGAAGCTATCTCACTTTGGTCCATGAATGCTAAAGCCATCTGTAGCTTTCTTCTAAACAATATCATTGCTCACTTCGGGTTACCTTCTGCCCTTGTTTCTAACAATGGTACACCATTTAAGAACAAAGAGGTGAAGAAATTTTTGGAGAAGCTTCATATTCAACATAGATTTTCTCACTATACTATCCTCGATCTAATGGCCAAGTTGAAGTGTCAAATAAAAATATTGAGCTCATTCTTCAAAAAATAGTAAACAAACATGATAAGGACTGGCATACTCAGCTAACATATGTCTTGTGGGCTTACCGCATGAGTGTTCAAATGACAACTGGAAAAATACCTTACAACCTTGTGCATGGTGTCGAGGCCATCATGACCTTGGAGTTGTCAATCTCATCTTTGTGGATTTCCCTTAAAGGCTTAATTGATGATGAGACTTATCGTTCTAATCATTTTCATTAGGTTGATTTTATTGATGAGCGTCGATTACAGTCCCTCGACCACCTTAAATCTTAGCAATGATCACTTTCTAAACACTACAATCAGGGTGTTCTACCTAGGAATTTCAAGGTAGGTGACCCGATCCTCTATGATAATCAAAGAAATGTAAATGCGTCACCTGATCAAAAGGGAAATTTTAGTCCTAATTGGTTAGGCCCTTCCATTGTCACCTTTGTGTATGGTTTTGGTGCTAATGGATTGTCATCTATGGATGGAACACATCTAAAAGAACCTATCAATGTAATGCATCTCCGTTGATACTATGCATAGTGTCTATGTGTCATATGTGTAATGCCCATCCCTTGTGGATCACAGTATATCATGTTGTGACATTCATTCATTAACACACTATTGTGTTTTATGTTATGATGTGAATGTGTGTGTAAGTTTAATTTCTTTAATTATAATTACATACATACATATGTTTTATTATGTTGTGTATCAATGCATTGCATTTGATTACATCTTTTGGTTAGGAAATTAAATCATCATTGTATTTAATTAACATACATCCATGTGTGTTTATTAGATCATGATAGCATCTAATCTGAACATGTATCCATAAGTATAACTTTGATCACATAATCATACATGAAAGTAAAAGCATACACGTAAAACATTAAACACTATGATGTCAGAGTCAAAATCTCATTTATATATATGTATATATCAAATATAAGTCATGTACATGTATCGCACCAATGTCATGGGTAAACCCACAAAAGTGGTTTACAATTCGAGTGAGGAAGGAAAAGTTGAAAAAAAATGACCCCATGCAAAAAAAAATTGCTTTTAGGGGTTTGAATGAACTATTTGGTTTGAGTGAACCAAAATAGGGTTTGCTAGAACTCGGGTTCTAGTGAACCCATTTAATGATGGGGCCCACCATTCTCAACAAAAATCCGATTATGGAGAGGGGGTTCGAATGAATCTTGGTTCAAGCGAACACCTAGGGGTTCACTCAAACCCCTAGGGATTCGCTTGAACCCCCCTCTTCCCCCCTTCTCCCCCTCAAGCGCCAAAAAAGTCCAAAATTTTGCGCTTTGAAGCTCGGGTTGAGGATGAAAATGGAGGTGACTTCACAAACCCTACTGGTTGATGGTAGTCCTCAGAATTAGCTATCCAACAAATATAATTTTAATATGTTTTGGTTTTATTATGTATTCCTTTTCTTAGGTTTAATCAAACATAGGTTTTTCACCAAAAATTAAGCTCCTTGTTCTGGACATGTGGAAAAATAGAAGATTATCAAAAAAAAAAATTAAAAAATATGAGTGCACCAGATATTGAAGTCCTTGATCAAACAAAAAAAATTGAATTTCGATACAAACAAAATAAGTTACGTTGTATACGGTCTACCTATGTATGAATTGTAATTGGTTTGACTTCGAAACTTGATTAAGAAAAAAATATTCAATTAAAAACTATGAGACCAATTAGAAGCACTAGATATCGAAGTTACAAATCTAAATTCGAAAGAATTAGAAGTTTATCCTTCATGGAAAAAAAATTATGTTGTATACAATGAGCGTCACTCCTTAAAAATGTTGTTTGCTGAAAAAAACTAGTTTTCGAAGGAGATGGAAAAAGAAGTGCAATTTGAATCCAAAATTTTTTAAAAAATATATTTAGAATCTACAGAAAAAATATCAGAAATCACTAGTTTACATCATCTTCAAATTCCTCATGGTTTAGCCGCTATATGTGCCCGCAAGTGAAGATTTAGTTAGAACAAATTATTTCAATGTCTAGTTTGGCCAAAAATTGTAAACCACTATTGTGGGATCACCCTCATAAAAAAATAGTGGTGGATGTATATCTTTCAATATCTATACATCAAAAATCATGCTATAGAATATATCATCGGTATAAAAATTGTGCATATCAAATTAGGCATCTAACCTCTCCACATATGGCTCCCCGAGCCCTTTGGTCCTAGCAGTGAGCATGGTCGAGGATGGATAGAGATAACAAAGCAGGATCTATGTGATCGTGAGACTGAAATGCTCACTCGGAGTCCTATAATCTCGCCACGTAGCGAGGCTATCTATATCTCTGCTCTTCGCATTTCCTCTCACAGTTGTGGATCAACCGCTGACATCTTAGTTGTTTCATTAAGTCATCTCTAAAGAGCGCCATGTGCCTCCTCAATACTCTCAGCTCTCATCCTCACCTCGTCTCTCTTGGAAAGTGCAGTTTACAGCTCTGTTGACTGTTGATCCCTTTTTCTTGTGAGGGTGATGACGTAGACTATCCTTTTGACCACCTCCACCCTCTCCTCCTCATATGTTGTCCTAAGGACCACCACAAGCTCAAAAATTTGGGCATGTCACCCTACTAGTGTTGGCCTATAGGTGTCCAGGATGCTCCCCTGGACTAGAACAGTCAAGGCCACCTTTGAAACACACTACACAATGAATGCATCCACTCCTATGTGCCAACTTCAACCACAAAGAAAGTGGAATCATCAATACTGCATCATATACCAAAGCATAAACATATATACATGAATTGAAACTTAAAGTAGGAAATAACATAAACAAATCTAATACCTAGGTCCTTGACCTACCAATGTGGGTCAGGGGAGGAGTAATGTTGGGACCTGTAGATCCTACACCTATTGTTGCTACTAGTGATATAACAAGGCCGATAGGTGCCAATGGTACCACTGTTGAAACTAGGACAACAAGTGGAGGAGATGACAACCTCTAATGTTGCCTCGATCTCACCATCGCTATGCTTGCCTCCTCAGCCTACTGCTCAACACCATCACCTCTGCCTTTGTCTCCAGTGCATTATCTAGGACATCGACATCCCCTTTGGGGGCATCTATCCAAAAAATAGCCCAGTGACAGTGCCACAACCACCAGGTCCTACAACTGACTGCGACACCCACATCATCTACGGGTAACACCGAGGGTTGATCCATGTCCTCCTCATCATCACTCGAGATAAAGTTTGTGATGGTAGGACACCAATGATCTCCTAGCCTCATGATACTCTTGGCTACCTGAGTGTATGATAGGGGCGTCAAGGGAATAGTTTGTACAAGATTGAACCTTCATGCAACTCAAGCCTAATAAGAAGGCATAATAATGTAATTAGTGCAACCTAATAAAAAATGGTCACACTACATGTTTCATAGCTCTTTATGACCATCCACCCATTAAATGTCTCTATATGGCCCCCACATAATCTGGTCAGGTCGCAATGTATTTAACTAAAGTCTCCAAAACTGCAGGTCCCCATATCTCCACTAACGTACTAGCTCATACCGGTGTGCAATCGGCTTGTAGTGGTATTTGGCCCATGGATAAGTAACTAGTCATATACAAGTGATGTGAGTGAACACACACACTTATAAAAGTGATCACACAATGAGGTTCATGTACTCATGGTGCAAGAACCTATCCAACTTCTAGT
The DNA here is from genome assembly GCA_007115665.2 of Sequoiadendron giganteum. Lineage (NCBI taxonomy): Eukaryota > Viridiplantae > Streptophyta > Pinopsida > Cupressales > Cupressaceae > Sequoiadendron > Sequoiadendron giganteum. Next base: position 216,475,203 of record CM021100.1, read on the forward strand.
ACAGGTGTCTGAGCATGTTACGACCCACTACAAAGAGGGTTTGATGCTCTTCCATAGCTCTAATGGTATAGATGAGGCTCTTGTGAAGTTGCAAGGCTTTCCCATCCAGAGTCACCCACATGGCAACCATCACCACCATCACCCTTCGCACAAGAGGGGTCGCCTATTGCAAGTATGGATGAGTATGGTGGTGTTGTCATTGATGTCAACATAGTATAGGTTGTTGCAAAGAAAGGAAACAAGTGATTGTAGGTTGTGCATGTATAGTTAAGATACTATAAAGATGTTGTGAATACATGGAGCTATCTTTATGGTGTTGTAGGTGTGCTGATATGATGAGTTTCCAAGTGCTTTTAAGAAAATTAATAAATAGTGAACTTAGAATTGTGTGTGTTTAGAATGTTCTTCGGTATGTGCTCCACATTTATTCTTTGTTGATCCTATGCTTGTGTGGATCTGAAGTGTTGTTTAAGGAAATCATTGGATGATATATCTCGGTTTATAGCTTCTGGTTTGATGAAGAGTGAAAGTTATGTTCATTGGTTTGTGAAACAGTCAGGAAGAGTTGCTTTTCTATGGACTGAGAGAAATGTTTCTGCTCCACAGTCCTCTGCCAATTTTTTCCAAGTCTTGTGAATCTGGAAGAATGCTTGTAATGATTTTATCTATGTCATATCAAAGGTGTTCATGGTTTGGTTCTTGGGAAGACTAGTTTCAGAGTTGCTATGTGTTGATGTATAGTCTAGATGGATTGATGGGAAGTGTTTTATGTATGAAGGTTGTTGTAGTAGCTATAGATGAATTTGAAGGCATCTAAGATGTGTTCCAGTGTATGGTGAATCATGCTATGCAGTTTGCATGTTATCTTCTTGTTGTGGAAGCATGTACTTCAAAGTTCATTAGTGTTTTCATTACGTTTGGCCGACCTGGTGTTTACACGTCATGTGAAGGATAAGTATCAATTAAGGAAGAATTTGATTGATCCAAGATGTTGTTTTAGGTCCTGGTTAAGTGTTAGTTTGGTCCTCTCTCATTCTTATCCATTGCAGGAATGTTGAGTTGTTGACCTAATTTGAATTTGTAAAATAAAGAATGTGTAGCCGACCTTGGAGAAAGTTTCTAAGGTTAAAGATGGTATAAATACAAGACAAGATGTTAAGGATTGTGAGATAAAAGTTTGAGAAGCAAGATAGATGTGAGAAATTGTGTGAAAGTGAATTGAGGCAATGAGAAATTTAATGTGTTAGATTCCTGAAAGCAGTGAGCTGATGGTGTTTGCAATTCTCTGATCAAGGTTGCAAATGTGTGCAATTTTTTGTGGTGGATCTTCTATTGCATTGAGATAATTTTCTATGTGTAGCATTCTTGTTTGTATCTTTGTTTATCTGTAGGAAGTAAGCCTCTTGTGTGGATAGTGAGTCCTATTTGTGGGTAGTGAGCGTCTTGTAACTGGTTTTGCAATTACTCTTATATTGTGAGTTAATCCTCACCGTGGTTTTTCCGTTATTGGTTTTTCCACATAAATCTAGTGTTTCTTGTGTTTGCTTTCCATTATTTTCTCTTCATGCTCATACTTAATAACATATTAAAGTGGATGTGAAATTGTTTAAGATATGTGGTGAGTGTGATTAGATACAACTGATTCACCCCCCCTATCAGTTGTCTTGAGCATTTCTACAATTGGTATCAGAGCTTTGGTTCCTAGGAGAAGATCTTAATCGCCTGAGGTAGATCCGATACCGCACAAATTGGAAATCCCTATGTTTGATGGATCTGACTATAGTTTTTGGAAAATGAAGATGCGAGGTTACTTGATCTCTATTGGCTACAAGACTTGGAAAGCTATTGAGAAAAAATATGTTGAGCTTGTAGGTGGTCCTTTTTTTGCAGATGAGATTTCTACCTATGAAGAAAATGAAAAAGCAAGGTATGTAATCTATAGTGCTTTATCTAAGGCTAAGCAAACAAAAGTTATTTCATTAGGCACTACTTATGAATTTTGGGAAAAGTTGAAAGATATCTATGAAGGAAATGATAGAGTCAAATTATCAAAGAAGTAAACAGCTAAGTGAAGATATGAGAACCTAAAAATGGAGGAAGGTGAAGAAATTGAAAGTTACTTTTAAAGGGTTGACATTGCAGTAAATGAATTCAAAAGTCAAGGAGGTAAGGTCAGACCAAGGAAAATGTAATGGAGAAGATTCTAATGACCCCACCAAAGATTTATAGTGACAAGGTCTCAGCCATTGAGGAAGTTTATGATCAAAATAAATTCACTAAAGAACAACTATTTGGCACCTTGACTGCATTTGAAATGAGGAAATTTGGAAAAGGAAATAAGAAAAAAAAAACAACCTTCAAAGCCACTAAGTCAAAAGATTATCCGGATGGTGATAGTTCAGAGGAGTTGGAAGCAAATTTTACAAGGAATTTCAACAAAAGGTATCGGTAAGTACAAGGGTATGTTACCTTTTAAATGTTTCAGTTGTGAAAATATTGGTCACTATGCTTCAAGATGTCCAAATAGAGCTATAAACAAGAAGAGCAGAGACAATAAAGACAAAAGAGACAAAAAGTTCAAGAAATTGTATTATGTAAGAAAAGATGCTGGAATTTTTGATGATAAATCTGATAATGAGGATGATAGCAATGAATGCATGATTTTAGCCTCGGAGAGTAAATCAGTATCTGCTAACCATGAAAGATGTGCAAGGGAATGTGGTCCAGAAAACAAGAAGGAAGAGATGGAAGGTTTGGATATAAAATTCCTCAAGCTACCTTCAGGTTAATTCTATTTTTGCTTGCCTTTCACCCGCACCCCATACTTTAAATATTTCTAGTCCCCTTTATGAAGAGCTTCGCTCGACTGTCACCATGTTTTCATCGCACGCTCCACGCAGGGATTTGCTCCTTCGCTTCTCTTTCGGCTCCCGCCATGCTTCCACATGTTAATAACGTGGTAATTTGAAGGTTGCTTCCCTTTGCTTATCTATTAGGCTCTGTTTGCATGCCATGTAGCATAATTTTGCATATACCTTTTTGGTGAACCCCACAGTCGACGCTGGTAGGAACAACTTATTCACGTGTCTTCTCTGCAGAGATTTTCATCGAAGGTAAGGAATGATAAAAAATGAGCCCCACCATATTACCATGCATCCTAACTGAACTCATGAATGCGTGACACATGTTTGCACAAGATTATGCTACTTCTACACTAGGACCACCACCATCATTCGCAGGGGATGCATCTAGCTCGAAGGCGACTGCATTCCATGGCTCGAATCTTTTCTATTACAATGACCTAGGAAAATCATTGCTATATGCATCATTGCTCATGATCTAGGAATCTTTCTATTACGAGCTTTCAAGCAGTGGGATTATTCTCTATAAATACTGCTTCTTCTTTTGAAATATGAGTTCAGAAGACACAGGAAAATATTGTGAAAAGACACCATACCTCTTGTATTTTTTTAGATTATTGTATAAGACTCGAACAGACTGCGCCATTGTTGTTCGTCCTTTCTATTTCTTAACTATTTGACAAAGCATTATACTCTGCCATTAGTTTACTGAGTAGTTTATTTGCTGAACTTCTACAATTTAAATATAAGTTTGTTGATTCAAACCATGTCATTGACTCTTCTTTTCAGTAATATTTATAGGAGTTATTTTATGTTATTGAATAAATTATTCAGGTTTTCATTTTTTATTTTTGTTATTTAGGGACATAGAAAATTGTTTAATGTGCCCTTAAATCCAATCCAAAAGGAAGAAATTCCGTGCACATATCTTAAAATTTTGGTGATGTAGGAGCATCCTTGGTTCTTTGCAATCCTACATCCACCAAAAATATTTTCTTTCAGTTTTGTTCTTGTTCTTGTCCAGTTCAAGTTGGAAGATTTGGTATTTCATCATATTTTCTCACCAGACATAATGGAGCTATGTTTTCATTGTGGACATATTCATTTTCCTTATTCCAATATTTCAACAAGATTGGATCTTTTTTCAGCCAGTTATCGCTTTTGGATTAAGTGTCAATTTCTAGAACAGAGCACCAAAGCAGTTTCAAGCCTAGCAGCTAATTTGATCTCTTGTGGATCCTTCTCGTAACTTGCGGATCCTCGTGGTGTGTTTTGAATTTTTTCATGGAGTGTCCCCAACCTTAATTTTAGGTTCACACTTCATCTTATGCACTCGCCGAGGAGAAATTCAAATTGTAGGCTGACCTATTTCATGCATGTTATGTTTCCTTCATCAAAGATTGTAATGATCTTTGGCTAACACAGATGATTCTAGATCTTAGATGTGATATAAATCATTGTAATAGATCATTATGATAGCAAATTAGAATGAATAGGGGATTTCGATCGATAATATTTCAGCTCATATTAAGGAGCATGTAGGAATGTCGTATTTTGAGCATGTTCTATCAGGCCTGTGAGCTCAATCTATAAACCTGGATGTTGTTGGTTGTATCTAATCAAATTTTCTGATAATAAGATTGTTTGAATCTACATTTTCCTCCATATTCTGAGTGGCTTTTTTTGTGTAACTCTTGTTGCATGGTCCAAACTATTCTCTTTGAGGACCCTCCTGTCGTGACTACACCAAATTGGTATAAGAGTGAGATTCATTCCGTGAGAGATCATCAGAGTTTGTGAAGTCTTGTAGAAGATTTGTTGTGGGGTGGCGGATTGAGGATCTGATGTGCAGCTACAGAGGACTTGTGTAATAATGGCAGGAAGAAGAAACATTAGAGGAAATGAAGCACATGGAAATGCAAACCCATCTATAATGGAGATGTTGAGAGGAATTGTTGCTAGATTAGAAGCAATTGAAATGGCCCAGAAGAGAGGTCGACTAGTCGATGATGTGAGTGAGGAAGAGGTAGAAGAACAAGAAGAAAGGGAAAGAGAAGATCAACCTTGTCTTGATCAGGGAGAAGAGAGGTTCATAAGAGCCCTAACTAGAGTAAATACTAAACTACATTTCAATCCACCAGATTATAGTGGTAAGTTGGATGGATGAATTGCTTGATTGGATAATGGAGATGGAGAAGTATTTTGATTTTAAAGGTACGACCAAAGAAAAGAAGGTGAAAATTAGATCCGAACATTCAAAGGATGAGACCAAGCAAGTAGCCAGATATATAAATGGCTTGAGATCATCTATACAGGATGAGATCAGTTTGATCAAGTTGCTAAGTGTGCAAGAGGCATATCAATGCGCCCTAAAAGCAAAAGAGAAGATGAATAAAAGACGAGTAGAGATAGAGATAAAGAATTTTTATTGGAGGAGGAAGATGATCTTTTGTAGATCAAAATAAAGATAAGGAAGTCAGTAAGAATGATAATCCATACCGTAGAGATGATGGAAACTCTTACCGGAGAGGAGGATATGGTGGTTACTAGAATGAGGGTTATTGGAAAGGTGATAGAGGACAGGAGAAAATATTATTCAGGGGAACTTGTTTTAAGTGTGGTGGAGAAGGATAGAGCATTTGAATGAAATTAGGGAGAGACAAGTAGAAAGATAGAGAGAAATAGAAGAACAAACTTTGCTGAGGAGGATCATGTTGGATCATCTAATAAACTAGAAGAGGGAGAAGTGTTGGTGAACAAAAGAGTATTTTTTCAAAGTGAGATGGAGTAGGAATCGTTGCAGAGAAAGAATTTGTTTTGAACCAGATGCAAGGTAGCTAGTAAATGTTGTAGAGTGATTATTGATAGTGGAAGCTTTGAGAACCTAGTTTTTGAAGAAATGATGAACAAATTGAAGATGGAAACATTGAAACACCTGAATCCTTATTAGATAGCATGGATTCAAGATGAGCATAAGATACTGGTAAGTGAACAATTTTTGGTGAAATTGAAGATAGGAAATTATCATGATGAATTTTTGTGTGATATCATGCCTATGGATGTATGTCATGTTTTGTTGGGAAGGCCTTGGTAGTATGATAGACAAGATATTCATGATGGAAATAAGAACACATATACCATTGTTGCTAATGGGATGAAGCATACTTTTTTACCATTGGAGGATGTTCCTAAACTTGAGGTTTGCACAAGTGCTAAAAACTTTTATGTTGATGGAAGGAGATTTCTAGATGGATTGAGACATCAGAACATGTGTTATTCCTTGTTTCCTAAGAAGGTTGAAGACTTGTAGCATGTAGAAGAAAAATCGAACGAGATAAAAGAGTTGCTGGCAGAATATGAAGCTACCATTTTGGAAAATGTACTTGATGGATTACCACCTATGAGAAGTATTAGTCATTGCATGGATCTGATTCCTAAAGCTAGTTTGCTTAATAAAGCAGCACACGAGATGACACTGACAGAGAATGAAGATTTGAATAGACAAGTGCAAGAGTTGTTGAGGAAGGATTTGATCAGAGAAAGCTTAAATCCTTGTGCCGTACCTAAGAAGAGAAGAGACAATAAAGACAAAAGAGACAAAAAGTTCAAAAAATTGTATTATGTAAGAAAAGATGCTAGAATTTCTGATGATAAATCTGATAATGAGGATGATAGCAATGAATGCATGTTTTTAGCCTTGGAGAATAAATCAGTATTTGCTAACCATGAAAGATGTGCAAGGGAATGTGGTCCAGAAAACAAGAAGGAAGAGATGGAAGGTTTGGATATAAAATCCCTCAAGCTACCTTCAGGTTAATTCTATTTTTGCTTGGCTTCCACCCGCACCCCATACTTTAAATATTTCTAGGCCCCTTTATGAAGAGCTTCGCTTGACTGTCACCACATTTTCATCACATGCTCCCCGCAGGGATTTTCTCCTTCGCTTCTCTTTTGGCTCCCGTCGTGCTTCCACATGTCAATAATGTGGGAATTTGAAGGTTGCTTCCCTTTGCTTATCTATCAGGCTTTGTTTGCATTCCACGTAGCATTATTTTGCATATACCTTTTTGGTGGACCCCATAGTCGACCCCAGTAGCAACGACTTATCCACGTGTCTTCTCTACAGAGACTTTCATCAAAGGAAAGGAATGATCAACAATGAGCCCCACCCTATTCCCACATGAATGTGCAACACATGTTTGCACGAGATTTTGCTACTTCTACACTAGGACCACTGCGATCATTTGTAGGGGATGCATCTAGCTTGAAGGTGACTGCATTCCATGGCTCGAACCTTTTCTGTTACAATGACCTAGGAAAATCATTGCTATGTGCATCATTGCTCATGATCTAGGAATCTTTTTGTTACGAGCTTTTAGGCAGTGGGATTATTCTCTATAAATACTACCTCTTCTTTCAAAATATGAGTTTAGAAGACACAAGAAAATATTGTGAAAAGACACCATACCTCTTCTATTTTTTAGATTATTTTATAAGACTCGAATAGACTGCGCCATTGTTATTCGACCTTTCTATTTCTTAACTATTTGACAAAGCATTATACTATGCCATTAATGTACTGAGTAGTTTATTTGCTGAACTTCTATAATTTAAATATAAGTTTTCTAATTTACACCATGTCATTGACTCTTCTTTTCAGTAAATATTTATAGGATTTATTTTATGTTATTGAATAAGGAGTTATTTTATGTTATCTAATAAATTATTTAGGTTTTCTTTTTTTATTTTTGTTATTTAGGGACATAGAAAATTGTTGAACGTGCCCTTAAATCCAATCCAAAGGAAGATTTTCCATGCACATATCTTAAACTTTTGGTAATGTAGGAGCATCCTTGGTCTTTGCAATCCCGCATACACCAAAAATATTTTCTTTCAGTTGTGTTCTTGTTCTTGTCTAGTTCAAGTTGGCAGATTTGGTCTTTCATCATATTTTCTCACCACACACAATGGATCTATGTTTTCATCATGGACATATTCATTTTCCTTATTCCAATATTTCAACAAGATTGGATTTTTTTTGGCAAGTTATCGCTTTTGGATTAAGTGACATTTTCTAGAATAGAGCACCGAAGCAGTTTCAAGCCTAACAACTAATTTGATCTCTTGTGGATCCTTCCTGTAACTTGTGGATCCTCATGGTGTGTTTTGAATTGTTTCATGGAGTGTCCCCAACCTTAATTTTAGGTCCACACTTCATCTTATGCACCCATCAAGGATAAATTCAAATTGTAGGCCGACTGATTTCATGCACATTATGTTTCCTTCATCAGAGATTGTAATGATCTTTGGCCAACATAGATCTCAGATGTGATATAAATCATTGTAATAGATCATTAGGATAGAGAATTAGAATGAATAGGGGATTTCGATCGATAATATTTCGGCTCACATTAAGGAGCTTGTAGGAATGTTATATTTTGAGCATGTTGTATCAGACCTATGAGCTCAATCTATAAACCCGGATGTTATCGGTTGTATCTAATCGAATTTTCTGATAATAAGATTTTTTGAATTTACATTTGCCTCCATATTTTGAGTAGCTTCTATTCTATAACTCTTGTTGCATGGTCTAGACGGTTCTCTTTGAGGACCCTCCTACCGTGACTACACCAAATTGGTATCAGAGTGAGATTCATTTCGTGAGAGATTGTCAGATTTTGTGAAGTTCTGTAGAAGATTTGTTGTGGGCTGGCGGATTGATAATCTGACGTGCAGCTACAGAGGACTTGTGTAAATATGGCAGGAAGAAGAAATGGTAGAGGAAATGAAGTGTGTGGAAATGAAGACCCATCTATAATGGAGATGTTGAGAGGAATTATTGCTAGATTATAAGCAATTGAAATGGCCCAAAGGAGAGGTCGACTAGTCGATGATGTGAGTGAGGAAGAGGTAGAAGAGCAAGAAGAAAGGGAAAGAGAAGATCAACCTGGTCTTGATCATGGAGAAGAGAGGTTCATAAGAGCCCTAACTAGAATAAATACTAAACCACATTTCAATCCACTAGATTATAGTGGTAAGTTGGATGGATGAATTGCTTGATTGGATAATGGAGATGGAGAAGTATTTTGATTTTAAAGGTATCGCTGAAGATAAGAAGGTGAAAATTTCTTTGACAAAGTTGAAAGGACATGCATCCCTTTGGTGGGAATATTTGCAGACAGATAGGCAAAGAAGAGGAAAGGAGAAGATAAAATCATGGGATCAGATGGTGAATAAGTTAAAGATAAAGTTTATGCCTGCAAACTATCAGATTAGTTTGTTCCAAAAGTTTCAGATTTAAAAAAGAAGGATTCAAGTGCGTCAGAGTATAATGAGGAGTTCTACAAGTTTAATATTAGATCCGGACATTCAGAGGATGAGACCGAGCAATTAGCCAGATATATGAATGGCTTGAGATTGTCTATATAGGATGAGATCCGTTTGATCAAGTTTCTGAGTGTGGAAGAGGCATATCAATGTGCCCTAAAAGAAAAAGAGAAGATGAATAAAAGATATGAGCAAAGATAGAGAGGAAGAGGTGGAAGATTTCAAAGAGGAAGAATTTTTATTAGAGGAAGAGGATATTTTTTAGATCAGAATAAAGATAAGGAAGTCAGTAAGAATGATAATCCATACCATAGAGATGATGCCTCTTACCAGAGAGGAGGATATGGTGGTTACCAGAATGAGGGTTATATGAAAGGTGATAGAGGACAGGAGAAAAAATTATTCAAGGGAACTTGTTTTAAGTGTGGTGGAGAAGGACATAGAGAATTTGAATGCAATTAGGGAGAGACAAGTAGACAAATAGAGAGAAATAGAAGAAAAAGCTTTGCTGAGGAGGATCATGTTGGATCATCTAATAAACCAGAAGAGGGAGAAGTGTTGGTGAACAAAAGAGTATTTTGTTAAAGTGAGATGGAGCAATAACTGTTGCATAGAAAGAATTTTTTCTGAACCAGATGCAAGGTAGCTAGTAAATGTTGTAGAGTGATTATTGATAGTGGAAGCTCCGAGAACCTGGTTTTTGAAGAAAGGATGAACAAATTGAAGCTGGAAACATTGAAACACCTGAATCCTTATTAGATAACATGGATTCAAGATGAGCATAAGATATTAGTAAGTGAAATTTTTTTGGTGAAATTGAAGATAGGAAATTATCATGATGAAGTTTTGTGTGATATAATGCCTATGGATGTATGCCATGTTTTGTTGGAAAGGCCTTGGAAGTATGATAGACAGGATATTCATGATGGAAATAAGAACACATATACCATTGTTGCTAATGGGATGAAGCATACTTTGTTACTATTGGAGGATGTTCCTAAATTTGAGGTTTGCACAAGTGCTAAAAATTTTTTGGTTGATGGAAGGATATTTCTAGATGGATTGAGACATGAGAACATGTGTTATGCCTTGTTTCCTAAGAAGGCTGAAGATTTGCAACATGTAGAATAACAATCGAAGGAGATAAAAGATTTGCTAGCAGAATATGAAGCTATCATTTTGGATAATGTACCTGATGGATTGCCACCTATGAGAAGTATTAGTCATTGCATGGATTTGATTCCTGGAGCTAGCTTACCTAATAAAGAAGCACACCAGATGACACTGATAGAGAATGAAGATTTGAATAGAAAAGTGCAAGAGTTGTTGAGGAAGGATTTGATAAGAGAAAGCTTAAGTTCTATTTGCAGTCTTATGACCAAAATAATGAGAGGAGATAAGAAAGATTTTAGGTGGACCTCTGGAGTAGATTAGAGTTTTGAGTTGTTAAAATAGAAGGCGACTATGAAGCCTATGTTGGATTTACCAAACTTTAATAAGGTATTTTAGGTAGACTGTGATGCAAGTGGAAATATAATTGGAGCAATGTTGAGTCAAGAAGGAAGACTAGTAGCTTATTTCAGTGAGAAATTGAATGATGCTAGGAGAAGGTATTCAGTGCATGACCATGAGTTTTATGCCATAGTTTAATCCTTGAAGAAGTGGGGACTTTAGTTATTTCCTAAGGAATTTTTGTTATATATGGATCATCAAGCATTCCAGTGTTTGAACAGCTGAGGTAAGGTGAATCAAAGACACATGAGGTGGGTGGAATTCTTGCAGAGTTATACTTTTCTTTTGAAACATGGGAGTTGAAAATTGAAGTTGATGCTTCAAGTAGGAGAAGGAATTTATTGGAAGAGATGAGAGTGGAGGTATTAGGCTTTAACGAATTGAAGAAATTGTATGAGAAATACCTGGATTTTGCAGAACCTTGGAGAGCTTGTAAAGAACTAGTATTGGAGGATAGGAGTCAGTGGTTGGATTATTTCATTCAGGAGGACATGTTGTTCAGAGGGAATCAGTTGGGTATACCCCAAAGTTCAATGAGGGATAGTTTGGGGAAAGGAAAATATAGTGGAGGATTGACAAGACACTTTGGAGTTGATAAGACAATAGCATTGGTAAGTGGGAATTAATTTTGGTCACACATTCATAAGGATATTAGGAAATTTGTGTAGAGTTGTAGAGTTTGTCAAGCTACAAAAGGGAGTAGTCAGAATATTAGATTGTATAAACATTTGATAGTTCTAGAGAGACCTTGGGATGATATCAACATGGATTTCATACTGGGTTTGTTGAAGACACTGAGAGGTAATGATTCTATATTTGTGGTGGTGGATAGATTTTCTAAAATGGAATATTCCATACCTTGTAAGAAGAAAATAGATGTAGTACATGTAGCAAACTTGTTTTTCAAGGAATTAGTCAAATTGCATGGATTACCTAGGAGTATTGTTTCAGATAGAGATACAAATTTTGTTGGTTACTTTTGGAGGACACTTTGGAAGAAATTTAGCATAGATTTAAAGTTCAGTTCTACTTTTCACCCACAAAATGATGGAAAAATAGAGGTAATAAACAAGAGTTTGGGGAATTTGCTAAGATGTTTGGCTGGGGAGAAGACCGAAAGTTTGGATTTAGTCCTTGCACAAGCAGAGTTTGTTACAATTATTCAATGAACCGGAGTATCGAAAAGACACCTTTTGAGATTGTTACTGGAGTTCACCCTAGAGGTATATCAGAGTTGTGAGACGTCAGTAAGGAAGATAAAAGGAGTGTAAAAGAAGAGGAATTTGCAGAACATATGAAGAAAGTGCATACATAAGTGAAACAACAATTGGAAGATATGAACCAAAAGTATAAGGAGCAGGCAGATGAAAAGATGAGACATAAGGAGTTCAAAGTTGGAGATGAAGTGGTGGTATATTTGATGAAGGAAATATTTCCAATTGACACATACAATAAGCTCAAGATGAGGAAGTTTGGACCCTGTAATATTTTGAAGAAATTTGATTCAAGAAATGCATATGAAGTAGAGTTGTCAGATGGCATGGGTATATCACCTGTATTCAACATTGTAGATCTATATTAGTCTCATTAAGTAGAATTCAGTGAAGATAGTAAAGCTAAATTGGAAAAATAGTTTCCTAAACAATAATCATATGAGATAGAAGAGATTTTGGATATCAGAGATGGGAGGAAAATGCGTGAAAGCAAGTACAAAGAATATCTTGTGAAGTGGAAAGGCCGACTAGTGAAGGATTCTTCTTGGATTTCTCAGGCTGAGGTAGAATATATTGGTTTTCCTTTGGCCCCAAAAAAGTGAGGGGCTCAATTTTCAAATAACCCCAGATGTTTGATGCACGAGCATCCTTGGTTCTTTGCAATCCTGCATCCACCAAAAATATTTTCTTTTAGTTTTGTTCTTACTCTTGTCTAGTTCAAGTTGGCAGATTCGACATTTCATCATATTTTCTCACCAGACACTGTGGATCTATGTTTTTATCGTGGACATATTCATTTTCCTTATTCCAAGATTTCAAAACGATTGGATCTTCTTCCAGCAAGTTATCGCTTTCAGATTAAGTGAGTTTCTAGAACAGAGCACCAAAGCAGTTTTGAGCCTAATGACTAACTTGATCTCTTGTGGATCCTTCCCGTAACTTGTGGATCCTCGTAGTGTGTTTCAAATTCTTCAATGGAGTGTCCTCGACCTTAATTTTAGGTCCAAACTTCATCTTATGCACCCGTCGAGGAGAAATTCAAATTGTAGGCTGACCTATTTCATGCGCGTTACATTTCCTTCATCAAAAATAGTAATGATATTTGGCCGATGCGGATGATTATAGATCTCAGATGTGATATAAATTATTGTAATAGATCATTAGTATAGAAAATTAGAATGAATAGGGGATTTTGATCGGTAATATTTCAGCTCGCATAAAGGAGCATGTAGGAATGTTACATTTTGAGCATGTTGTATCAGCCTTGTGAGCCCACTCTATAAACCCAGATGTTGTCAGTTATATGTAATCAATTTTTTTGATAATAAGATTGTTTGAATCTGCATTTTCCTCCATATTCTGAGTGGCTTATGTTGTGTAACTCTTGCTGCATGGTCTGGATTGTTGTCTTTGAGGACCCTCCTGTTGTGACTGCACCATCTGGCACATCACCTTAGATTAGAATTTATTTTACATCTGCTTCCTCTTCCCCTTTTCAACACCCCAATTTATAGAAGAAGCCAAATTCTTAAAAACCCTGGAGGTCACTCAATTCAGTGCAATGAGGTTCTCATTAACTGAGTTTCCCATAAGGTTGTTGCTTGTCAATTTTTGGCACCAATAGTTTCTTTTTATGGCATGCCCGGTGGGACCGTTTTAATGTACCTAAATCTTAAGTGGGTGTATGTGCCATCAACCTGTTACTAGATCCAAAATAGAGAATAACCCTAGCTTTCTAATGCCACCACTAGTAATAGTACAAACTAGAACCCGTCTAGTAAACATTTTGATCCCTCCACCAACCATGTTGCCAACTGCTAACATAAATTATGTGGTGTGGGAAGCCAGAAGTCCCCTTATAGCACCAGTAGCACCCACTGTGTACACCCCTATTCTCGCATTTTCTTTAAAATTTGTACCAAAATTCACAAGGGAAGGATCAAAAACACCATCCGAACACCTGCAAGATGTAGCGGACGTGTGTTTGGTGCACAGAGTCACCGACCAAAATATAGTGCTAAGGTTGTTCGCAACCTCTTTCAGGGGTAAGGTGCTAGACTGGTAACACACTTTACAAGCTAACACTATCGGTACCTGCGATTCACTCAGAGATCCTTTCTACGAAATATTTTTGAATGATGAAGATCGGTCTTCAGTATATCATCAGCTGGCGACCATAAAACGGGCCCCACATGATGCCATGACTAATTTCATTGCATGATTTCACACAACATGGTAGAGGATTCAGGCTGCTATTTGCTTGTCAGTTCAGTTGGCATTCATGTTCTACTTAAAATCCATCAATGCTGACATATCAATGATTATCCAATCCCTTGGCGAGATTACACTACCAAATGCATACAACATTGCTGTCAAAGCAAAAAATAGCCTGATCGACGCCAAGAAGCTACCACCTCTGCCCATTATGACTATTTTTCCTGAGATCTCAATTCTTGCGTAGGAAATAGCATCTACCAGTGCACCCGCTCCTCCCCAATCTATGTACACATATCCAGGCATGTTGCAGAACATTGCTTCCACGTCTAATTCTTCAAAGGAAGAGATGAGCGACATAAATGAGTTTTTGCAGAACCTTGCAAATGAAGTAACCAGCATAAAGCGACAATAATTTGTACCTTCAAATCCATCTTACCGAAATTATCTAAGCGGAAGGCCTTCTTACTAGCAGAACCAATTCAAAGAAGGCACACACACAAGTCCGTAGACTCAACCAAATCCTCAAATCATGTCAGTACCTACTTTGTTGGGATCTGTTCATCCAAGTTTGAACAAAGAGTTGGTGGTAGGGAAAAATAATCTTCCTGATGATACTTACCCCTAGTGCTTCCCCTGCAATGAAGAACATAAGCCCAGGAATTTTCCACGGGGCAATTTACAACAAAGAATAGTAGAAAAACACAACCGGGATGTTGCAACTGACTCAGGAGGTTATACATATGCCTCTCCAGAAATGGAAAATGTGGTACTTACCACTCAAATGCAAGGAATGTCCTTGGAGAAAGAAACAAACATAGCTCCAGACCACACACTCTTCTCATGGAAAGATCAAGAGGAGGTAGCGCTAGCAAATGATGTTTCCACATCAAAGACTCTGCAAGTCTAATCAGAATACAACACTTGTTCAAAAATGAGATTCGTGGGTGAACTAGTCATTTTGCAACCAAAGAATGCTCCCGACCAAGTTCCTATTACCTCTACGATAGCACCACAACCTCAGCTATGCAAGGAGGTGGTCATAACAAACCTTAAAGAGCTGAAGCCTTTGGGTTCACCATCTTTCAATGTGGTGGATCAGTTAAAGAAATCCTCCACTAATGTATCCCTTTGGGATATATTAGCTATTCCATAACAAAATTTGTTGCTGCAAAAGGCTCTATAGGGAGATGCAAATATTGAGTCAACGAAGCAACCGTCCAGAGTAAAGGTTGTTGATACACCGTTCCAGGCTAAAGTCCTCACCAACAATGGAGGAGAAATTTAAACCGAAAGAAAGGGTAAGCTTAAACCAAAACCATTCTTCCTAACCCTCATTGTGGGTGAAAAATTACTAAATAACTCTATGATTGATTCTAGTGCTAGCACCACTATTATTCCTAAGCAAATAGCTAAAGCCTTAGGGCTCAACTATGAACCTTTAAAAAGAGGGGTTATGTAGTTGGATGGGAACCAGGTGGAAACTATGGGAGTCATTAAGGACCTTCCATTGACACTTTTCTCCTGCCCTAGTATCATCATCCCACTTGATACTATTATCATCGATGTACCTCCCATGTTCGAACTTTGCTTAGCCCAAAAATTCATTGCAAAGATTGGTGGGTATCTCTCTACAGATTGGTCCCATTTAATCCTCTGAACCAAGCATGGAGCCAAAATAAAAATAGTATCTGAACCTTTTCATTTGAAGCACGTAGTCGATGAAGCCATGATCAAATTTGAGGCCACTCATACTTATTTCACCAAAGAATAAATGTATTGTACTAAGCTGCTGGAAGATGAGAAAGTATCTAGAGATCAGACCGATTCAGAGGAGATCCTCTTGAGTGAATATATAGATAAATATCATTTCAAAAATTAGCATGCCACTAGATTGGGGACTTATGTCATCTATGATGAGGATCAAGTGATCCCAAAGGTGTTAAAGGATCCCCAAGTTGATCAAGCCTCAAATCTATGGACGTTACACTTTGATGGTGCAAGGTGCAAGGTTAGTGCTAGTGTCAGGATATGTTTGACATCTCCAACCAATGAAGAGACACTCAGGTTCTTTCACTTCCAATTCGCTTGTTCAAACAATGAATTTGAATATGAAGGCCTTGTGCAAGGTCTAAGCCTCGCTGAGCGGATAGGTGTTAAGAAAATAATGGTGTTCGAAGATTTTTCTGAGCTGATAGTTAATCAAGTTTGAGGTATCTCTACGGTAAAGAATGTCCACATGCAGTCTTATAGACATAGGGTTTGGGACCTCATTGAGGGTTTCAAAGCTTTTAATATTTAGGTGGTTCCTAGGGAGAAAAAATCAACTATAGACCACATGGCGACAATAGGATCTCAATTTGATCTTATCTCTGACTTGATTGAGAACATGCACTCTGTGTGAGTGATTGTTTAGCCCTCAATTCTGGATAATGATCAAAACTGGCAAGTGTTTGAAAGTGATGAACACATCAGCTCGTTCATCCAATAGCTAGGAGATTTTTCTGATCAACTTCAACCAAAAATCATCGAAGCATATGAAGGATAAATCATTCAGTTAAGGTCTAACAAGCTTCCAAAATGCCTAGTCACTCTTGAAAATCTGTTCAACTGTGACGATGCAATAAATGACAAGAGGAATTTTTTATTAGGCAAAACAAATTACGTCGAAATTTAGGTCGGAGATGGAAGAAAACTAAAATTCAAAAAAGAAGTTCCGCAACATGACAAGGATAGGCTCATGCATTCTTGTGAAAAATATAGAGTAGTGGCCTAGTCATATGATGACCTCAAGGGATATGATCCCAAAGTCATCCAGCACACTATAGAGCTGATGGAAGATGCTAAACCTGTCTGCCAGAAGTAGAGGATAGTAAATCCGAAGATCGAAGCCTTAATGGAAAAAGAACTAAAGAAGTTGATCTAGTCTTAGATTGTTTTTCTGATAAAGCACAGTATATGGGTGTCTAACCTAGTTCTAGTCCGAAAGAAGAACTGGGACATTCATCTCTATGTTGACTTCTAGGACTTGAATAAGGCATTGCTAAAGGATTACTACCCATTTCCTTCCATGGAATCAATCTTGGAGACTGTGGTTGGTTCAAAGAAGGTTTCTTTGCTACATGGTTTATTGGGTTATAATTAGATCCGATTCAAGGAGGAGGATTGACATAAAATGATATTCACTACCAAGTGGGGGAAGTTTTCCTATTCAAAAATTCCTTTCCGCCTCTCAAATGCTAGTGTTACATTCCCGTGAGCAATGGATATTGATTTCAAAGAACTGATCAACAAGATTATCTTGATCTACTTGGATGATCTGATAGTATTCTCTAGGTCAAAAGATGACCATATCAATCATCTTGAGATGGTTTTTAATAAATTCTAGGAGTTTGGGGTATCCCTCAACCCAAAAAAATGTGTCTTCGAAGTGCCTCAAGGAAAATGATTAGGGAATGTAGTATTCAAAGATGGTATTTCCATTGATCTAGATTGGGTGAAGGCAATCAAAGAGTTGCCACTACTAGTCAACAAAAAAGGAGTTCAATCCTTCCTAGGGAAGGTAAATTTTGTGAGCAAGTTTATCTCTAATTTTGCAAGCTTGATAAGGCCAATCACTCTTATGCTCAACAAATATCAACACTTCAAATAGGTAAAAGAGGCCAGAGAAGTCTTTGAGAAGGTCAAAGAAGCCATTTTTCAGCGCCTGTGCTGATAAATTCGGACCTATCAAAGGATTTCATCATGTATGTATTCAATAGTCGATCTAGCATAGCTACTATTCTGACTCAAAAGGATGATGAAGGAAGAGGAGAACATCCCATAGCCTTCCACTCTCATACCTTGAATGAATATGAGACAAAGTATAATTTTGTTGAAAGAAAAGCATTTTCCATTGCCAAAGGTCTTAAGAAATTATGACACCTTATATCTTGTAGCAAGGTGGTCATATTTGTAGCACATTCTAATGTGCACGAATACATAATGGACAGAGAAATCACTTAGAAAAGGGCCAACTGGATAAAAAAAATCCTGGAATATGACATTAACATCAGGCCTACCAAAACTATGTGAGGGAGAGGGTTGTGTAAGTATCTGGTGTAGGACAGTGAAGTGCCAATGGAAGAGGACGAACCTAAGGTAATCTTGCTAAATGAACTTGAGTCTAAAAGCTGTTGGCTGGTAGAAATAATAAGATTTATGCAAATTGGAAAATATTCGGTGAACCTTCCCTCCCAAAAGAGGAGATTTTATAGACTATGGAACAACAAATATGTGCTAATTAAGAGAGTTCTCTTTAAGAGAAACTTCAATGGTATACTTTTGCGGTATGTAAACCAATAGTATTCATAAAAAATCCTGAAAAAATTCCATAGCAGCTCGATAGGTGGGCACTTCTCAGTGAAAAAAACTGCCATTAACATTATGAGTGCGGGGTATTTTTGGCCTATGTTGTTTAACGACTCATATGCCTTGGTTAAAACCTACAAAGAATTCCAATTCTTTGTAGGGAGAAGGAAAAATTTGGCCATGCCGCTCAACCCAATAGTAGTGGATGAGCCTTTTGCACAATGGGGGCTGGATTTTATTAGAATGATTAATCCCACATCAAGTGCTAGCCACAAGTGGATTCTCATAGTCACTGACTATTTTACTAGGTGGGCCGAGGCTATGCCTTTGAAGAATTCAACTGAAGCGAAAATTGTGAATTTCCTTGAAGAAATAGTAACAAGGTTTGGCCTACCAAAGACTATCATCTTTGATAATGCAAAAGCTTTCCTGGATTCTAAGGTATGCCAATTCACATTAAAATATGGAATATTATTAAAGACCTATTCCAGTTATTACTTGCAGGGGAATGGATTGCCTGAGTTGACTAATAAAAACTATTTGACTCATCAAAAGGATTGGGTCAGAACATTAGAAGGAATGATATCAGAATTTTTAGAAAGTGTTATGGGTAGACCGCATAACCCCTAAGAAAGTTTTGAAGACTTCGCCATACGAATTAGTGTATGGGACGGAAGCACTATTGCCCATATCTATTGAGATTCCTATGTTGCAATGGCTGAAATCTTTAGAGATAGAAAAAAATGGGGCTATGGAGGTGTGCTTAGCTAAACTAGTGGAAGTTCAAGAAAAAGGGGAAATTCCCTAATAGCCATGTGCAAACGTTAGCAGGTGATTAAGAAATGGTTTGACAAGAAGACCTCCGACCAAGGTCTTAAATGCAAATATTTAGTGCTCAATTTTAACGAGAGGGTCACGAAACTTGGTCAACATGGGAAATTTGATAGCCAGTGGGAAGGTCCTTTCTGTATTATTGAATGCAAACAACATAACACATTTGAACTTGAAAGCATGGATAAATAAGCATCGGGGATTCCCATTAATGGAATCCACCTTAAATTGTTCAATTAAGCTTATTAATTATCCCACCCATGTAAATATGTGATTATTGTAAATTTTCTTTTATGTTCTTTTGTTCGCTTGATCTTTCCAAGCAACCCATATGCAGAAAATTTAAAATGAACCCATATGTGGAATTGAAAAGATATTCAAAGAAACAAGGAAAAAGGAAACTCATAATGCAGAATTATAGAGTCAAAGGAGACAAAAAGTTTACTAGAAGTTGTATATTCATTCATGGTATTATATACTTTGAATTACACTTCCAAAATGGCTTTGGGGCCATACTTTTAAAGTATATCTATATACTATGTATTTTATATACTGTAAAATCCTTTTCTAGTCATATTTACAATAGAAGAGAAAAGTGTTGACTCTTCAAACAACAACAGGAGTGTTATCAGCATCAGCATCCAAGACAACTTCATCAACATGATCATTAATAGGAGCAACGTCAGGTTCAACAACAACAACAAGAGCAAGAATGACAACAACGACGAGTGGTGGAGGGAACACTAGGTTCTTGAAGTCCATGTACCAATCCACCTCATAAAATAACACCACATTGTAACAGTGCAGGAGGAAATGGCAAGCATGAGAGACCCTTTGATAGTGCTCACCAATCTTCATGATGTGAAAGCCACTCAAGAATGGTACCCATGGAACCACTGCATCTTCTTCAATGTGTCGGTGAAGGTCATTCGCTATAGGGAGACCAAGGCCATACAATGCATTCGTCACGACATATCTAAGGCCACCAAGATAGCGTTGCGAGAATATTTATTTGGTAAGGCGCATAATCATAGCCTTAGGTACCTGTATATCGAGCTGGGAAGCAACAAAGTGAGAGCATATATTAATATTTAGCCTATATTTAGCTTCATACTCAATACAATCCCTTCCCAAAACCCACTTCATAGCTATGATTTCTAAAGAATGATTGTTCTTAGTCATACTCTTAAGGGACCTATTAGAAATCTGTCCAAGAAATGTAGACTAACTTGTTGCTAATGAGCCTAATAGGAGTATTCATCTTGCCTATCACTACCCAACTATCTAAGTGCTAATTCTACCTAAGAGCTAATTCTTTCAAATTGCTAAGTTTAAACTTGTTGTTGTCTTGGGGTCTATTTATAAAAATGTTTAAGGTACCTGTGTGCCATAAGCATGATGCCAATCGATTTTTAACTCAAAAACCCCACTCAGAGCCAACTCAAATTTCCCACCTAGTTGCGTCTACTAGGTACGAATCACTGCGTGCGAGATTAAGAAGAGGTAATTAATTAGCGAAAATTGGTATCAGTCCCAAGTGATCGTCTATATGGCCAAGTGCTGAGGTGTCCCATTGTAAGAATTTGTGAGTGCCCAAGGAGGAACTCAAGTCTTTTGAATTACTTATTACATCTTTGGCTTAATCATTCTTTTCAAGATATTAGTTTCCACTCATTCAAAATTTTTATACGCCTTCAATCGTCGGCTCAATTTCCCACTAAAATCACACTGTAGGACATGATTACTAAATTTCATTATGAATTCTTGTCTTTTCAAAGGGAAAGAAAGTTGGCGGTACATGCCAAATTTATAGTAAAAGACAACTGCTGTCTACCACTCTATAAAAAAATAATCTAAGTGTTGCATGCAAAAAGCTAAGCATTGAAAAGCTTCTTGAGTACGTGCTATCCACTAAAAAGAGTTTTGAGTGTAGAATCGTTGTGAAAACCCAAGTGTGGTGCAAGAAGAAGTAAAGCGACCGAATGTAGAAAAATAGTTGAGGGATATTCACTACTTAGGTGTGAGTTGAACCCAAAACAAAAGGTAGGAATTCACCTAGGCTTGCATTTAGTACAAAGCCTTGCATTGTTGTTTCTGGCTTCCACTCATACCGAACCAATGTGTTTTCAGAGAAAGCAGCATACAAAAAAAAGGCCCAAAATCCTCAGATGGAAGAAAACGGCGAGATGACACAAATCTTGTTTGATGCCATGCATGTGACACCCATGGCCAATATTTTTCATGATACCTCTTTCACTTTTCCTAGGATACCAGAGAAGCCAGAGTGGATTCAAACACGGGCCATGGAAAAGAAAAAATCTCACAGAGACTAGAGCCAAATAAAGGAGGAATGGGATAATATTCATGACCCTAGCCTCAGAACCAACCCTAAGAGTCTTAGGGAAGCAACTTGCAAATGAATGAAAGTGGCCTCTAGCGAGTGTAAGTTGGCATACAAGCTATGGTTTTGTGGACTCCCACAATTTATATGGTGCCTTTTGTGCATTACTACCTAGAGCTTGTTGATGAGGGTATCAAGCATTTCAACCCAGATACCAATGCTATTGAAGGTTGGAAAATGTGGGTTATAATCAGTGTAGATGCTATTATATACATGATGTGCATCTCGAGAAGGGACTCTAGAGTAGAAATATTGGAGATATTCACTCTAGAAAAGGGAGAGAACTTTTGGAGAAGCAGGGAGCACACTAAGGAATTTTATAACCAAGAAACCCAAAGATATCAAGAATATTTCACAAAGCCACAAAATATTCCAATCGCCCATGCCACTTTTAAATAGGATATGTAGGATGTCTTCTCTATGATGGCTTTTTTTTGTGGGTTGGACGATGATAGGTTCATGCAGGAGTTTCAAATGGGTCTAGGTTTTTAGTTGAGGAGGCAACATACCGTATTCTGGTATGACTTCATGGAAGTCATTGTCTGGGAAATATTGAGCCAAATCAGGGAATACGAAATGCAACATAATTCAGGTTCTAGGTATGTGCAAGATCATCATGGGAAAAATAGGCTCTTAAGTGGCAATGAAAATTCAGAGAATTAGAGTTAGGCAACTTGATGTAAAAATTTGAATAAGTTATCTATATTTTTTCAAAAATATGTAAGAATAGAATCTATACCAAATTGAATGTAGTTTCTAAACTACTAGGTTTATTTTAAAAAATAAAAATCTAATTGGTGAAAATTTGAAATTTCAATGTAGTAGTACTTAAATTTAAGGGGAAAAATAAGAAGTAGGTGTCCGTCTAACCACCCTAACCACAAAAAAATGATAATATTTGTTTATAAGATTTTAGATATAATTAGAGGACTCATGTCCTGATGTGATGCATATTTTTTTTGTAATTTTGTCCAAGTAAATAATTAATTATGAATTTTTTATTACAACTTTTAAAAATATAAAAAATTGTATGTCTGACCACCTTAACTTGGTCAAAACTTCATGAAATTCAATTTTTTTTAATCCTATAGTATGTGAATCATAGAATGTGACAAATGTTTCGGATTCAAAAAATGTGATATTGTTTGAAAGCTATAGATTTTTTTCAATTAGCCTATCAATCAAGACTTTAGTTGTAATTCAAATAGAAAATGAATAATAATTATTTATTAAATTCAAAGTAAAGCATAATTTATATTGGTGGAAAGTTGAGAATCTCCTTTAAAAACCTTTTTTTTTGTTTCATCACTTTTGGGTAAAAAAAGGTCGTCAACCACATGGGCCATCATATCACTTACATATCGCCACTTTTTGTCCCATCATGATCCTGCACATACCCTTCTCTTCTTTCCTTGCTCATATTATTTTGCATAAGAACCCCGACTTCTTTAGAAAACATATAAATTTGGCTATCTTTGATGAACAGGGATATAGAAGGCCAGTCTTCGCATGGACTCCCATCCTCTTTGCAACTTATGATTATTATGTATTCTTTGATTATTTCTTCACTCTAATTCTACAAGACTTGAGTGAGGATGGCCATCTTAAATGAATTTCTATCGATCAAATGAGGTGGATGCAAAGTCTGACTCCTAAAGCCGACTGGTTTCTTGGGGTGGATTTCACAATCATTCAGATGCGAGGCTTTATCAAGGAGCCATTCCGACTCGTGACATGCGTCACAGATTGGGTGTTGGCCCTGGAGATGTTCTGACAAATTTCAATTATTAACTATACTTTTTTGCGGAGGGAAGGCTAAAAATAAGGGTTTTTTCTTCTGCCCATTGAGCTTCAAAATGGTGATTATGGTGAAGAAGCAGATGCATAAGCTACTAGAAGCAAAGTTGGCTCATATGGGGCTGGTGTTAATGTATGGAAAATGGAAATATAACCCTAAAAATGACCTTGCAGGCATGAACATTAAGGTAACTCACAACCCCTGACCTTACTGGGAAAAGCGGTGGAATCCCCTATTAGATAAAGATGATCTATTGGTTGACCTAGGTCATATTTTGACAGAAGATAAGAGGCCACCATGGCTCAATTTTTATTTACCCTTGGTGAAGTATAATGAGAGGTATTAAATGGGGGTCACCTTGCACAATAATTTGGCCAGGAACTAGAAATGGAGCGAGGAAAAGATTAGAGATTTCTAGGTTTACCGTCAAGAAATCTAGTGCCCCGATGCCTCATACCAAGATGTAGACATGGATGACAGATTTGATACCCTATTGAATTGAGCGCATGATGATATCAATGTGAGCGAAAATGAAGATATTGACCTGGAGGAAGCTAGAAAATATACAAGAAAGGGGAAGGAGAAGAGGAAGTAAAGATGACCCCATTGCAGAAAATCAGACAAGGAACAAAGCAGCCTAGTATAACTACTCTAAGGCTGCAGGCTAATATACCACATTCGAGAGGCTCACAAACACACACATGGGTTGTGAAAAGATCCAGAGTCGCCCAACAACAACCATCAGGCACCATAGAGGTGGAAAATTCACCACTAGACAAAAGGAAGTGCACTGATGTGGCTTCTGAAGAGGGTCAACAAGAGCCTACAATAAGCCAAGGATCATAGCCATCGCTACTCAGGTATCTTTTTGTCTCCCTCTTCTCGGTTCACAATCTTTGATTTCTTCCACTATCTCTACATCACCTGTCACTTTAAGTGTCATCTTTTCTTTCTCCACTTATGTTTCCATGGTCGCAAGAAGTTTCTCCCAATTCTCCCAAGCAAGACAATTCCCTAATACTCCCCACGGGTTATTGCACCTTTCATCGGAGCACATTCTGCATCTACTATGGCTTCACCTTTTACATCAGCTGCATCGGCTCTAACCCAACCCGCTCTTCAAATCGAGTCTGTTGCACCTTCACTTCTACCACAACTTCCCATGAGTCCTCCCATGCTTCAAAAACTAAGCCTTGGTATATTCCCCCACTCTCTACACTCACACTTTCTCTTCTGAAGAAGAACTCGGTCGTAACCACTACTCTCTTGTTTCCTTTTGTTGTTCCTCCTAGCGCACCCTTCACAGGTGAGCTGATTAGGTTGCTAGAAGAGTTTCTATCGGAGGGAAATAGAACAAGACAAGCATGAGCTCTCACTCTCCAAAAAACAAAGGAACAAGGATGCCAAAAGTTTGGCAGAGGAAAAGGTGCAAACACTTTTCAATGAGGCTCAGTAGTCGTTGCATTTTGCAACTATGCATCCAAATGTCATCAAGCCTCAAGGAGAAATGCAGCCCAAGGATTACACCATCCATGCTATGGGACTCGATCTGCAGGTGACCCGACCACAGGATAAAGTTGAGCTCATTGAGGAGACCTAGTGTGTGGTGACCACTCACTTTCTCAAGTCTGGTCGCCAATTAAAGAAGAAAGAAGATGAGCTTAAAAATTTCAAGGAGAAAAATAGAGGTCCTACTATTGAAGGATAAGGTGAGGGATGCAGAATTTGTGAGCTTGTAATAGCATGCGAAGGAAGAGCAAGCTAGATCCAAGAAGAAATTACAAAGTTCCAATCGCTAGATCCCAACCCGATCGCTGATCTGTAGCAGAAAAACTAGGAATTACAAGACCGGTTGGCACAGGTGAAAGAAGAGATGCAACAAGAAGAATGAAGATTTTCAATAGTAATACACTCAATCAAAATAAATAATGTGAGAAAAAGAAGCGGATTTTCAAGGCTGACAAGCTCAATTTTAGAGGGAAATCCAAGAGGTAAGGCTCTCTCTAGATAGAGAGTCTACAACCAGAGGCCAAGTTGAGGAGAAATGGCTTACCGAGTTGAAAACCTTGCAAGAACAACTCTCCACTGTAGACCAAAAGATTGCATAACTAACATAGAATATTGGATTGAGGGATACGAAAATTGGCCTTTTGAAGAATCCCACCCAACCTCCTGCTTCCTAGTTGGACCTCCTTCTAGTGGCCCAACAATTGTATATCTCATATTGGGAAAAGGTCAAGGATTTCTGTCTAACTCTTCATCCCACACTCCAATTCATGGTGGAAACATCAAATTTGAGTAGGGAGGTTTGTGGAACAATTGATAAATTCCCACAGTTCATTGTGGAAAGAGTTCCTCAGGCGAAAAAGTTGCTTGATAAGTTGTACATAGTGTCGAATGAAGATTTAGTGAGTGTAGGGATTGATGACTGAAGGGAAGCTACCAAGATAATAAAAGATTTCATCCAATTCCACACAACCATCTTCCATGCTAGTAATTGCTCTGCCATATTTGGGAAACTATGAACAACATGTAGGCAAAATTTTCCCAACTCACTCAGATGGGCTTGCCTTCCCCATTTCTTTTCGATGATTCAGTAGCCACAGTGGAGCAGATTGCATTAAAAATTGAGAAGCAACAAGACATATCCACTTTCTAGAGATTCAGTCAACCTCCTAATATCGAGGATAATGAGGGCGTCACTCATCTGATCGCATGGATGCTCTATTAGCTCAAGTTCGGGTCCGATATATCAATGAAACTACCTTTCAAAGAGGTGATCAATCTGCATGAGGTGCGAGAGAATCTGCACGCCATATCGACACCATCTAAAGATGATTGGATGCCTCTGCTGACTGCTCTCTCCAAACTCTGATTTCATGGCCCGATAAACATGACTCTATTCTTAGAACCAAAAAAATTGGGTTCTCCATTCCATAGGCGAAACCCCTCTGGCAGTCACCAAAATCTGTGGATATAAAATCCCTCGAGCTCCCTTCAGGTTAATTCTCTTTTTTCTTGGCTTTTTCCCGCACCCCATACTTTGAATATTTTCGGGCCTCTTTATGAAGAGCTTCGCCAGACCATCTCCACATGTCTGTTGCACGCTCCCCGTAGGGATTTTATCCTTCACTTATCTTCCAGATCCCACCATGCTTCCAAGTGTCAATAGCATGGGCATTTGAAGGTTGCTTCCCTTTGCTTCTCTATCGAGCTCCGTCTGCATGCCACATAGCATCGTTCTGCGTATACCTTTTTGGTAGACCCCACAATCGGCACCGCTAGCAACGACTTATCCATGCATCTTCTTCGTGGGGACTTTCATCAAAGGGAAAGAATGATCAACAATGAGCCCCGCCCTATTGCCACACATCCTAACTGACCTCATGAGTGTGCAACACATGTCTACACGAGATTATCTTGCTTCTACATTGGGACCACCACCATCATTCGTAGGGGATGCATCTAGCTCGAAGTAAACTGTATTCCATGGCTTGAATCTTTTCTATTACAACGGCCTGGGGAAATCATTTTTATGTGCATCATTTCTCATAATCTAGGAATATTTATGCTACGGGCTTTTAGGTGGTGGGATTATTCTCTATAAATATTGCTTCTTCTTTTGAAATATGAGTTCACAAAACACAGGAAAAAATTGTTAAAAGACACCGAGCCTCTTATATTGTTTTAGATTATTGTATAAGACTCATAGATTGTTCCATTGTTGTTCGTCCTTTCTATTTCTTAACTATTTAACAAAGCATTATACTGCGACATTGTTGTACTGAGTAGTGTATTTGCAAAAATTCTATAATTTCAATATAAGTTTGTCGATTCAGACCATGTCATTGACTCTACTTTTTAGTAGATCTATATAGGAGTCATTTTATGTTATTGAATAAATTATTCAGGTTTTCATTTTTTATTTTTGTTATTCTGGGACATAGCAGATTGTTGAACATACCCTTAAATCCAATCCAAAAGGAATATTTTCCATGCACATATCTTAAAATTTTGGTGCATCACCTTAGATTATAATTTATTTTACATCTGCTTCCTCTTCCCATTTTCAACCCCCCAATTTACAGAAGAATTCAACTTCTTCAAAATCCCAGAGGTCACTCAGTTTAGCGCAATTGGTTCCCCCATTAACTGAGTTTCCCATTAGGCTGTTGTTTGTCAATTTTTGGCATCAACAGAAGGTACTCTGGTTTCTGCCTTTCATGCTAGACAAGATGAAGACTATTGGGTAATTGATAGTGGCTGCTCAAATCATTTGTCTGAAGATAAAATTAAGTTCACTAAACTTGAAAAGTATGATGGAGGATTAGTCATGTTTGGAGATGATTTTGGTGCAAAGATTGTTGGAAAAGGATCAATTAGTTTTGATGGAAAACACAATACTGATGATGTCTATTATGTTAAGGGCTTAAGACATAATCTCTTGAGTGTTGGAAAAATTTGTAGCAAAGGAATTAAGCTTTTGTTTCAAGACAATACTTGTGAAATCAGAAAAGGGTCTAAAATTGTGGTAGTTGCAAGAAGAACACATGGAAACATTTATCAACTTAAAGGTGTTGATGCTCAATGTTTTATGTCTCAAGTTAATTAAAGTTGGCTATGGCATCGAAGGATGGGACATGTAAACTTTGACAACCTAATCAGGATTAGTTCAAGAGAAGTTGTCAAAGATCTTCCAAGAATCACAAAGCCTACCTGTACACACCTAAATTTGACCACTTACATTTGGTCAAATTTATCATTTTTCATCTAAATATCCTTGTTTCCACATTAGTTAAATAATGTTACTATTATTTAATTAATACCCCTAAAGTCTTCTAAATCCTTAAGGTATTTAGGTAAATAATTAAATACCTTACCCCTTTATCCCTTTCTTCAAAAGAATTAAATATATAACCCACTTATTTAATTCCCTTTATGTCCCATCCACCCTTAATCCTAATTCATCTCCTAATCCCATCATTAGGGATGTACACATTCCTAATCCATGATTAGGAGGTGTCACATCCTCCAACTTTTGCAAGTTGGCTCCTAATCATCATTAACCACCTAACTCTCTTCTAATCCTTCATCAACTAGTCTAATCAACCGCCTTTACTCAACTCTTCCCACATCCCAATGGAATTTTTAATTCCAATTTATTCTTCCAACACCTTTAATAAAAAATTTTAATTCCGTTTACGATTCCCATGTCCTTTCCAATGGAATTTTAAATTCCATTTATTCACCCAAGGTTTCTCAAGGAATATTTTATTCCTTTTGTCTTCCCCATGCATATTAAAAAGTAATTTTTAATTCCTTTTAGTCAACTTTTGATCTCCACCCTTGATCTCTTATCCTTGGAAAATAATGAATCTAGATCATTCATTCATCTCTCGGCTAAATGACTAAAACACTTAGTCATTTTGCAACCCCAACTAGAGGCAACACAATCTATCACATTCAACTCTTCTCAAGAATTCAAATTCATTCATCCCTAGCCATCATTTTGCAGTCACTCCACAATCTTCTTGCATCCAAATCAAGCATTTAAAAGTTGTTATGTTGCTGAAATCGATCTAGGAGCATACAATCGAACAAATCAATAAGGCCAATCAACTGATCAACTTGGACAAGGTAATATCGTTCTTTTTCTTGTATTTTTTTCAAGTTCAACTTAGGCCTAATCTCAAGGTGTTGTTTGTGTTTTCCTTGTTTTTATTTCATTTAGTTTTGCACTTTAGACTTGGTAAAAACACCTGCACACATTTCTGGCACGCCCGATGGGACCCACGTCATGGGTCTATTCTTTCATGTTTTATGTTGTTTGTGTTTTGTAGTTATAGAGGTGCAATTTCCATGAGGGGCGAGCCTGACTTTGCATAGGAGCGAACTTGACTTTCACAGGGGAAAAGTTTCTCTCAAGGGTGAACTTTCCTCCCTACAGGGGTGAACCTGCTTAGCCTTATGGAAATAGGCAAACCTGCCTTCAGTTTGGGTGAATCTGCTTGTTGTTAGCCGAATCTGCTCAGAGGGGCGAACCTACCTTTATAGAGGGGTGAACCTGCCCTTACAGAGGGGAAAATCTACCTTTACTGAGGGGTGAACCTGCTTTAAAAAATGGGAAAACCTGCCTTAACAAAAGGGCATAGTTGACTTTATAGACGGGAAAATTTTCTCAACAAAACGGGCGAACTTTCCTCACACAGGGGAAAATTTGAGGTGAATCTGAAACTCTACTCTTTCATTTTTTGTGTCGTTTTGGTTCCATTTTTAGATACTAATCCACTAACTCAACTATTTGTGATTTTCCTTGCTTCCACCTAAAAATCCATGCAACTATTTCTAATTCGTCCAAGACCAGTGGTTTGAAACTACTAATGCATTTTCTGCATAACGATTGGTCCCAGACCTTTAGGTAGTCTATTTGTTGATTTTCCATACTAGCTAGGCACACATATCTCTAATTAAAGGGTCAATTAAAGTTGTTTGATGTGATTATGAGTGGGTTGTTGACGTATCCACTCCCCTTGTGCCACTTGGCGATCCTAGGTGACAAGAAATCATAGCTCACTCTTGTCTAGTGTAGTCCACCTAGGAGATCCTAGTGTGTCTTAGCTCTACCCTTGCACCTCGTGCGAGCTTGGGGACCAATCAAGATGTCTAGTATCTTCTTCCCTTAGCGGGACCTACTTGGGGTTTCATCACCCAAGGGACGATCCCAACCACATGTTACCGACGGGGTATATAAAGGCAGGAGAGCAAAAGTTGTACCTCAATCCAGTCACGTTGTGTCTGGTAGAGCATCGAAGCTAGGGTGATACCTATATAAGACATGAAGAGTTGATCTGAGTTTCCAATACCTCGCTGGGGCTCCTGACTCATGCTTTTGATGAGTTGGTGTTCACGATTGTGCCCCACATACCATGCATATATCGGGGACTCATGAGATAGCCTTGTTCAGCCTAGATAGAGACCCTTCACTAATTCTAGGATTGTGCTATTTGGTGTGTCTTCTTTGAGAGATACCAGTGCTTTTATTTTTGGTTGAGTTAGTATGTTCTTTTGTCTGCTATTTTCTATGCTAATTGTCCTTTTTCCGCAATCCCCATTACCTTTAGAGGTGATTTTGCTTCCCTGTTTCAGTCCTGTCTGACATCCCGCTTAGAAAAATCGTTTGCTCCTTGTACTTGGGTGAGTTTTCCACCTTCTTGGGTGAAATTTCTTAGTACATGGGCGAACTTGCTTAGTGCAGTAGTGAACTTGCCTTAACAAAGGGGCGAATTTTCCTTTTGTTCTTCATCCAGGACCTCGTTTGAGTCTATTTTGGTGTTTGTTTGGTCATTCTTCATCCTAGTCCCCATTCAAATCCATTTGGTCATATCCATTTATCCATTGGTGGTCCTATACTCCATCTAAGTCTCCACCCATGTCCATTTAGTTAGACATGTTCATTCATTGTGCTATCCCATTCTTCATTTGGGGCCCCGTTCGGGTCCTTTTTGGTGTCTATTTGGTCGTTTTTGACCCGTTCTTCATCTGAATCATCACTAGGATTCATTTAGGTGAATTTAGTTCTTCATTGGTGGTCCTATCCTCCATTTGAGTCTCCATCTAGATCCGTTTAAGCAAATCCATTATTTATGTTGGCTATCCCGTTCTTCGCTCGGGCCATTCAGGTTTGCTTAGGTGTTTGTTTCCTCCATTTGAATCCATTCAGGTGCAGTTGTCATCCCATTAGGAAATCCTCAAAGTCACACCTAGCTTTTCTTTAGTCACACTTGTCTGTTCTTCGGTCACTTTTGCCTATTATTTAGTGTCTTCAGTTGTTTAGGCAAACTTGTCAGTTGTTTGGGTGAATTTGCCAACTTTTTAGGAAAACTTATAGCTATTTTGGGGAAAAGTTTCTCCTAGGGGTGATCCTACTTTTATATTTAGGTGAATCTTCTATTTTGGGCGATTTTGACTACTATTTTGGGCAATCCTACTTTTTTGTTTGGGCGATTCTAACTACTATTTTGGGTGATCCTGCTCTCCTAGTTGGGCGAATTTGCTCCTAGGGGTGATCTCTCTCTCTTTTTTGGGTGAATGTGTTGTTTTAGGCAATCCTGACTATTTTTTTGGGGTGAATTTACTCTCCCTAGATAGGCAAATTTGTTACATATAGAGGCGAATCCGCTTCCCATACAAAATTCAGAGATTCAATCCTTTATGACACAATTAGCCTACATATTCCTTAGTCCAAAATCATAATCCAATCATTCCTTCTCTTCCTGTTCATCCCCAAACCATCCATTTTTTAAAAAAAACTAGGAATTTATTTACCCTGACTTGTCGGGGTCATAACTTTCTACTCGGTGCTCAAAATTCAAAATCGTTTACACTGTCGAAAAGGTCTCTAAGAGTACTAATTTAGTCTCTAAAATAAGTTTCCTTCAATTTCCTAATTTTAGGGACCAATGCAAGTTTCAACCCAAAATTCTACTCTGAAGACCTCTGAAAATGTGATTTACTACGACAAAAGAAAAATAAAAAAATTAAAAAAATTAATTTTTAGTTTTTCTCAATCCTGTCACCCCTGGACTATTCTCTACCATAATCTGAGCTTTAATTTCATGCTAATATAAGATCCAATCCAATTCTAATCTGAGCTTTAATCCCATCGTGCTAATATGAGCTTTAAATCTAATCCTAATCTAAGCTTAACCTGAATCCCAACTTGAGCTTTAGCCCATCTATATCCAAGATCTTCTGATATTGAAACATAGATTAAGATATCTTCTCCCATCTTCTTCCAATCTATCGTATTTATCTTTCATCATTTATTTTTTCCTTCTAATCATCTACCCCCATCTTCTCAATCTGTATCCATTTCATCCAATATCATGAATCCTTATCCTCCTCCCGCACAACCAATAATAGTAGTCAAGGGGAATCCCAACTACGTTGATGACGATAATAGAAGTCTTGTTGATCAAGATGAGTATAATGTAGATCCCATTGATGTTATCATTGATAGAAATCTTTTCCGATCGCCTCCCAAAATCCAACCACTCCTCCAAGCTATATCTTCATGTCTTCATCCACACCTACTAACAGTTCTTATGTTATCTTTGACAAGGGATATCTAGTATCCTCACCATCCACATATTCATCTTGTCCTCCCTCTACATCTCTCTCCTATCCAACATCAACATCCTCCTATATTAATCCACCATCCCCAAACTCATATCCTTATCATCATCAACCATCACATTATCTCTACCTTAATCCAATGTCCACATCTTCCCATCCTAATCCAACATCTGCATCCTCCTACACAAATCCACCAGCCATGTCCTCTTATCTTAATCCATCATCTCAATATTCCCATCCTAATTCAACCTCCACACCCTCTTATCCTAATCCGCCATCCCAATATTCCTACTATAATCCACCATCCCAATCTTCCCAACCTAATCTAACATATACATTCTCCTATCTTAGTTCATCATCCATGTCCTCTTGTATCACTCCCCCTTCCATTCCATTATATTTTAATCCTCCTGCAAATTCACCCTACCTCAATCCTCCATCTAATTTTGATCCATCCACCGAGCTTAATCCTTCACCTACTCCTAGTCCTCCATCTGATTATATCCATTCAACTAATCCTAATCCACCAATCCCTAATCCTAGTCATCCATCTATCGACAATCCTCCATCCATTCCCATCACCCTACCTAATCCTACATCCCTTCCAAGTGTCATCCAAGGACTCATGATAGAAGAGACATCCCCAAATCCACATCTTGATGTTGTGGAACCATGCCATACCACTCTATTATGTTCAATCACTAGTGATGAGGCCCTCCTCCATTATACACCTATCACTCCCATTACCATTCCTAACACCATCCAAACAGTTGAAACCATCAAACCCATTGAATCCATTGAATCACCATCTTCTACTCTGGGAACCAATGAAACCAACACAAGGACACTAGAACCCAATCGATTCGTCCTAGTCCTAGTATCACCAAACTATACTCCCATGACCTTCATGAATCCTCCATCCTCCTATCTCCCCCGCTTGATGAGTCCCTCCAACACTCCTCCCTCACCATGCCTCCCACACAAGATGAGTCATGCCAAGAGCTTAATCCAAAGCATACAAGCATATCCATTCCTCCAAATCAAGATCCTACCATCCTATCTGCTCCATCCCAAGATCATATTCTCTCATCCATTCCATCTCATGATCCCTATCCTCACCCAAATAATGATCCTATCATCCTCTCTACTCTATCTCAAGATTAGACTAGCTCACTCACTCCATCCCATGATCCCCTTTGCACTCAAGATCTAATCACTCCATCTCATGAGCGCTTATCACCCACTCCTCCAAATGAAGGTCGTCTCATCCCATCATCTCCATCTCATGATTCTTCATTGCTGCCTAACCCTACCATCCCAACACCACTTTTATATCACCTTGGTAACATTACACTTATCCATGGTGGTCTTCTTGCAAAAGAAAAACAAAGCATATGCACCACCCTACCTCTTCCACCAGCTAATGAACTCACATCATGCTTCCAAAAGAATAAACATCCTACCATAGATCGCATGCTCAAGAACATGAACTATCAAGGAAAAGGTTTAGGCCTTCATCAACAAGGTACTTTAGAGTCCATCTAGGTCAAAGAACATCCAGACACACAAGGTCTTGGATATATCTCCCAAGAATCACAATCCAAAATGTTTGGTACAACCTCCATACATCCTAAGCGAGCCTCTTCCAAAGGAATGAGAGGCATTTCCCATCTCTCTACCAAACCATTTGTCACCATTCCCTCTCCTCCATCATATTACCTCAAAACAATCGTCCATCTTCTTCCTTCATCCTCTAAGTCCATTTTGGGTCCTTATGTCCCTCCATCTACTACATCTATTTTGGGTCCTTACGTACCTCCATCCACCATACATCCTCCATATACAATGTCCATTTTGGGCCCTTATATCCCAAAATCACCTCCTCCATCTTATCCTCTTCATCTTCTCATCCATCCATCACCTGTCCCTAACATGCATCATAAGAATCCTAAATTCATAATCCCTGATCGGGATCAACAAAGGAACCCCTCCATGCATGATATCTCACATCCTCCACCCACACATCATCATCAAAATCCTAGCTTTTTCACTCCATTTATGTCTCCTCCACATCATCCATCGCCTCATACCCATCCCATTGCTACTAAAAACACTTTGGATGCCAAAGTAAAAATGCATAAATCCAAAAATCCACATCAATCTAAAGCTCCCCATGTCCCCTTAAAAATACATGTTGACGAAAAGAAAAACACAATCCAAAATCCAAATCCATCCAAAAAGCCACAAAGGACCACCAAAGAAAAAATCAAAACCATGTGGATTCCCAAGAAAAAAGATGCAATTCCTTCAAATGAAAAATCCATAACAATATCCAAAGTTTCTAATCCAACTAGAAATCATTCGCTTCCTCCATCTCCTAAATCTATTTTGGGTTTCTATGTCCCAAAATTCACTATCCCAACTCCTCCATTATCCCCACACTCTCCATCCATTCATCCCCCTATCCTTTTACATCCCCCACCACATGTGTCAATGTTGGTCCTAAACACCTTCCCCCATCAAACATCCACTCCATCATACCATCCATAATCTTTCCAACATCCCATCCATTAACCCCCATATCTCCACCATCAAATCCCTTTAATCCATCTTCTTGCATAATCCTTATATTCTAATAATGTTGTACCAACATCCGAATAGTAGATTTAAACATGGGCTCTTATTACCTCATATAGAAATTGATGCTTGAGTCCTTCATCCATCTCCCTATAAACTATCTTCTAAATCCACATATCCACATCCCTATCCTTATCCATCTCCATTTGTATTTTTGTCCAAAAAGTCCAAAAACTCAGAAAAAAGTTAAACACTCCAAAAAAAGTAAAGAGAAATAATCTGTCCAATGGTGAAAACTTGGTAAACAAGCACCTTGGATAAGTACCATGATGAAAACCTGGTAAATAGGCCTCATGTGTAAATCCCCTATTTAGCTTACTTCCACAATTGGCCGTCGCTCCTATCTATGTATCCCCTTCCTTCGTCCCCTACATCTGCCTATCTTCCACATCCTATCCATCATATCCCATTTGTATCCAATCCCTCCATCTTTCTTATGATCTTGATCAAGAAAGGGGTACATATTTATACATTCTTTGGACACCTCTCGGCATACATTCCCCTCATCCATACTCTGTCGTATTCCTTATCCTCTCCATCTACTATACTTATACATGCATCCTATCCACCTCCATCTATCTTCCATTGTCTACCCATCCTTCTACGATCCATCTCCATTCCTTATCTATCCATCTTGTCATCTGCCATCACTCCTTCCTCATTTCACATTACATATCTAGAGTGGGGCATCTCCTTTTGTGTGACATAGTCCTTGGCTATATCCTCCATCCATCCATCTCATCCATCCCTTCCATCTTCCAAATCCTTCTCTTCCTATCCACCCATCCACTAGTCCTTTTTCGTCTTTTCATCCTTATCTTCCTATCCACCCATCCACTAGTCCTTTTTTCATTTTTTCATCTATCTCTCCCTATCCATTTATCCATCTGGTAATCCATCCCATATTTCCAAATCCTTATCCCTCTATCCATTCATCCTAACATCTTTCTATATCCCCATCTTTATCAATCCATCAATTTATGACTATTTTCATCCCATATGATAATCCCTTGTCATTGGTATCTATCTATAGGCTACCCCCATGCAATCCAATGCCATTCATCTCACTATTATCACTCCTATCTATTCCTAACCTCCTATCACTCTTCATCACTTCTCTATCCATCATATCATCCTCCCTATCCATATCTTGATACTTTGGATAACTATCCCATCCCTGAGCTTCATGCCATCCCCATCATCCATTCCATCAAGTCTATCTTGTATCATCATATCAGCTTCGTCATTGTATCTCCTTATCATCATCATCTCATCATCCCTTGTCCATTGTCTGCCTTTGGTCTTGTGTCAAACTATGTTGCCCCTACGTATTCACGTAGGCAAGGTCGATCATTTGATCCACCCCCAGGGTATTTTTCCATTTGGTCTTTGTCATCCATCATGTTCTACATCATCCTCTTTTTTCCTTTATCCATGGCCAGTCACCTGTCTTTGGTTGAACTATAAGGGCTTTCTATTTTCACGTAGGCAAGGATGATCTTTGATCAACCCCTAGCCCCTAAGTCTTTAGGGTCTTGTCCTCTGGTTGTGTTGTCAAGTACGTCCCTATCCTAGATGGTGCTTACAAGCAAAGGTATTTAGTATCAAGAGGTTCAATTGGCTTCAAATATTCTCCATCATGTCGATCTTTTACTTTAGTCTCCATCTTTGGTCTTGACAGGATGCATCCTTCTTAACAGACTGCATCAATCTCATCCATCCTTTTGATCCTGTGGCAAAGGACATTTGAAATTTATTGTGATCTTTTGATGCTTTTGACATTTTTTTTATCATTTGAGCTTCCTATCATACCTTTTCAAGGTCGCCATGATCCATCATATCATGGTGTGCTTTGACAGGTAAATATAGGGGCGTATCTTGATCTTTTTGTTTGCTTCTATCTTCATGGTTGTCCCACATAGTACCCACCAAGATCCCTGTGGTCTTGTGTTACGCTGGGGCATCCTTTGTGTTTGTGGTTATCTCAACATCAGGCCCAACCAAAGCCCCTGTGACTTTGGGATGTTGGACTAATCTTTTGTTTGTTGTGTATGTCCTATGTATGTGATATGATGTCACCTTGGTTCCTCGTACCTTGGTGTATATTATCTCATGCTATATCAAATTAATACTCATTACATGGCAGTATAACACATCACAATTAACTTGCTTGATTTGGTTACTATCCATTCACCCTAAATCTTTCTAATCTATTCATTCTTCATCACTCTCCCTCGTCTATCCATCCTATCTGCTTTCATCATCTTTTCAACCTGCTTAGGATAATAGAGATTTTTTATTCTAAGCATGTTTTCATCCATCTTATTAGAATAATAGAGATTTTTTATTCTAAGCATCTTTTTATCTCTTCATCCTCGTCATTTCCTCACCTTTCCAATCTACTTAGGATAACATAGATTTTTTATTCTAAGCATCTTTTCATCCATCCTCCTCATCCTATCATCATCTTTTTAATCTGCTTAGGCTAATATAGATCTGTTAATCTAAGCATCTTTTTATCCATCCTTCTCATCATCTAATCATCTCTTCAATCTGCCTAAGATAATAGATATTTGTTATTCTAAGCCTCTCTTCTTCCATTACTTTCATTCATTTTAACAATCTTACATCTTCATCCAATCCTAATCCATTTGATCTAGCACAAATCATCTAATCACATCCTTGGTCTTGTTCCCAACCTTGCTACAAGCCTTGACCCAATCATTATCATTATCGTCATCATTGGGATGTATCCTTCCCTATCCTTTTGTGTTGTTTTGGTATGTATCCTTCCCTCATCAACAACACTTTCATTGTCATCATCGAGATGTATCCTTCCCTATCCTTTTGTGTTATTTTTGGATGTATCATTCCCTCATCAACAACACTCTCATTAGCATCATAATCAGGATGTATTATTCCCTATCATTGTGTTGTTTTGGGATATATCATTCCCTTATCAACAACACTCCATCCATCATCAGTCCACCTTGGCTTGTAGCTTGACTGGGGAAACATCATCTTTATCCTTACATCAATTTTTTCTTTTTGTTATCCCTTCATCTCTCTCATCCTCTCTTGTCCATCATTCTATCTCATCTTCCCCATCTACACTTTCATCATCTCATCCATTTCGAGAGCACACCTATCTTCTCTTGAACCTGCATGTCCTCTCGAGGGGGCATCCTCAATCCCTAATCTTCATCTTCATTCCAATCATCTTTCCTCTCAGTCACTCCTTTGGAGGACTGGGGCATCTTCCCCAATCTAACCATATTCTTCATGATGCTATCTTTTAATTTTCTTTGAAATGATGCTACTTCGTAACACCATCTCAAAGAGGGGCAAAATGTAAACACCTAAATTTGACCACTTACATTTGGTCAAATTTATCCTTTTTCATCTAAATAAACTTTTATCCACATTAGTTAAATAATGTTACTATTATTTAATTAATACCCCTAAAGAATTATAAATCCCTAAGGTATTTATGTAAATAATTAAATACCTTACCCCTTTATCCCTTTCTTCCAAAGAATTAAATAAATAACCCACTTATTTAATTCCCTTTATGTCCCATCCACACTTAATCCTAATTCATCTCCAAATCATATCATTAAGGATGTGTGCATTCCTAATCCATGATTAGGAGGTGTCACATCCTCCAACTTTTGCAAATTGGCTCCTAATCATCATAAACCACCTAACTCTCTTCTAATCCTTCATTAACTAGTCTAATCAACCCCCTTTAGTCAACTCTTCCCACATCCCAATGGAATTTTTAATTCCATTTTATTCTTCCAACACCCTTAATGAAATTTTTAATTCCATTTACAATCCCCAAGTCTTTTCCAATGGAATTTTAAATTCCATTTATTCACCCAAGGTTTCTCAAGGAATATTTTATTCCTTTTGTCTTCCCCATGCATATTAAAAAGGAATTTTTAATTCCTTTTGGTCAACCTTTGATCTCGACCCTTGATCTCTTTGCCTTGACCAAGAATGAATATAGATCATTCATTCATCTCTCCTTGGCTATATGACTAAAACACTTAGTCATTTTGCAACCATAACTAGAGGCAACACAATCTATCATATTCAACTCTTCTCAAGAATTCAACTTCATTCATCCCCAACCATCATATTGTACTCAATCGACCATCTTCTTGCATCCAAATCAAGCATTTACAAGCCGTTATGCTGCCGAAATTGATCTAGGAACACATAATCGAATAAATCAACAAGGCCAATCAACCGATCAACTTGGACAAGGTAATATCATTCTTTTTCTTGTATTTTTTTCAAGTTCAACTTAGGCCTAATCTTGAGGTGTTGTTTTTTTTTTCCTTGTTTGCATTTCATTTAGTTTTGTACTTTACACTTGGTAAAAAAACCTGCTCACACTACCAATTTTGTTTGCAAAAGTTTTCAGTTGGGAAAGAAAACAAGTTGCAGCTTTAAAGGAAAAGAGAAATCAACTAATGGAAAGTTGCAATTGATTCATATAGACATCTTTGGTGCTACAAAAATAGAAAATCTTAATGGTGATAGGTATTTCATGCTTTTAATTGATGATTATTCTAGAATGACATGGGTTACTTTTCTTAGGGAGAAAGCTCAAACTCTAGATAGATTCAAAGTGTTCAAGTATATGGTAGAGAATGAAGTGAACTTGAAAATCAAATATTTAAGGTTTGACAGAAGTGGAGAATTCACCTCCAATGAGTTTAATATGTTTTGTGAAGAGCATGGTATAAAGAGGCATTTTTCTACTTGTAGAACTCCTCAGTAGAATGGAGTTGTTGAGAGGAAGAACCAGACTATTCAAGAAGCCACACAGACTATGATAAAAGAGGGAAATGTACTTGATGTATACTTGAGAGAAGAAATTAACACTATTGTTTATATTCTTAACAAAGTTCAGATCAGATGGAACAACACAAAGACTCCTTATGAACTATGGCATGGAAAATTCCTACTGTTAAAAGTACTTTAAGGTATTTAGAAGAAAATGTTACATTAAAAGAGATGATGAGAACCTAGGGAATTTTGATGCAAGATGTGATGAAGGTATTTTTCTTGGATATTCAACTAAAAGAAAAGCATATAGATGCTACAATAAAAGATTGAGAAAGATTGTTGAAAGTGAAAATGTAAAAGTTGATGAAGATATGCACAGATTAGTTGAAATAAATGAAATATAACTAGATGAATTTGTTTGTGGACAAGAGCAAGAAAAGGACAAGGAAGAAGAGTAGATTGAAGAAGAAGAAGATC
This sequence comes from Sequoiadendron giganteum, assembly GCA_007115665.2. Classification (NCBI taxonomy): domain Eukaryota; kingdom Viridiplantae; phylum Streptophyta; class Pinopsida; order Cupressales; family Cupressaceae; genus Sequoiadendron; species Sequoiadendron giganteum. The sequence continues at coordinate 216,515,760 of CM021100.1, forward strand.
TGGAACCTTTTCCTAATACTCCAAAATATGTACAAAAAAATCATTCGGAAGAATAGATTTAATTGGAGACAAAGGTAAAGGTGTAATGACAAGAAGAAAATTGGCACCAGCTGAGGTAAATTTGTGTCTACTTTCAAAGCTAGAACCTAAAATAGAGTGTGAAGCATGAAAAGATGAAAGCTGGGTTAGAGCAATGAAAGAGGAATTACAACAGATAGAGAAAAATCAAACATGGGAGTTGGTTCCTAGACCGGTAAACAAGAATGTAATTGGAACAAAATGGGTATTCAAGAATAACCTGAATGAGAATGGTGAATTAGTAAGAAAAAATTCCAAGCTTGTGTGCAAAGCTTATTCAAAAGTTGAAGGAATAGACTTTAAGGAGACATTTTCCCCGGTGGCAAGAATGGAGGCTATTCAGATGTTTTTGACATTTTTTGCTAACAAATATTTCAAGGTATATCACATGGATGTTAAGTCTACATTCCTGAATGGAGAATTGGAGGAAGAGGTCTACATGGAACAACCGAAGGGATTCTAGTTATCAGATCAACCAGACATGGTCTGTAAGTTGAAAAAGACACTATATGGACTTAAATAGGCTCCCAGAGCATGGTATGCAAGGTTGGACAAGTAGTTGACTTAACAAAGGTTTTGAAAAGGCTCTATAGATAGAAATCCTTATTTCAAGATTGAAGGAAAAAAAATGTTGATAGTAGTAGTGTATGTTGATGATATTATCTTTGGAGGAAATGAGGGTATGTGCAAGAAATTTGCAAAGGAGATGCAAAAAGAGTTTGAAATGCCTATGATTAGTGAGTTGAATTTCTTTCTTGGACTTCAAGTAAATCAAATTGATAAGGGAATATTCATTTCACAATCAAAGTATGTTAAATAAATGTTGAAGAAGTTTGGAATGGATGACTCCAAATTGGTTTGTACCCCTATGGTGATTGGATGCAAACTAAGTAAGGATGATGAATCACCTGAAGTTGATCAAAGAAAATATAGATCTATGATTGGTGGACTGTTATATCTTACTACTAGACCGGATATCATGCATGCAGTATGTTTGGTTACCATATTTCAAGAAGAATCTAAAGAAATACATGCTACAACTATGAAAAGGATATTCAAATATCTAAAAGGGACTCTAGATTATGGTTTAAGGTATCCTAAGGATGTTGATTTTACTTTAAGTGCTTGCAATGATGTAGATTGGGCTGGTTGTGTAGATGACCAAAAGAGTACAAGTGGTGGTGCATTCTTTCTTGGATGCAGGTTGGTTTCATGGCTAGAAGCAAGAAGTAGGATTCAGTCTCTTTATCCACTGCTAAGGCTGAGTACATTTTTTGCAGCATCTTGTTGCACACATGTACTATGGATGAAGCAAACATTGAAGGATATAGGAGTGATGTGTGTTGAGCCTATCCCTATCTTTTGTGATAATACAAGTGCAATAAATATTTCAAAGAATACGGTAATGCATTCAAGGACAAAGCATATATCTATCAGATATCACTTTTTAAGAGAGAAGGCATTGGAGAATGAATCCATGCTTGAATATGTGCCTACAAAGGATTAGATTGCTGATATATTTACTAAGGCTCTTCCTAAGGATGCTTTTGAGTATATTCAGGAGAAGTTGGGGGTTTCTACCCCTCCTTAGAACTAGGTGCACATAGAGGTGCATCAGTCCAGTGGATCTACATATTCTTCATTTTTTTGGACTGATGAGTGAGGTCTACTCCTCAGTGGGAGTAGGAAGTATCATTGTTGCGGTATGAGATGTGTTTGCACTCCTAAGGGTGAGTGATCAGAATTATGTATGGTATTTTCCATTAATGTCAAAGGGGGAGAGAGTCATGTGAAAAAGAATAGTGAAGAAAAAAGGATATTGTTGTCTTTGATGGTTTTTCACATCATGTGTTGCCATCAATAACAAAGGGGGAGATTGTTGCAAGTATGGATGAGTATGGTGGTGTTGCGATTAATGTGGTCATTGATGTCAACACAGTATAGGTATTTGTAAAGAAAGGAAACAAGTGATTGTATTTTATGCATGTATAGTTGAGATATTGTAGAGATGTTGTGAGTACATGGAGCTATCTTTATGGTATTGCAAGTGTGTTGATATGATGAGTTTCCAAGTGCTTTTGAGAAAATTATTAAATAGTGAAGTCAGAATTGTGTGTGTTTAGAATGTTCTTTGGTATGTGCTCCACATTTCTTCTATGTTGATCCTATGCTTGTGCAGATCTAAAGTGTTGCTTAAGGAAATCATTGGGTGATATATCCTAGTTTACAACTTTTGGTTTGATGAAGAGTGAAAGTTTTGTGAACCGGTATGGTAGAGTTGCTTGTCTATGGACTAGGAAAAATGTTTCTACTACGTAGTCCTCAGCTGGTTTTTTTTAGGTCTTGTGGATCTAAAAGAAGGTTTATAATGATGTTATCTATGTTATACAAAAAGTGTTCATGGTTTGGTGCTTGGGAATACTAGTTTCAGAGTTGCTATGTGTTGTTGTACGGTCTGGATGGACTGATGGGAAGTGTTCTATGTATGAAGTTTGTTGCAATAGCTACAAATGAATATGAAGGAATCTAAGATGTGTTCCAGTGTTTGGTGAAGCATCTTATGTGGTATGCATGCTATCTTCTCATTGCAGAAGCGTGTAATTCAAAGTTCATTGGTGTTTTCATTAGCTTTAGTCGACCTAGTGTTTACAAGTCATGCAAAGGATAAGTATCAATTAAGGAAGTGTGTGATCAATCCAAGATGTTGTTTTGGGTCCTGGTTAAGTGTTAGTTTGGTCCACCCTCATTCTTATCCACCGCAGGAATGTTGAGTTTCTGACCTAATTTGAATTTGTAAAATAAAGAGTGTAGCTGACCTTGGAGAAAGTTTCTAAGGTTGAAGATGGTATAAATACAAGACAAGATGTTATGGATTGTGAGATAAAATTTTGAGAAGCAAGATAGATGTGAGAAATTTTGCAAAAGTGAATTGAGGCAGCGAGAAATTTAATGTTTTACATTTCTTGAAAGCAGTGAGCTGATGGTGTCTGCAATTCTTTGATCAAGGCTACAAATGTGTGCAAGTTGTTGTGGTGGATATTCTATTGCATTGATATAATGTTCTCTATATGTAACATTCTTCTTTGTATCTTTGCTTATCTGTAGGAAGTGAGCCTCTTGTGTGGACAGTGAGTCCTATCTATGGGCAGTGATCCTCTTGTAACCGCTTTGCAATTACTCTTATATTGTGAGTTAATCCTCACCGTGGTTTTCCCTTATTGGGTTTTCCACATAGATCTGGTGTTTCTTGTTTTTGCTTTCTATTATATGCTCTTCATGCTCATACTTAATAATGGATTAAAGTGGATGTGAAATTATTTCAAATCTATAGTGAACGTGATTAGATACAACTGATTCACCCCTCCTCTCAATTGTCTTGTGCATTTCAACACCACCATGTTTCCCTACTCAGACCAATGAGTATAGACATGGACCATCTCATTGTCAAGGTCTATGCACTTTGTGCACTACTGGATGCCTTCAAATTTCTCTCAAGAAGAGTGAGCATCATCTAGTGTCACTCATTATCTAGGGATGGGGAGACAAGTGATCCAATAGATGTACTCTAGGGTGAATGTCATATCACTCATTAGAAGGTGGAATGTCGAGGTGGTCAAGTCCCATCGCTCCATCAATACCATGAGCATGTGGTTGTGGTACAACATCTCTAGCATGGTGTAAGCACACCACAGGCCTACCCATTGAAGGTAACCCTCCTCATTTGGTGACATGCATAAGGCATGATCATAGAGCATCTGAAGCACACATCTATCACCATGCTCTCACATCTTCGGGTAATCCTACAAAACAAAAAAAGATTCAAGTCAAACTTGTCTACATCATAAACTTCTACTTCAAAAAATTTCTAAGTTTGGCTTCTGGGATGCATGCATGTTGCGTAGACATCTACATGAGACTTTATAGTTCGAGGTCCGCCATTAAATTTATCTAGATGACAGCATGCCAGGAAGACCCTAGCATGGCCGAAGGCCCCCAACATGCAAGTCAGATGCCATCACGTTGTGAGAATTCCTACACTTCTCATTTTGAAAAAAAACTAGTAACAAAATGTGATAAAATGTAAAAACCAAGTTTTTTGGACTCACCTAGTTGACCATGCATCCCTCGACACCACCCAATATAGTTGCTCGATTAGTGGCTCCCTAATATCTTATTTGCGAGGCTTTTTATTGGATTTTCTCTCACAAAATTCAACAAAACTCTTGTAATGAATAGTGAAAATGACCCTTCTAGGGGCCCACACGGGTATATATAGGCCCCCTTGGGGCCCATTTTTTATATTTTTATCCCACCAAACTAGGGGAAAATAATCAAGAGGGGGCATATACTCACCTCTTTATCATATTTTTCTTTTGAATCACTCGATTTTCTTCAGAATTCTTCTCACCTTGGTAGCTTCTTTCTATTTCTATGTTGACCTAAATTTGAGTTTTGTATCTAATGAAATTTTATGTTTGATGTTGTGGTTTCTCACTTAACTCGATCGCTAGGGGCATCATTGATACCTACCTACTCAACCTCTATGGCCTCTACAGTATCCTTTTTGGCACCCAAATCTATGAAATTTTTAAATTTTTATGTTTTATCTAATGTTCTACCTTCTAATTTAGTGTAGCTATTTTTTCCCAAAGACTGGCTCACTAAAGTAGGGGGAAAATGTAATATCATAAAATTGCACCCTATGGAAATTTCACATTTGCACATTCGACCCCTACATTTATGGTGCCTAGTCGCATTTATGGAAATACCCTGATGAGTCAAAATTTTGCAATTTCAACTCCATAAAGACCAATGATGAAATGATAGCATTTTTCCACCTCGTTCCTTGTGAGATGATGAGTTGGATGTCTGCATAGTGTGCGGATGTTCGCACAACATGCTTGCATCCCTATACTTTTACAAGTTTAAATGGGGAATATTGGAATCTTTATTCCATGACACATGTCTCTGTGGTAGGATTTTGAGAGTAACAACTCTTCTTGTCCCATGTACCTACATAAAAATTCATTCATTCTAACATTCTATCACTCTCTCATTCTAACTCTCTTCTCTTGTTCTTCTATTCTCTTGATCTTGTCTCTACACTGAAGATTTGTTGGATTGAAGTCCCTCCAATAGCCAAAGCTCTAGATTGCAAGTGCTCAATAGTGTGTCTATCAAGCCAAGAGGGATCGACTGATTATTGGTAACACTCTCTTGCTTCGTGTCTATTTTTTAATAAATTATATATTATGTCTTTACTTCATGATATCGGTTCTCCTCCTTAAGCAGGGTTTACTTCTATCACTTTGTGTCTACTTTATTGTGTGTCCATTTCTCTCTATCTATTTGGTTGTCCATGGAGGTGGGAACACCAAAATGGGGGTTTGACTACGCCAAGCCCCTAAATAGCCCCAACATTTTCTCTCATTCATCTTGTATGTAGGTTTCTTATGTAGAGCTTGGAGGAATGCTTCAAAGTGCAAGACCCTCTATAAGCTGGTCTTCTACCTTCCTTGTCATTTATTAGCATTTCTCACTTTCTACTAACTCAATAGATTAAATAGACCTTAGATCTGAATCAGTTAGCAGATGCTTTATAATTTTTTCTCAAGGTTCAATGCTCTATCCGTACAAAACATCAGCGCACCTTTAGGACTTTAGTATGTTGCGATGGCATCCCACTCTCATTTTTTCTTCCTTTGGTTGAGAGCTTCTCCCTTTGTGACAGGAATCTCAATGAATTATTATTTTGGTTCTTGAAGTTGTCTATCTGTTATTATTTTTAATATCTCGTCTTTAGTCCTTTCTTTGCAATTTCTTCATCCCTCTTTCCAATCCACTAAAAAATCTGAGGTAGTTTAGGGTAGTTCTTTCCTTAGGACTCTCTTTGTAAGCAAGAGATTTGTGAGCAGTGAATCCCATACTCTATAGGAGCCAAAATAGGGGGACACTCATGCCCATGGCGTGAGTTTCTTAGCCCTATTTTCTAGGATTTTTGGGGTTAGGGGTAAGGTATTAGATAGATGCATTTGATTCACAATTGTAATTTGATTCACAATTGTAATTCCTTGGAAATTATCAAAAATAAGCCACATAATGCATAATTAGGTGATTAAATATTCAATTAGGTCCAATAATTTAGGGAGGGCAAAACATAAGGTAAAATTGTCAAGGGTGACAATTTTTTATGCTACACGGTTATTTTGAGATCCAAGAGTACCCTAGAGATGGTGTTCCATTCTTTGATGATGCTCATGCAAATATCTCTTATCTATATTAAGAGGTTCTTGATGCCCAAGAAAATATTAGAAGAGATACATTGTCTCTTCTTCAATTGAAGGCCTAATATACTCTCATCCATGCACATTGTCTCTTCTTCAATTGAAGACCTAATATACTCTCGTCCATGCCCAAAAGGTTCAACCTTTTCTATCATACTTCACTACTAAATAATTCACGAAATGAAGTGTTAAGTTTGATGGTAGTGTTACAAGGGAAGGATGGAGAAAATAATCTAATGACATTGCTAGTGAACCCAATTGCAACAAAGATGTTTTCACATGCTACAATGAGTATATGGAAATTCATAAGCTAGGTGATATAGATCTAAGAAATCAAGTATGAAAATAGAGCCTAGCATATAAAGGGGGGAAAGCCATGTTTCTCCCAATATAGGATTCATATTATAAATATATGATAAAAATTGGAATAGAGTAATATAACAATGTAGGAACAAAAAATGATATGATTGAGAAATGTGGAATAAATTTATAAAACATGAGCATATTTAATAAGCTACAAAATTCACTCATGTTTTATAAACAACATAAGCATGTTCATATTTTGTAAGTAATAAAATATGCTTGTGCTTTATAAGTCACAAAACATGCTCACATTATGGCTTGGTATTTACCACTTGCCATAACACAATCATGTTATATGATTTTTAAAATAACACAAGCTCGTCATGTTGAAAATTGACCATTTGACCACTTTTTTATACACTATTTCCATGCACTCCCCCAAATCTACTTTGAGGTAGGGGATTGACAAGCACAAGAAGGAACGTCCTAGGCTAGGCTTACATGCATAAATAAATTAACCTATAATTCACTTTGGTGTTTCAATAGTATCTAAAATATTAGAGCAAGAATTTATATACAATCCATATATGAGTATGCAACTTTCAACAACTATTATTATGACCGGTCACTCACCTACAACACCTAACCTCTCTTGTTTAACAACCACATTTTACCGAGTATCCAAGTTCAAGGTAATATAATATATTATATAGCTTATCAATAATATATAACTAAGTTAACCTATAATTCACTTGTGACATTTCAATAGTATGTAAAATATTAGAGAAAGAATTTATATACAATCCATATATGTGTATGCAACTTTCAAAAACTATTATTATGACTGGTCACTCACCTACAACACCTAACCTCTCTTATTTAAGAATTTCCTATTAAAATATTCTAATCATTTTTTTGAGTGCTTATTTTAACCATGTTGACTATGAAAACACTCTCAATAGTCATGTTCAATGCCTAATTTCCCTTGCAATTACTTTCCTAGCTCAAGTCGATATCCTTCCACGTGATTATGCTCCTCCCCTCATCTTTGCTTGATCTCATTTTTCTATACCATGCCAAAATATCTGCCTAAAAATACCTTTTAATTATGTCATGGGTCTTTTCTCAACCTTGTGTGCCAATTTTTCCCATGACCTATAATTTCGTCCCAAAGGAAGGGTCACCATGCCTTCTTAATCACACAAATTCCCATCCTAAGAATACACACACCATTCTCATTTAATGTGGTCATCTCCTAGTTGTAAAAGGGAGGAGAATTCCTCCATTGAAGTTTTTCCTTCTAATGTTTAGTCTTTGGCAAAAACAATGTCACTTATTTCCCCTTTTGTTGTTTTCACTTTTAAATAATATTTTATTCATTTCTTTCTTTTTCTTTTTCTTTTTCTTTTCATTTTTTTAATATTGTCACTAATTAAACATGTGTGTATATATCGTTACACAATTAATATGTTTCATATTGTTTTTACATCATAATAGTTAGATGAGATAAGATGTCAATTTTCAAAATAGGATTTTCAACACTTGATCGATGGAACTAGAGAATCCAAACTCTCACTATTGATAACTCTTCTGCAACATATTGAAAAAGATAAAAACTTTTCCTAAATATCAGTCGAGAGTGAAGTGACTAGCTAAATATGGACACAACAAGCATCTTGCAAGGAATTCACAATTAGTTGGTTCATCTAACACATCAAATATTGTGGTTACAAAAGTGTCTGAATGACTTTAAGACTATTCATGTGGTAAAGTTGTTAGTTCCACTTTGTTAAACCCCTAGCACTTGTAAAACCATTCCAATTCTCACACACACTCATCACCACAAGGTGTTAGTACCCTCGTTAGACCAAAATTTAACTTGAATACATATAAATATAACAATGTCGTGAACTAAAAAACCTAATTAATTCACAACTTTTAAATTCTTGACAATTGTAACAATTAACAATTGAAATACTACATCTAAAGCATTAATTATTGAATCCCTATGATTGTTCAAAATGTCAAGCACAACTACAATTTTAATGTTAAAGTTTTCATTTTAGTTCAAATTACATGAAATAAAAATTTTGGGGATGTGACAAATTACTATATTGCATATTAAATCTTTACAATATAATGTCAAATGACATTATATATATATAATTAATAGTTTAATCAATATTTAAAAAATCATTTAGATTTAATAAATAGTAGAACAACACACTTAACACATATATACAAAATAAATAATTATTAAAAATATTGTTTTAGACTTTATATCTATTAAACCTTTTCTTAAACTTGTAAACTTCAAAATGAGACTTTACAAAATTAAATATAAAATAAACATATGTTTCAACATCAATATAATAAATGAAATCTCATTCTATAAATTAAATTATTTTAATTTTATAAAATTACATAATAATCAATAAATAACATTAATTTCCTATATAAAATCAATTTATAAAAGAATATAACCTATCAACAATTGTACGCAACGCTTTTCTCCACTCTTCATCATTCTTCGCCTGTACCCGAAACCCCTTCTTCATTATTCCATGCCTCTCTAACACCTGCTCAATTTCTTTGTGATAATCCAATTTATGACATGCCATTGTAATTATCCATTCTCCTTGACGCACCCTTATGTTACTTTTGTTTGTGCACTGTGAAAGTGATTTATTTATGCCCTCTACCCAAGTAGAGCCATCAACTACAACCAAAAAGCATATAATAACTGCACTCAATTCTGGCCACTGGGGATAATAAGTTTCATCAAGAGTACCAATTTCAATCACTCTATCAACACTAATATTAGCTTCACAAAACATGCTTTTGTTTGAACTTGACATCGCCCCATCCACTGCTCTTCCAATCATATCCATTCTCTCTGGCACAGCCTGAAATAAGAAACAAAATTAACAAAATATTTTCACTTCATGCAAGGTAAGTTATTTTTTTATTTACAGATCACTTAAAACAACTCACCTAAGATAGTCTCTATCTTGTAATAACAAATGACAAAACAAAGCTGCAGTTCAATAACGAACCATTTAAAGTTCTTTATGAAAACTTAGAAAGATAATTTAAAAATTGTCTTTATATTAAAATTCAATTAAAAAATATATATTAAATGTTAATTTCAAATTTAAATTTAAATTTTCATGATAAAAATTTCATGTTTTAACCAATTAAATTCAATATCAAAATTGAAATCATTACCTTTGACTTATGAATGCAATTCTGTACTACTGCAGTGTTGCAATAAAAAAGTGATGTATATTCTGATGCATGCAACTCTGGTATGTTCTGCAGCTTCTCACAAGAGTTAATGGCAACACCATTCAAGCAGCTCACTCTGGAAAGACTTGGCAGCTCCTCAAGCTCGGGACAATCTTCAATAGTAAGCCTTTTAAGAATTGTAAGATCACCGGTTACTCTTTGCAAACCTCTGCATCTTCGTGCAGACAGACTGGTGAGTGTTGTTGGCAATGTAATGTTCTTTAACTTCTCACAGGAGTCAATCTCAATTCGTTCCAAGCAGCTCACTCTGCAAAGACTTGGCAACTCCTCAAGCTCAGGACAGTCTTCAATAATCAGCCTAGTAAGCATTGTAAGATCACCAGTTACTCTTTGCAAACCTCTGCATCTTTGTGCAGACAGACTGGTGAGTGTTGTTGGCAATGAAATGTTCTTTAATTTCTCACAGGAGTCAATCTCAATTTGCTCCAACAAGTTCACTCCGCAAAGACTTGGCAACTCCTCAAGCTCAGGACAGTCTTTAATAATCAGCGCTGTAAGTATTGTAAGATCACCGATAACTGTTACTCTTTGCAAACCTTTGCATCTTTGTGCAGACAGACTGGTGAGTGTTGTTGGCAATGTAATGTTCTTTAACTTCTCACAGGAGTCAATCTCAATTCGCTTCAAGCAGCTCACTCCGCAAAGACTGGGCAACTCCTCAAGCCCCGGACAGACTTTAATAATCAGCCCTGTAAGCATTGTAAGATCACCAGTTACTCTTTGCAAACCTCTGCATCTTTGTACAGACAGGCTGGTGAGTGTTGTTGGCAATGAAATGTTCTTTAACTTCTCACAGGAGTCAACCTCAATTTGCTCCAAGCAGCTCACTCCGCAAAGACTTGGCAACTCCTCAAGCTCAGGACAGTCTTTAATAATCAGCCCTGTAAGCATTGTAAGATCACCGGTAACTGTTACTCTTTGCAAACTTCTGCATCTTCGTGCAGACAGACTGGTGAGGGTTGTTGGCAATGTAATGTTCTTCAACTTCTCACAGGAGTCAATCTCAATTTGCTCCAAGCAGCTCGCTCTACAAAGACTTGGCAACTCCTCGAGCTCAGGACATTCTTTAATGTACAACCGTGTTAGTTTTGTAGGATCTGGTATTCCTAACACTCTCTCCAGATTTGTACACTCCTCAATTTTCAATTCTATAAGCTTGGAAACATCAGCTGTTAGTGACAATGTTTTTAATTTTTTACAGTCGGTAACCTCAAGGAATTCCAATGTCTTTATCCCTGCTAAATCCGCTTCCATAAGTGTTGCCATTTTACAAATTTTGAGAGATCGCAGATGTTGACAGCAACTGCCTGTAATTATAATCTTCGTTACAGGATCACAGCCTTCAATCTCCAAATTTTCGACGCCATTCATTAGTCCCCTAGACCAACCCTCATTCTTGAAAACCACTTCTCCATCCCTAGGCATTTGAAAATCTTTGATAACTAAGGACTTAGAAGTAGTCCCCTCTGCAGTATCAGTGGAAGCCAGGTCTCCTGTTAATTTCCGGTCCACCACATTTAAACTACGGAGATTCATTCCTAGAGATCCTAATATAGAGCAAATATCCATTTGAAATTCCGGAGCATGTAACACCACGTTTTCCATACTATCCGATCTCCTTGACAAATCTGGAAACTCTTCCAGATAGGTTTCACAAGTGTACAGTTCTTTTAAATGGGAGGGTGCCTGATAATCAAAATAAATTTATTTTCAACTTTGGTTGTACCCAATAACCATTAAACTGTCATTAAATAATGCAGATCTAAGTATGCCATTAATGAACACTTTATTTTCGATGGAAAAGGACAAAATACCTGCATATCGCTCTGCCATAATCTTTGGAAACACCCGTCCCTGATTATTAAAGACTGCAAGTTTTGAAGAGGAATCCATGAAGGAATGCTTGGCTTTACATCTGAATTCGAGTCAAGTTGGGGCCGTTCCAGGTAGTGAAGCTGAAGCCATAGCAGAGAAGTATCGAAACTATCTTCTGGCTCCCCTGTAAAGTATGTAATTTGACAACCCATGGATTCATCCCAAATGGAATGGAAACACCTGCCTTTCGTTTGAGCTAGGATGTTTTGGAAAGCCTTTAGTTCCTGCATTCACAGAATGCAACTTATATTTGAAGAGAGTGACTGAAATAATGCTCTAAAACTATACTGATAATTCAGATTGAAACAATCATCACATTCAATTAAAAAAAATTAATGAAAAAAAAACTTAAACAAATCTGTTCAAAGACTGAACGAACAGTGAGGCTGGAAAGATTGATTGTATTATTCATCTATCAAAAACAAACAAAATATAGAACTAATCCTATCGCTAAAAGTACTGCACATACAACTGCAGTTTATTAACAAATAACAAAAAATAAACTATTGCTGTTGCGTGAGAGAAACTGTTGCTGTTCAACTGTAGATAACTGTATTGCATGAAGCCGTTGATCATGCATTTCTTCAATATTTGTGTAGTAGTAGGAATTTTGAAATTTATATATCAATAAGAAACGGAAATCTGGAGAATGGGCTTGTAATTTATATATCAATAAGAAAGAAACGGAAATCTGGATAAGGGGCAAGCATACCAAAGATTTCAGATGTTGGGGATGCCACACACGACAAGGATGGCTCAGTTCATTTGCCATTTCTCTTCCTAAGTCCCGCAGGCTGTCATGCATTCTAAAACGAAACCCGTCCCGCCTAGACATCCATTCCCAATCCAGTAAAGGCGGGGGCCTGATCTCAATTTCTTCCAGAAGACATTTATCCTTTAGTGTTTCCAAAGCATGGTGAGAGCTCCATCCGGACCCCTCCCATATGGTCATGGCCATTGCCTTTGATCTGTCGATGAAAAAGCATGCTACATCCATAAAAACCTGTTTCTGTTCATAATCTAATGAATCAAAGCTTATCTTCAGTCTCTTCATTACTTCTCTGGGTAGCGTCTTACTGACTTTTTTCAATTCTTCCCTCCAATATCGCCGATCTTTACCAGAAACATGCCGGCCCAGAACTTGAAGAGACAGAGGCGAGCCTCCACACACGTTTACGAAGTCCTCGACTAGATCTTCGTATCCGTTAGAAGGATGGGGTTGGCGGAAAGCATGCCTACAAAACAGCTCTTTCCCATCTTCTTTTTCCAATCCTTTCAAATGATATCTAATTTCAATTCCTGCAGTTACAAGGACCCCTACATCACGCGTTGTAATAATTACCAGATTATTACCATACTTATTTAATATGTCCATGGCTATTAGAGCATCTAACTGCTCCACATGATCGATGTCATCTAAAACAATTAGGAAACTCGAAGAGCCGTTCCTTCCCAAACGATCCCTCAGACAGCTTGTCCCTTCCTCGTGACTTTGAAATTTGTGATCTTCATAGAAGAGATCTTTCAGCAGTTTTCTTTGGAAACTACGTAGTTCAGCTCTGGCAGAGGCTTCCCGGACATCAAACAGAAAACTTGCTCTTGTGTATTGTGATATCTTTTGGTTAAAAATCTCTTTGGAGAGAGTTGTCTTTCCAACCCCACCAATACCGAAAATGCCAACGACGTTAGCTCTCTCTTTTCCTGCTCTGTTGATCCAACACTGGCTCTCAGAATCTTTTACAAGATCATGGAGGCACTGCCTTTCAAAATCTTTTACAAGCTTATGAAGTCCTACTGGATGATTGGCAACATGTAAATGTTTTTTCCTTTGTACTTCTCTTTCCACAGCGGACACTATTCTTTTGCAGTCACTAGAAATGCAAGAGGAAGGGAAATTTTGTGAGAACGAAATTTTTAATTAGCCTGTTCTGCAATATAAAAGTACATAAAAAATAGATTTGCCAAGAAAATTGAAAATAGGCAGAAAACTTACTCTGAATCTTTCAACTCGTAGCCTGTAGTAAATGAAACTGATTGAAGGGCTTTCTTCCACTCATTGATCTTCTCCATATATCTGCCCTTCTTTTCATATTCAAGAAATGCGCCAGAATATACTCCCTTTTCGATATGACGGAGTTCCCACGGTTCCACTTGATAAAACAGGGGAATAATTTTTGCCTTACTTTGTAGCATGAGAACCAACTCAGCCAGGCACCAAGCGGACTGTGCGTATCGTTTGGAAAAGATAGCTATGTGTACCGATGCAGAGCGGATGGCAGTCTCAATAGTAGAAGGAAAGGAAGTTCCAAGTTCTTTCTCTTCGGAATCAAGAAATGCCCGTATTCTCCGCTGCTCAAGAGAGTTGTAAAGCTGACTGGCCAAAGTCTGTTTGACATCGGGGCCTCTGTGATTGATGAACACATCATACAGTCTGGAAGATTCTTCTACTTTTCTCCTTTTGTTGGGAGGTTCAATTCCAGACAAAGCATTTTGTTGGTGAGGTGAGGATGTAGAAGCCATAAATGCAAGGATGGGGGTGAAACAAAAAAGCTAAGCAAATCTGGGAAACGATGGATATGTCTTGAGGAAGAATGGAGTGAATGGGAGTAGATCAGGGCCTGCATGTAAATAGATGCCACTGCAGCCTCCTTCCAGGAAAGGATGGGGAAATGAAGCATGGAATGAATGGGACTAGATCAAGGCGCGTATGTAATTAGATGCCACTGCAGCTTCCTTTGAGGAAAGGATGGGGAAATGAAGGATGCCGTTTCTAACTGCAAATAAGAAGGAAAAGCGAAAGATAGATGCGCACTGCAGCCTCCTTCCACGAAGGATGGGAAAGGGAAGGATTGTTGCCTGTTATTGTCTTACTGCTAATACGAAGGAAAATGTTGAGAGACGAAAGACTTCTCTTTAAAAATCAAAAGAGAGGTTTGATCGGCCCGGCTTAAACGTCACACACTAAGCTTTGACTGCTTAGTGTGGACGTGTCGTGGCCCCCTCTCTTAACCGGCTATTCGAATATCCGGTTTTCAGTGTCGTTTATAATTTTATCTTTCCTCTTGCCTTCACCTGCCTCCGTTTCCGTATACCCTAACAGTTCTGTTAACTGCTGCAGTCAGCAGTCAACCGCCCAGTTCCCGCTTATGATTCAAACCAAACTCAAAACTCCCGCGCTGCAAAGTTTGGTGGATGCTCGTTCGATAAAGGCTTCTCGTGGAATATTGTCATTGCACCGGAAGCATGTGAAAATGCTTTGATAAACATACAAAATGTGGAAGCATAGACAAGGGACTCCCGAATGCCTGAAATAAATGTGGTCTCATGGAATGCCAGATAGCAGGATATACGCAAAATAGATTTTTTAAAAGGCTTCAGGAACTTTCAAGCAAATGCAACTTCAGTTGTAAAGCCAAATTCCGCAACCTTTGCCGGCAACCTCCTTGCTTGTGCGAAAATGGGAGCTTCCGAACAGGGTATGGAATCCATTCAAGGAATTTTTTCAGATGTTGTGGTTGCAACTACCTTGGTAGACATGTATGCAAAATGTGGAAGCATAACCAAGGCATGTGAACTGTTTGACAAAATGCCTTAAAGAAATGTGGTCAAATGGATTGTCATGATTGTAGGATACGCAGAATATGGAAGCATAGACAAGGCACGTGAACTGTTTAATAGAATGCCTCGATGAAATGTGTTATCCCGGAATGCCCTAATTGCAGATTATTCCCGAATTTGCCCTTTTCAAAAGGCTTTAGGAACTTTCAAGCAAATGCAATTGGCAGGTAGGCTTTCATTATTTTGTTCCTTGCTGCACAATGGAAGTATATGCTCTGCTATGTGTTGAAAATTTGCTGAGATAATGGATGTAGAATAATGAAGTGTAATTGAGAGGGAAAAAAATTGGAAATTTATTATTAAAGAATGTATAGTGCGTTTGATGGCACTAGCTGAAGTCTCTTTCTTCTCTACGAAAATGAAGAAATATGAAACTTAAAGTTGTCTCTACAAGCTACTTATTTTGCAGTTCATAGTTTTGATGAGTCTTTGATATAGATCGATTCACAATAATCTTGGAGATCAAGTGTATCACACATAATTTGTACAAAATGACTTTCATAAAGTTCATAGGTTAATCAAATTTGAAGAAACAAATTTATCTCTATATGCCAAGTTTACCGGAGAGTTAAAAAGTATAAGTATAAGCACATTGTTTAACCAAAAAGAATTTTATTTTGGTGAGGTTAAACTGGTTAACATTGTAGACAAGTGAGACCTTTCTTTGGGTGGGAGTTATTTTCCTATCTATAAAATAATGCTTAAAGAAATTAGTTTGTTATAAGAGATGGTGAGGAGAATAGGGAGCTTTGGAATAGGGTATGGACATCTATCAAATCATTAAGGATAGAGCAATTATGTTTGATGTAGTTGCAATTGTTTGGTAAAAATGTATGTAAAATGTGGAAGTATAGACAAGGGGTAGGAATTGTTTTGGGATTGGAATTTAACATTTTTATTCTAATTTTCATTTATTGAAACTTTTAGCCTTCTTTTGTTTGTTGTTATCTATTTTATCTTTCTTTTTAAAATTTTCTGTTATAAAGGCATGGTTGCACTCTACACTGTGCCAACATTCTTATACTAAAATCAAACTTTGTTCTTCCTATTAGCAACCTCAATTTTCCAATAGACCCTCTTATTATTTTCCATCATCTAGTTTATATAGTTTCTACCTTTCATTTTGATTACCTTTTAAAAGTCTTTAAACAATCTTGTCATTCATAAAGTTAATTTTTAGTAAACGACCCAATTTCTTATTTTGTTATCATTTCCCAACCAAGTCCCATTTAGATTAAGAATTTAGCTTAAGTAAGACATGTTAAGAAATCTAACTAGAAATAAAAGTAATTTTTTATTTAGTTGGTAGATAATTTGTGTGTTTGTGTTAAGTAAACTCATTTATGATAGATTGCTAGTTGAATCCTAAGATAGATAATTGAAAAGGCTTTCCTACATTTAAATTATGTAGGTTATCTATCTCCTATCTATACTTGTATTGAACTTGATGTTAGTCCTAACCTTCATTTTTTATTCCTTTCTTCATCTTCAAAAGAATATTTCTCTATAAACAACAAACTCTCATTCTAATGTTTGAAATTTAGTTAATTCTACTTTGACTTTTTAATTTTTCATCATTCAACAAAACTCTTTTTGAGTAAACATAAACATAGTCACAACATAAAGACCTTTCACAATTAGGTTAGTATCCATTTAATACACTACTATCTTTGTCTTTTATTTTCACCTAAAAATAAAAACTCTAAATTTTTCTACTCAAATTTCATATAGTACATATGAGAAAGAATCATTTTGATGTTCTTTGATACAAATTATTAGCCTTCCTTCTTTGACTATCCCTTCCTCACACATTATCTCTTATAAGAATCCTCATATAAATCTATCCATGTATTTTCCTTCCTCCATTACCCTTCATCTATTGTCATCCACCCCACATGTTCCACTCTATATGTCTCACTCTGATGACCACTTTGACGATGAATCCCTATTAGATGATTTCGAATTTTTCACTCACCAAAATTGAGCACCACTTGTCTCTCCTCCAAAGTAGCCTACTTGATGATGCCACCTACTCCTTAACAAACATCATCATCACTTATCTTGAGAGGCTAGAGATATTACAAGGTACAGGATATATTGTCCACACTTGTGTCCCTTCATAGTCAAGTTCTCCTACCTTCATCCCTCTCTTCTAGCCAACTTATTTTCTTTTTCCTACTACGTCTCCATATTCCTTCACCTAAATTTCCATGCCTACTCCTCATCCAACACACATTACTACCATTATGTCTCTCTCTTCATTCCTCCTTTTAACTATGATCATGTCCCTTTAGTCAACCACTTTACCTCCTACCCCTAGATGAGTCACCCTTTCAACCCTTAACCTTCACTTATCTTGCTTTATCCTCTCTTACCACTATTGTCACTCCCTCTCCTATCCCACCATTAACCTCACAAGCTTGCCATACTCTAATCAAAACATGATTTCTTTTACATCTCTTGCCCTTAATGTCCCAACCTATGCCCCTAGTACTATCATTTACCACCTAGTTCAAGAATTGTCATTAATTCATTGTTAGCTATCTATTATCATATCATCTTATGCATTGGGGGATGAAACCTTAAACCTCTTTCATAGCATAATATATTTGGCTATAATAGATCACCCATACGAA
The DNA here is from genome assembly GCA_007115665.2 of Sequoiadendron giganteum. NCBI lineage: Eukaryota > Viridiplantae > Streptophyta > Pinopsida > Cupressales > Cupressaceae > Sequoiadendron > Sequoiadendron giganteum. The sequence goes on from CM021100.1 coordinate 216,533,863, forward strand.
CCATAGTTCATCATGTTAAACATTGACATACATGTATGATTGGATAAGCAATTTTAAGATGCATGTTCAATCCTCTATAGATCAATGCGCATTGAATATTACTTTGATTATCTATTCATAGCTAATATTTATCTATTCATTAAGGAAAAAAAAACATAAAATGGTTCTACTCTTTATCTACCTATTCTTTGGGTTCCTTCCTCTATCTCACTTATCTTTTCATGGAACACATTCAAGTCAACATAGGATTGTAGGTTAGTTTCATCAACATTATACATTGGAATCGAAACATAAATAAGAAGGTGATGGATTTTATATTTTATCATCAATGCAACATTCTTTCATAGATCTCCTATCTTCTTCTTGACTCTAATATGGAGAGGGTGTTTATTAGGAATATTTTTGCAAAGCATCAGAATCAAAATCTCTTGCACAAATATTCAACTTTTATAACACTTTGTACCACTTTGTATGATTGTATATAGGTGATAGATCATTTTAAGTCTATCTCCTCATTGGCCTCTAATGTCTCTATTTGTTTAGCCTCATTCTCTTATCAGGAAACCAATAACTCTAAAAAGAATACCAATAACTTATAATTTTCTCAGGTTAACCCAAACTTGATCAACCAATCAACTAAAGTAACTAGAACCATCTTGCTCCTCATCTAAATTTACTATCTCCCTTTTTTGACAAGCTAATGCTAATTGGATGAAGCTAGAAAGGCCTCCAATTCCATCTTTCAAGAGTTTCTTTCCAATAACCTTATCCAACTTCATCTTAAATCCAACCCTTGAACCCTAAGCTCTTCTTAATACACCTATAAGCTTTGATTAATTACCACTATTATTGAGAAGGGTAAGTTTGAAATGAAGATAGATGCAGGTCAAAAAATAAATATCTTCTCTAGTTATAATAATTAATAAAAAAGCATCCAAATAATCCAAACTTAAGTGATATTTTATTTTTTAATATATAAATATCTCTAGCAACTTGAACTCCAGTCTCCCTTGATAGTCACCACACAAAATTAATGATCACCCATAGACATCTTAATGATGGAGATGAATGGTGCAAAATCCATAAATGGTGGGGACAATGGAGGTGAAGGATTTGGAGATTTTGTAGATGGTGGTGAGGGCAATGATGAGTAGAAAGATGGAGAAAGTGTTGGTGAGCAAGAGTTGGCTTCCTACCTATGGGTTGGTGCCCTTTTTAATCCCCTTACCCCTATGGTGGTGGTGATAGCCTTTGCATTTGTTCCTGAGATTGAAGCCCTCATCATTGTGCCTAGTGACTTCCCTTGTGTTTGTTGGAGTTGAGGAAATACAACACCACAGGAGCCCAGGGATCTCTGCAAGCAAGAATACTTATTACAAGGAGAAGCAAAGAGGAGCAACAAAGAGAACAATCAAAATGCTCAAAACAAGAGGAGCTCAATATTCACAAAAATATGTGAAGTAGATTGTTAAGAAAATTGTTATTACAAAAGAGAAGAATTCAACCTCATATAGGTCAAAGAGACCTAAAAAAGGAGAACTCTAGAAAGGCTTGCACAAAGGATAAGATTTACAAATATCTTATCACATTTAATAATTAATATAATTATTAAATGTTACTTAAATGCAAACTAAAGAGAAATCTTAAGAAGGGAATAAAGGTGACTTAATTAATATAATTAAGTTAAAACCTTTACTCTAACACCCCCCCTTAAGATGAGCAACAGTGCAGCTACAAACAAGTGCAAGAAAGCAAAGGTAACTACAATGCAAGAAGGCAAGCATGGGTCCCGGCAACAAGGCCAGATCAGGGACCCAAATACAACCAAATCTCTATAAAATGGAGAAAATAGAGAGAACCACATGGGAAAAACTCTACTCCAAAAAAAGAGAAATACAAGTGAAGGACGAAGAAACCTCCAATCAAGAAGAAATTGTCCCAAAAGATAGGAACAAAGGATGAACGCCATAGAAGCATGAAGAAACTGCAAACTCTGTCGAAGAGTGACTGTTGAAATGCTAAAACAAGAACCTCCACTGAAAACAAATGATGATCAGGAACAAGAAGACACAAATCTGTATGAGTGCCCCCAATGACACTACTCGAATCAGATGGCAAACAAAGGCAAACACCTTAAAATCGAAAATACAGATGCAAAGGTACCAAAAGTCTGAAGAACTGATCATGTGAAAATGGAAGGTTGCCTCCAAAAATAGGAATGCAAGAGTGTCCATATGGTAAGTGCTCCAAAAAATAAACTTCCCCCAAGATCCACACAAAGAACTTCGGAAACCCCAGATCTGCTCCCAATGCAAAAAAACTCAGAACAAGAACAGATAGCAGCAGATCTGAAGCTCTGATACCATGTTGGAGTTGAGGAAATACAACACCACAGGAGCCCAGGGATCTTTGCAAGCAAGAATACCTGTTACAAGGAGAAGCAAAGAGGAGCAACAAAGAGAACAATCAAAATGCTCAAAACAAGAGGAGCTCAATATTCACAAAAATATGTGAAGTAGATTGTTAAGAAGATTGTTATTACAAAAGAGAAGAATTCAACCTCATATAGGTCAAAGAGACCTAAAAAATGAGAACTCTAGAAAGGCTTGCACAAAGGATAAGATTTACAAATATCTTATCACATTTAATAATTAATATAATTATTAAATGTTACTTAAATGCAAACTAAAGAGAAATCTTAAGAAGGGAATAAAGGTGACTTAATTAATATAATTAAGTTAAAACCTTTACTCTAACAGTGTTGTGAGCTTGGGATCCTATGCTAGCCTTGACACCCTTATTGAGGTTGATGTGAGGAGCGACTCTCTTGAGGAGTATTTCTCTTAGGTGGTCTCTTTGGATAAGGAGGAAGAATCTCTCCTCAAATATTCTTATGGAGGATCGTATTACAAAGTAGTGTATGGGGTCCATGTCTTCTACAAGTGATCTAGTGGATGTCGATGAGGATGTTCCTCTTTTGGCTATGTGGCTAGAAGCCTAATGTTCAATTGTTGATAAGCATGGTGTTTTTGGTTTGGGGTCTATTGAGATTTTTCTAATTGTGAATAGGTTGTCTTTCAAGAATCTTCCACCCCTCCCAAGAATCCTTTGCATGAGGTTGGTTTGAAGATAAATATTATTTCCTCATCTTCCTATCTGATGCCTTCTACTATTGACATGTGTGAAGTGGAGATTGTGTCCTCTCTATCCCAATCAAGACCTTTGTTCCATATTGCATTCTTTGGGTGAATCTGCCATTCCTATTGTTACTAAGAGAGCACCTTATCCTCCCTATAGTAAATTGGAGTGTAGTGTTGAGGAGGTCATTCCTCAACCTCCTCCTATCCTTTTTTAGCCTAATGAGTGGGTGGACAAAACCTTTTCTTTCCTACAACATGCTCTCATTGGGAGATTCTTGGGTTAGAGACCAAACATTGATATTATTCATTTTTGGGCAGCTGATTGTGTGTGTGGTTTTGTTTTGTTGAGGGTGAATGCTTTGAGGAATGCATTCCTTTTATTCTCCTTCAACTCCAGTGTGGACTACTCTCATATTTTGTTAGGTGGACCCTAGTTTTTGGGTAAATCCTTTCATTACATTCAAAATTAGTTTTTTGGTTTTGATGCTACCAAGACCAAATTAGTTCTTATTTGGGTTCATCTCCTAGAGCTCCCTTTAGAGTTTGGGATAAAATTATCGTTCGTGGTATAGTTGATGCTATTGGTCAGTTTGTTACCATTGACAATGCCACAAAATATAGAATAATTTTTCTTTTTGCTTGATTTTGTGTTTGTATTAAAGTTGGTTGGGAGTTTCCCAACATTGTTAATATTTTATCTAGGCTTGGTGTTTGGGAGCAAAAACCCTAATTACATTGATTCCCTAATATGATTGTTTCAAACTACCTTGATTATCTTTGTCAATGTTTTTGGGTCCTTCCAAAAGCTTGTTTTTGGTTCCATGCTCTAGTCAAAAATCTTGTTGGTCTATGTTCTCTTCTTTGTTGTTGTTTCATGTCTCTCTTCTTGCGATACTTGTTTTGTTTGATATTATTTCCAGTCTCACTACTGGTGAGTCTTGTCCTTCTTTATTTCTTTTTTTTTGTCTTACTCTTTGTGAGACTCCTCTCTTATGCCTCAATGACTGCTTTGTAATGGGTTTAGGCCCGTCCCATTTTATACTATTAAAACAAACTCCCCTAATAATAGTATCTCAATTATAGTATAACTATTAATCTAAATTATAGTGAAAGGATTTTAGATTTGTACATGTTGATTCTTTGTGCTATGGTTATAGCATTACCAAAAGGTCCCCAATGATTAGTTCTAGAAAACTTGGTAAGATTTATATTGAATTTGCATGACCTTGGTGTGATCATAGTTTCCTTTGTTCATTATTAGGGTTGGAATTAAGAAAATATCTTAGGATAATGAGGCATTCACACACACAAGAACATGAGGTGTAAAAATAATATAGCTTCACAATCCTAGAAAAAACTAGACTAATAAATAGGATTTCCTCTAATTGACCTTTGTAAAGTGATATATAGAGTATTTGAAATGTCACTTATAAACAACCTATTAGCTTCTACGTATATGATTTCTAACCCCTAATACCTACTTGTATCAAATTTATGAAATTATATCCCCTATTCATAATACAAAAGTGATATATTTGGTTATATTTTATATATTTAGAAAACCCCAGTATGCATGCATGTGATAAAGTATTACTTATAACTCAATCTCCTAGGCTAACTATATAATGCAATTATCAAAGAAGCTACAATTTTTAAATTTGTTATTTTTATGAAGATGAATCATGACAACGAGAATGGATTAATGACTAGAAGAAATTAAAAGGTATTGAAATAAAATATTTTAATGGAATGTAACGAAATTTCCTTCTATACCTAGCAATATATCCACCACAACTAGTATCTCATTTTCACCATTATTAAAATCTCCAAAAACAAGAGGAATACCAATTTTGATGTCAAGGAAGACAATAAACTCAAGATAAACTATGTGAGGCAACACAAAATGAAGAAGAAAATGACAATTTTACTAATTTTTCCTTTATTTATTGAAGTTGATCTAATTAGTTTTGAAGAATCCATATATGTAACAAAAATGTTTCAATGTTATGTATGCAGATATTATAAGATTGATAAAAATAAAATATGGTAGTTAGTGGATCTTCAAATACCTAAAAAGATGTCATTGGTGTCAAATTGGTTTATAAAACTAGATAAAATGAAAATGGTGAAATTAAAAGGCATAAAGAAAGATTGGATATAAAAGTATATTTGAAATAGCATATAATTTATTATTGTGAAACATTTTCATTTGTGGCAAGATTGGACACAATTAAAGAGAAATTTTAGCAATAGTAGCCCAACACAATTGAAAAGTGTATAAAATGGATGTAAAATCCATATTTTTTAAATTATGAGTTAAAAGAAGAGGTTTTATGTTGAGTGGCCAATTGGCTATGATATTTTTGGTTGAAGAAAATAAATTCTATAACATGAAAATTGTGTTATATAAGCTCAAACAAGTAGGCAGGGCTTGGTATAACTGCATAAATATGCATTTTAAGCACTGGTTTTGACAAGAGTAGCATTGAACCCCACACTATCCACCAAGCTAGAAAAATAATGTGAAATTTTATAATAGTTTTTTTTGTATGTAGTTGATTTTATTTTTACAACAAATTGAAATTTGTTAATTGAAAATTATAGATTAGTATTGAAGAAAGAAATTAAGATGATAGATTTGAGATTGATGAAATGTTTTCTTGTTATAGAAGTTAATTAAATTAGTGTTGGATTTTTTTATAACTTATATATGTATGCATTTATGATGTATTGAAGAGATTTAGAATGTTGAGTAGTAAACCAACTCATATACACTAGTTTAAATAGAGTAAAAAATAAGAAAAAATGATTGTAACAACAATGTAGACCAACATTCTATAAAATGTTAGTTGTAAACTTATGTTGTATTAGATAGCTACAAGGCAAAGTAATATAATTTATGTAGTGAGTTTAATCCCCAAACGCATGGGAAAACTAAAATACATTCACTTGCAAGAAAGAAAAAGAATCTTGAAAAATGTCAATGCCACTAAAAATAATGAAATTCTATATATTAAATTTTAATATAATTTAAACCTAATTGGCTATAAGATAACTGAGAAAGTAGCATTGGTAATAGGAAGAGCACTTCCAAATATGTTTTCTATTTTAGTTTGGGAGTAGTATCATGGTATTCCAAACAACCCATTGTATTTCTCTTATATTTTAGGTCAAGAATGTGTTTGTAATTTCAATAGATTGCCAATAAATTTGGATGAGAAAAGTATTGTTAGACTTAATTGGATGGTAAAATCTTGTGAGAATATAATTGTTCCAAGTTATTATTTAAAATTCCTATATAACATGGTCAATCCAATTAGATTGATATCAAATATAATTTAATTAAATAAATAGCTACAAGTGCAAAAGCTAATTTTAATTTTTGCATGTGATAGAAGCAATTCACAAACATTTTATAAAGCTATTGGAAATAAATTATTCTGAGAAATTGAGATATAATTTGGGCATCACTAATTTGGAAATTCAAGCTTAAGGGAGTGAGTTGGAATCAAGATTGATCTACCATCTCCAAAGATTGCTTGAGTGGTAGCTCCACCTAGACTATTTCTAGTAGAATCCATATAAAGGATTTAATGAATATAGTTAGTCTATACATGAGCTTTTAAAAATATCAATAGTCTAGAATACCTTGACATAGAAGATGTGAAAATTATTAGAATTGAATATGTTGGATTCTCCATGGTTTTGGCTCCATTTCTTTTTCTTACACCATGTATCCCCTTGTCATCCTAAGACTCTCAATTTGTTGCCAACCTTTTATTTCAACTTTCATAACCCCATATATGTGTTTTTGTCAAACTAAATTGATCCCCTATTGTTTGCATATGCATTTATATAGTTTTAGTTTATAGTTATTTGTTGCTATTTTTTGTCGTGTATCAAATTGCCTTATTTATTCCTTGTTCTTTTTAAATTCATCATCACGTGGTCCATGAACTAGGTAGTTTACTACAAGGCAAAACATATTGATAATCTATAGTGATGTAGCTATATATAAGTGATTATTGGTTGGTTGGCTTATGAGATGGATTTTAAAATTGAGGGCTCACCTAAGCTAGGTAGATCATAGAGGAATTTATTTGATATAGAAATTTTAAAATGCATTGTTTCCTTGGTTTCGGTTTTTATTTAGTATGTAAAGAGACATTATGTGTGTATGGATGTACGCAAGTTTGGATGGTTTGGACAACCCTACCAAATCGATAAATGCTACTTATATCAATATAGACTTGGCTTGTATTTGATATGGCAATTTACGATGGCCATTAATATAACATTACCATCACATGTGTAAAATATAATTATGGCATCCCATTCCCCTATTTCTAGCCTTATCAAACACATGTAAAGTGGGGATATAAAAAAATATATGATTTTTTTTTATAATATAAAATTCCCTATTTTATAGTTTCTTCCTTGCATTTGTGTGAGCAACAACAAGAGATAAATATTTACTCAATTGTTTCATGTTGGTTCTTGTACTAAGGATAGATTTAATATGCATAAAAGATGATGTCTTATTGGCTACAAGTATTAAATAATATATTATCTAATACAAGATAGTTAAAAATGATATTTTATGGCCTTGCCTTATTCATGTAGGAAACATATTTTATTATATGCTAGCATATGACATGTATAACTAGAATGATGCCTTTTCCTTTTTCCCTCCTTGCACAATGTCTTCGATTTGGTGCATTATCGTTGTATTATCCTTTTTTTCAAAATAACATGTGTTTATAAGAATGGAAAGTCATGTTGGGTAGATTTATTACACATGAAGGCAAGGATTCTAATACATGTACATGCTTGGATTTTTTTTAGAAGGGTATGTGCAGGATTATGATGGGCCAAAAAGTGGCAATATGATGGGTATGTGGCTGACGACTTTTTTTTTAACCAAAATTGATGAAACGAAAAGGGTTTTTAAAGGAGATTCTCAGCTTTCCACCAATATAAATTATGCTTTAGTTTGAATTTAATAAATAATTATTATTCATTTTCTATTGAATTATGACTAAAGTCCTGATTTTTAGGCTGTTTGAAAAACATCTATAGCTTTCAAACAGTGTCATATTTTTTTGAATCTAAAACATGCGTCACATTCTATGATTCACATACTATAAGATTAAAAAAGAAAAAATTGAATTTCATGAAATTTTGACCAAGTTAAGGTGGTCAGACATACGAGTCTTTATATTTTTAAAAAGTTTTCATAAAAAATTTATAATTAATTATTTACTTGGAAAAAAATTACAAAAAACATGCATCACATCGGGACATGAGTCCTGTACTTATATCTAAAATATTATAAAAAAATATTATCATTCTAATGTGGTTAGGGTGGTCAGATAGACACCTACCTCTTATTTTTTCCCTGAAATTTAAGTATTACTGTATTGAAATTACACATTTTCAGCAAATAGATTTTATATTTTTGTAAATAAACCTAGTAATTTAGAAACTAGATTCAATTTGCTACAAATTATATTCTTACATATTTTTGAAATAATATAGATAACTTATTCAAATTTTTATGTCAAGTTGCCTAACTCTGATTTTTCTTAATTTTTTGCCACTTAAGGGCCTATTTTTTCCATGATGATCCTGCACATACCCAGAATTGTTGTTTATTTTGAAAGATAATATCCCTTATCTATCTATTCTAAATTTTATTTTTAATAGATCTAATCCCTTGTGTAAATGAATGTCTAGTGTAGAGTGTTGAGAAGATAGAGATTTTTTTGATTTCACATGAAATTCCAAGTTTATCTGCATCCATATGCTAAGAGTGGGAGAGAGGTGAATGATATAAATACATGGTGATAAGATGTAAAATATATTGGCCTATTATCTATTCCATGTACAAGAGAATACTTAAATATTAATTGTAGGTAACTAAACATTGTATTTTTATTTTTGGGAGACTTATTCATTTGTATGCCGACTTGGAAAAGTTGTAGTAATGGATTTTCCTCCCCATATTTTAGGTGACCAAAGATCCTTTATTCAGGGTCCTCTAGAAGAGATAGAACAGGACACGGAAGAATATAGCGCTAAGAAGAAGAAATTTTACGACGGACAGAAAACGGTAACGGATAGAATGGATAAAATAGCTTCCAAGAGAAAGAAAGCTCCTAAAAAAGCTGTTATTAATGAACCCGTTTCTATTCCTTCTCTTTCTAAGAAATTAATCAGAGTTTTGTCATTAAAAGACTTGGATCAGGACACTGAAACAGAATCAGTTTTGTCCAACATGCTGGTAAAACCATGGCCATTAATATTTTTTGATTCTAATCGATTCAACCTCCCCCAACGATATGTTGGTGTAGGGAATTTCATTCTTCGTGGTCCGGTGAAGAATCAGGTCGCTGAATATTTCTTCGATGTTTGTCTCAGTGACGGGCACCAAAGAATTTCTTTCACAGCTCCACCCAGTATGTCTTTCTTTGCCAAAATGGTAAACTTGGGCAATCAAAGTCTTGATCCAAATCAAAATGCCATTGATGAATGGCTAGTTACAAAACTAGAGAGAAGATCTTATTTAGCTAAAGAGCTTGAAGACCGAGTGAGAGCTCTAAGCAATGGATCTCCTCTTGTAGATGTAATCGAAAAAAGAATAAGATTTTCGAAAACTGGAAATGGAAAGCCCCTTTCAGAAGTACATGATCCTTTACTGAGCGGGCCATTCCGTGGATCGATGATTCAATTTAAATCACCATGGATGTTACCACCAGATGACTCTACCGAGCGATTGCAAAAGAAGAAAAAATGGCAATCGAACAACCATGATTCTACCAACCAACTGGATCGAATTTCATTAATTCGACCAGAAAATAAGGATAAACTCGTTCATCGAAATGAGAAAATAAAAATTATTTTCAAATGGTGGCTCGATAGAATTCGTTTATTCTTATTAGAGGAAAAAGAAACACGGAGATTCTTGGATGAAGCTACATTGAAAGATCTATTAACAAGATTTGAATCTATCTATCCGAAAGATTCATTGGAATATGTGTTGAAAACATTGGCCCCAGCGTATCTAAACACAAAAATAGAAAGGGGAATCGCTTCTTGTGATAAAAGAGTCTTTATTAATTTCTTATTGCATCTTTTCGTTGAAACCACGGGTCCAAAATGGGAATTGCTTCGGAGTGTTGCTCCTACAGAACAGGCTAGTGGACCAAGGTATTTTAGGAAGTCATGAGAGTGAATCATGACTCCTCATGTAATTTTTGGTGGAGTCTTGTTTTGAGGACTTGTTAGTGTCAAAACATTGTAAGTCATTGTAATATCTTAAAATAAATGTTTTTTAATACAAGTGGAGTATCTTTGAAATATTGTGGATTTTAAATTAAACCTTCAATTTATGATGATTCATAAATTTGTGCATTATATTGAAATGAGAAATACACAATATAGTTCTCATTTCAAGTTTACACAAATTATTGCATTGTTTCATCCTTGATGCTATTTGTCAAACAAATAGGAACGAATTATGAATGGAAAAGGACAAAAAAAATTAAAACACATTTCTTTTAGTTGTGTTTGGTAGTTTAGAATTAGTTGATACATCTTATTTGCCAATATAATTCAAGATTATATTTTTATATATTCTAATTGAATTCAAGTTGAAGCATCTTAAAAGGATCTTGTTGGTATAATTTGTAAATTCCATATGTATATTGTTCAATTAAGATTACTAATCTTAAAAGGTATAAAATTATTTCACATCAATTGGTGCATGCACATACCTACTATTATCTACCTAATTAAGGTCAAATAGTTTTAATTTTGGTTGTTATGTGGCATGGTTAGTCGATAGATGGATTGTAACTTATTATTTCCCCTTCTTTGTCTTATCTAAAATCATCATGAAAACACCATCCTAGGCTTGGCATTGCTCAAAGAGGAAAAAGCTTAACGACTCTTATCAATTGTCCTAGTCCAATTATTTCTTTGATGATGATCTTACCCTTTATTTCATGGCTTATCTTTTTATGTTGTCTTGACATTAAATGGCTTCTTTATAAGAATTTAGATGCATTCATTAAGAGCCAACATAATACAAGATTGAAACTTTCAAAATACACTAGAAAATGTAACCATTCTATATAAATATACAACATATAGAATTATAAATGAGAATATTGATGAATAAGAATTAAAAATATGTTCAACAATACTTTTGTAATTTCTATATATGTTTCACTTATGTATGAAAAATAATCTATTTATTTAAGTAAATTCAATGGAATTAACAATATAAAATAGAATGATACTTTTAAAAGAGATTGTTTAATAAAATAAAATGCAAACTCTTCAAATTATTAACATTAAAAATTTACTATAAATTAATAAATTTATCAATTATATATGTAATATTTTATTATTTATAAGACATTTTTTTTAAATCGCTTAAATTTATACCAAATATAAATTATCTATACATTATTACTATTAACTACAAACCTCTGTGATTAAATCCAACCCTATTCTCCTCACCATCTCTTATAACAAACTAATTTCTTTAAGCATTATTTTATAGATAGGAAAATAATTCCCACCCAAAGAAAGGTCTCACTTGTCTATAATGTTAACCAATTTAACCTCACCAAAATAAAATTATTTTTGGTTAAACAATGTGCTTATACTTACACTTTTTAACTCTCTGGTAAACTTGTCATATAGAGATAAATTTGTTTCTTCAAATTCGATTAACCTATGAACTTTATGAAAGTCATTTTGTACAAATTATATGTGATACACTTGATCTCCAAGATTATTGTGAATCGATCTATATCAAAGACTCATCAAAACTATGAACTGCAAAATAAGCAACTTGTAGAGACAACTTTAAGTTTCATATTTCTTCATTTTCATAGAGAATAAAGAGACCTTAGTTGGTGCCATCAAATGAACTATACATTCTTTAATAATATATTTCCAAAAAAATGCCCTCTCAATTACACTACATTATTCTACATACATTATCTCAACAAATTTTCAACACATAGCAGAGCATATACTTCCATTGTGCAGCGAAGAACAAAATAATGAAAGCCTACCTGCCAATTGCATTGAAAGCCTACCTCCCAATTGCATTTGCTTGAAAGTTCCTAAAGCATTTTAAAAAGGGAAAATTCATGAATAATCTGCAATCAGAGCATTCCGAGATAACACATTTCATTGAGGCATTTTGTTAAACAATTCACATGCCTTGTCTATGCTTCCATGTTTTGTGTATCTTGCAATCATGGCAATCCATTTGACCACATTTCTTTAAGGAATTTTGTCAAACAGTTCACATGCCTTGGTTATGCTTCCACATTTTGCATACATGTCTACCAAGGTAGTTGCAACGACAACATCTGAAAAAATTCCTCGAATGGATTCCATACCCTGTTCCAAAGCTCCCATTTTCGCATAGGCAAGGAGGCTGTTGGAAAAGGTTGTGGAGTCTGGTTTACAACTGAAGTTGCATTTTCTTGAAAGTTCTCGAAGCCTTTCAAAAAAATCTATTTTGCATATATCTTGCTATCTGGCATTCCATGAGACCACATTTACTTCAGGCATTCGGCAATCCCTTGTCTATGCTTCCACATTTTGTATGTTTATTAAAGCATTTTCACATGCTTATGCTACAATAACAATATTCCAGGAGAAGCCTTTATCTTACGAGAATCCACCAAACTTTGCATGCGGGAGTTTTGAGTTTGGTTTGAATCATAGGCGAGAATTGGGTGGTTGACTGCTGACTGCAGCGGTTAATAGAACTGCTAAGGTATACGGAAACGGAGGCAAGTGAAGGCAACAAGAAAGATAAAAGTATAAACGACATTGAAATTGGATATTGGAATAGCTGGTTAAGAGAGGGGCCCACGACACGTCCACACTAAGCAGTCAAAGCTTAGTGTGTGACGTTTAAGCCAGGCCGGTTTGGCCCACCGTCCCTCCTCGAAGGGACGAGGAAAGAGAGATTTTTTAGCTCCTTCCTGAAATATACATAAATAAATAAAACAAAAATAAAAAAGGGGTAAAATTTTATTTTAAAAAACACCAGTCGTGTGATGATAGGACATTGTCGAAATTCAAGGCCAAAATAAAGCGTTTGCTTCATCTCAGCTCCTCTCATATTAAATAAGTGTAAATTAATTAAATAAAATAATGTAGATTAAACTTGAATTTTAAGGGATGTAATGGTTATTTTAATTGTAAATTATATTAAGTGTTATATATAATTTTATTTATATAAAATAAAAAATCAAAATCAAAATATTTGTTTCCTTAATAAGAATAAAAGTAAAATATTTGTATAAGTTATAATTTTGTTATATAAAGAATATAGTTTTTGAATAGATGAATTAGATGTACAATATATTCATATTATACATGAGTGTGTAATCATCTAAAAGATTATTTTGTAATATCATTAGATTGTTAAATCTTGAATTTTTACTAGACAATTCTAACACGTATTGTTGCTTTGTAATTTTTTTATTCCTATACGTTAGTGTATGATGTCATTCAACTAAAATCATAAATAAACCTATGTAATGTGAATAGTGACAAGACGTTTTACCATAAATAATGTTAATAAAGTATTGAAAACATACTTTAGACGAGGATGACAAATTTCTCTTTGTGATGACAAATTTCTTTTTGTGTTGGTTTGTAATTAACAAGTATGCACCATACAATAGAAAGAATCCAATGAGTTAGTTGACAATGGATGTTTTGCAAGTCATATGTTACAAGAGGAGAATGAAAAAATTAAATTGAAAGGTTATTTGGAAGAGAATGGATTGACGTTAGCATTCCATAATTCTTATAGGGAGAGTAATTATATACAAGCCTTCTCTTTTAAATGGATTATTTTTGTATTCTATAGTAGCAATCAAAGGAGAATGTTAGTTTAATTCAAAGATCATTTATTGATTTGACTTGAGATGTAGCTATAGATGTTAGGATTGGTCTTTTCATTTTACTAACATTAATTGTTGCCTTATCTAGTCTTAGGCCTTGGGATTTATATATAATAATTTCACATGCCATGGATAATGTGGTGTTTTTTTATGATGACCAAGTAATATTAGGTATCATAGGTATAGCATTTAGATCATTTTGTATCCATTGTAGCCCATTATAGTTATCAATCCATATTATGACCTACATTGTTATAGCTAATGATGTAGAACCAAGATTGTAAGCATATATATATCACATATTTAAGAAACTCATTACAAGTTCTTCTTGAAACCAAAAGTTTGATGTTAGTGTGATTAAGTTGTGTTTTCCATAACAGGAGTTCTTGTGGAGGTTGGTCATACATTAGCATCAAATTTTGATTTGTATTTTGAGCTTATTTTAGTAGTTTTAGCAAAAAAAGTATTGTATAGTCTCACTAAGCCATTTATAGGGAAAACGTGTTAATTTTTCAAAATTCTTTGTTTTCAATTGTTCTTAATAATATGCATGTGTGTGTCATTAATGGTTTCCAATCATGTTGTGTTAGTGTTGCATTGTGTAATTTTTACAATGTTTTAAACGAAAGTGGATTTGAGTTGGAGTGTCATCTTGTTGAAAAACTACTATTTTTAATGTGAAACTATAGAAAATTAATTTATGTAGAGGCAATTTGCTACCCTTGAGTCTCAAGACAAGCAAGAGTCTTCAAGGATTAAATGGTCCTCAACTATCTCAAGACTACCTCAAGGAATGAAGCTCAAATGATGGGATAAAATGATGAGAGTTCCAAAATTAGAATGAATAGGTCATAGAGGTTTTTTGGATAGATCGACAAATTCTCAGCCAAAGGATGACAACATGACACATGGATGACAACACAACACATTGGCATCTCGTACAAACCAAAAAATGAGAATTTATCTTAGAAAACAACTTAGTGGCTACTTCTACTCTAACTGATAAAAACTCTTAAAATGTGAGAAAATAACAGAGTATAATAGAACTAAAATATAGTAAAGTAAACCAAGTAAAATTTAGATTAAATGGAATGTAGATGGTAAAATGAAGGGAGAGAAAGAAAGCACTCATAGTAGACCAAGCAATGAAGCCTCCAACAAATAAATGCCTTTAATACCTACACACGTAAGATCAAGAGAAAATTTTGGGGCTATTTAGGGGCTTGCCTCATTCAAACCCCCATTTTAGTGTTCCCACCTCCATGGATAGCTAGATAGATAGATAGATAAAAAAGAATAATAGAAAATAAAGTAAATAGATGAGATAATAGACAAGATGTTAAAGTGCATAAGCAAGGGATGTGATAAATCCCAAGATGCTCAAAGACATGAGAAAAGTAGATATCACCTGCAAGGCTTGAGGAAGCCAAAGAGAGAGTGAGAGAGATAACTATGAGATCCAAGAGAGTAGTAGAGAGCATTGTAAGAGGTTGAGAGTGTCGTAGAAAGAAAGAGAGTTGCACAAGATTGAGAGGATGGGAAAAGAGAGAAAGAATGTCCAAGAAAGGAGAAGGGAGTTCAAGATAGAACCCAAGAGAGACAAAATAATGTGAAAAGATAAGTTTAAAAGAGAGAATGGGAGGGAAAAGAAGGTTCTCGAGCCATTACAAGGCATCTCGGGCCATTGCCACTGACAAAGTGAGGTGACAAGTGGCAATACATTCAAAAACAACTATTTGAACGTTAAAATGTCATGGGATGCTAGTGTGACACATGGACATTTGTGTCGTGCACTAGTGTCCAAACAAATCGCACTCAAAAACAGTGGGAACAAGGAAAACACAAAGTTTGATGCAAAGCTAATGCAAAAAGATAGTTACTAAAAAGGGGTCTTAAGCATCTTAAGAGGGGAAAAGGCTGATGCAAGGTCTAAAATGAGCCTACACAAATACTAAGGGAGTGGATATAAAATTGTAGGTGAAATTGTAGAGGGGTACAATTCTACGACACTACATTACCATAACATTTTAACATTTCAGTCTGATGCATAGATGGATTTTTCCATGACAAGTAGTAGTTGAGATAGGTAATTACTAGTACTATAAATATTCCACCTAATCATACTTTTTGTTAGTGAAGAAATACCTCGTGGTCTACTATGTATCTATAGTAGTATTTTTATCCTATTAAGCTCATATTATCAATGTAGATGTATTTTATGTCTTTCATGTATTCTTAAAATGTTGTTTTAGTGATTATCCTTACAATGGTTATATTTATTTATTGGAATATTGAGGGTTGAATGCATCGTTGAGGCATGTTTTTGGCCCCATATTCTTAATAAATGTTTGCAACTTAATTGTAGTGGTAGATATTACCAACACGCAAGTATAAAAGTAGATCAAATGATTGCACCTATTATAAAGAAGGGGGATTTTCTGCTCACGAGTCTCTTGGTTACCAAGAGATCACTAAGGAATGAACTACCCTAAACTACCTCATATTATCTAATAAGGGATAGTACTCAAGTGATGAGAGTTCCAGAATTCAAAAGAGTTGATCATAGAGGTATTTCAAATAGACTAACAAGTTTTCAGCCAAGGATGACAAAATGACATATGGATAGCAATGCGGTGTGCTGGAGTCTCATACGGACTAAAAAATAAGAATGTCATAGAAAACAAGCACAGGAAAAGGAATCAAATCTCTAAACTAACTAATGCCACTGGGGAGGTGATTTCAAATCAAACTCAAATTGGGCTCTATGCGGTGAACTATTTTCAGGAGGCTTATTCGGCCCGTGTTGAGGCGCCCAATCTGGCTTTGGACTGTGAGATTCTCCAACAACTCCCTGCCACTATCTCTTAGGAGGATAATTTGAGAATCCTTAGGACTATTTCTATGGAAGAATTTCATCTGTCTACCTTTAGCATGGGGGCTTTCAAAGCTCCAAGGTCTGATGGTTTCCCCCCTGCTTTTTTTCAGATTTTTTGGGATACTGTGGGTGGGGACTTGGTGCTTGCGGCCAGGGATTTCTTCAAATCTAGTAGGATCCTCAAACAATTGAACCACACTTTCATTTCTCTTATCCCCAAGATTAGTGTCCCTCTTTCTATGTCTGATTTTCGAGCGATTAGCCTTTGTAACACCTTTTATAAGATCATATCTAAGATCCTTGTTAATTGTATCAAACCTCTCCTAGATAAAATCATCAGTCATTCTCAAAAGGGGTTTGTCCCTGGGCGACATATCCTTGATGCAACTTTGACTACCCATGAACTGCTCCAGTCTATGGATAGATGTAACAATGCGGGGATGGCTCTCAAGCTTGATATTTCCAAAGCTTATGATAAAGTGTTATGGGACTTCATCCCAAAGGTCTTGGCTAAGTTTGGCTTTAATAGTTTAGTCATCAAACTTGTTATGGAATGTGTTAGCACTGTCAAGTTTTTAGTTATGGTTAATGGTTCTCCCTGTGGGTTCTTCTCGGCTGGTAGGGGGCTCAGACAAGGAGAATCCTTGTCCCCCTATCTTTTCATAATGATGGCTAATGTGCTCAGTAGGAATTTCACAGGTCTGTTGTCTGATGGCTCCATTTCGGGTGTTAGAGCGGCTTCCTCTCTAGATCTGATTATTGTGCAACAATTTGTGGATGATACATTTCTTTTTGGGAAGGCCTCTATGGTGGAAGCCAGGAAATGGAAAGCTTGTATCAACAACTATGCCTCTTGCTCTGGTCAAAGCATCAATTACAACAAAAGCAAGATATATTTCTTTAACTGCATGCCTAATTTAATGAACAGGGTGACGGGGGTTCTGGGATGTGTTAGTGATTCTCTCCTGTCTGTGTATCTTGGGCTCCCCCTCACAGTTAAGGAGGTTCCCACATAGTTCTGGAACTTGGTTTTGGAAAGGGTTCAAAGGAAATTGGCTAGGTGGAAGGGATCTATGCTAAGCCATGCTGGAAAACTCCAACTCCTCACTGCTACTATCCAAGGTATACCCACTTACTTTCTTTCCATTTTTAAGATGCCCAAATACATTGCGGATAAATTTGAAAGAATTCAAAGGAATTTTCTATGGTCTGGTACTGAGGAAAAGAAGAAATTCGCTTTGGTGAAATGGGAAAGGGTCTGTCAAGCTAAGCATTGTGGTGGGCTTGGAATTAGGAGGATTGTCAACTCTAACAGGGCTTTGATGGATAAGGTTGGTTGGGACCTGTTAAGGAACATTAAGGACTGGTGTAAAATCCTAAATTCCAAATATCTCCAGAATAGGCCTTTGATTGATTGTCTTTCGGAGCCCCACCCCCAGGGCTCTGTTGTCTGGAGGAGCGTTTACATCACACAAGGTCTGTTAAAGAAAGGGATTAAATGTAAAATGGGTAATGGGATTAGAATCAGGTTCTGGGAAGATACTTGGCTAATTGACTCATCTCTGGCCTGCTCTGACTTTGGGGTGGTGATGGGAGCGGCTCAGGGATTCTTTGGCATACATACTAGTGACTATGTTTCTGGACCTCCTAGAGCTAGGATTTGGAAGGATCTCACCCTTTGTTTCCTTCAAGCCCATGACCTTTGTTGTATGGCTCGATCCCTTCAGATGATTCTTTCTAGCACCAGATTCCCTTCCTATGATAGGGAGGATGAGTTTTTTTGGACTTTAGATAAACAGGGGGATGTCTCGGTGCGTTCTGCTTACAAACTGTTGACTAACAAAAATTTTGTTGAGGAACCTTGGAAGAAAGTTTGGAATCGCCGCATGATCCCTAAAATTATTTTTTTTTGGTGGACAACCTGTCATAATAGGATTCTAACCCAGGAAAATCTGAGGATTTGGGGTTTTTATTTCCCCAATAGATGTAATCTGTGCAAGAAAGGGGAGGAATCTGTCAGTCATCTTTTATTACACTGCCCGTTTTCTGCCGAAGTGTGGGGTCTAGCCTTTGAGAAACTTGATGTCTTGTGGGTGATGAGCAAGGATCTTCTATCATTCATTATGGGTTGGTCTGGCCCGTTTTCCCACCCTCTGCCTGGTGAAATTTGGAGGCAGGTCCCCCTGGTCCTTGGATGGTGTATTTGGAAGGAGAGAAATAACAGGGTCTTTAGGAACATTGAGAGGAGTCCCAAGGAGGTTTTTTGTATTGGTGTTAGGCTTATTGTGGAGAATGTCTCTCTCTTTAATGAGAAACTCCTGGAGAAGGGGCCTTTGGTTTACGAGATCAAAATGGCTAAGGAATGGCACCAGGATTTAAAGGTTGATTCCTTTGATAATTCGAAACTATTAGCTAGAAAAAATACTAAATGGGAGCCTCCGAATAGAGGATGGTTTAAACTTAATTTTGATGGGGCTGCTAAAGGTAACCCAGGGAGGGCAAGTATTGGTGGAGTTATCAGAAAGTCTATGGGTGCTCTGGTGGCGGGTTTCGCTGGAGGAATTGGGTTTCAGTCTACTTTAATGGCGAAGGCCCGTGCGCTGTTAATGGGCCTCAAAATTGTTGCTTCTCTAGGAATTGCTTATCTTCATATTGAGGGAGACTCCAAGTCGGTTATGGATGTTGTGAATAAAGATCGTTTAATTGGTTCAGATACTAAGGATGTTTTGTTGGATGTCAGTTTCCTTTTATCCAAATTTAGGGAGAAAAAGGTAACTCATATCTTCAGAGAAGGCAACCAGGTGGTGGATGCCTTGGCTCGAGATGGGATTCTACTAAATGTTGGAGGAAAAAGGAGAGGTTACTGCCAAATATTCAAGCTTTAATTGCGCGGGAACAAAGCTACGTTGGTTTGCAATGATTTTAAATCTTTGGATGACGAGAGCTAATTGGGGGGCCCACTGGATTTTTTGGGGAATCTGGTGGATGAGTGGCTATATGGATATAGTGTATAGGTGGAGGTTCCTTGGTAGAGACCTTCGTGTGTGGGGTATGGAAAGAAGGATCCACATGTTTGCCTTTTGGACTGGGTGGATGGAGTCGGGTTCTAAGGTTACGAAGATGTGGTGGGGTTGGGACTTAAAAGATGGTTACAATTATAATTGTGGCGGCTTGTTGAAGGATAATTGGAAGGACGTGACCTCATCTAATCCATGGAGCCGTACTAGGCGATCTATTCTCTTGGGGATCATTGGATTTTTTGTTGTTTCTACTCCTTGCATCTGGTGGAGCGAGTGTATTTATAATGATTTGACTATTCATGATGGGAGTTGGCCTCCTTCTAGAGGCTTTGAGTCGGTTAATTTAGCGTGGGTCTATTCTGGCTCCATTTGGTGGGTTTCTAAATTTAGTTATTCGGCCTTTCTGCATGGGTTTTTGTACCTTCCCTACATGTCCGCCAACTATTGCCTTCTTGGTCGTAATCATAAATTCATTAAACTCAATGTCAAATCACCCTATGGTGATTTTCCCTTTCGTGCGTGTGACCGGTACACGGGTGTTAATATCCTTTGCCGCAAACCTTGCCTTAACAATCACACTATGTTTATCTTTCGCGGCTATTGCATTTGGCTTTTTTTGCAAATTCTTGTGTTGTCTGTGCAGGTTGGTAATATGGGTGGCGAGCGGGTTAGGACTGAACCTGACAATTGTGAAGAGTTTTGGAACAACCCTTTGGTCTGGCACATTTGTGTGGAGGGTGGTATTGCTCCGCTTATGGAGGGGTTGGTTGGACATGATCCTATCTTATCTAGTCAGTTCGCTAATTCATGGAAGGACCGCCGTGTCTCCATTGGCGGTATATCTTTTGAAATAAGTGAGGATGTCATTGCACAGGCGACAGGTTTGCAGTGTTCTGGGAAGAAGTACCCCAAACACACCAAGAAAATGGATCATGAAAGCTTAAAATCCATTTTCAGAGGAGAGGAGGCCCCAGTGCGGAATCAGTCGAGGTTTGAGAGGGATGCTCTCCCAAAGCCTTGGGATCAAGTGTGTATGGCACTGATGAAGTATGTTACATTGGAGGGTAGCTTTAAAACTTGTTTCTTTTACCACTTCCCTTTACTAAATCACCTTAGACATAAGATGTTGCTCAGTTTCCCATTTTTTCTTTTAATGGACCTTGAAAACTCTGTCGACAAGTGCAAAGAGTCAGCCAGCCGCAACCCCTGTGATCTCCCATCGCTCTCGCTCCACCAGGGGCTTATTTTGCATCTTTATCACTTTCATCTGGCTCTCTATCCGAGTAAATCCATCATCGCAGTCCGTATTGAGGACTTTGAACCCCATTCTTCTATGCAGGTTTCCCCGGCCGAGTCTAGAAGCCCTCCTAGGAATTCCAATTTGGGCCCTGTGGGGAATCCTAAAGCCAAAATTACCACCAAAAAACTTAAGGGTGGGTTGGGCAAGGCCCATGCCAGTGCTACGGAAGGGCTCTATGAACTAAAAGCCAATATGCCTGACTCGACCTACAAGGCCATTCCAACAAATAAAGGTAAGGAAAAATGCATGTTGGCCCCGATGGCTAAGAATGGTAAGGGCAAGAATTTTGTTAGGAAAGAATCTGGTGGCAATATGGTTGTGGGGAACACTGAGATTATGGGAGGGGACAATGCCAGGAGGAGATCTAGGAGGCTGGCCAAGAACAGAAAAAAGAGGTTGATTATTGAAGACTCTGAAGGAGCAGACCGACAACAAAGGTTACAAGGAAGAGGATTATGAGGATGTGGAGGCTGAGAACGTGATGAGGCCCCAGGTCACTCCGATGGACAGTAAGCTTCCTTTTGATGGTTCTGCCTCCCACTCTGCGTAGCCCCTGGTGGATGAGCTTGGTGAGATTCAGGGGTCTATGGACTTTGGGGTGGAGTCAGACGTTGTGGTGAAGAGAATGGATATTCTTGACAAAAGGTTTAGGGGGTTGACCCACTTCACCATGAAGCTGGGCCACTTTGTTATGAGCACCTTGTCGAACGCTATAAAGGAGAAACTAGAAGGTAACAACAACCAGGACAACAAAGAGTGGGTGGGTGATGAGGCTGTCGATCTCCTCATTAAGAACTGGAACAGTGCCTGTTAACAGCTTCCTCGGCTGCTGCTCTATTGTCGCTATGTTGCCTCTGGGTTGTTCCTACTTTTTTTTTTTATTTTTTGTCTATTTTGTCTTGAACTTTTTTGGCCCTAGTGGCTCATTGTGAAGGGTATGACGCCCTGTAAATGCTGCTTAACTTTTCAAAAACAAAGTGTTTACTTCTACTTTGACTGCTAAGAACCTTAAAATGCGAGAAAATAATAGAGAATAGTAGAACTAAAATAACATATACTAAATGAGATAAATTAAAGAATGTAAATGATAGAATAAAGGGAGAGAAAGAAAATGCTCATAATAGACCAAGCAATGAAGCCTCTAGCAAATGAATATCTTTGATACTTGCACACATAAGACTGAGGAAAATTGTTGGGGCTATTTAGGGCCTTGCCTCAGTCAAACCCCTATTTTGGTGTTCCCACCTCCATAGATAGCTAGATAGATAAATAGATAGGAAGATAGATAGAAAAACTAGTGAAATGCATATAAAAGGGATGTGATAAATCCCAAGATTCTCAAAGAAACAAGACTCAAGATAGATATCATCTACAAGGCTTGAGGAATCCAAAGAGAGAGAGAGAGATGTGCGAGCCAAGGGAGTAGTAGAGAGAATTGTGAGAACGTGAGAGTGGTGTTGCAGTAAGCTATAGAGAGTTGTGCAAGCAAGAGAGCAAGAGAGAGAGAAGAGAGAATGTCCAAGAAAGAGCTAGGAAGATCTAGAAGAACAAATGAATTGAAAAGACCACTTCTAAAGAGAGAATAGAAGGGAAAAGAAGGTTCTTGAGTTGTTACAAGGTGCCCCGAACTGTTACCATCAACAAAAGGAGGTGACAAGTGGCAAAGAAACTCAAAAATGACCATTTGAATGTCAAAATGTCACAAGATGCTAGTGTGACATGCAGAAGTTTGTACGATGCACTAGTGTCTAGACAAATCATGCTACAAAACAATGAGAAAGAGAAAAGCACAAGGTTTGATGCAAAGCTGACGTATGGAGGTAGTTGCTGAAAAGGGGTCTTGAGCATCCTAAGATGGAAAAATGTTGATGCAAGGGCTAAAATGAGCCTACATAAATACTAAGGGAGTGAGCACTAAAATGGATACAAAAATGTATGTGAAATTGAAAGGGGTGCAATTTTATAACATTACATTTTGTCCCCACTTTAACGGGCTTATAAATCAACGTGAATATGCACACTAAAGGAAATATACTAAACAAAAATAGCATCATGATGCCAAAAAGATAATATAGAGGAAGTAGATAGCTCTTCAAACCAAGGAAGAATGACCCTAGGTTGAAGACCTACAAAACAAACATATTAGACAAGAAAAATTTGCACAAGATCACAAAGTTAGAGGGTAAAAAGTCATTACATCATAGGGTTAAATCATATAAAAACACATACACACAAGCACATAGAAAACTAAAGAATTTGAGTCAGCAAAGTGAAAGGGACCTCGATGTAGAAGGTTGTCTGAGTACTATATGTTTTCCCAAAATTAAGAAATATTACATAGAAGAATTCTTAAACAGAGAGAAGAATGTGAAGATTGATTGCTTCAAGAGAAGAATACATACAAAAGATAGGAAAACAGCCAATATCGAAGAGAGAAAGAAGTATATACTCAAGATGAAGAAGATGTAGGTCTTTGATTCAGTATATACAATTGTAAGGCTATTCCAAGACACGGAATTGAGCTAAAGAGAGAAGAGATTGAAGAGAATATACCAGAATCATCGAGGAAGTAGATATTTGATTCGATGTACCCAGACATGGAGAAAAAAGAGATGAATTTACAGGTTCTCGGTCTTTCAAAGTTTAACATGTGTTCTATAGGCTCTTGGTCCTATAGAATTTGAGATGGGCTCTACAGATTCTTGGTCTAGCAGAGAGGGGGCTTCACAAGTTCTCGGTCCTACAAAAGCTTGACATGAAAGATCTTTAGAGGTTCTCACTCATGTAGAGTTTGATATAAATAATCTTTATAGGTTCTTGGTCCTATAAGACAAGCTTGACAAGGTGCTCGATCCTGCTAGGAAAGCTTGATGCAAAGGAGCTCTATAGGTTCTCGGTCCTGCAAAGCAAGACTGATTAGATAAGCATGTGGTTGTTGCAAGTTGTGTTGCAGGATAGTCAAAGAAAAGATAGGTCTAGTTAGGCTACCAGAAAACTAGACGTGAAGATATAAGATAGGTCTAGTCAGGTTGTCTCCAAGCTAGATGCCAAGATATAAGATGTCTAACACTAGGACATAATGACATCAAATATCAAGACACTCGAGAATTATTTTAAGAAGGATTTTAAAGGGGGGTTCCTTCGGCCAAGAACCCTTCAAGGCACCAAGGGGCCCATTCAAAGGAACACTCCAATTGAAAGATAAAGAGAAGAGGGGGTCATTAAGAAGGACACACATCTTAAGAACAAGTTATCACTACCCCCATTATATAGGGGAGGAGAACGATGCAAAATATTATTGTGTCGCTACCACAGGAAGAGTATGGTTGCACACAATAGTGTACAACCATGAATGGAAATGAGAAAGGAAAGTTATGAATGCCACATAGTGGGAATCAACACAATAGAAGTGAGGTGTAAGAACCTCATGAGAAGATGCTTAAAATGGACATGATAGAGGTAGACCTCAATATCACTTCTCATGCAAAGAAAAGATAGGTGCATCAACAAATGGAAGAGTGATGGCACTAGAATCATGAAGTTGTTGTATCTTATCCTTCAAGGCCTTACATTCACTAGTGAAATGTCCAAGAACTTGATGGTATGCACAAAAAGAATGTTTTTCTTTATCATGCTTATGAAACTTCTTATGTGTAGGAGGAGGAAGAGTAATTAAGTGGGATTTGAGGAGCCTCAACAAAATATGCTCTTTCTCAAAAAAAGAATGGGGAGCAGAAAACAATCTTCTCTTGTGGAGAAAATTTTGACTACTTAGAAGAAGACATGAAGACAACAAACGATGGAGGAGGGTATGGAGACAAGCGATAAGGCTTGTACCCTAAGCCCCTTGCAAAAGAGTGAGGTTTTAGTTCCAAAGGGACCTTAAATCCTTGTTCTATGCACCCAATACCATTTCCTTTGTACCCATGCCTAGAAATAATACTAAATCCAAGTCCATAACATGATTGCAACTCCTGAGAAGTGGGAGGATCAACATTAAGGACATTACAATTATTATTGTCATTGTCTCGTGATACAGAAGAATAATCATCTTTGATAGCAGGTCTAAATGATATTATCGGGATATCTAAGTGGATTGGGTCAACTTTATATTCCCTAATGAAGGATTTTGTAAAGTCTAAAGAACCCCAATCATCACCGAGACATGCCTTCTCTTAAGAAGAGGTAGAAGGAGAAGACTTAATATTTCTTGTTTCAGAAGGATCTTCTTTAGGGACATCTATCTCAAGAGTATCCTTTGTAATGGGTACTACTGGGTAAGACATCAACACATTGGAAGATACTAGAGGGACAAGATTTTTAAGAGTAGGGGCAACCAAAGCCTAACTAACAGGTACCATCTCACATAAGTTTACACAACATCAAGTTCAACCCTAATTGTAACTACTTGATTATTATGAATGTTTTCAATAGATTTAGGCAAGGTAGATGAGACTACACCCATAGAGTGAATCCATAGTATACTGATAAGTATATTATATGGTAACTTTTCTAATGTAACGTGTATTAGGGTGGGTATGGTAATGAGTACCAACCTTAAAGGAAAGACTACCATGCATGAAGCTTGTCGGTCGACATTATCAAACCTACAAATAACAAGAGAAGAATTTGGAAGTGAAGTTGGAATCCATTTTAATTTTAGGAAATAGATCAATGCTATATATGTTGAGCATCAAATCAATTTCAATGAGAGTATGTATAATTATGATATTATTAATGTTGACTATAATCATTAGAGGGTCTGCATGCTTCTTTACTTCTAGAAGTAGAAGTTCTTATGGATAGAACATAGTATTTGGTGAATATGCATGAATATGAGCTATCAACATATTAACATCTAACATCCTAGAGGAAGAGGGAAAGAGAATATTCTACAAAGCTTCTTGAAGCATACCTTGATAAACCAACAAAGGCTGAAACAAGTCTCATAGTGAGATCTTGGTGGGAGTAATATGGAGTTGCTCCACAAAATCATAATCACTAGGTGCCTTAGTTGCGGGTTTAGGTGCTAAAGGAAGACTTGGTTGAGAAGGTGGTAAAGAAGTAGGATGATTAACATTTATTTTTTCCTTCTAGTATTATAATTATGGGCTACTGCTCTATCAGATGGAGCCTTAGAAAGATTAGGAGAATCACTATTAAATGGAACACCATGAGTCGAACAAATCCTTTTAGGAGAAGAACTAGCCAGAGTCAGATAAATGGTCGCTCTCTTAAGCCTTTGAGAGTTGGTAGATACATAGATTACATTTACGAATTCATCATGACTAATAAAGGAATTTTTTGAAGAAGCATGCTCAACATCTATCCTTTAAGTATCTAATGTGAGAGGGGATTCAATATTCACTAATGCAACATCTCTAGAAGAGAGTACATTGGAATGAAGAGAAGGTAGAGAAACATTAAGAAAAGCATTGATAATTTCATCCTCTTGCACCAAAATATCCTTACAAGTAGAAGGAATTTCAAGATAGTCAACAAAGAATAACAAGAAAGGAGAAAAGAACTCACTTTCACTCGCTTGTAAGAGAACTTCTTAAAGTTTCTTAACAAAGCTAGAAAGAGATAGAAGGAAGAAAGATAGAAATTTTATTTTGAAATAGAGATATAGACAAGTTGGTTGAAGGTTGATGTATATCCCCATTAATGACATGGAATGGGGTTTAGGGCAGCACCCTAAAAATTTTTTTGGAAAGATGAATCTTGGATTTATCCCCTTTCTTTTTTTCATGGAAGGAGAATTCACGTTGGGTTCACCAAATTGTAGAGAAGGGGGATTTTTTGCTCACGAGTCTCTTGGTTATCAAGAGAGTCCTAGCAAATGAAATTCCCTAAACTACCTTAGATTATCTAATACGAGATAGCACTCAAGTGATGAGAGTTCCAGAATCCAAAAGAGTTACAGAGGTTTTTCAAACAAACTAGCAAGTTTTCGACCAAGGGCAGTAACACAACATATAGATGGAAGTGTGACACATTGACATCCTAAAGGCACGTTGGAGTCTCATACAGACTAAAAACTAAGAATGTCATAGAAAACAACAAAGTGTCTAATTCTACTCTGACTGCTAAGAACTTTAAAATGTGAGAAAATAACAAAGGATAGAAAAACTAAAATAACATAGACTAAATGAGATAAATTAAAGAATGTAAATGAAAAAACAAAAGGATAAATAAAATTCTCACAATAGACCAATAAATGAAGCCTCTACAAAATGAATATCTTCAATACCTACACACATAAGACCAAGGAAAATTGTTGGGGTTGTTTAGGGGCTTGCCTTACTCAAACCCCTATTTCAGTGTTCTCACCGCCACAGACAACCAAATAGATAGATAGATAGCAAGATAGATAGACAAAATAGTGAAATTCATAGACAAGGGATGTGAAAAATACCAAGATTCTCAAAGACACAAGACACAAAATAGATATCACTTCAAATCTTGAGAAAGCTAAAGAGAGAGAGAGAGAGAGAGAGAGAGAGAGAGAGCTACGAGCCAAGATAGTAGTAGAGAGTGTTGCGAGGACATGAGATTGTTGTTGTAGTAAGTTGTAGAGAGTTGTGCAAGCAAGAGATCAAGAGAAAGAGAAGAGAGAATGTTAAATAAAGAGCTTATAGAAACATCTAGAAGAACAAATGAATTGAAAATACAAATTTTAAAGAGAGAATAGGAGGGTAAATAAGGTTCTCAATTCGTTACAAGGTGCCCTGAGCCATTACCACCGAAAAAAGGAGGTGAAAAGTGGCAAAGACACTCGAAAATGACCATTTGAATGTTAAAATGTCACGGGACTCTAGCATGGCACATGGTCATCCAAACGACACTAGTGTCTAGATAAATCACGCTACAAAAAAATGAGAATGAGAAAAGAACAAGGTTTGATGCAAAGCTGACGAACGAAGGCAACTACTGAAAAGCGTTCCTAAGCATCCCGAGAGGGAAAATGTTGATGCAAGGGCTAAAATGAGCCTACACAAATACTAAGGGAGTGGGCACTAAAGTGGATACAAAATTGTATGTGAAATTGAAAGGGGTGAAATTTTGTGACATTACACCTATAAAGTGGTCATAACCTAGTATATCTCTGAGGTAGTGACCTTGATTGAGAGCTAGCTACAACATCAAAAACTATCGTCCTATGTTTTGAGGGATAGAACAACCAATTTCCTACAAGTTTCATTCAAGGAAACCTTAGAGATATCAACTAGGGATGGAAATGAGGGAAAGAGATCTGAAATAAGGTGTCCTAGAGGTGTGATTAAAAATAAATAGAGGGTTCACCACCAAGCTAGTACTTGGAAAAATAATAAATGTATATGATATGCAAGACTTGAATAAATGACCTAGAAATGAACTCAAATCAAAACAATAAACCGAGAAAGTATAGAGGTAAACCGTGAAGCTAAAGAGGCTTGAATGAGGGTCTGAAATCTTGGAAATATTACATTTTCATGCACATTGGGACTCATACACCAACAGGAGTGATTTAGTCCCCGTTTATGGTTTTGGCCTGATACCGAAATCTAGAACTGCTAAGTCAGGATCTACAGAAAATGTGTATACTGGGAATCATACACCACAAGTGGCAATTTAGTCCTAGCATTAGGGTTGATCTTAAACTCTATAATCCTCTAGTGATCTGCTGTAACTTTCTTCTTATCAAATCTCTAGTTTTGAAACACTGAATTATGCGCTATAGGTGACGTTTCATGATCTTGCAAGGTAGATGACAACTTTCACAACTTGGAAACTTTTCTATGATATTTCTCTTCAATGGATCTTCAATGTAAATCTACAAATCATACATCAAAGAGAGGAAGAATTTTTGTTTTGTTAGTGGATAGGGGTTTGCCTTGGTCAAACCCCTTTTTGGTAATCAAACCTTGAAATGAAATGAAATAGAATGGAGGAATGATGAATGAACAAATATGCAATTTTGCAACTCACCAAACCCTTGAACAAAAGGTTGCAAAATTGTAAGTAATGGCTAGCATGAATGTGGATCTTGACTCTTGCTTGTATGTTATGGATCTTGACTTAAATGCTTGCTTGAATCATAAAATACCTACATCACAAATGTTAGCTCAAACACAAAAATGATGCATGATGACTTCAACATGATGCTTGATACTTGAATAATGCTCCAAAATGCTTGATAATCATTCTTGAATGCTCTTGAATACTTTTTAATTCTCTCGCTTGAATGCTCATAATATCACTTAAATTTTTAGGAGAAAATATGTGAAATAACCTTGTATTTATAATTGTTTAAGCCAAATTTTCTCGAAATTACAACACTACAAGCCAACATCAAATCTACAAGGATAAAATCCTGCCAAGAATTTGAATAGAAATTAGGTCTAAGCTAAGCAAGAATCATATGCCAGTTGGGGCATATGAGTCCCATTAGGCTAAGCTTGGGACACAAATTTCAAGAAATGTTTATTTTTATGCCAAATTCATATCTAGGCCTCAAAACTTAGGTGGAACCCATATGCCCAAGGTGGTGTATGAGCCCCAGATAACTAAATTTGAGTCATACAATCCAAAATCATTAATTTTTGATTGGTCACTTGATGTATGTTGAGATCATCATTAGAAAGATGCATTATATAAGGCTTGTGGATGTAAAATAGGACCAAAATAAGGCATAAAGAAGCCCAATTTTTAGCAAGGAGGACCAAAAAAGTGTTAAAATATAAAGGACAATATTTTTCTACACTACATTTAGCCCCCACTTTAGTGAGAGGAGGAACTTGCTTCAAACTCACACTAAAGTAGACAAAATTCACATCAAGAGGGGTTCAAATGTACCAATGCTAGTCAAATAGGATGACAATGATCAAGAGGGTTGCACAAGCCCCCATGATCAAGATCCTATGGAAAACCAACATATTCACAAAAGAACACACATGGAAATGATATAAGGAGAAATAACAAGGCACAAACATACACTACCGAAGACCAAAACAAGAAAGAGAAACAATAACAAAAGAGGGGTGGATCAAGCTTCGACTGTTTGTCCTACACATTGTGGATCATATTTAATTTGTTTGTCCAAGAAATTTTACAAGCGAAACACAATGTCCACCATGAAAAATAAATGCACACTCACAAGGGCTAGTGGAACCTCAGGTCATCCACTAGGTGAGCCCCTAGTGGGACACATATGCACACAATTGGTATGCACTCACACAGACAAACAAGTGGCTATGAGAAATTTGTGCTTAATTTTGGCTCCCATATGTACAACCATACCAAATCTATGCCTCCTGATAACTTTGATAAGGTGGCACACAACAATGAACTTTGAGCTTCATGAGGCAAGCAAAGCTTTGTATGCTTGAAACTCACGAACAAACAAGATGGCTCCATAGTCAAGCAAAGTTTGTTATGCAAGGTGTCCATATAACAAAAATTGTAAATGAAAAATAGTGTAAGGTACCTTCAAAGGATTTTTTCTTAGATCATGTAAGGTTGTAACTTGGGAACATTGTGCCTAATGTCTCCAAGAGAGGACTAATCGAAGAATAGAAGATTCTCAACTTAGGGGATGTAGTGTGTTTCATCAAGCCACTAAGAGGAATATAATATGCTAAGAGAGATCATTCTCTTGAAGGACATCATACCCAATTTCACCACAAAGGAAAAAACACATCACATGAAGTAAGAAGACTACACAATGAAACATGAATTTGCAAAAGAATAATGCCAATATATGTATGCCCCCACTTTAAAGAAATTGGTAAACATCATGTTGTGAGCAATTACTTTAAAGTAGCAAACGATTTAAATGTTAACAATAAAGAGGACATGAGAGCTTATTTGGAAATCCCTATGCCAAGTCATATGTTTCCAAATAAAGCTACGTCATGAAAGAGGAAGGAGGGGTTGCCCCCAAAATGAAATACCAAAGTCACACAAGGGATCCATGGATTTGAGGTCAGTATATCTTTGTTGCAATTTTGTTAGATAGCTCAAAACTGGAATCATTCCCTAAATAATCATGGAACTGGAAGAATGACACAAAGAGAGAAAAACCAAAGAAACACTTTTGGTTCAACATGGAAGAGACGTGAATTTCTTGATGCATTGCATCATCCCCAAGAGGAAAAACATAAGACAAAGAAAAAGATAATGGAAAATTTTTATGATATAGAGAATAAAGTAGGTACATTTAGAGGAATTCCTAAAAACGAGAGAGATACATCAAATGAAACATCACAGGGGATCGCATTACCCACATGCAATCAAACACATAACATGAAAAAGAAAATAATACAAAGACTAGTAAGGCACATGCAAGTCAACCTATTAGCAATTCATGTGTATTCTAATCTTGATATGTATAAGTGGAAGGCAGACAACTAGCCAAAGGGATACCAAAAAATGCATTACTAGGACAAGTCTATCTAATTCTTTCCCCCACTGAGTGCAAGACAACAATGAGCTGAGGTAGGTTATGAGAAAGAGCTCCTTGCATTTTGAAATAATTTTCAATGAATGTAAAGCATGTAATAGTGATAATATTATGATCCTACAACTATTACATGGCAAGTAGCGAAAGGACATACTTTAAGGGACTATTTCTATGATATCAAACTTTTTAAATATTTTTTTAAAGCAAGACACTCATCAATACTATGTCCAAGAATTCTATGATATTTGCAATGTGATGCTTTTGTATTCTTAGGATTTAGATGTTGATTTTCTCTTATAGGTGGTAATGTGATAAGTCCTTGGCTTAGAAGTATGTGTAAATTTCTTTCAATTGTAGATGGAGGATGATGGAATCATAATTTCTTGAGTTTTTAAGGCCTTCGTTACTTGCTAGATTCACCAATTTCTTGAGTTATATGTTGAGGAGGAGGATCTAAGACAATACCATTATCCTTATCATCATTATGAGGTAGTGGTTGTTCTTTGGGAAGGAGGACAGTTATGTCAGGAGGGGGATCTCGATATCCTAACCCTTTAGTATCTTTGGTTGGTATTTTCTCTAAAATTTGATGAATTTCATGTTCACTTGTTGTATCACATCCTTGTTTGCTTAAGATCATGAATCCTTTTCTATATGTCTCTTCTAGGTTGATAGGAGTGTTTTTTACCTTGTTAACATAGAATGGTTGAATGTTTTCTTGACTAGAGGAACTAGGTTCACCTATTGTAGGGAACTTAGGTTCAACTTGTGTTTCAATTTTATGATGTAAATGACCAAACTTCTCAAGTGGTGGGATGATGTGAGGTGTTGGTTGTTTCAGTGAAGGGTAAAAGGATGCATTAGTCTCAAGGTTGTTAAGGCATCCATTTATGAAGTTGTTCATGAAATAATCATATTCTCTAATGATGTCAACATCACAAGGTGGACATGCATTAGGATTTGGTCGGGCATGAGTGAGTTCAATTTCATTAGTGTCATTTCCAAAAGCACAACTTGACACATCCACTAATGATTTCAAGGACATTCAAAGCTTACCAAAGCACACATCCATGATGAAATGTAATGCAATGACTTAGAATAAAATGTGTAAATGTAATTTTGAAATTAAGCAATGCATGAAATGGACCAAATTAATCTAGATGCAATGAAATGAATGAAACAAAAGCTCAGTAATATGAAACAAATATAAATCAATAGAAAGAAAAAGCACATAAATAAGGTTTTTAATGTTTTCAAATACAATTTAAGATCTGACTCGACACTAAATCAACTAGAGAGGCAGATGAGTCCTAATCATGGTTTTTTCAGGGATCCAAACGGTGAATAATAGTTACCACAAAATACCTAGAAATCTAAAAAAATAGCCTGTATTGGGACTAAATTGCCCAAAGGGGCGTATGAGTCCCAGATTAGGGTATTTGCGCAAATTTTAGAAAATTTTGAGTGAATTTAATGTTTTCTAGTTTGTATGATGTCTAGACTAAATGCAATTACAGTTTTCAAATGAATTTCAATGCTGCAAGATGCAAAAATGCCACCTATATATGCATTTTCACTAGTGAAAGATTTAGAAACCCTAGATGCAAATTAACTAATGCAAAACCTAATGTAAAGTTAATGTAAGCTAGATCTAGGACTATGATGCACTTCAAATCAAAAAAATAGGGTATTCTAAAGGCTAGGTTCACAAAAATGAAGCATGGAAAATTGTCGTCTTATGTTTTGAGGGATAGAACAACCAATTTCCTACAAGTTTCATTCAAGGAAACCTTAGAGATCTCAATATAGGGATGGAAATGAGAGAAAGAGATCTGCAGTAAGGTGTCCTAGGGGCGTGATTAAAGATAAAAATGGGTTTCACCACCAAGCTAGGGCTTGGAAAGACAAGAAATTTATATGATATGCAAGACTTGAATAAATGGCCTAGAAATGAACTCAAAACAAAGCAATAAACTAAGAATGTATAGAGGTGCACCTGAAAATTGAAGAGGCTTGAATGAGGTTCTGAAATCTTAGAAATACTACCTTTTGATGCATGTTGGGACTCATATTCCAGTAGGGGAAATTTAGTCCCAATTTAGGGTTTCGAGCTAGAGCTAGAATCTAGAACTCCTTACTTGGGATCTATAGAAAATGCCTGAAAAATGAGCATACTAGGACTCATATGCCACAAGTGCCAATTTAGTCCCAATATTAGGGTTGATCTAAAACTTTGTAATCCTCTAATGATCTGTTGTAACTTCCTTCCTAATAAATCTTTGATTCTGAAACATTGAATTATGATCTATAGGTGATTTTCCATGATCTTGCAAGTTAGATGACAACTTTTCTCCGATCTTTCTCTTCAATGGATATTCAATATAAATCTAAAAATCACATATAAAAGAGGGAATTTTTTTTTGTTAGTGGATAGGGATTTTTCTTGGTCAAACCTCGTTTTGGTAATTGAACCTTGAAATGAAATGAAATATAATGGAGGAATGATGAATGAACAAATATCCAATGTTGCAACTCACCAAACCCTTGAACAAAAGGCTATAAACTTGTAAGTAATGGCTAGCATGAATGTAGATCTTGAATCTTGCTTATATGTTATGGGTCTTGACTTAAATTCTTGCTTGAATCATAAGATACCTACATCACAAATGTTAGCTCAAACACAAACATGATGCATGATGACTTTGACATGATGCTTGATACTTGAATAATGCTCCAAAATACTTGATAATCACTCTTGAATGCTCTTGAATACTTTATAATTCTCTCACTTGAATGCTCATAAGATCACTTAAATTTCTACTTTTAAATATGTGAAATAACCTTGTATTTATACTTGTTTATGCCAAATTTCTTGAAATTACAACACTACAAGCTAACATCAGATCTAGGAGGATAAAATCCCACCAAGAATTTAAATTCAAATTAGGTATAAGCTAAGTAGAAATCATACTCCAATTGGGGCATATGAGTCCCATTAGGCTAAGCTTGGGACACAAATTTCAAAGAAATATTTATTTTTATGCCAAATTTAGATCTAGGCCCCAAAACTTAGGTGGGACCTATATGCCCAAGGTGGCATATGAGTCCCAGATCACTAATTGTAGGCCATACAATCCAAAATCATAAAATTTTGATTGGTCACTTGATGTATGTTGAGATCATCCTCAGAAAGATGCATTAATTAAGGCTTGTGGATGTAAAATAGGACCAAAATAAGGCATAAAGAAGCCCAATTTTTAGCAGGGAGGGCCTAAAAAAGTGTGAAAATGTAAAGGATGAAATTTTTCTACACTACACTAGCATTAATAAATATAGATGAAATGAGATGAGTGTTTGATAGAATCATTCAACCAAGTAATCCAAATTGCTCATACATGAGATGTAGCTCTAAATTCCAAACACATTGAATATGTGCTATTATAGTTTTGTGGGTGAGCAACAATGTGTTTAGTAAAATACTAATAATTTATGTCCTTTATTTTACTAAACTATCATTCAATGCAAAACCATATTGGAAAGTGATCTAAAAAATATAATATCTAACAAAGGCTCGATTGGAAAGTAAAAATAGTTTGAAAAAGAGAAGAAAGACTAAGCGGAAAAAATGGCTCTATCAAGCCTCTTATATAACCTATCATAACTAAATTTCTAAGGTTACTCCATGTGCTAAATTTGATTCTAGTACTACAAACAAAATTGGAGAATCCCAAGTGGATCTTATGAAGTTGGACTTGAGATTGAGGTGATTTGTGTCAAGCCCATGAGGAATGCAAGAAGTAAGGTTTGGTTCTACATTGGGATGTGAAGGAGTTTTGAGTTGGACCATAGAAATGGGTTTGGTTACTATTGGTGTAATTAAATATTTAATCACTTTATTAATTTTACTTAGGTCCTAATTAGGTTTTGCATCTTTCTTTATAAAAGCAAGTTATCTCATGTAATTTATTATTCCCAATAATATTATTTGCACATCTTTATGCAAATTAATCTTGCATGTTTGATTTTTCTCCTTGTAGAAGGCTAATCTAGGTTTTACAGGTGATCTTTGTTTTATGGAGTTTATTGGAAACTCTAACATGGTATTAGAGCTCCAATTTGTAGGACCCTTCTCAGATCCAGGAGAAATTCGATCAAAGATGTTTTTTGGGATCCTCAAGGGATCTAACCTTGAGAAAAAATTCAATGTAGTTTGGATCAAAACAAACCTCTCCATTGAATCCAAGGCATCAGATAAAGTTAGATTTGGCTTTCATTTTGTTAAATTTCATCATATTTTGTTAGATCTACAAGGGTTTAAAGCAACTTCTTTTTCTCCACATCCAAAGGGTAGCTACACTTTTGGGTTATTTTGAGCCAAAAAGGACCTCATGGATGCATTCAAGAGGCTGACTAGACGAATTTTAACTATAAATTCACCCTATTTTGGGGTCAAGAGATTTTGGAGAAAAATTGTTTTACCATAGGGATCGTACAACTCTTATACGGCTCTATTGGCATGATATAAAAAAAAAAATGTTGGGCGGTTGCCCCAACACCACCCATGTAGCAGTGTCCAAGGGTGGCACCCCCTATGCCCTCTGTTGGGCCGCTAGCGACTTGTTAGTCGCTAAGCAGCGATGACTAATCCGCTAATTGCTAGTGGCTCCATCCCAACGGCGAGCTAGCTCACCAGTATTTTTTTTTTTTTTTATAATTCTACCACCCAAGATCGCATGGGCGACTAACGTCTAGCCCCAAGGGGGCTAATTTTTTTTCTTTTTTTGCAAGATAAGTAGAATTGTTTAAATGAGCATAAATTTTCGCTCGGGTGTCAGTTTTTGGCAAGCAACATATCGACAAAAAATTGGTTCTGAGTACTATCCAATGGTGTTGGTTTTCTTCTCATACTTTGCAGTCGATGCATTTTATTATTGTGTGAAGTTAGATCTACTATTTATGGCTCTCGAGCTCATAATTTTTTTTCATGATCTCTGATTTTCCATGATTTTTGCAATGTGGAAAGGTATTGAGGAGCTCTACATTACCATGCATGCACTTTTTTGTATCTATCCCAGGTTGATCATTATTTTAGTTTTTTCTCAATGGGTGTTCTAGAGATTACTTAAACATTTTGACAGTTGGGAGGGTGCTTTTTTATCTTTGTAGTTCATTTTAGTTCTACATCATTTATCCATCTAATTTTTCTTCGTGGATTCCAAGGTTGTACCAGTTTGTGAGTATTCTAATGTTCCTTGACATCGCATCTACTATTGCTTTATCATGATTATGCCTTGAGTCGTTCATTGAATCTCATATGGTTTCAAGTAAACATAACTATCTTTCCTTTCTTTCCAAATTAAGGATTCCAATTTTACTTCATAAGTGTGCTTCCAATGCTTCTTTGCAATAGGTTATCTCATTAGGGGGGGTTGTATGGTCTCTCTTGTCAGTATTATTGTATCTTTTGGGGAGGAATTTTGTACCAATGGGTTTTATCTTTTTTTCCCATTCATTGCATATGTACATGGGTACCTAACATGGCCTTGTAGACGAGACCCATTCATGATTTCATACTTCCATCCTTGCATTACTTGCATGTTTCTTATTCTCCCTAAGTTGCACTTAAGGGGAGTGTTGGTGTAATTAAATATTTAATTACACTTTATTAAGGTTACTTAGGTCCTAATTTGGCTTTCCTTTTAGGTTTTGCATCTTGCTTTATAAAATCAAGTTATCTCATGTAATTCATTACTCCCAATAATATTATTTGCACATATTTATGCAAATTGCTCTTGCATGTTTGATTTTTCTCTTTATAGAAGGCTAATTCAGGTTTTGCAGGTGATCTTAGTTTTATGGAGTTTATTGGGAACTCTAGTTGTTCTTAAGAAGAGGTCTAAACCTAAGTTGCACTAGGTTACATTAAACTTCAAAAATTTGGATGGTATGGAGTCTTGTGGAAAAAGGTTGAGTTATTGGAGAGATTTGAAGATGAGGGATTATTTGAGTCCATAGTTGTGGATGAGCTAGATTCTTGACATGTTGCAAGAATGTTATTTTTATGGATAGATAAATTCTTAATTGTGAGACAAGCTATAAATGGAGTGAGCATCGAATGTAAGAATAATAACTATAAATCATTTGAATAGGGTTCATGAGATTCTGAAATGACATGAAGGAAGCATTTTAGTCAAGAATTAAGGACTTCTTTATGGAGATTCATTGGGTTCATTTAGGGGTAATTTTCTCATTTTTGTAAGTATCCCAAGCATTATCAATTGTTCTTGACCTAGGTACATGAAGGATGAGTTAAGATATAGTGATTTTGAGAGTGCAAATATGATTATCCATCTAAATGGATCAAGCTAGTTGTCTTATCTCATGTATGTTGAGTATTGTGTGATATTATTGTATACATCTTTATGGAATTATGAAGTATGGTTTTGGGTTTGTTTTAGAATGTAGAATGAAGTGAGATAACTTGGTTTCATAATGGATAAATTGGTCTTAAGGAGGAGGTGTAGTTTGGGTTTTGATAAAAAAAATATTCATTTGGTATGATCATGGTGGGAGTCAAGATTAGGATTAAAAAGATGCATTTTTGGCACACACAGTACTAGGCCTCTCTTTTTCTAGGTGTCTATCTCATAGGAAAATCACCACATTTATCATGGGCCATATAAATCATATTAAAATTCTTACACAACCATTCGAGGCATAAACATTACTAACTATAATGTCACAAAATTACACCCCTACACAATTTCACATTACATAGCCCCCCTTTAGCTTAATAAAGACAACAATAGAAATCCCCTTTTTCCTTGCCTTCAAATTAATCCTTAACCACCTTTCTTTTTATCATTAAAGGAATTTTGGTTGGGGAGGCTTCTATGTCACGTAGACATCCATGCATAGTGTGAATGTCCTAACAAGATTTTTGATTTTCTTTCCATTGAGACATTACACTTCCACCTACCCATGAAGTGTAACACCCCCGAGGTGGCAGGTGCACCTAAAAACTTCCCTTTGCATGCCTATTCCTCTTTTAAAACTCATTCTTTCAATCTCATTCATTCTCATTCATTCAAATTTTTCTTGCAACTTCACACTCTCATTCTACACTCTTCACTCTTGCATTCTTTCTCTTCTACATCACTTATATACCATTGCTCTCAATCTCTATTGTACAATCTTGGCTCCTACTTTGTTATCTTAGCTCTCTCAAGTGTTGCACTCTCTTTCAGCTTTGTGGCTTGTCAAAGGGAGGGTAAATACTCATTTTACTTACATTATCGTACTTGTTTAGTGTTAGTGTAAATATTTATTTACTACACTGGCATAAGTTAACTTAGGTTATTTTAAACCTTAGGATGCATTTAATCTTTTTAGGGTTTCCTTTTTGTCACATGTTGTCACATGTTGTTAGATCAAGACACATGGCAACATCTTACTGCATCTTGTTTCTCACCCTTTCCTATATAAGGAGGGTTTTTATATCATTTTGGATCATCCCTTTTCCTCATCATTTTGAGAGGTCTTAATATCAAGCAAGCTCTTGCATATCCTCTTGTGGAAGATTCATCGTTGTTTTTGTAGGTGTTCCTGATTAGTAATCTTATTCAAGATTTCTAACATGGTATTAGAGCCATTCCTGCAAAACTCTTCCCAAATCTGAGGATTGAGTTATGGTTGTAAGATCTTCTCTGAGGTTGTCTCTATATTAGGTTTTCTCTGGAAGGTCACTTTTGGTGCATGTTGGAGGAAATCTAAGCTCATATCCGAGTGCAGGGCTGTCGAAAAAGTCAAAATCGACTTTTGTTTCGCCAAAATCCGACATTTTATGCCAAAGTTATGAGGATCTTAAATTTTGCAAGATTTGGAGATTGTAGACCTGCAGGAGCTTTTTCACCTCAAATCAACCACACCATCAGATCCAGAGAGCCCGAGAGATGAAGATCGACATATAACACGCCCATATTTGGCGTCTGCTGTTCGTGAGGCAAAAAAAATTTTACCTAGCAGGTCGTACGGCCCGCCAGGTACAGGGTACGATCGTGCAGAATAAAAAAAAATTATATATTCTGTAAATTTCCTTCGGCCTTTTTTTTGTTTTTTTCAAAAATCTAAAAATTGTAAAAAAATATAAATTAAATTTAAAAAGGAAAGTTTTCGGGAAATGACGTTCCGACGCCATCTCACCTCCAATCCGCCGACTGTTCCGGACGCATCTCTCGCCAACCGGTCCATCTTCCGGCACCCGTCACATTCGCCGACGCCGAGCATTCACCGCTGACCGCCGAACACTCACCACCGACCGCCGAGCTCTGACCGCCGACCGAGCACTCACCGGAGCAATCACCGCCGACCGAGCGCTCACTGCCGACCCCCGACCAGCTAAATCATAGCGCCGGTCATATCTACCACCGGGTGTTAAGCCGAAGGGGGCTTATTTATTGCCCCTGTTTAGCCTACAATACACACATTCAAGGCAGATTTTCTTTTCTTCATAACTTTTCACCAGAATATCGAAAAATGGAAAACGATATACCGTTGGAAAGGTCTCAACATCAACCTTTCAATGGTAC
The DNA here is from genome assembly GCA_007115665.2 of Sequoiadendron giganteum. NCBI lineage: Eukaryota > Viridiplantae > Streptophyta > Pinopsida > Cupressales > Cupressaceae > Sequoiadendron > Sequoiadendron giganteum. The sequence continues at coordinate 216,574,176 of CM021100.1, forward strand.
ACTCTATTTTTTGTTTTTATACTTCTATCAGATATACCATCCAATTGAACTAAAAACTCTCATTTAGGGTTTTGGAGGTGATACATTTTCAGTTTGTCGAAATTTCTGCAATCAGCAGGCGTCTCCTCTAGTCTAAAGGTCTCTGGTCTACATTGGATGTGAACCAACCTAATCTGACTAGGGAATATGAGAAGTTTCAACATCGGATCAAGAGTGAGGAGGCTATGGGACTGATCGCTCTTCATATCTCCAATCCACTATTTTTCCACATCGAGGGGTGTGATACTCCGAAGGCAATTTGGGATAAGCTCAAAACATTGTTTGGTTCAATAAGTGATATTCGGGCACTTCAATTAGAGTCAGAGATTGCTTCACTCTCAGTTGATACTTTTCCCTCTATTGATGATTACTTGGAGAAATTCAAGTCCTTGAGGACTCAGCTTGCAAGGTGCGGTAAGGACAAAACCGACAAAGAATGCATCTTCATGATCTTGTCTAAATTAAAAGGTTATTTTTCTTACTTTTCCACTTATTTTTATTCTACAATGGATGGACTTGGAAACAGTTTTGTTATGCCTTCATTTGAGACCTTCTGTGAGCGGTTGACTAGGGAGCAATCTAAACTCAACCAAGTTGATTCATCTTCAAAGACTCATGCTCTCATTGTAGCACCATCCAAAGGGAAGGGCAAGAATAAGGAAAAATCCAAGACAGGATTTGAATCATCACAACACAAGGCAGATAAGCCTCAGAAGGAGAGGCCCAAATGCAACTTTTGTAATGGGCTTGGTCATCATGAGGAGACTTGTTTTAAGAAGGAGATTCATGAACTGAGAGAGCTTCTCAAGCATCTTAAAATCACTCTTCCCTCTTCTTCTGTCCTCTCATCCCCCTCTCCTCCACATGAAGAATCATCTTCAGGTACTGCTGCAATTGTCTCAACTAAGAAACCAGGCAAGGGGCATGCTTTGATCACTACTCTAGTTAAAAGACAGGAAGGTTGGGTCATCGACTCAGGAGCTTCAAGGCACATCACCTATTCCACGAATCACATTCTTTGGGAGACTATGCGTCCTCCAGAGTTTGATAGAATGTTCACTGCCAATGCATACATGGTTCATTTTGCTGCAATTTGTGATGTTACTTTGGATGGGAAGTCTATTGCTAATGTTGTTTATATTCCACAAATGGCTCATAATCTACTTTCTATTTATCAGCTTGCTCAGGAGGGTCTTAAGATTGAGTTCACATCTGATCTAGCTATCATCAGGGATCAGTTTGATACTCTCATTTCCTATGGTGAAGTTGATCATCACTCTCGAGTGTATAAGTTCACCAAGTTTTGGGATCGGACTCCATCCTTTCCAGCATCTCCAGATTCCAAGGTAGGAAGCAGTTCTCCTCCCCCTCGCCAGGGTTGTGGTGGTTGGATTGATTTGGCTCTTCTTCCGGCATCATCTACCACCTCCTCTCCATTGAGATTTGTTTCAGCAGAGCAAGGCTCATCCATCTCTTCCGACTTGTGGCATCCAGATGGGTTCACAACCGGTCTTGCTGACTTGGCTTCTCATTTCTCCACAGTTTTTGAAGACATCCTTGAGGGGACCACTCTCCGTTATGGGGGGGATATCTAGTCTCCTAATCTTTTTTTTGTATTCATGTGATGGTTGTCCTTGGGGGGATGATGTTGAGTCCTCCAATCATCACCTCTTTGCTTTTTATCTCCTTTTCGGAGAGGGGTTTTCTTCCCACTGGGTTTTCCCCTTTTCTCCATTTAGTGGGAGATTAGTTGCATTTTCATCCTATGTACATGGGTACCTAATATGGCAATCAGCCGGGACCCATAATCATCATGCATAGTCATTGCATTTTCTTTTCCTCCCTAAGTTGCACTTATGGGGGGGTGTTAGTGTAAATATTTATTTACTACACTGGCATAAGTTAACTTAGGTTATTTTAAACCTTAGGATGCATTTAATCTTTTTAGGGTTTCCTTGTTGTCACATGTTCTTAGATCAAGACACATGGCAACATCTTACTGCATCTTGTTTCTGACCCTTTCCTATATAAGGAGGGTTTTTATATCATTTTGGATCATCCCTTTTCCTCATCATTTTGAGAGGTCTTAATATCAAGCAAGCTCTTGCATATCCTCTTGTGGAAGATTCGTCGTTGTTTTTGTAGGTGTTCCTGATTAGTAATCTTATTCAAGATTTCTAACATTTAGTAGCATATTTTCATCCTAAATGTATTGTCTCCTTTATCTCATCAATATTTCTCATCCATCATCTATTTCTTTATCTACTTGTCTTCTTGGCTATTCGTGGAGGTCACAACACAAAAATGGGGGTTTTTACTAAGGAAAACCTTGATACAACCTCAATAATTTTTAGATCATCATCGTGTGTGTAGGTTGTTTGTAAGGAACATTGCAGGAGGTTGCAAGGTAAACCCACAAGACTAGTTTACAGTTCTATTGAGAAAGAATTTTTTTTTTTAAAACACCCCCATGGAAAAAATTTTGGTTTTTGGGGGTTTGAATGAACATTTGGTTCGAGCAAACCCAAAGGGGATTTGCTAGAATCCCCCTTTCATAAAACCCATTAAATGTTGGATCCCACCATTCCTAGGAAAAAACCAAAAGGAAAGCTTTGTGGAAATGGGGTTCACTCGAACCCTAGTTTGAGTGAACCCAGGTTCGAGCGAACCTCCAAGGGGGGTTCACTCAAACACCCATTTTCCCCACTTGTCCCCCTCTAGCACCAAAAATCTCCAAAAAATTTCCCTTTGAAGCTCGAGTTGAGGATGAAAATGGAGGAGACTTCACATACCCAACTAGATAATGGTAGTCCTCAGAACGAGCTACCCAACAAATATAATTTTAATATGTTTTAGTTTTATTATGTATTTTTTTTTTAGTTTGATTAAACATAGGTTTTCATTGAAAATCAAGCTCTCTATTTTGCACAAGTGGAAAAATAGCAGATTATCAAAAAACAATTTGAAAAATATTAGTGCACTAGATATTGATGTCCTTGATCCAAAAAAAATAAATTTCGATACATACAAAAAAAGTTATGTTGTATATGGTATGCCTATGTTTGAATTGTAATTGGTTTGAATTCGAAACTTGATTAAGGAAAAAATATTCAATGAAATTCTATGAAACCAATTCCATGCACTAGATATCATAGTTAAAAGTCTAAATTCGAAAAAATTAGAATTTTATCCTTCATGGAAAAAAAAGTTATGTTGTATACAGTGAGCATCACTCCTTAAAAATGGTGTTTACTGAAAAAAACTTGTTTTCGAAGGAGATGGAAAAATAAGCGCAATCTGATTCCAAAAAATTTTAAAAATATATATTTAGAATCTACAGACAAAATTTCACAAATCACTAGTTTGCATCATCTTTCCTCATGGTTTAGCTGCTCTAGGTGTCTGAAAGTGAAGATTTAGTTAGAAAAAATCAGTTCAGAGTCTAGTTTGGCCAAAAATTGTAAACCAGTATTGTGGGATCACCATGGGACATAGTGTTGTTTGTGAGTCTATTTCTCTCTTTCATCTCTTTTCATTTTAATTAGTTCAATTAGTATACTTGCATATATTGTATTCTTCTTCTTGTAATTTCCTTCATTTTAACATTCTATTAGTATTAGAAAACATTTGGATTTTGAATTATGAAGAGACAGTAGACTCTGTGTGTTTATGTCCACAAGCTCTATTTTTGGTCCATACAAGACCATAGTGTGTTGTGGGGATGTCTGCACGTTGTGTTGTTGTCCTCTAGTCAAGATCTCGTTAGCTTGTCCCTGAGACCTTTGTAGTCTACTCTTTCAATCCTCAAAGTCCCTTTTCCCAAACTCTGTCATACAACATAAAACATTGAAAAAAAATCTCTTTTTCCCATTTTCTCATCTTTCTCACTTGAGCATAGCCTTTGAGGTAATTGAGGACTATTCGATCCCTTTAGACTATTTTTTTTGAGACTTGGGAGTAGCAAATATCCTCTACATTTTGGTGAACCCAACATGAACCCTTCCTCCCTATTCTTTATGCTGAAAATTTGTATTCTCTAGTGTCAAGTAGTGTATTGGGTAGTGTGTTGTGATGCTCTTTTATGATTTTTACAACCTAATCCACCACCTCTAGGCACATAGTTAAAAGGAGTTAATGAAATTTAGATATAGGATCAAAAAGTAAGTTCAATCCTCCTTATCAAGGTCTGATGTTTGAAGAGTTCTCTATGGGGCTCTCAATCGGTTATTCCCCTCATGTTAAAGTTCAAATGCATACCCTGCTAGCCTCTCCTTCCAATTTTTCTTCCCCCATTGTTGAGGAAGCTGCTCTCTTCATCCCTACTAATCAGATTCAATATTTAGAGGAAAGACTCGAAGACTTTGAAGCATTTTTAATAAAAGAAAATACCTACTCTAAAGTCACTCTTGTCCTTAACGGTTTGAGGAATTTACTAATTATTTATTGTAGAGGTTTGCAGCTTCTCCACAGAATAATGAACATTGTAGAGACCCATGTACCCTCATACACCTTTGTCTTGGTTAATTTCCAATATGTGCAATCGAAGATCACCGGTCATCAATTGAATGTTTTGATACCTGGGGTGTGTGTATACATGGTGGACATGGGTCTCTTTGTTACTATTGTTCCTGCTACTGATAATGTCAATATTGAATCATAAGAAATTCCTAGAATCAAATTGAGCTGAGTTTCCTTGCACTTCAAGATTCCTACATATAAGACTCAAATCCCTTCCATTTCTGGTCCGTCCACTTCTACCTCTGGTATTGCAACTATTCAACCCCCATTGATGGACCCCGTCTTCAATGCACTCTAGTATAAAACATGGGGTTGATACATTCTCAGTTGGAAAACTTGGCCAATACTAGTTCTCAACCTATGTTCCAAACCTACTATCATCATAGCCCTTTATCTTTTGCTATTTTAAATACTCCCATCCTTTGGGGGTGGAGATTTCTAAGTTCAACAAGTATAGTGGTAGAGGAGACCCATAAACATGTCTCATCTTTCAATGCCATGTGTATTGATTTCTTCCACCTTGATGCTCTGTTATCAAAACTATTCTTGCAGTCCCTCAAGGAGGTTGTCTTGGAATGGTATTGCTTGCTCTCTGACAACTCCATCTTCTCTTTTGACCAACTAGTGAATTATTTTCTCCAACAATTCTTGGAAAATATCAGATTGAAGGTCGCCTTTACTGACCTTGTTCAATTTAAGAAAGGTACACATGAGAAAGTCACTGATTTTATTATTTTTTACCAATCCTTATTTCCCATATGTCCTATCCCATTCCAGATTTCAACATGTAACATGTGTTCATCAAGAACTTGTTGTGGATATTATGAGAAGAACTTCTTCTAATGAAGCACCCCTCCTTTTCCCATCAGTGTGTTGCCTTGCATGATTATTAGCAGACGATTGTATAGTATGAGTGTTCCTCCTTTTCCTCCTATCTATATTTCCATTTAGCCATGTCTATCTCTAGAGAATCAAAGAAAAACAAAGCAGTAGCGAACATGGTCACTATTTGTACTAATAAAATTATATAGGAAGAGATTAAATTATATAAAATTGTCAAAATCCTATACAAATATCTTATAAAAGTTATTAAAAGATGGTATAATTTCTATCCTAGAGGTATGACCTCTTTCTGAGCCTTATCCCCAATGGTACGATGCACAAATATTTTTCCTTGATATCATAAAGTAGTAGGTCATGATACTGAGCAATGCATACATCTTCGACATGTAATCCAAGATCTCATCGATGATGGTCCCATATAACTCAATGGTAAAAAGAAGAATTCCAACAAGTCTATAACAAAAGCTAACAGTTAGCTATAGATCTACACAAATCCCTTTCTATCCCATTCTGCAAATCATGTAACTCATGCTTCTTCTTCTGAGCCTAGTCCATCCGATTATGTGAACATGGTCTCGTTCACCTATGTTACTCCTCCTTTGAGTTGAGTGAATACAACACCTGATATTACATTCAAATTGTTGGTGTTTTTTCTTGTAAACCAGGTTTGTCTCCTAATCTACCTATGGAATTGCCAAATTTCCAATCAAGGGCAGCTCGGAGGACTTGGACCAACTGACGAGGGTTTAATATTCAATAACCTCCTACACTTTGGGCTCTGCAAGACCCGGGAGGGTGATCCCTATAACCTATTTATGATCTCTGCACCAAACTCATAAAAATGTTATTAAAATTTCACAGATGATCTCATTTAATAGCTCAACAGAATGAGACAAGACTAAAATGAACTGGCCATTCATCAGTAACATCAACCATTTGGAGCACGAGATAGTAATAACATCATTTCATAACTTATGAAAGTCATTTTAAATGCAAGTTGGCAGCAAGCCCTAAACTGAAGACATACAGAAACAGGTCTCGCAAATTCATGCAACTTAGATCAGTGCCATATAAAATTTGGGAGTCAAGTTTACGAACATTCAGAAAATAACAACAGGTTCAAACACATAACATATATAATCCATGGCAATACTACATTACAATATTGTCAATCCCTATCCCAGCTCAATACTTCTTACCAAATCCTATTACAAACACACCCACCCATGATTCTATCCAAGCATTTTAATTAATTCTTTGAATTAAAGCCAAAACATAAACATACTCATCACAACAATGAGATGAACATCATAATCCTTGATTATTTTATCCAAAATTATGATATGTTTGTATACAAGAGAGACAAGAGCTCGAAATATAACGTCATATCTCAAATGCTAGTACTGTTATGAGCATCAAAATTTCATAGACATAGCACCCATTACAAGAGAAACCCAGACCTAAAGTTTGCCTTATCATTCATAGACAAAATTCTTACAATCTGTTCTGCAACTAGACCTAGACTCGACCTTCAAAAATATCTGACTTGCCAACCCTTACTTCTGGCCTTGAAATCCTGCTTATAGAAATGAAGGAGCAAACAAGCATCGGGCCAGAAGTTACACATGTCATCAAACAATAGGACTGCAATGAGCCCATTCAAAACCATGATGAAAATACTCAGCCGAGCAGCATCTTTTCGTTGATTCTGTCCACTACACAATAGCTGTTGCATTGGTTACACCTCAGAACTTGTGCCTCAAAACTGTCATGGAATCCTAACCATAATTAGTTACATTATAATTGCTGAGTTGTCACTCTCCGGTAGTAGATACCACTTTATTCCTCCTCTGCCAAATATTTATCCACCCAAATCTCATATTCTTCATCTATGGGCCAATTAAAATCCACCACCTTTGTTACCTTACTATTATGAGGTGTGAACTTTACTGCAACCTGGTTGGCTTCTCTCTCAAATGACTCAAGAAACGTGCTAGTATCAATTATTTTATCTATACTACTTACTAATAGGTCATGATCTGAGTCATCACAAATCAATTTGATTTGTGCAGTAATAACTTCCTCTGCCCTTTCTTGCCACTGTTGAAGTGCCTTGATGTTTCCTTGTGCATCTAATATATCTGGCAAAAACGTATCACTCCAATCATTAAAACTTTTCACTAATTCTCCAATTTTCCTACTCAAGTCATCAGGTAGGGCCTGGAATCCCTTCAATGATTTCACAATACCTTGAGTAGGTTTTAATGATTGAGGCCTGTTATTTGTATCAAACTTGGAAGCCCTTAACATAATGTCCAAATCAGTGGCCCGAGGGATCCACTTCTCAACCAGGGGCAAAACAATATCCCGATCCCTATTAATATTTTGTAAACCTGTCAAGAATAAAGAATATAAAGAATGGACAGATGGCAGCTTAGAATCAATCTTCTCATTCAAATGTCTCAATACAATATTGACCACCTCATTGTGTTTAGCCATGACATTATTCTCACTAGCCTTTAGGGTGGCCTATAACTCTGTGATCTTACTCATCATTTGCTTTTTGGTAGGGTCCACAGAGTATTCCATTTCCTCTTCAACCGGCCCTAGCACATGACTAGGATCTGATGTCTGAATTGGGGATTCAGGGATAGAAATGATTGGGACAATAGGGGGTAATGACCCCAAAGTAGTAGGTGTTTCTCTGATAGCAGGAGCATTTGAAGATTCTCCTACCTGTCCATACCTCAACCTATCTACTTCAGATTGTAACTCAACATTTCTCTGTTATATCTTACTGTATTCCCCTATTATTACATTGTACTTCTCCATCAGATTCTTCCTTTCAACCTCTTCCCTTTCTGCTGTTTTCTGGGCCAATTTGGCCACATTCAGTGTCAGGCTTGTGGCTTCTGTTACCGAAGTTTCAGAAGCTCTTTTGATAATGAGCCCTCCTCTTAGATTTGGGCTAATATCTGCTACATTAGGCTTTCTGCCCTGAGGTGCCAATGCCCATATGGCTAATGTTTCATACTCTTCGTTGAAGGCAGAGTCCTACAGAGCTGCCTTAACCTCTTCTTCACTGCTCTGCATTGGATGTTTGGACTGCATGATGGTACTGAATGCCACAACATCGCCTATATCCCATTCAGGGAGGAGTAAGACACCTGCTTGTGTCACCAATTTTCTACCTTCTTCAGGAGTGATGCTTTTGAATTGCTCCATCAATTCAGCCTTTACTTCATCATCATTCTCCTGGTCTGACCTGTCAGGTCTTGACTCCCTCCTGCTCTTGCATTTATCCTGATATTCTTCTAGCTTTGTTCTCCAAATCAGTTGCAAGAATATAGGGGTTTTAACAAAGGCATCATCATCCATGAATGCCTTGCAAGCTTCCATTCTAGCATCCTATACATACTGCCCCATTATATCCATGTCAGTAAGCACCAATTGTGCTGATCTGGGAGGAGAAGGGATGCCGACCTGCATTTCCTGATCAGTTATAATGATTTCATCCACCAGAACCTCTTGTGGCTCTTCAATCCTTTGCCTCTTAGGGCTTGGCTCTAAGGGTAGCTCCACAGGATCCCTATTTGGTGGTGAATCCAAATCTATAATTTTTATGCCAGCAAGTTTGCTAGTCCCATGTTTCGGCAGTGATGATGCTTTCATTACTCATTTTCCTTTTCTGTTTCCTGCCTCCTCATCACTGCTAAATATCTTTCTTCCTCCTATATAGAGGTCTATCCACTGCTGGCTACTAAGTTGGTCTTGTTTCCTCAGGTCTCACCTCTTATTCCTAAATCCCCAAGTCCAATTCTAAACTGGCCTTCTTAGACCTCAGGATATTCATGATTTCTTTAAAATTACTCATTAAGAAGTCAATTCTTTTGTAAAATGGAGTGAACTCCATCAATGAATCATATCTTGGATCCAGTTTGTGCACCATGGCCAGCATTTTCTCATATGCAATCCATTTCTCCTTATTCAATTCTTGCTAGTTCAAATCGAACTCATTTCTTATCAAGTCCTTAGGGAAATTGAAAACATGGATGAATTTGGCACCCTTAATCTTCTGCCTAAAAAGGGAAAAGAATCCCTCAGGGTCATGTTGTCTTTTGGATCCATGTTTCAAGTGGTACTTATCAAAATAACGGTCAAAATGGACCCATCCTCCCTTGGAAAACACAAAGTCAGAGACCACTGTATAATCAGGGAACAAAGTCCCTTTTGCTCTTCCTATCAAATTCTCCTCATGGATGCAGCCTAACTGCCACATCACCTCTGCAAACCCCATCCTTGATGGCACATTATAAGGGAGAATATGAGGAGCTCCCCGAAAACCATAGATCCTCAAAACAATACTCACAGGGTACAAAATAATGTCACCCCAATTGTGGCAGACCTTCAAGTCAGGCTTCCTCATTTTAGATCTGAGGAAATCATGCAAGTCCTCCGGAATCCTTGGCACATTCACTACCAATCTAGCCCTGAGCCTAGAGGCAAAGCAATTATCAAACTGCACAAAACTAGCACCTCCCTTTTCACCAGACATATCTGCACTCTAGGCCTATACTGGGAGTCTTTCTCCATCTACATCTCGCCTCAGCTCCATCTTCTCCGAGAAGAAGTCAGCATTCTCATGCAAAAACATGTGCATTAACAAAGAGTACCAAAAGAAAGGAGTGCCAGAATCTCCATTGTGCAACTTCAGCAACCCCTCATGCATCCTTTCAGCAAAGAATGAAGCATAATCATATATCACAAAAAAATTGGGGTGCTGGATCTGAGCGCCCATGAACATATAGGCAATGAGAATCACAGTGTTAGGGTTGAAACCCATGATTTGGCAAAGTGAGTAGAATGTTGCCAAGAAATGATCAGCAAAGCAACTTAGCCTAAAAGGCTCCCTATCAGTTGGGCTGATGTGAATTGTAGAACTGCCTGCCCTAGCCAGATGAGGAGGAAGCAATCTTGACCTAAAGAGAGGCTGAGACTTGGCATACTCCTGCTTCATCTCCTCAAAATCAATCTGAACTAGGAATGAGCTATACTCACTCAAATCAAAGACCTGCCGAATTGTATCTACATTTACGTTCAACAAAACGTCGCCATCATTATCCCTGACGATTCTTGTGACAGGGTCATATCTTGTAGATATTGCCCTAATTAGGTCAATATCCAGGAAGACATTGGGTACTACTAGCTTCCCCATGTCGTATCTCCAACCGTTAGAAAAAGGGTGAGATACATTACGCTGCCCATACCACCTTCTAAATAGTTTCAAGCCCGTCATAGGTACTCCGGCATCTGAAATGTTGTAATCTTTGCATCTGAGTCCCTCACCTAGGGCTGTCCCGTTCATCAAAATCAAACCCTTCTTCTTGTCATTTGTTGACAGAGGGAGCTGGTCCAAGAAATCATCATAAAGATTTCTGTGTATGTAGTCAATTCAGCCAGAATGCTGCTTTGGTGGTGCCATTTTAACAACTAGGGTTTTCTCAACAAATGAATTTTGCAAACAAACCAAAACTACCCATAACGAAATTACAATAGAGCTTATACTTTCACAATTCAGCAGGAGCAGTAACCCTAGAATTGTAACCAATAGAAATACCAATAACACAATACAATTCTCCTTTTGAATCACAAGTGAGCAGAGATATGGGCGGGAGAAAATAACTTACTGAATTCGCGCCACACAGAAAAGCAAACCGTGCTGAAAATACTCTGAAAGCTTTTACTTTGGCTCTGGATCACTTCACAAATATCAGAATGAACTTATGGCGATGTGATCATGCACTTAAGTACTCAGGAATGATGAAAATAGTTGAGCAGATGTCTAGTCCGCCATTAAAGCTTGCTTGTGCGCCGCGCCAACAACCTCAATCGTATTTGATGCAAGTTTAAAACCTGGTCGTCGATCTCATCTTTCTGTCAGGCCATCGAACGGCTATCTTCAAAAAAGATGACAATATTTCCATGTCATCGCCAAGGGCCCACCATAAAACGTAGCTTCAAAGAGTACACGTGGCACTCGCCCGCGATATCGCGATCACTAAACCCCTCTTGGTTTAGGATCACGCAATAGCGGGCAACCATCGATCCTCATCATCCATGATTTCAACGATCAAAGCAGGAGGAAGCATTAATACATATTTGTCGAGCAGCTTTATGATCACGATTAAGATATCACCGTTGATTTCAAGCACGTGCATTTCTCATGTGGTTTAGTAACCTGCCAGATAGCGCTCTAAGGTTTAATGCATAAATTAATCACTTTATTTGCTTTCTTCGGTACTTGTAGCTTAAGACACGTGGCGTCCACCCATGATATCGCGATCACCCAAGAGCCAGTAGTGACGTCATCGCGGGATAGCGGGCAATGGTCAAGATCAAACCAAAGCAGATCGACGGTCGGTACAATACCCCTGCAAACATTAGAATACTTAGAAAATATTAAGGGGAAGGGGATACCGCCTAGGGAAACGACAGTCAATGCCATAAGGTTGTTCATAAGAGATAAAGCACGGACCGGCTAGACTTAGGTGAAATAAAAGATTAGCTGAAAAATAAACATTTAACATTAAAAAGGGGGCCACGCCTAGACGACCGCATAAGACATAAGTTGTTCTTAAAGGACTCCTTCAAAAAAGTAACAACGAAATAGACCCAACCCAACCATAGGATAGAAGGTCTCATGGAAGCAAGGCATAAGTCTATTTTTTAGACACTCTCCAAATAACCAAGCAGGCCAGCAAATAATGGAAGATCAAGGACTTGAAATATTAAGTTCCATCACAAATCATGTGACCTACCTTTAAATAAGGATCCCTCTCTATTGTATATACCAACCTGTATTAATGATAATGGCATAACTAGTGTTATGGTTGAATTTACGAGGTGAGTCAATGTTATCATGCAAGAGACTATTTTTATAAATAACTTGCATAAGGATAAATACAAGGAGTTGTAGACCACGCTTCACACACACAATGGTATTTTATTTCCTCCCATTGGTTCCATCTCCTTATCAATCCTAGTTGGACCCAAAACTCTCGAAGCACCATTTGTTGTGATACCAAAGTTTGACCTATTTGGAGCGATACAAAGCATTCCATGGATGGTCTACATGAATGTGGTACCCTTCATTATCCAAAAATTTATGAAATTCCCTCATGAGGGCATAATGTACACTATCCATGATACTGGGTATAAGCTACTTATGTCACGTGTGGACTTCTTCCTTAACCATTTTTGGCCCACCCTAGTTGGACCCTAGAGGAGACATATTATACAAATATTACTTTAGGTAAAATGCTTGGGGCTCAGTCTCTAATGGCACCTTTTCACCTTCCCTTCACGTGATCTCTCTAAAGGATTCCATGTGTGTGTAGCATGCTTCTTCCTTTGCCCATCCAAAGGCTAAGGACAAGAAAGCTATTGTCCATGGACCTTACCCTTCTTCTTATATAGCATCCCAACCTTTGGAGGTGTCTTTTGTTCCTTCTACTATGCTTGGAAGAGGAAAGGGAAAGGAACCCATGTTGTGGAAGTCCAAACCTCAAGTTTTTTAACTCTCGGTATTGCCCACCTTCTCCCAAACCACTCTCTATGGCAAGGGGAAACAACCCTATGGATTTTTTCCTATGTATTAGCCTCTAAGGCCTCCGCCCATCCCTCCACCTACCCCTAAGGTGGATAAGGAGAAGAGACTCATCATTGAGACCCCCACTCCGATATGTGTTCCTCCTCTCGTCCCTCCTCAAGAGATGTATCTTTTTTTTATGAAGGCTACAAAAAGCACTCCTATAATGGAACAAGAACCTCCAAAGTCTTCTCATCCTACCCTCCCTAGTACCCATAGCCACTGCAATCACCTTGCACAAGACCAGAAGTGTCATCACTATGTCTTAGCCCGAGACTGTGAGGCTTTGCAAAAGACTCAGTGGGACCCTCCTGTCTCTAGCCCTTTTCTTACTACTATCTTTGCTTCTACTCCTATATCTTCTTTTGTTCCCATCACCTTTGTTCTACTCTCAGTTTCCTTAGTGAACCTTGATGAACCTAAACCTAAATGGTGCAATTTTTTATCACTCCTATGAATCTGCCTTTAATTACCTCTCCTCCTAATCTTCCTCAATTTCCAAAGTTTGTTAACATGCCTCACACCAAGGTTGTGTCCTCTATGTCCCATTCTCCTTCTCCCTCTTTTGATTCCACTATGAGGACCTCCCATCCTCTGTTGAAACATAAGTTATAAAACAACCTCACTTCCAACAAAGGTTGCAAAACATCTTTTGAACCTCATCTATCTTGTTTTGTGTTAGCTTGCACCATCCTTGTGAAGGAGAATGCACCCCCTTCACCTCAGTTTTTAACTACCCCTTTTTCAAAGGTTGGCACTAATTTTTCGATTTCTCATCATCCTCCCACTCATTCAACACACTTCACTTTGAAGAAGTTTATTTTTGACTCATTGGATGATATTTCAACTTTTTCCTTGATCTTTGCAATATCAATGACTTTAGTCTCACATGAGCTTAGTTATAAATACCTCGAGGGGGCTTCTTCCTTGGCTATTATCATAGGTGAGTTAGTTGGAACCACTCTTATTATCCCCCCATAGGTTTTTCTTCCCTCCCCTTCCAATTTTCTAGATTGGGAGCAAGATGACTTGTTGGAGGTGTCAAATTAGAGGGGTACCTCTTCTACATCTTTAGATCATACTGGTTTGTTTGTTTGCATTCTCTTGTACTTGTTTATTTATGTTTTGTGCTCTCACCTAGAGGACCCTTGCTACCCTTGTAGATGTTTGGATACAAGATAGAAACTTTGTTGTGCACTTCTATTTGTCTCATCATTCTTCTATTTGTTGTACTCTTTTCTTTGAATCACACTGGGAATGATGCAAAGCGTGGGGGCATTTATGCTTCTTCCATGTTGAATCAAATTTTTGTATTTTCTTCATGTGTTATTTTTCCTATTCTAATCTATCTGGGGGTGATAATAATTCATACATATTATACTATACTTATCTATCTATATCTATGATTATATTTCACCCCAAATAATTAGATCCCTTGTGATCTTGATTTCTTCATTTATGTTATTTTAGTGATGTTGTGCATTCTATGTGTTATCTCTCATGTGACATCCCAGGAATACATCTTGCTATGTGTTCATGTCACAACATCTCTTCTCTTTCTCTTCTCCTTAGAATGGCATATGCTCCTCTGCATAACACACATCATTCTAAGGGGGGGCCATCATATCCTCTTATTTCTAAAAAAATCAAAAATTTGTATTAAAAATTTATGTCTTGATATCTTATGTCTCGCCATCTAGTTGAAAGGAAATATGGATCCACCCAAGATAATTTTCACATAACACAAATAGAGAAATGTGTGTAAAAAAGTATTCAAAATCCATATGCAAAAGAATATACAACATACCATCAAAGATGACGCAAGATATAGCCTCGAAAAACCCTTAAGAGGGAATAATTAAGCCTCCAAAAGCATCCATCACTCATGTATTATTCAAAAATAAAGATTACAATACATCTTCAATGTCCTCCATGAACACCTTTGAAACATCAAGCCCTCTACAAGAAATCCATGTGAAAAATCATGTAACCAATAAGTATTTTTCCTCTCATGCCCTTTATGACACTTTCCAAAGAACTTGGAGACACATAATAACAACTTAGGATACCAATTATAATGTCACCCATCCTAAAAATCTATTTTTTAAATTTTGCCTCAAGGGAATTTTGTTGTTGGTCAAAGTCAAAATTTCCTTTATGGACATCCGATCTCATAACTTTTTACAACAATATTTGATCTTCATGATTCGTGTGCCATTGGAAAGGTATTTAGGAGCTCTAAATTTTTATTCATGCACTTTTTCCAGATTCAACCTTAGGTATCTTTTATTTAGATTTGTGCATTTTTTCATTTTGGTTGATTATTTGGACATACTGCAATCTAGAGAAGTTTTTCCACTTGTGAAGGCTTCATTTTCAGTGTAGATCATATTGGGAAAGGTCAATTTCAGTTTGAGGATATCATTCTAAGATATATTTTTAAATTTTCAATCTTTGATCCATCTTGGCATTCTAAATCTGGAACACAATTCCGGTATTGTAAGCACACTACATATAAAGTTCCACATCATATTATTGGGGAAATTATTGATTGATGATTTTTTTTTTGGGGGAGGGGGGTCTCTTGGTGTATTATTTTGATTTATTTGCTTGTACTCTTATTTTTTCCATTGATCATTTGAATATTTCTTTGCTAACAAAGTACAACTATTTAACATGCCAAATGCAGCATGCATGGAGTATACTAATGAACAAAGGTCACTCTCTATATGTTGAAAATAAGGTAACTGAACCTACAAATGTATATAAGAAGATAAAATGGATGATTGAACATACCAAAGCTCTTGGATGCCTTTGTAAGCTAGTGTCTCAAGATTTTTTGTTTCAAAGTGAACCAGGCAAGAATTATCATAAGGCTTGGGACAAATTGAAAACTTTGTATGGTACTACAGATGAAGTAAGAGGCTATTAATTTGATAATGAACTAATGAGCCTCAATCCTAAGAAATTTTACAACATCCAAGACTACATCACTAAGGTTAATGATCTAGGAGAGCAATGTAAAGCATGCCAAATTGATAAGGACATTTAGTTAGTCTATAATACATTGAACAAACTTGGTCCTAATTATGTTGCTTTGTTTCTAGATTTGATACTCATAGGTTGATGATGGGGTTTGTATATACTATACCTTCATTTGCATCATTTTCTAAGGTGTTAATACGTGAGCAACAAAATCTAATCTCAATAGGTTTCATCAAGTCTTCTAAATCTTAGGCATTGTTGGCTAGTTAGGTGAAATAATTTGATGCAGGAGCATCCAGGGTGTAAGAGCAATCTCGCATCACCCAAAAAAATGTTGTTTCTTTTTCAATACGAGCTAATTTTGGTAGTGTTACTATTTTAGTAAGTTTGCATTTATGCATAGTTGGATACAAAATCTTACATAGACCTTCAGAATTGTAAATTGAAGCCAATGGCAAAGAAATCACTTCAATACGATTTGTCATTTGAGAGATATTATATAAATTTAAATTTTTGAAAATCCTAGTAAAATATTTGAAGTCAATTTTGAGGCACTTAGAGGCTCCATATGGGCTTGAAAATTGGTGGAAAACAAAAGTAGTTAACCTTTAGGCCCTACTTTTTGGCAAAATATTTCTCAAGAGCTTTATAAAAAGATATGATAATAGAAAATCCGACGATCGGATCAAAAATTTTGAGCCCGTGAAGTTGTACTACCAAAATTAATAAAATTTTGAAATATCTTCTTGAGGAAGTTACACTTTCCATAAAATTCTAAGGTGGTTACACCATCCAAATAAAGTATGTGAAAGGGGACTACAAAAGAGAGGCCAGAGTAGTGTAGATGGTGGCTTCGATTTGCAGATTTGCAGATTTATGTAATTAGAAATCCCATGTGATGGCAAAAATAATGTTGTAATTTCATTTTCATTTCAGTGGTAATAAAAAATATTTTCTCTCCTTCTTGCATTTTATTTGTACCATTATCTATTGTTTTTGTGAATTTTATATTGTAAGGGGAGTACCCCTCATCAAAATTAGAACATGCTGATAAGAAATAGAAGAAACCAAATAAAAATCTACATTTAGATAAACCAAAATAATAAATCCTCTTCCAAAGATAAATCATATAAGAATGAGAATTCTACTTGTTAATATTATAAGAAGCTTGGGCATGATGAACATTTTTATTATAAGAAGGATCTGGATGAGATGAAACATATAAAAAAGAATCAAATTGATTTTTTGTTCTAGAATTTTTGAGTCACCTTCTTCTTCTTCTTCAAAATTTTCTAAAAAGGAGATGAATTTTATATTTGGGAGCATCTCACCATATGGAATATTCACATTCTATATTCTCTTCTTTCGAGCCTTGTATTATGTCTCCTATTTTGATAGGAAATAATACATACATGAGTATAATTGGGAAGGGACCTATTGCCATTGGGGAGGGCACTTTCAATGATGTTTTGTGTGTACCTCATTTGATAAACAATCTTCTTTCCATATATCATATTACACATGGTAGAAAAGGGAGGACCGTGGAGTTCACTCATGATTCATTCATCATTAGACTTGGAGAGTAGAGAGATTCTTGCTATTGGGATGGTTAATATTTCATCTTGGTTGTATACCTTTGTAGATTTTTATTTTGATGATGATATTATTCATTCAAATGTTGATCATACTTCTAGTATGAATCTAGATTTAGAGGAGAAATTTGGCTTCTTGAAATTAGAAGTTCTCACATAAAATCCTGTTCTTGAGCCTTTTACTTCATATCCTCTATATTCTATTGTATTTTATGATGCTAATGTTAGCAAAGGTTTGGCATCTTATGATTTAGTGTAGCAGGATCAACATCATCTTCTAGCTACATCTACTTTGGATGCATATTTGAAAGATATTGGTGGGTTGTTTGTTGAGTCCCACATTTTAGATTTTTGATACACCATTGATTACATGCATCTCCTCTTTGATGGAGATGATTCTTATTTAGTAATTGTGAGCGAATATTATGACCCTCTTGTTCATTCTCTACATGATCACCCCTTTCAGTTTGAAATGAGTGTGGATACTTTTGTATGGAATTTTGAGGTGGCTTATTGTTTTTTAGAGGGGGATCTTTATCTTTGGAGTGTGTTCTACATCCATCTCTAGGATATTTTGGATTGAAATGTTCAGTTGTGTGGCCTAGAATGTGTGTTTGAAGTATGTCAGCTTTTAGCATCAACATGAAGACACTTGAGGGTATTTCAAAGATATCACATATCATTCTTCTTTCCACATCTTTATTTCAACAATGGAAAGAAATCTTGCATATCATCTTGGTGTTGCTTCTTCCTAAGGGGAGGAATGTTGTTCGATGAGATTGGATCATCTTGAACATTTAAGGTTGAGCTTCTACCATTGTAGGAGACTCACCATTAAGGGGGGCTGCATGGTATCTCTTCTTCTCTCTTATAGGGAGTGTTTCTCCTCACATGGGGTTTTGTCCCTCCCATGTATCATTGATAATATTTTGTATTTATCTCTCTTTTGGGGATAATTTTTGTCCCACTAGGTTTTCTCGTTTTCTTCATTTGTGAGAAATTACAGTGCATATATACATGGATACCTAATATGGCCTTGCATTCGAGACCCATCTTGACATCATTGCATAATAATAGACTCCCGAATTTGTACTTGAAACATAAAAAAGGTGATCCTAAGTCCAAATGCTTAAAACAATGGGATTCAAGGCCTTTTTTAGGGTTTCATTAAGATGGAGATCAACAAGGTGTTTAGATTGAATTTCAACCATAGAGGTGAGCCAATTAAACCTAGATATACATCTTATTGAGTCTTGGAATGGATTGGAATTGATTTTATTTGATTAACCTAATTAGACCATATGTCCTAATGTGAAAATTGTAAGAATCTAAGAATGGATTAATTGAAACAATGAATTGTAGGAAGATCTAGGAAGGGAAGATGATCGTGTACGTATCGTAAAAAGTTGATATTGGTTTGAATAGGAGGAAAAAGTTACACAGGGGCATCTGAGTCCTTATATGCCTCTCTTGATCTAATTTTTTAGTCCTTTGATATAAATTTTGAGATCTCCAACTATCCCATACCATGCTTCAACAATCACAAATGCTAACAATACATAACCTATCAAACAACCAACTATCCAACCTTAAAAAATTACCCATGTGGTTGATTTTATAGAAACAAGCTCTCACAAAACTAGGTCAAGTGATATTACATAAAATCGTGTCTAATACCATGAGCTTACAAAACATTAACCCCTCATTTAATATTGGGTACTTTATTTAAATTACTTTCCCTGATATTAAATAAATATATTTTTACAACTTATGTCCCAATGTTACATAAAACACATAAAGTGGCCCCAAGAATGCTAGACCCATGTGATGCACGTACTCCTAGATTCCCCTAGGTGTACCACATAATAAAGAAATAAATATTACATTATAACATTATGCAAGGTGGACAACACACATTTTCCTAGCATTCTCCCAGTTGTTATATACATTTCATAAGGGGTAAACAAGTAAACTCAAACATGAACAAGGGAACAATCCATCTAGCCACATATACCATCAAGGAATCAAAGTGCTCCTTTTGCTCCATCAAGATACCTACAACAAGAATCAACGTTACCACCATCTCAAGCATGAATTCTCTCATCATCCATCATGCCACTGCACAAAGATAATAAACCATCCAAAGAGATGTCACACTATCTATCACAAAGAAGCATAAATATTTCCTCCAACTGATATTGCAATACACAAACACTCAATCCAAAGTTAACAAGTATGTATCAATAGTTTTCAAGATGTAATCACCATCGTTGAAGATAAAATTTTAAAAAAATGCTAACACATCCAACTATCCATACCTCAAATGTATACAAATCATAAAAAGTGAGCCGCATGCCATCAACATATACAACCCATAACATGCAATCATAAGCTCCAAGTGACAAATCTATCATATAATGAACACACACATCCAAGAACTTCCACTGCATAGGTAATGTTAAATCTAAAAATTATCAAGGCATCCAAAGATTCACTAATAGCATTACATATATATGTAACCAACATCATGTAGTACCAAGGATTATCCTCAAAGATATGTAAATATTGCAAACCAATATGCTACAATACATTTCTCACCACAAGTCTCCATAGCTCTCTCAAGTTCTCCACACCCAAAAAGGAAAGAGATAAAGGAACCTCCATGTCATCACCCAAAAATCAAGTGACAACACATGACCACAAACATAGTGATCACCATAGCTCCAACCAAACTTCAAAACCAATGTAATGTGAAACCAAGCATCTGGGAAGTAGAACAAGACCAAAGAGAGAACATGCAAATCAAAACCTGTAGCATGTCCTACACACACCTCTAAATGCCAATAGTGTCAAGTATGATCTCCTCCACAAAACCCCAAAGAGAATAGCACAATCCACATCTAACCATAACCAAGATGTATGGTTGTCAAACCAAAGGAAGATCAAACCAAGTCCATTCCCAAACCTAGGAATAAGCCCAATAACATCTCCTAAACTCAACATTAATGAATAATCGCATAATGTATAAGGAGATAAACATGCCAACATCCCTGAAATGAAACCTCTAGAACTAACTAACCATAGCTCAAGAACCATATGCATGAGAAGATAAAAAAAACATAATGCATCTAAAAGTAACAATAGGAAATACCTCTCAAATGATAAACCACTAATTAGACCAAGAGTAGGGAATGAGAATGCTCCACCAAGATATCCAATTCATCATCACTCATCTAAGAACAATCTCCTCATAGGTTTTGTAGACACTTAAAATGTCTTGATGGATCACATTGGCTAACTAACATCATTTCGTCTTAAAACCCATCCTCTTTTCACTTAATTAATTGAATTAGCCTAGCTAATTAATTAATTGCATCATTTTTGTCCATTAACCTAATTCATCAAAATTAGGTTAACTCATCCCCCTTCACGCTAACATTGCATCTCATTAAATTGAATAAATCAAACTATCTAATTTAATTCCCTAAGTCTTCTAATTTAATTAAATAAGCGTAAGTTATTTAATTAAATTTCATTTTTACCTTTCCCTATTCATTAAATCATTTAATTTAATGAATCCCCTAATTGCATGATTAAACCTTGTTTAATTAGCAATTAAACTAATTTTCCTCTAAAAAGGGAATATTCATGTTGTTCGGGAATATGAACTATTTTCTCTAGTTCTATGACATTGTTAGCTATTGATACTCTTTCAAAAGATGTTGATGTTGACTCAAAAGATGTCGATGATGTTAACTCAAAATATGTTGATGATGCACAATCACTTTAAGAATCAAAAATCTCAACCGTTGCTTGCTCTTGTATAGGAATATCAAGAGTGGGAGACTCTTGTTTTGGATGAAGAATGTCTATATGTCCATCTAAAAGAAACATCTTAGGAGTGATATCGAGGACATATTTGGAATTTAAAGTGGTTTGGAATATGTCCCTTAGTTCTTTGTGAAACTTTGGGGATAGGGGTTCTTGATCTTGACTTGATTCAAAATATCTTTCGTTATCCTCAAGATCCTCCTCTTGACATGATCCTTGGGTAGATGATAGATCATCGGTAAAAGACTCTTCGTAACATTTTGTGGGTATGGGTGCAATAAGGGATATTTCTTGCTCATTTGGAAATTCTTCAACATGCCCAATCATTGATTCATATGTGGGAGAGATATCAAAATTTGTTATCCACTTGATGTCATTATGCTATAAAATAGTGCTAAACACTGTTTATGGGTTAAGACTTTGTTTTAAAACAATATCTTGATACATGTCTAATTCCTCATAACGTGACATCGACATCATGATCTAGGTATTGTTTGCCTCAAAATATCATCAAAAATCCCAAAAACATTCATAAAACGTTCATTAGAAAATCTAAAAACATTCAAAAATTGTAAAGGAAAAATCCAAAACATCCAAAACACATCAACAACCTTAAAAAGGGCGAACATCAAAAATCCAAAAAAAAGTCCCTTATCGAACTACGTCATCTCTAAGATTCAATGTAGGAAAGGCTCATATTTGATCATCCCTCAAGACACCCTAGGTCAATCCTTTAGGACTTCGTCATAACAATCTGACATCCCTCAACTGTTCATATCTTCATCTTGTTAATAAGTCGAGTCAGTCAAACTACATGGTCTTTGTGTGTATAATGTAGGCAAGGCTTATCTTTGATTAGACCCTGAGACCCCTAGGATAGGTCTTTTATGTTAGAGTAAAGGTTTAACTTAATTATATAAATTAAGTCACCTTTATTCCCTTCTTAAGATTTCTCTTTAGTTTGCATTTAAGTAACATTTAATAATTATATTAATTATTAAATGTGATAAGATATTTGTAAATCTTATCCTTTGTGCAAGCCTTTCTAGAGTTCTCCTTTTTTAGGTCTCTTTGACCTATATGAGGTTGAATTCTTCTCTTTTGTAAAAACAATATACTTCACATATTTTTGTGAATATTGAGCTCCTCTTGTTTTGAGCATTTTGATTGTTCTCTTTGTTGCTCCTCTTTGCTTCTCCTTATAACAGGTATTCTTGCTTGCAGAGATCCCTGGGCTCCTGTGGTGTTGTATTTCCTCAACTTCAACATGGTATCAGAGCTTTAGATCTGCAGCTATCTGTTCTTGTTTTGAGTTTTTTTGCATTGGGAGCAGATCTGGGGTTTCCGAAGTTCTTTGTGTGGATCTTGGGGGAAGTTTATTTTTTGGAGCACTTTGGGCAAAAACTGACCTCACAGTTTTGGCGCGGCCAATTAAAAGAATTTGCGCCGCCGGTCTGCCGCCAAGTGGCCACCGGCCACCAACGGCCCGCCCTTGCACCGCCCCCTTCCATCACTGGTATCGTCACCCGCCACCGGCCACCGGCTGCTCTGCCCCCTTCCACCGGCACCACCCTTGGCCGCCGCCTGTGACCACCGACTGCACCACCTACGACTGCCACCCGCGCCGCCACCTGCGACCGCCGCCCGCTGACCGCCAACCGCCAGCTCTCCCAGCCCCACCGAACCCACAGGTGGTCACATGGGTGACCATGAGTCAACCGCCCCAGCCCCCTGGTCCGCCCTTGCGACCAGTGGCTATTTTTTTAGCTCCCAGGTGCTAAAGGGGGCATGATCGGGCTTTTTATGCTTCTTTCATTCAATTGGGCGTAAAATGGGCATTTTTTCTCGCCTTTTGAAAAACGAGATATCGCCGAAAAGCTAGTTCCGGCACCATTCTAGTGGTACAAGTAATTTTTTCTGATTTTTCCGTTTTGCAGTCGTTTTTGCTAGTCAAAGTCTGTACTTGAGTTTTTTACTCCCGAGGCCATAACTTTTGCCCACTGTGTCGAAATCGGGCAAATGAGATATCATCGAAAAGAGGATTTAGCACACTTTTCAGTGGTGCAGGTATTTTTGGATATTTTTTTCACAAGTCCCTGTTATTTCCAGTCAAAGTCAGCTCTTCTTTTTGGGTGTTGCCTTCAGTGTTTTCGACATAACTTTTGTGTACGATGTCGAAAATGGGCAAACAAGATATCATCGGAAAGCTAGTTCTGAGCTCTTCACAGTGGTGTAGGTGGTTTCTAAATTTATTTTTTTGGTTTTTTCCAGAAATCCAACTTCTTGCTGTTGTCCTTTTCGGACCTTATGGGCTCACATTGCATGTTTTTTTACCATCTGTAAACGCACTACAATAAAGTGCCTCAGCTTTGTATGAGTATTTTTAGAATTTTTGCACCTTTCTTTGTGCCTTATTGTACTTGTGCTATGTTATAAAGTTCCATGGGGGGGTTTGATGTTATGCCTTTGTTTGCAATCATACCTATGTCAAGTGAGTGTCCCTTCCACGACAACAACCTCATGTGTGTGTGTCTTTGTTTGCACACCCTTTATATCTGCTTGTACTTTCATGTTTGTACATTCAGATGTTCTTGATTCTTCTTCATGCACTACATTCAGGCATTTCATTTCAGAGTACCTGTCATACCTCTTCCTTATCAGCATTATGGGGGGGTTTCTACTGTTGGTGTTAATGCTTCCTTGGTTTCGTTGGAGTGAGCTATGTATACAGTATTTGTTCCTATGTACTAGGCGGATGCAGCAGTTGGTTACTCATGCATTTCGATGAGATGGAGCACTTACCATATGGACACTCTTGCATTCCTATTTTTGGAGGCAACCTTCCATTTTCACATGATCAGTTCTTCAAACTTTTGGTACCTTTTCCATCTGTATTTTCGATTTTTAGGTGTTTGTCTTTGTTTGCCATCTGATTCGAGTAGTTTCATTGGGGGCACTCATATAGATTTTTGTCTTCTTGTTCCTGATCATCATCTATTTTCAGCGAAGGTTCTTGTTCTAGCATTTCAACAATCATTCTTCGACAGAGTTTGCAGTTTCTTCATGTTTCTGTGGCGTTCATCCTTTGTTCCTATCTTTTGGGACAATTTCTTCTTGATTGGAGGCTTCTTCATCCTTCACTTGTATTTATCTTTTTTTGGAGTAGAGTTTTTCCCATGTGGTTTTCTCTATTTTTCCACTTTATAGAGATTTGGTTGTATTTGGGTACTTGATCTGGCCTTGTTGTCGGGACCCATGCTTGCCTTCTTGCATTGTAGTTACCTTTGCTTTCTTGCACTTGTTTGTAGCTGCACTGTTGCTCATCTTAAGGGGGGCTGTTAGAGTAAAGGTTTTAACTTAATTATATTAATTAAGTCACCTTTATTCCCTTCTTAAGATTTCTCTTTAGTTTGCATTTAAGTAACATTTAATAATTATATTAATTATTAAATGTGATAAGATATTTGTAAATCTTATCCTTTGTGCAAGCCTTTCTAGAGTTCTCCTTTTTTAGGTCTCTTTGACCTATATGAGGTTGAATTCTTCTCTTTTGTAAAAATAATCTACTTCACATATTTTTGTGAATATTGAGCTCCTCTTGTTTTGAGCATTTTGATTGTTCTCTTTGTTGCTCCTCTTTGCTTCTCCTTGTAATAGGTATTCTTGCTTGCAGAGATCCCTAGGCTCCTGTGGTGTTGTATTTCCTCAACTCCAACATTTTAGGTTAGGTTCTTGGTCAAATATCTCTTAGAAAACCCCAAAACATCCAAATATCAAAAAAATCCAAAAACATTCAAATATCTCAGAAAATCTCAAAACATCCAAATATTGAGAAAACAAAAAAACATTTGAGTATTGAAAACACAAAAATATTTAGAAAAACTCAAAAAACCCCAAACAACCTCAAATAATCGCAAAGCCCAAAATATTCACATTAAATTTTGAAAACACCAAAAATAGCCTCAAAACATTTTCAAAATACTGAAAACATTGAAATATTCCAGAAAATCCAAACCACCCATCCCATCTCGCTTTTACCCGCAATAAACCTTCGCCCATAATAAATCTATTGTCACCTTCACTTTTGGCGAAACAAATAGAAAGAAAACATAGCAAAATTCATAAAGTGTGAACCCAAATGTCAAAATCTATAGTCTAAATCATGGGTAAATGTGTCAGTGAAGTTTATATCAATGACTTATCTTAGCATCATCAACTGAACATCAAAAAAATACCTAATAAACATGTCATAGGATGTATCCTTCCTGTGATGGACATCAATATTAGGCATTACCTTAGTTAAACTAAACAGGCAAAAGATATAGATAACATTGACTGTTTATCTTTGATCTTTTTTCTGATTTATCTTAGTGAACCATTTCGAGGACCTCTCGATGATGTCTGTTAAAATGATTTAGAGAGAAAGGAATGGGGCATCGATCATTATCTTTTTTTTTCTATTCTTGTGGATACTCTTGTAAAATAATCTTGGCGCATACTTGCTTAGTGGTGTGTAGGAAGTTCATTTAAGGTATGTTGTTGACTACTGTGTATGCTTTGGTCCAATATATTTTAAGCTTCTAACTTGAATTCCAATGAGGTTTTTGTATGTCAAGGTGTGAATAAGAACTATCTTATCTATTTGCAGAATCAAAGTCCATTACACTAGATACAATGCCATCCTGGTTATCAACACCCTGATGCATCATGTCTATGTGTTATATCAAACAATAAGGAACGACAAAAAATCCCAATCCTGAAGTGTAAGAAACTCATCATCCTACATTCCATCCTCATTATGCATTTATCATCACCATCTCTAATAAAGTCTTAGTGGATCATGGACTTGTTAGACTTTTTGAATCAATCTCAAAATCAGTGATCAATCCATTCACCTTATTCTTCTTCTTCTTTTATCTTTACTAATAGTTCTATCCAAGTATCAAATCTATGTGATCTACATCGAAATATACATGAGGCTACCCATATTTGATGACTGTCTATACATCTTGAAATCTTTCTACATCAATATCTGAGTTAGAACACTAGCAATCCCTCATCCGTTGGGGAACACTAGGGCATTTATATCATCCTCAACTCAACAATCTGAAAATTTGCAGCTCTTTGATTCAAAAACAACTTGAAATATCAACATCTCAAGCATAAGTCTGATTTTCACCTATCGTAAGCCCGATCAGAACACTTTATTCTCTGATCAATCTCTTAAGGGGGCAACCAGCCATATTTTGATCATATCAATATCAAATCATCTAACAAACTTTGTTCCTAGCCTTGCTAGCAAATCTTGATCAAATTATCAAAGATCAACCATCATTGGGATATATCATTCCCCATCAATCCCCATGTTATTCAACACAATCCTTGCATTGTTGTGAATCCTCAATAATGTTATCAATGGATCATCCCACAATAATGGGTTACACTTTTTTAGCCAAACTTGACATTGAAATCAACATTTTTAGAAAAAACTTCACATTCTGACACCTATAGTAGGTAAACTATTAGGAATTTGAAAATTATGTAAACTAGTGATTTGTGAGATTTTGTTTTTTAGATTTTATATTTATTTAAAAAAAAATGAAATTAAATTATAATATTTTTTTTGTATCTCCTTTGAAAACTAATTTTTAATAGTAAACAACATTTTTAAAAAGTGGTGTGTACTTCGGCTCACATAACTTTTTTTCTAGAAAGGATAAAATTCCGATTCTTTTGAATTCGGGTTGGTAACACTAGTATCTAGTGCTTTCATTTTTTTATAGCATTTTGTTGAATATTTTTCTTTCAATTAAGTTATGAAGTCAAACCAATTACAGTTTAGACATAGGTGCACTTTGGCTCGCATAACTTTTTTGGTATGTTTTGAAATTCATTTGTTCTTTTTTTTTTGGAACAAGGACATCAATACCTAGTGCATATATATTTTTCAATCTTTTTTTTCTTAAATTTACTATTTTTTCACAATTATTTTTCACCGAACTTGATGTTTGATGAAAAACCTATGTTTAGTAAAACTAAAATATAAAATATAAAATAAAAATAAAATATATTAAATTTATAGTTGTTTGAAAGCACGTTTCGATCACTACAATACTCCACCTTGGTTTATCAAGTTGAATCCATTTTCACCTTCTTCCCAGGCTTCGATAGTAAAAAAAATGCACAAATTTTGAAATGGTGGAGGGGGAGGTGAAAAAAGGGGAGTTCATTCGAACCCCCTTCATTAGAAGGGGGCTTCAAATGAACCCCCCTATATGGTGCAAGTGGGGGTTCATTAGAAGGGGTTGGGGGTTCATTAGAAGGGTGGGGATTCATTCAAACCTCCTTCATTAGAAGGGGTAAGCCATTTTAATTTTTTTGATGGGAATTTCTAATTTTTCTTCATGGAAAAAATTGTAACCCACTATTGTGGCACTGATGCATTTTGACTCAATTTCCAATGAAAGGTCGTCGAAATTTTGACAATCTTTCATAAGAGGAATTTCATCGTAATTTCGATGAAATTTGAAACGTCAAAATTCCAACCCAACTGACGATGCTAGGTCAGAATTTCGACGTTTCAAATTTCATCAAAATTTTGATGCAATTCCTCCGATAAAAGGGCATCAAAATTTTGATGAACTTTCATCAAAAATTGAGTCAAAATGTATCAATGTGGGTTTACCCCAATCAATCAATCAGATCAGATCAATCAACTTTGGCTTGGCTATCAAAATCTCAAAGAGATCATATATATTCATTTTTGCATCGTCATCAACATCAAAAATCAACATCAGTCTTTGAACCAATTCAACAAGTAAATTGCTTCAAAGAGGGGGAAAATGTACACTTAAAAATGTCTTGATGGATCACATTGGCTAACTAACATCATTTCGTCCTAAAACCCATCCTCTTTTCACTTAATTAATTGAATTAGCCTAAATAATTAATTAATTGCATCATTTGTTTCCATTAACCTAATTCATCAAAATCAAGTTAATTCACCCCCTTCACACTAACATTTCATCTTGTTAAATTAAATAAATCAAACTTTTTAATTTAATTCTCTAAGTCTTTTAATTTAATTAAATAACCCTAAGTTATTTAATTAAATGTCATTTTACTTTTTCCCATTCATTAAATCATTTAATTTAATGAATCCCCTAATTGCATGATTAAACCTTGTTTAATTAGCAATTAAACTAATTTTCCTTTAAAAGGGAATATTCCCATGGAAAATTCATTATCCCCTTTTTGCACAATTAAGAATTTCTTTTAATTTGCAAAATGACTTTTATCCTCACCCATGAGAATATTCCAAAATAATATTCTTATTCCTCAATCATTTGAAAAAGGGATATTTTCACTTAGCTTCTTATATGCAAGTTTTAACCTTTAACCTTTTGAACAAGTCACCTTTGACCTATGTTTGTAGCTCAAAAGTGTGTTTTTTGGAAGAAAATGTGAACCCTTGATTAAATCTCATCATGCATTCTCATTCGTTGATGAGAATCCATGATCCATGTCTCCTTTTTTCATCCATCTTGAACCGTTGATTAAGCTTTTCAATCTCAACCTTCCATTTCTCATTTTCTCTCTTATAAATAGAATAGTATTTGGAGACAAATGATCCATCTTTTAAATCAAAATTATGCTATTGAAACTCATCCATCCATCACTCAGAGCAAACTTATGTTGTTGAAACTCATATGCACTCACATTTACACTTTACTCACTTTTAACTTATCTTAGTTCATTGTAGTTGCATAAAAGCTTAAAACATTCATTAATGGCTTCCATGTATCCATCTTAGTTTTTATATGAATTAGGTTTTTAATATTTTAGCTTAGATTAGCTTAGCAATTACATAATTAGATCAATTTTAGCATAGAATCATGTTAATTTAGTTTGTGTCATGTTTTATTTAGCATAAACTAGGTTTTCATCTATTAATCACAATGGTTTCACTGATTCTCTTCCATATAATCGATTGAAACAAGCTCACTAATCACAAGATTGGGAAAGGGTCATCATTTCACATCAACACGACACCAATTCCAAAATAGGATAAGTTTAAAATGGGTTAGTGTGAGAATTTAACTGTTTTGTAGTTTGTAATTTTTTAGTTTCAATAAATGACTAGTTTAACTTTTCAATTTGAATGATCTTGTTTGTTGAGATTTTAGTATTAATATCTTTGTTATGATTTTATTCATCATGGGGTGATCTCACAATATTGGTTTACAATTTTTGGGCAAACTGGACATCAAACTATTTTTTTTAACTAAATCTTCATTTCGAGCTTCTATAGCGGCTAAACCGTGAGGAATTTGAAGATGATGAAAACTAGTGATTTGTGACATTTTGTCTATAGATTCTAAATATGTTTTTTTCAATTTTTCTAGAATCAGATTGCACTTATTTTTCCATCTCCTGTGAAAGCTAGTTTTTTTTTTTAAAATAACATTTTTAAGGAGTGACGCTCATCGTATACAACATAATGTTTATTGTATGAAGGATACAATTAAATTTTTTTCAAATTTAGATTTGTAACTATGATATCTAGCACTTTCATTTGGTTTTATAATGTTTTATTGAATATGTTTTCCTTAATCAAGTTTCAAAGTCAAACCAATTACAATTTAGACATAGGCAGACCGTATACAACATAACTTTCTATGTATGTATCGAAATTCAAAATTTTTTTACTAGATCAAGGACATCAATACCTATCCTACACATATTTTTCAAAAAATTATTTTGATAATCTCCTATTTTTCCACATGTGCAAAATAGAGAGCTTGATTTTCGGTGAAAAACCTATGTTTAATCAAACCAAAAAAACAAATACATAATAAAACCAAAACATATTAAATTATATTTGTTAGATAGCTCATTTTGAGGACTACCATCATCTAGTTGGGTCTGTGAAGTCTCCTCCATTTTCATCCTCAACTCGAGCTTCGAAGGGAAAAAAATTGGAGTTTTTTGGTGCTAGGAGGGGAGAATGGGGGAAAAGGGGAGTTCTAGCGAACCCCCTTTCCACAAGCATGTTTTTTTTTTTTGGGAAATGTGGGACCTGACATTAAATGGGTTCACTCAAAGGGGGGTTCTATCGAACCCCATTTGGGTTCCCTCAAACTAGTCCATTCGAACCCCCAAAAATGATTTTTTTGCATGGGGTCATTTTTTGCAGCTTTTCCTTGCTCTCTCGAATCTTAAACCAATTTTGTGGGTTCACCCCATGGTGTTGGGCATATGGCTAAGGATTTTTTCTTGTAGGTGTTGTCATTGATGGCAACCCAAGTCATACAACTCAAGTCTTGTATTAAATTGTGCAGCAATATTTTTGGCTCCTATCGGCAAAACATAGCAAAGAATAGGAGATCCGATTAAAGGTATTAAATTTGATCTAATCATCTCACTGGAGATGTATTTTGGGTTATGAATCCCTGAGGAAGGTTTGCAAAGGCTTCCAGTATCTTATTTTTTATGTGCACTCACTGGTAAGTGATCTAGGTGGTACGGTGCGTTAATTTGCTAATTATCTATGCTAGAAGGTCGACCCGGCAAAGATAAAAGTCACAGATGTATAAGATGGAATTAATTATAAGTCTCAATGTTGGACTAAGTGTTACTTGGGTCCTCTATTCATCTTAACCAACCTTGGAGGATGTGCATAAAGATTTTGTGGTGGATCTGGCCGACAAGTTATAATATCTTAATACCTTACAAAGTCGACTGTTGGATGAGTAAATCCTTGATCACAGATATATATAAGAGGTCATTTTTATGATTTGTATATATACAATAGAAAAATTTGGTGTGCCAATATGTGTGTGGTGTATGAATTACAAGATCTAGTAGAACAGTAATATGAATATGATCATAAGTGATGCGAAGAGCAGAACAAGGGCAAAGGAGAGCAGAGCGAAGTGCAAAATTGGAAAGCAGATCCAGAATCGAGTTTATGAGCTTCACCAGAACTGTCACCTAGCATGGTTAGATGTTATTTTCTTAGTTCACCCTTCAGATGGTCTTAATCTGAATTTTGTTGGGTAGTAATCTTTTCTCTTGAGCAATGAGCTATAGGTAGTGTGCCTGAATGCAAGTGCATTCCTTTTGTAAACATTATATTTTGAGTATTCAAATTGTGTGTTAATCTCCACCGTGGTTTTTCCGCTAACTGGGTTTCCACGGAAAAATTTGTGTGTTATGGTGCTATTAATGTTTCCTTCGTATGGTTGCATATTTCCTTAATATAATGACAAAATGGTTTAAGTTTCAGATTGATGAATGTTTGTAATTTGTTGAACACTGATTCACCTCTCAGTGTTCCCTTGAGTCCAACAATTGATATCACAGCTAGTTCCTCTAAAGAAGTTTTGCAGCTTGAGGTGGATCTTGGAATGTGATGGACTTTGGTAGTCTTCAACAGTAGCTTATGGTAGCTTTTGATGACCTTGATCAATCAAAAGCAAAAGTTCAAGAATTAAACGAAAATCTAGAGGATGCTGAGAAATTCATTCAAACATTAAAAGATTAAATAGTGAAATCCAAGGTGAAAAGGAAAGATCTATGTGATCAGATACATCATAAGGAGAATCAAAATATGGATGATTCCCACCTGAGTCAAACCTTAAAGGAAATAACTAAAGAATGTGAAAATCTTGCTAGAGAAAATACTAACCTAAAACATGAGATGGAATCTATGACAATGAAGATGACTAAAGAGATTGAAGAAAGAAAGAAGAATGAGGAGAATCTTGCTCAAACCCTGAAAGAGAAATATGGTGAATGCAGTAGACTAAAAGGGGAATACACTCAGTTTGAAAGTGAATTGCAAAGAACCAAAAACAATGAAGAAGAATTTGGTAAGCAAATTGCTACTCTCAAGAACGATTTGGTAGTTGCAAATGAATACAAAGAAAATTTTAAACTCAGTTCAGTAAAGCTTGATGATCTAACTCAAGGAAAGAAGAGTGGAAATGACAAGAGAGGTCTTGGATACGAAAAGGGAGAAAACTCCAGGTCAGGGAAAAAGAGTTTCAGACAAAACAAAAATGGAAGGTATCTGGTAAGACAACCTAATGAATAAAAATTTAATGGATATTTTTTTTTCCTGTAATAAGTTCGGTCATATGGTTGCTTACTGTACAAGTAATTTGATATCAAAAGATTCATCATTCTTTGGTCAGTGTTTCAAATGCAAAAGGCATGGTCATAAATCAATTGAATGCAAAAATATGTCAAGTCACTCTATTGTTAGAAGAAATGTTGAATGTTATGCATGTGGGAAGATAGGACATACTACTAATCAATACATATTGAGAAGAAGCCAATGGAATGGACAAAGGAACATTGTGTGCTACAACTGCAACGAGTATGGTCATGTTGCTAGACTCTATAGAAATAAGAAAACAGACATAAGAGGTCTAGTAAATAGAAACAAAAATATAGAGAAAAATGATAAAGGAAAAGAAAAGACAACTATGGATGATATCAGATATCAGATGAAGGCATGGGTTAAGAAAAGTGATTTTGATGATGATAATGGCTCTACACTGGAACCTACTTCTGGTAATTCTTCCGGTAATTTATTTGAGGACACTGGCCTAGGGGTTGCTTTAAAAGAAAATATTTCCTCCCCTGACTATGGATGGTACCGAAATGCGAAGAATAGTTAAGAAGGTGCACTCAAGCTGTACAAAAGTTTTGATTGATTTTTGCAAAGAAAAATCAGCAAATTTGGTGGTCTACAGAAGATTTTTTAGTAGCCGTCAGAGAAAATAGAGTATCCGAACAGTTTAGGGCAAACACATTTATTGTGCATGTGCGAGCTATAAAATTCAAGTCTGAGCCATCATTTGTCACTTTGCATTATCAAAGAGAAGAAGGAGAGAACTCAACAAGTGGATTTCGAAGCAGAAAAATCTAATTCATTGACAAATCTTGAAATTTATTAAGTACTTCAAATCATTCTTGAATTCTTCATGCAATTTGGTGTGTAGTTGCGAACCCTAAATGTGAAAAAAAATGGAGAAAATTAAAAATTTGATCACATTGGATGAATAAAATAGTGCAAAGATCAAATCTATGAGAAATGTATTGCTTCCTGATGAATTAAAGCAATCAAGCAAAGCCGAGCATGAAAATTTGGATTTGTGGAATGAGTTTTTGTACTTTGAGGATGCAGAATTCATAAAATTCTTGTTGAGCAGATTGCATGATAATGTGTTAACTTTGGACAAACCCTACTCAATTTTGAAGGAGGTAATTGAGAAATTAACTAGATTTTGCAAAGTCGGTGATGTTCCTAGAAAGAAATCCATTCAGAACAAGGAAGTTGAAGCCCTAACTAGTGTAATTGGAGATCAAAGAGCTCTGTCGATAGCAACAATCGGGAATCTCGTTATGAAGTACATTGCATACTGCATAACCTATAATATCTTCTACCAAAATTGGGAAGGAGACACTTCAGCTCGCGTAGTATACATTGCTCACAGAATGATGATTGATGGTCATGATTTTGACCTATGCGGATTGTTAAAAGATCATATGTTGGAGAATGTTCAACTGACAAAGAATTTAGGGTATCCATTCAGGTTTGGCACTCTAATTATATGTCTGGCTATGTAATTTATGAATTTATTGCCAAGAATTGGCAATGTAGCATGGACATCAGATAAACCGGTATGCACCCAAATTTACTCTTACTCCAAGAGTCTATCTAACTGGGATTCAGAATTTGAAAGTTTTTGTAAGAATGTACTTATAAAATGTGGATCATTCATTTTCTCTCTGGTAAGGATAATGGAAGTTGGTTCCTCTTCTGGTAGCACTGATAGAGGACATAAAAGAGGTTAGGAGATTATTGAATATAGCCCTCCAATAAGCAAAGTTCCCAAGATGGAAGGAAAAGGGAAAGAGAAGGAATTTGTGGACATTTCAGATGAAGAATCTGATGAAGAACCAGAGGATGCACTGGAAAATGATTCTGGTATTGAAAAAGGTTGTGAGGAAGAAGAAGATTTTTCAAAAGAAAAGCTACAACAACGTATCCAAAGTGCAGGTGGTATGCAGAAAATTGCAAGGTTATGGTCAGTTGGACCATCTTACGATCATGACTTAATTTTGGAAGTTTTGAATTCTCACATTGAGCATTGTAAGATAAGATTGGAAAGTCTAAAGGATATTATGTCTGAGAAAATGATTGAGTGTAGTAGAGAATCAATGGGTCCTGAAGACAGAGGCAAAGAAGAAGGTGAAATTATCTCTCACCTGAAGGAAGAATTCAGACTATCTCTTGCCAAGCTTAAGAAGAAAATGAATGAGTTGAGGAAGTGCATTAACTCAACCACAAGAATCTAAAACTATTGTGTCTGTTGGCCCCACACAGTCAGCAATTACAAAGAGAAGTTGGATCAGATTGAGACAAAACTGAACGACATTGGAAAAAGCTTTGATATGTCTCAGGATCTAGATGGCACTATTAGGAGGAAAATACGAGAGTTGTAGATAGCACAAAAAAAAATTCAACTATCCAAGAATGTTCTTGTGGACACCTTTTGGAAAGTAAAAGACTTAGTTAAATGCAGGCTAGAGCAGCTGGTGGAAATTTTGAAAATTGGCGAAAATTTGGAAGAAGCAATCATAATTCCAGAATCTCTCATTGAGATTATCAACCAGACTTCCAAGAACAACAACTTGATTATCAGCTTTGGAACTACAATTGATGGTTGGGAAAATTTTCTTCTGGAAGTGAAGAAAAACAACAAGTTAATCTTCTAAAGATAGTAGTTTTTGTAAATTTTGCTTAAAAGAAAAATTATGCTAAATTTTTTACGTATGTTTTGTCACTTTTTGGCATATGGAATCTATACTTTGTCATTGATGTTAAAGGGAGAGAGAATGCAATGAAAAATTCCATAAGAATCAAAGGGGGAGAAATTGCAGCAAGCAGTTTGACAATGAACCAAAAATGATTCTGACACCTAGTCATTTTTCACAAAGTGTTGCAATCAATTCCAAAGAGGGAGATTGTTGGATTATGGCTAAGGAGTTTGGCTTGTAGTTGTTTTCATTGAAGACAACCCAAGTCATCCAACTCAATTGTTGTATCAAATTGTGCAGCACTATTTTTGGCTCCTACCGGCAGAACAAAGCAATGAATAGGAGATCTGGTTAAAGGTATTAAAGTTGATCTAATCATCTCACCGGATACATATTTTGGGTTATGAATCCCTGAGGAAGGTTTTCAGAGGCTTCCAGTATATTAGTTTTGATGTGCTCTCACTGGTAAGTGATCTAGGTGGTATAGTGTATTAATTTGTTAATTATCTATGCTAGAAGGTCGAACCTGCAAAGATTAAAATCGAAGATGTATAAGATGGAATTAATTATAAGTCTCAATGTTGGACTAAGTGTTACTTTGATCCTCTATTCATCTTAACCAACCTTGGATTATTCCCATAAATATTTTTTGGTGGATCTGGCCGACAAGTTACAATATCTTAATACCTTATGAAGTCGATTGTTGGATGGGTAAATCCTTGATCACAGATATATATAAGAGGTCATTTTTATCATTTATATATATATAATAGAAAAATGTGGTGTTTGAATATGTGTGTGGTGTATGAATTACAAGATCTAGTAGAGCAGTAATATGAATCTAATCGAAGAGTAGAGCAGAGCAAAGTGCAGAATTGGAAATAAGATCCAAAATCAAGTTTATGAGCTTCACTGAAACTGTCACCTCGCATGGTTAGATGTTACTTTCTCAGTTCACCCTTTAGATGGTATTAATCTGAATTTTGTTGGGTAGTAAGCCTTTCTCTTGAGCAGTGAGGTCTAGGTAGTGTGCCTAAATGCAAGTGCATTCCTTTTGTAAACATTATATTTTGAGTACTCAAATTGTGGATTAATCTCCACCGTGATTTTTCCCCTAACAGGGTTTTCAAGCAAAAAAATATGTGTTATGGTTCTATTAATGTTTCCTTCGTATGGTTGCATCTTTCCTTAATATAATGAATGGTTTAAGTTTCAAACTAATGAATGTTTGTAATTTGTTGAACACTGATTCACCCCCCCTCTCAGTGTTCCCTTGAGTCCAACACATGGATCAAGCATAATCGACCCACACTTCCACTCATCTCACAGGTCCATGTGGAACTCATGTCCAACCAAGGTTTAGGCTCCTCAAACTTCTAGCTAAAACCTCATCAATGAGTAACCATCTCAATACATGTCTCTAATCTCAAGAGATCTCCTAGCCTCACCTATATATCCAAGTATCCATGAGTACCTGTAACCAATCAATCTATGCCAAACTCCAAATGCAACAAAGCATCATGTCATGAAACTCCCAAGCAAATGATCAATGTACCCAATACCAAGAGAACCAACTAAGATCAATGTCAAATCCCAACCATGGAATCAAGAACACACCATGACTTCATGATCTCACACCTCCTTAAAAATAAGATCATATACTATAATGAACATATCATACACATCTATCATGCCCAAAATATAATATGCACAAACAAGAGTATATCATGACATAATAACATAACAATCTATATACACCTAAAAATGGTATGGAGAATCTAATTAATTAAATACGAATTATTTGATTAATTATCCTAAATTCCTCTACTATTGAATAAATAGAAATATTTATTTATATAGTTCACATTTAAATTCTTCTATTATTTCATCTTAATTAAATAAACAAAATTAAATACTTATTTTTATTTAATTGTCAATTTCACCTATTTTATTTTATTCCATCACATCATTTAAATTAATTAAACAAACGTTAAATAATTTATTATTTAATTATCATATCCCTTCTATATTTATTTAATAAATAACTCTTATAGTTTCTTTTATTAAATTATTAATTCTCCCTTTTTGCTAGTTTAAATAAACCAAAAATATTTAAATAAAAGCATAAAGAAAATTCCTCTATTCACTCACCTACCAAATTAGACATTATATGTCTAAATTATGTCAAAATAAATGCAACTGGCATTCACAAGAATGCTTGCATGCAATCCTCTCAATCTTCTCCCTCTGATCCTTCCTATCCTCTTGCTTGGTGTTTTCATGGGTAGGAACCATTCCCAAAATCTTCTCAATCTTCTCAATCTCTCACCATTCAATCCTCCAGATTGAATCCAAGCCTCTACTTGGCTGCCCCTGTGCAAATGTGCTGCCGAGAAATCTATAAATACAACCTTTCTTAACAAGAAATGGATCCCAACTTTGTGCAATCTTACTCTGCAGGAAATAGACCAATCAAGAAATCAAGAATCTTAGTATACTAGCAATCATAGCAATTTAGAATCATAATCATGGCTACATAGTTTTACTGTAGCTTTCATTTATCAATTTTCATGTAAAAATAGATTACAATAGCTTTTTTTTATCAATTAGATATCATCAATCATCACATAATTACATTTAGCATCATTCCATTCTCTAGATTGACATTTTAATAGTCACAAGTGCTTACCAAATCCAAGAGCCCTTTGTGATTTAATAAATCGTTGGAGATAGGAAATAATGAGACGCTTTCAAGTTTCTACTCTTTTTAATAGATTAATTACTGAATCCTTGATATAATTAATGTTTCATTAAGAAGTGTTATTTTACTTGTTACTTATTCACACTTACAATTTAGCGTCCAATGTGGGGCATAACCCCATATTTTCATAATTTTTCTTGGAAAAGTGTTGTACAGGATTTTGGCGTGTTTATTTTAGCATGAGCGAGATTTTTTCTAGCGCTTTTGATGAAAACTATAGTGCTTATGAGGAAAACTATAGTGCTTCCAAACTCTATTTCAGCGCTTCAACATAAACTATAGCACTTCTAAATATTTCTTTAGCACTTCTGAGGGAGAAAATATAGCACTTCCACGGCCTATTTCAGTGCATCGGCCAGACGTTTGGTGATGTTTGCTCATGAATTTTGATCAAAATTCATACCAAGAGCTGATTAGATTTGATAGTATAACGACCTGTGATTTTTGACATAGTGTACTAATTTTGAACATTTTATGATGATAGGAGTCTCTAGATAACCTCCAGATTCAAGAGCGTTTCCCATGGACATTTGATTTGATTCCACAATTGAAACCAGATGAGACACAGATTATTGTTCGATGTGGTCTTACTTCTCTTCTTGACATGCCCCATATTAGGATTAATCGGGGTCTTCTCATAGCTTTAGCCGAGTAGTGACACAATCCTCATAACACCTTCCTCTTCCCCATCGATGAGATGACTATCACCCCAGAGGATGTCTGGTGTATTCTGCAGATACATTTGTTGGAGAGGTTGTTGTGTATGACTCACAAGAAGTGGGCGGGACAGATACTCTTCATAGGGATTTTTAGGATGAGCATATTGTTGGGATGTGGATTCCATGGCAGTAGATGGTGGACTCATATGCCACCCTACCTTCAGTTTTGGCAGGATTTATTGGAGGGTTCCTTTGTCCTAATCGCAGGTCAAAGGGACTATCTATTGGATGGGACCGGGTTCTTGAGAGTATGATCGTACATGGGACCCGATATGCTTGGGGGATGTGCATGATGGCACATTTGTATCATAACCTACATTCGGCTATATATCTAAGAGGGTGGAGCTTATCATCCAGAGCTACCTTGCTTCAGGTTTGGCCATGGGAGCACATTGTTGTCACGTGACTAGTGCTAGTTCTAGATAGGCCTACTACTAGGCCATATGTTTTCAGATATAGAGGTTGACTTATCCAGTCCAAGATGGGTAAGTTGGAGCATTGGAGGCATGTACTAGATGACTTAGAGGCAGTGACTTGGTGCCCATATCTAGATTGTGAGCACTGGGATGAGGATGATGCGGAGATGGGATACATGTGTGATTTTATGTACTTGATTGGTAGGACCCGCTTCATCTTAGATAAATTCCTACTGTGAAGGGTCTACAAGTAGTATGGTATTGTTCAGTGCATGCCTCAAGGTGTTGCACATTATGCTCGACGTTAGAGTGATGTAGCAGATTGGGGGCCAGGTTTATCCTATGATACCTTAGTAGAGGGATATTGGACCTTACAGCCTTTAGCTTGGGACATACGTCGTGATATTACAGAGGCGCTAGTGATAGAGGAGTATGTGGATTATCTTGCATTACATCCATGCCCTTGGATTACTATTCTTGATGAGCCAACACCATTACCTATAGAGGAGGACTTTGTGGTTGCACGTGATCAGTGATGGAGATGAGCGGAGGATGTGGTGGAGGAGTAGGTTATGGATGTTGAGGCAGAGGATGTGGGTGGAGAGGAGGATGTTGACATTAAGGATGTGGAGGGTAGTGGTGAGGATGATGATAGTGGTAGTGAGGAAAGTGAGGGGAGCAGTAGTGGTGAGAGAAGTAGTGATGATGAAGATGATGGTAGGGACGGTGGCAGAGGTATTGTGGTAGGTAGTATAGGTCCATCCACTAGTGTGCCTCGTAAGAGGCAAGCAGTGGAGACATATTCTTCGGATCATCAAACACAAATTGCCTCCCTCTAGGTATAGATTCAGACTCTGCAGAGGCAGCTTGTCCAGGCATAGGGTTTACTTGTGCAGACATAGGCATAGCTACAAACTCAAGCATAGGCTCATGCACAGGCCTTGACATAGGTACAGGGATAGTTGGCAGTTGCACAAACACAGATTGCCACACTGATGACAAAGAGGGATAGTTCCAGGCACATCACAGAGCAGTCACAGATGACTGCGGATACTTGATAGCCGATTGTTGATGGTACTAGTGTTGGTGATTATATGAGGGAGGTTCTTCATGTCAGACGAGAGGTGAAGTTTTACAGGGTTCATTATCGTGATGTAGTCCCTACTAAGCGGAGAGTGAGTTATGCTCCTTCATGATTAGGCAGGACACATACCAGAATTGTCAGTGAGCATGTGACCTAGCCTCCTCATAGAGATCTAGGAGGTCCTGCTCCATCTGGTGGTGGTGGAGGTACTAGTCCCATGATGCCTGCACCATCTGGAAACAACACATCCTAGATGTTGTTATGATTTTGTGTTGCTTTTGAGGCATGATGTATACTTCGATCCAACCAGTTTTGATGATATATCTCCCTTATTTCAGACTTCATTGTATACTTGACATTGATGTTTTATATGATTTACATGATATGCAGCAGATTATTATTGATCTATGATGGGTTCTATTATGATTCTATGATGGATGCATTCATTTTCCATTTTCTACATGCAATGTGATGATTTACTTGATTCTAGATGATCATGTGATATGCAATGGTTTATGATGGTCTATTTAATGAATGATGTATGGATGTATGAAGTTTATGTATGAATGCATGATTATGTTCTTTTCATATGATGATCATCTTTATACAGGAATGTGGATGTAATAATGTGATGCAAATGGGATGTATGTTCCTATCTTGATATAAATGTGAAAATAGATGATGTATGATATAAATTATGAATTGATGGACATGCAATAATATGGTGTAAAAATAAAATAAAGAATGATGAATGGATGTATGATGTATGATGATTGATGGATATAATGTATTTGATAATAAAATGTGAATGGATAATGCAATGATATGGTATGCGAGAAATAATTAGTGGATGGATGAAAAATGCAATGATATGATTTAGTTTTGAAATTTTCTTTTAGAACTTTTATATGATATGGAGAAATATGATATGATGAATGCAAAATGATTTGATTAAAATGTATGAATGATGAATATACAATGCTTTCTAATGTGAAAAATGTTGATGCCACTACATGGTTATGATTATGTTTTTGTTTATGTCAAGTTTACTCAGTCTTTTATGAGGAATGATAATCATCAATTTGAATTTTTCACAAATCTTTGCAACACATACTCTACAGATGTAAAAACTATTTATGAATGTAATTTAATTTTATCATGCAACTATATGCAACAATATTGGCATTTTAACAGTACTTTTTGTGCTTTGTATCACCATAGAGCTTTAAAAATGTTGAAAGTGAGTACAAGCATCAAAGGTATATTTTAGACCAATCATGACCTGAGTATTACTCTCATGATTTTTGATATTGCAAGCGAACACAAGCATCTAGGTATAATTGAACCAAGATGACTGAAGCATTTCTTGCGTAAACAGAAAAAGATCAATCATTTTAGTGTGAGAAGTATGAATGTCATCAGTGATACATTCATAGAGCACATCCCACCACAATTCACACATTAAATAATTAATTCATGAACAACAGATAAATGAAAATACCATTCTTCTTCCTAGCTTCTCTAGTTTATTACATCATTGAGTTACTCCAAAGAAATGATAACAAATAATCAGAAATACAACATATCCCACTTTTACTTAAAATGTTCCAATCATTATTCAGATTAGATCATCCATCCTGGTTTTACGTTTTTTTTGTTATTTTTTGAGATTTTGGACCAAACCTAACCTTATGATCTATCCTAGGGGCCTCGAGGGCTGATCAAATATTAGCCTTGCCTACGCTATACATGCAGAGACCACGTAGTTCGACTGGTATAGACTCATGTTTGTGACTTTTTTAGACTGACTTTTTGACTTGCTTCTGGATTTTCTATTGTGATATGGATGTCCAATGTGTTTTCGATGGTGATTGATGTTCTATACTAGGTTGTGTTTCAATCATTGTTTTTGTTGTGTTTTGCTAAGCTCATTTGTTTTATTTCCCCTAGTGATGTGTAGATGTTTCCCTCAAGCTAGGGTGAGACATGAATATTTGTAATGATATGATAATGGATGCAAAGTGATGGTGAAAGTAACAACCATAACATGTATCCCAATAGATAGAAAAAGTTGGTTAAATCATAAATATCGCTTGTTTCTAGGTTTTCACTATATGTTTTTATTGCACTTTTTCATATTTTTATGATCTCTTTTCTCTTTTCTTTTCTTTTCTTTTTTATATTTTTTGTTACCAAGACGCTTGTTTGCCAGGTTTTCATCAAGGAAACCATTTTTTAGAAGTTTGAAACATGCACTAGGCGATTCAGGTGTAGTATCTTCTAAGATGGATATTGTTGAGAAGTTCATCAAACAAATCCCCTTCAGGTGTTGATAGTTAATAAGCGCCTAATCCATAAACTGATATGATGACAAAGGGACCTAGCCAGTTAGGTTGAAAATTCCCTTTCTTTTCTCTGTCCTACTAATTTCTAGGGTTCTCTTTTAGGACCAAATCACCAACCTGAAATACTCTAGTCTTTACCCTATGATTTTAGCTCCTTGACATTCTATGTTGGTATGTCATTAGATGATTGACAACTTGTTGATGACGCTCATCCAATAGTTCCAGTTCTTGAAGCCTAGATACTCTATAGTCCTCATCTGAAATGATTCCTTTTAGTGACACACAGAGTGATGGAATCTCTACCTCAATGGGTAGTATGGCCTCTAATCCATATACCAAGGCATATGGTGTAGCTCATCTTGGTGTTCTGATGCTAGTTTTGTAGACCCATAGTGCAGGATTAAGCTAAACATGCCAATCACATCCAACATTGTTCACCATTTTCTTGAGTATTTTCATTATTGTCTTGTTAGAGGCCTCTGCTTGGCCATTTCCCTGAGGATAATACGTTGTTGAGAAATGATGTTGGATATGAAATTTTTCACACAATTCCTCGACATCCTGGTTTTTAAATGGTCGTCCATTATCAGTGATAATGGACTAGGGTATGCCATACCGACGGATTATGTAGTTCAATATGAATGATGAGATCTATTTTCCAGTGATAGTTGTGAGAGGAACCACTTCTATCCATTTTGTAAAGTATTATGTTGTTGTGATTATGAACTTGTGTCCATTGGATGAAGACAAATTTATCTTTCCTACCAATTCCAATCCCCATTGACAAAAAGGCCATGTTGATGTGAATGGGTGTAATTCTTGAGCTGGTGCATGGATCAGATTACTATGAATCTGACACTATTGGCACTTCTTGACAAACTAATAAGACTCCTCCATACTTGGCCAGTAAAACCCTAAATGGAGGAGTTTCTTTGCTAGAGTTATACAAATTGAACGAGTTCCACAAATACCTTCATGAACCTCACGTAAGGTTGTCTTAGATTCATTATGTTCTTAAAATCGAAGAAGAGTACCATTTAGACCTCGACAATAAAGTATGTCGGGTGGCGGATGAAGTTACATTTTTGGTTTCTGGAAAGATCAGGAGGAAGGATGTTGTCTTTCAGGTATGCATAGGTCTTTTCATAGATGGAGGATTCAACGACATCTAAATGGTATATGGTTTGGGATTCTGAACTATTATAAGAAGGATTAGATACTTGTTCTACCATAAACTCATAATGACCACGTTTCTCCGGTAATTATATAAGAGAAGCATCTGTCCCTTTATTTTATGCCTTTGGAATTTGCTCAAATTTGATATTGACAAAGTATTGTTTGAGATCCTCTATTAGCTTCTTATAGGGCATCAACTTCTAATCTTTCATCTGATATT
This sequence comes from Sequoiadendron giganteum, assembly GCA_007115665.2. Classification (NCBI taxonomy): domain Eukaryota; kingdom Viridiplantae; phylum Streptophyta; class Pinopsida; order Cupressales; family Cupressaceae; genus Sequoiadendron; species Sequoiadendron giganteum. The sequence goes on from CM021100.1 coordinate 216,618,186, forward strand.
CACCATTTACTTGATAAATGACTAGTTGAGAATCCCCATATACTTGTAACTCTATGATTTTCCATTCAATTGCCACTTTGACACCAATGATTAATGCCTCATACTATGCCATATTATTGGTACATGGAAACATTAGTCTATAATATTTTGGGATGGTGTGTCCTTGGGGTGTAATGAACAAAATTCCTACACCATATCCTCTTTGTGTATATGATCCATCAAAGTAAAGTATCCATTGTTGTGTTATTACTATAAGAATGTATGCATCAAGAAACTCCATTGTCATAGGACTATCATCAATTAAAGGAGCTTCGGCTAATTGTTCAACGATCACTTGACCTTTGATGGCTCTTTTTTCCACATACTGAATATCAAACTCACTTAAAAGCATGACCCATTTGGCCAGTCTACCTGTTAAAGCAGCCTTATTGAGTAGATATTTTAATGGGTCAATTTTTTCTATGAGCTTGATTGTGTGAGTCAACATGTAATGTCGCGACTACTGGGTAGAAAATACCACCACCAAACAAGATTTCTCAATGAAGGTATAATTTATTTCATATCCATTTAAAGTTTTGTTGATGTAGTAAATGGCTTGTTCCCTTCCTTCACAATCTTCTTGTGCCAACAGTGCTCCTAAAGAAATATTCATTGTTGCAATGTATAGTATTAAAGGTCTTCCTTCTATAGGTGGCATTAGAATAGGTGGCGACATCAAATATTGCTTTTTCTGGTTGAAAGTTGTTTCACACCCTTGATCCCATTTGAACACAATATTCTTATGCAATAGGTGATTAAATGGGTGACTTTTGTCTGCCAACTGGGAGATAAATATCTTGATTGATTGTAGCCTTCCTTGTAGTGACCTTAGTTGACTGATGTTTCTGGATGGTGGAATTTCCATTATTGCCTTTACCTTTGTTGGATCTACTTCAATACCTTTTTTCTAAGACTATGTATCCTAAGATTTTTGCTGATGTAACCCCAAAGACACATTTATTAGGGTTTAGTCTGGCATTGAACTTTTCTAGCCTTGTGAAAAAAATTCCCAGGATCTAGATGTCCTTCTTTGGAATAGGATTTAGCTAGAATATCATCCATGTAATCCTCCATAAAGGTATGCATCATATCATGGAAGATAGTGGTCATTGCTCTTTGATAATTTTCCCCTGCATTTTTCAACCCGAATGGCATGACATTCCAGCAAAAGGTTCCCCATGGACATGTGAATGCAATTTTCTCCTGATCTTCTAGTGCTATCTTGATTTGGTTGTAGCCAGAGAAACCATCCATTATTGACAACATGGCATGCCCTGATGTTAAGTCTATGATGATTTCAATATTAGGAAAAGGGAAATCATCCTTGGGGCATGCCTTATTTAGATCCTTGAAATTTGTACATAACCTGATACTATTATCTGGCTTTGATACAGGTACAATATTTGATATCCATTCGACATAATCAATAGACCTAATGAATCCTACATCCAATAACTTCTTCAGCTCAACCTTTACCATTAGTGTGATATGTGGATGCATCTTTTTTTTAAAAACAATTACAGGTTTGATTCCAGTAGGAAAAGACAAATGATGCATTAAAAGATTGGGGTCTAAACCTAGCATATCGGAGTATGACCAAGAAAATTTAATGCTTCTTTCTTCAAATAATTCGATAAATTCAGGTTTTTCTTGTTCTATCATAGATTCTACCAGATGTAAAATCTTTGCTCTTTCTTTTGTACCAATATTTATAGACTGTGTAGGCTCCACCAGAACTGATGACCTTTCATGATAATGCTCCGGAAGGGTGTCAAATCTCCCATATTTCAATGCCTCATAGAGGTTTTCACCATCTGATGCATTCTTTATTTTTCCTTTTTCAAGATCTAATGTTGCCATAGAATGGTTTTCACCATTAGATCCATTATTCCTATTTCTATTTTTGCAATTGGAAGATTTGACACCCTCTTGTCGAATCGCATTGTTATGATATTTATGGATAGAACTTGTATCAGGTTTGTCGCAACAAAGTAAATTTATGATAGCATCATCATTTGCAAAGATGGGTACATTTATAGGTTCAATGGGTTCCTAGTTGATAAGTTCAAGATTGACTAAGGGTAGGAAGTCATCGGATTGACCTGGGTAAATGGCGGTAAGGGTTCAGACAGTTATGTCATTAGAGGTGTCATTAGGGATTTCGAGGTCAATGATGTTACTTTCCTTGAGATTATCTAGTTCACTCAATGTTTGTTCATCCTCACTTGAGTCATCGATATGTTCTAATTCTAATACAAGTGGTCTAGACCCTAAGCTTTGTCCCTCCTCACGTGTAGGTGCATACTATTTTATGACATCAATTTGGACATCTGTGTAAGATATATCAAAATATAGATCCCATTCATATTCATTAGAATTTGTTTCAAAGCTATCTCTTACTTGAAGGATTCTTTCAACTGCCTTCTTAGTCATTTCTTGGTTTTCTTCTTCTGAGTAACCTAGTCCTGTCTTACCCTTTGAATAAAGAGTAAGAGGCTAAATGGGTTCTATGATGCCTTCTTTCCTTTTTCCAATAGGTCCCTATCCTTCATAACCCATTTTTTTTCTAAAATAGCCTTTCCTTTGCCATACTTATCTGTCTTGATGATGATGTTTGTTGATGTCGATGTTTCTTCATCTTTGTACAACCAATCGAGGATAGCTTTGTCTTCTGATTCATCCTCTATAGTACTGGCTTTCACAAATCTTTCCTCTAGAACCATGGTAGGTTGTGATGGTTGTTTAATCATTGATGGTTGTCCATATGACTTTGGAGATGGCATCAATTGTGAAAGATTAAGAGCCTGCTCAATAGAATATTGTCCCATGCCTTTGTATGTTAGTTGGACCTTTTCTTGGAATTTTTGTGATAGAGAATTTAGAGGATCCTGATTGTCTATTAATGTAGTTTCAACATCACTTGTATCTTTTGATTTATCCTTTTTCTCAACCCACTTGGATGTAATATTTGGATATTTTTCATTATTTGATGAATTCGAAATGCATGCTTCCCTATTGTGAGGCACAAAGGTGTCTTGAGAAATTATGAGTGTGTCACAATGTTGATGATTATTATAATATGTTGATATATTCACCTCTTGTCCATTAACTGTAAATTTCAAACATTGGTGATAGGTCAAAGGTACTGCTTGCATTTTATGAATCCATAGATGTCCTAAGAGTATATTGTAGGTTAACTATTTTTCTAGTACCTGGCATGCTATATTTTTCATCATTGGTCCCACTTAAATGGGCAACACAATTAGTCCTTTAGAATATCTCTCTTCCTCATCATAAGCCTTCATTGTTATTTTTCTTTGGGCATCAATAGCATTATTTGAATACCCTAGTGCACTGATTAAATTTAAAGTACAAATGTTCAAACCAGCTCCCCCATCTATTAGGACTCTTTTAACACGATGCTTGTGGATCAAAATTTCAATATGGAGGGAAATGTTATGTGGATGATTAAGTGACACATCATCCTGTTCAGAGAATGATAGACAATGTGGCATGGTCAAATGTACCACCATAGCCTGGAATTGACAAAAATATAGGTTGTTGGGTACCACGGTGGCAACAAGTGCTTGTTCTAAAACTTCCTTATAAGATGGTGATAGTTTAAGGAGTTCAAGTATTGATATTTGCACTGGTATTTTTTGAAGTTGGTCGACAATTTTGTATAGACTTGGAGGTGGAGTTGTGTTTTTAGGTGCAACTCCCTTCAAAATTACCTTGGATTGCCCCCTTGTCATTACATTAACCGGTTGATAGTCTTGTCTTTCTCTAATTTTTAAAACATTTATCTGATTGTCGGATATTTGTATGCTCAAGATTAGATCTAGTGGTATAATTTCATTGGTTTTGTTGTTATCCATGTGATTACCAGTGATAGTATCACTTTCTACTTCGGAAAATAAAAATATCGTGCTATCGTAAACATGATTAACATTTTTACCTTTAATGTTTGTAGAAGATGACACTCCCTTGTCGTAATTTGGTAAAGGGTCTTGAAAGGCTGTATGATCATTGTTGTTTTGATGTCCCTCTACATATACCTTGTTGTTTTCAATCAAATCTTGAACTATATGTTTTAATTGCATGAAATAATTTGTCTTGTGTCCCTTATTGTTGTGGAAGCTACAATAATCTATGTCATTCCACCATGGTGGTTTGACTTTTGGATCCCAAAATCATGCTTCTCGTGTAGTGATAAGACCACTTGTAACAAGTTCCCTCATTAATGATTCCAGTGTTTGGCCTAATGGTGTGAATCTACACAGGTTTGATATGTTTGTGGTTTTGATTCCCCATTGTTTGGATTATTGTTTTGATTGATATTTGACATGATGTTTTGGTCACTGTTTTGGTATGTCTTTGCAGTAGAGGTTGTCAAGTTAAAACTGGCTTTTCATTTTGTAAATCATTTGCAGTTTCACTGACCCCAGTATTTTTGTTCTTTTGCCAGAATTTAGGTTTGTCATTGTTTGTATATTGATTTGAGGAATTGGTGTTGTTTGATTTTTCATTGTAGTGTTTGATCACCCCTTGTTTGACCAAAGCTTCTTCAATTTTAAGACCATTTTCAATCACTTTTTCAAATGTTGGAGGACATTGTAATTCAAGCCAATAGCTCATCTCATATGTCAAATTGTCTATGAATAGCTCCATTTTTTCTTCCTCAGGTATGGAGTGAGGATACCTAGCAAATAGTCTTTGCCATCACTATAAAAAGGATAGGAATGTCTCACCTTTTTTTTGCTTCATGTTATAGAGGTCCTTTATTGTGACATCATGTTGGATGTTAAATGAATATTGTGATATGAACCTATTGACGAGCTCTCCAAAAGTTCATATTCCTGGTTGTAGTTTGGAAAACCATTCCATACATTGACCTCCTAAGCTTCTTGGGAATAACCTCATTAGGTAATTTTCTTCTTGCGTAAATTCTAAGCTCATGGTCTTGAATTCCCTTATATGGTCGATTGGATCTATCTTACCATTGTATTTGTCATATTTTGGGAATTCACAATGTCTAGGGAAAGGTATCATGTCTACTATTGGGTCAAAAGGATAAGGACAAATGTCCTGTAATGCATACCTTTTTCGTGTTTCCCTTTTTCATGTCTTGCAGTTGTTGTAAGTTTTGCATTTGACTTGTTAGGGCAACAACTAGATCTACATTTTGTGTGTGTTGTGGTATTTCAGTTTCATTTCTTCTAGGTGCTTCTTTTAAGCGATTGACATCAAAATCTTTGGGAAGTTTGGCACCTGATTCGGCTAGCATTAGGAGATATTTCTCCATGTCTTGCTCTAAGATCTTTTCCATAAATTTATGGAATTTTGGGTCTTGTTGCATTGTTTATATGTCTTCCACTATTATTTCATTCTTATCATTTTGATGTAAGTTATTCCAAGGATTTTCTTCTACCATAGTATTTGATGTTTCAAGTTCTTTTTCTAAGAGTTTTTGCTTTTGTAACCTAGTGAAGATTGGCATACAAGTGTTTGTTTTTTTTTTCTACCAAACTTTGATCTTCTATGTCTGATAAGTGTCAAATGAATTTTAACAAAGTCAAATAGGATGATATATCCTATTGATGAGACTAGGTTAAAAATCTAATTTACTATGCCTCATTTCGTGATAGTAGGATGATAATATCTTGATGAAGAAACTTAGCTAAATAACCAAGATTTGTTTTTTATTTTCTTGACACTTTATAGTTTGTAAGATTTGAGTTCCAGTTGAAAAGAATGTTGACTTGTAGGAACCTATTTGTTTTTGGTTTCTAGGCAGTGTCTGTATTGAAAAGATACTTTTGGTTGATAAAAAATTGAGTTTTAGATGTTAACCAATTTGAATGATATGTTTGGAAGCTCTCTTTTATTTATTTATTTTTGGAAGTGCTAAAACAGAGTGCAAAATCACTAAAATAGAGTGTAGAAGCACTATTTTGTTGAAGCACTAAAACAGAGTGTGGAAGTGCTATGACAATTTTCTAAAGTGCTATTTTTGTGGAAGTGTTAAAACAAAGGTCAGAAGCACTAAAAAAGAGGGTGTAAGCGCTACTTTGGATTTAGAAGTGCTAAAATAGACCTCAGAAGCGCTAAAAAAGACCTCAAAAGTGCTAAGATAGAAAGTGAAAGTGCTACTTTGGGTTTCAAAGATTTTGTCTATTTTTCTACTCGTGAAGAGATTATTTTTTGAGATTTTAGATCTTGAAAAGATATCTCCACTAGTAATTTTCCAATGTTGGATGATAAGCCTAAATATTCTGAGTTTCTTTATTGCAAAATTTGATCGGGCCTGGTTGAGTATTCTAACATTGGTTGTAGGATGGAGGACTGACATATGGGTTGACTATGATTATGATATTGTGTAAGAGCTCTTCTTTGGAAATAGGCTTGTGAATAAAGAGGCTCTAAGGCATAATCACCAATATAACCCCTAGCAAAATCGTGATACCTATGTATGAAAGTTTTATGATGAAGCAAGATTTTTCTACTCTGATACAAGAAACGTCTTCTTTTTAAAATATTTTTGTAACCAAGTGATTTCTTCGGTTTCTTGACTCTTGTTTTGAGGGATTTCTTGACAAAATTTTTGGATTTCCAATCTCTATTCATAAATTTCCCTGTTTGATTTGGTCTGTGGTTTTCAGGATGATCTTTTATCTAAGTTACAATGATTTGAGAACATCACAAGCAAATTGTAGAACAATTGTTTTTTAAATCTAGAATCTAAACATATACTGTATGTTCAAGAACCACAAATGGTCCTTATTGATTTCCATTGGTTTGCTTTAACAAAGATACACTTCAAACAGACTCACTCTTAAAGTAAAAAATGTCATCGTTATACTCAATAGTCCACATCTTAAAATTGCGTTGACTCACACAACCATGTCACCCCCTAGAGGGTGCCCGTGTTTTTGTCTTTTCCAGGTGCATACTCAAAGTTGGATTTCTCATCCCTTGAGAAAACGGTCCTTGGAAATTATGTGTTGAGTGTCTTGGGGGAAGATTCTTCCCTCCCCTTGCACTATGAGTATTACAATGTTTGGTTACTAACTCAGCTAGATACTACACTATGGTTCTTGGAAGGCACAACCCGAAGGGTTTTTGGATGGAATTACAACAGGCTAGAGGTACCAATGAGAATAACATCACGAACATTCAATGGTTAGAATACACAAAAATATTGTATGAAAGAAACCAAGATAAAACCTTACCTTCAGCAATTAACACTAATGATAAACTTTTCACCACAAAGGATATCAAGGTTGGCATTAAAGCTTTGGTGGTTGGGAAGGCTCAGGACATCAATGGGTTATAGGCTGAATATTTGAAATGGGGTTTAGAGCTCTTGGCACCACATATCAAGAAGATTTACAACAGGGTCATTCAACATGGTTTTCCAACAAAATGGACGACGAGTGTTGTCATCCCTCTCCACAAGAGTGGTGATGTCAACAACCCATCAAATTACCACACTATAATGATTAATCCTCTTTTTGGGAAGCTCTTTGGGAGCATGGTGGAGCGTAGAATTAGTTGTTGGGCTGAGAAGGATGGTAAAAGGGCAAAAGGGCAGGCAGGTTTTAGACCAAAGCATTCCACAATTGACCATTGCATCACTCTCAGACACATGGTTGAGAAAGTTTGGGATAAACAGGGTAATGAGGTTTTTTGTTGTTTTGTTGACTTCAAAAAGGCTTTTGACACAGTCCCTAGAAGCAAAATTTGGGATAGAATGGAACAGCTTGGAGTTCCAACAAAGTATAGGGTTGTTGTCCATAGACTTTATGATCAAGTCCAAGCTAAAATCAGAACAAAGGAGGGTCTTTCAGAGTGCTTCAGAAGCGACATCGAGGTCAAGCAAGGCTACCCTTTGTCTCCCACTTTGTTTGGACTATACATAGACAAGTTAGAGGAGTGGTTAGACAAGCGGGGAGGCAATGGTGTGTTATTGGCCACCTATGTAGTCAAGTTGCTGTTTTATGCGGATGATCTTACTTTAATGGCAAATTCTAAAAATAGTCTTCAAGAACATCTAAAAGCTCTAGAGCTTTTTTGCAAGGATGTAGGGATGCAAGTAAACATCAGCAAAACCAAGATCATGATATTTACACTGAAAAAAAATAAGAAACAATTAAATTTTGAGTTTGAGGGAAACCTCTTGGAGGTGGTAAATGAATACAAGTATTTGGGTCTCGATTTTTCCAACACTCTTAGTTAGGAGACCTGCAGGGCAAAAAGAATTCAAGGGGGTTGGAAAGCTCTATACTTGCTACAAAACAGATGTAGATCAGCTGAGCTATGGGATTGGAAAACAAAGAAGAAATTATTTGGTCTGCTCGTTACTCCCATGGTCTTATATGGCTGTGAAGTTTGGGGCTGCAACACATCAGCATTAAAATGGAGGCAGATAGAAAGATTACAAAAGTACCTAATCACAAGCAATTTCAAAATAAAAAGTACAGTTCCATATGAGATTGTTCTAGCTGAGGCAGGAGCTTTTCCAATGGAAATGGCAGCATTAATTCGTTTATTAGGCTATTTGAAGAGAATTGAGAATATGGAGGAGCATCGATGGCCCAAAATTGTGGCGGAAGAAAACTTAACTAGAAGGAAGAACACATGGATGAAACAAAATGTCAAGTGGATGGGAAAATGGGGGATAAGCATGGAAGAGTGTCCAAACACAAATGTTGAAATTAAAAGGTATGTAAAAGAGAAGGTCAGGCATATCATGTGGTCAAAACAACTTGGTCGAAAAAGAGAGCACTATGTTTTGCATTTTAATCCCACTTGTGATCACGGGAAAAAATATTATGTTGGTGGAGATATAAAGTGGAAGGCTAAAATGTTGATAGCCTAGTTAAGAACTAGTTCCCACCGTTTGAGGTGTGAAACGGGAAGATGGAGAATACCCAAGGAAGCATGGGTAGATAGGATTTGTTGTTTCTGCTCTTCAAGTTTAGTAGAAACCGAGTGGCACTACGTCATGCAATGTAAGGCTTATGAGGACAACAGGTGCAATTACTCAGATCTGTTTAAAGTCAAATCGTTAGAAGCCTTGTTTGAAGAGGAGAAGATTGCTGAAACAACAAGTTACTTGATCAAAATACACAGTAGAAGAAATAAAATCAGCAAAGAGTTAGAGGGCTACAACGAGTAGTTGGTGGGGTTGGCGGCTGCTCTATTTGTTGTTAGATGCAATTTTTTTGTTATATTCCCTTGGTCCCATAGACTGGCTGGTCTCGTGGATGTAATTAAAAGCATTCATTCATTCCACCCAATGTTCATCACATGAACACGCAATAATAAGTTTGAATTTTGGTGGTAAAAATCATGTCACATTTAATCATCACAGTGTGTCATTATTGACTAGAAATAGATCTTTACTCAATTTTCTTTTCAGAATTAAAATAGTTTTATTTTTATTATGGATTGATTTTGTGGGTCTAGGTAAATCATTTTTATAGGTGTGGATCTTATAACTTACAAATCTAATCTAAAATACTACACATTTCTATTTTCTAATTTGTCAAATTTCCCTTCTTTTTTTGACTCACATGTATGTTACTTAAATGCAAATTATTGTTTTTTATATTTGATTATTTAAGGATGTCAATTAATGTCAAAACATGAACTCCTTTAAAGACCACTATATAACAATAATCATGTGAGATGTTCATAGCAAGTTGGCTCATGGTAGGAATGAAATGTGTGATTGTTGACAAATTTTGAGTTTACATTTTAAAATCCAAGTGTTACATCCATGGGTGTAATATCAATATTGTAGTTGTAAGATTGACCTAATATAAGGGAAAGGTAATCTTAATGCAATGAATGAATGTCTAGACATGATAGATACAATAAATGAAAAGGTGAGAAAATGTGTGGAAATGGATAAGCTATAGTTGAAATTAGGAGCATGCACGTAAATGGGGATGGATAAAGGATCAAAAAATTATCCCAACTTAACACAAGATTATTGCCATTTGACAATATGTAATTGCATTAAGACATTCCTCAAAATGGGTCCAAAAATAGATATGAATTAGTATGGGTATATACAAATTTTATCATTACATTTTCGCCCACTAATGAGATAGGATGGATGATGTGATCAAATTGTAAATGAAATTATAGCAACTAGATTAATACAACAATTGAAAAATAAAAATTATATTTGCTAAGATGCAATAAATTAGAAAATAAAGGGAGTAAATTCACTTTGATTGAAAAGTGGCCAAGTTATGAAAGTTATTTAGAATATATATCTATAATTTCTTATAAAAATTTAAAGCAATATTGGGAAAGGACAAGACTACTAGATGTTAAAATTACTTGTGAGAAGGAATTTTTCTATCCTAACAACCACTAGGAAGGCAATGTGTAGGGGGAAGCCATATGTAAGGATCTAGTAAGGAATTAAAAAACCCTAAAAGAAGCCTAGTACTAGCTTGTCTTAGGTATGCAAATATTTGCACATATTATTGACCAATTAAAGATGTCTAATTAATAGGAAAACCTAAAATGTGTAAGGGAAATAAGATAGAAAGATAGAGTGGGTTCATATAGGAGATGAAATGATGAAGACTTGGGATTGAAATGGATGATTGTAGATATAAAGAAAACTGTAATGTAATATTTTTAAGCTTTAGAGATATAGATTATATATAAAATCCTTCAACATTTGAAATTATAGTACTAATATTAACATAAAGTGAGATTGAATTACACAATCGAAGTGATTTGACTTGATAAATTATTGATTTGTTAACATGGATGGATCTAGATAACTATTTTGGACCTCTTATAATAATTTTGAGTCAAAATGAGTTTTTTTAGGGCTTGAAATAGATAAATAGCTACCAACTAGGTAGTGTAGTTTACTTCAAGAGGCCAATAGAGTGCCCTTTCTTGTCTATAATAAACTTATCATTATTAGATAGGGACCTAAAAACTTAGGTGACCTGAAACGAAAAATAAATTGAAAGGTACTTTCCTTCTTCAAATTTCTCCAAATGTCTACTCAGTCTTTAGAAATTAACCTACAAATACAAATATCCTTGTGGGACTCTACTAAAGAAGGGTTAGAGGGGACTATAGCTTAGTTTATCCCTTGTTTATGTTCAAACATGGATTAACATTGAACATCTAATGTAAACCAATATAAAGTAATAAATTATGAGATGAAATTAAATCATCACTCTATAGCCATTAAAATTTAATGTTCAAGCTCTAGGGACTATGGTAACATATAAGGAAAGTAAAGGTGAGGAAAAATTGGGGAAAAAACTTTATTTTTGGTAGTTAAAATTACTTTGAATATTGTTGGAGCTGGAAACCTTATTCTTAAGCACATTTAATAGAGGAAAGATATGGTTATGTTTAATACATTTAAAGGGTGAGAAAAGAGACATCTTACACTCACATAGGGTGGACAAGAAACATGTATAAAGAACAAAATGGAGCTTGGATGAAATAAGAGGATTTTGAGATTTAATGCAATAAAGAACTAAGAGTGGTGATGAAGGATTTAAATTACAACAATGAATCTGGCTCAAGACTATTATAGTAACATGCAATATGAGGGGTTTGAGGTCTTGTATTCTAAATAATTAAGAGTGGTGATGAAGGGTTTATAGTAAAACACTTTAATTTGGCTTGAGGCTTTTGAAATGGCTAGGGGAAAGTTTGGGATAGGAAAATGACATGAAATGGTGAGAAAAATATTGAAATAGATTAGAAGAGTGATGGGATGAGGTAGGAAGGGGTATATATAATTAATTTTAAAAATAATTTCAATTTTAATAAAAAGGTAAAAGATAACCTTGCTCCAATCTAAGGAAATTCGAATACCTAGGTTTGGAAAATTATTTACAGTATCAATTTCCATGACCACAATAAAAAATATCTCATAATATAAGCTTGAAGATAACTCTCCTATGATTTTTTGAAATATTTTAGGATTGGAATAGATCCCTCAACCCTGCAACTCCCTCAAGTCTTTGAGATCACTTGTATAGGGTGTGGAAATGACAAAGATGATAAGGCATGTAATTTTTATCATATATAATCTTCAAGGAACCTTTTAGGTATTCTCTTATGATTCATATTCCACTATAGATGCATTGGGAGATATATCCACCTTTCCTTTATTTGAAATATTTTGTAATCAATTAACATGAGAATAAGCTAAGTTGATAGAATTTGGAATCACTTTCCAATTCTAAGACTTATTCATTGGTCACCTAATCATCCAATGGAAATGTCAAGGATAAGAAGACCAAGACAAAATCTATATTACATAGTGAGATTTCCTTAAAGACTATGTATAATTCTCATTAAAAATACTAATCCATATGTAAATTTGATAATTCTTCTAATTCTTGTGAGTCTTCCTCTAAGGAAAAGAAGAAATCAAAATACCCTTAATTTTTGGTAGAAAGGAGGGACATGCAATTACAATATGTTGAAAGAGACTAGAGGTATTAGAAGTGGTCATGCAATATCACACATTTCACCCTCTAATTCTTCTTTGGTTAGAATAGTTAAGGGTCATGCACTTTTATCATAGACTTCATCTTCAACACATAGTTAGATTATATGCTCTAGAGCCTCGCAGCATATGACACATTCATCTAATCTATTTGAGTCTCTTTATAAAAGTATTATTTTTAGATTAAAGTGAGCAACTCTTCATATATTTTAGGTTTGGGTTCAAGGAATATTCAAATGATTGATGCTCACATTAAGGATGTTCTCCTTGTTCTTGTTATTTCTACTAATATACTCTTTATCTACCAAAGTTATCACACAAGGGGGTAAGATAGTTGAGATCTCACCCAATGATGTTTTCATTCACGGTCTTCATAATCTAGAGATAGGATTTACTTCAAGGAGAAGTGATCATGAGTCTACATTATGTAATTCCAATTTTTTTGATTCATTTTGTTGTCCATTACACATTGTACATGTAGATTCCTTAAGTAGACTTTGGTATGAACATTTTGGTCATGTCAACTATAGGTATCTACAATATTTGAGTATATAGGAAATGGTACTTGATCTTACTAAGGTTTCTTGCATAGAGGGTGATGCAGGAGCATCCGAGGGTACTAGCAATCATCATCAACCAAAAATAAAATATTTAATTTTGATTATTTCCTAAGGTTTGGTAATTATGTAGTTGGAGAATAAATTGCAATATTAGGCCAAAATATTATATTAAATAATTGATCTCTATTTTAGTGTTTCAAATTTTGGAGTGGGAGATAGTCTAGATGGTAATTTTGAAACTTGAAATTCAAAAATCTAATCTTGACATGGATTTTTGGGAGTTGCAACTTGTGAAAACTCATTAATGCTCTTAAATTGTAGAAATGGAGAATATGGGCATTTGTATTGAGTTGACTATATTTTTTCTAATTTGGGTCCCTATTTGTGAGGAGTGGGAATCCAAGTTGTCACATTATTTTGGAAATTTCTTGGAAGTGGATAGGAAGATTCTTTTTGAGCATTTAATAGGTTCTTTTAATACATTTATTATGAATTTTCCATTTTGGGCATAGAAAAGAGGAGTTACAACAAAGGAGGGTGTGGTTACTTTTGTGGAAGGTTGAGACTTCATAATTTTTAGATTGTAATTTTTTAGAATTTGGAGAGGTTATAAATGTAGTTCTTGGTGGAGAAATATAAGACTCCATGATTTTGCAGGTTTGAACATTTTTATTCAACAACAATTGGATTTGTGAGTTTAATGTTTATTGAAACATCATTTTCCATTGAAGATTGTAGATTGCAAGAGTTGGAATCTTGAGAAAGAAGTATATTGAAGGAAATAATTAAATTGTAATTGATCTTTGTTATTGTATATCTTATTTACATCCATTTTGTAATGGTTTTCATTAGCCCACATGGATGAAAATCAATGTAATTTCATATTTGATTAGTTTGAATGAGAAGCTAAAGTCACTTCTTGTAGATTTTTGTGACATTTTCAAGCATTTTCTAAGTTGCAAAGTTTTTTTATTGTGAGTTTATTTTTGAGGGTTTGATTCTCCCTTGTATCAGTGGTATCAAATCGAGAGTTTTTTGAGTGTGCAAGAAAAAACATCGATGTGAGGTAGTTTTCACTGGGATCTAGGGGTGGAGTGTGTGTGATTTGTAAATAGATCATTGAGTAAGGCAATTTACATGTATAGAACCTAAGGGTTTCGAAAAAAAATGTGTTAAGGATTTGTGAGGCCTTAAGGATGGAAAAGAGGAAGAAGAAAATGAATTTTGAGGATTCTTGGACTTGAAACAATTAGAGAGGGACTTTGGAAATTTCTAGAGAGAGAGTAAGAAGAAATAAGATATGGAATCATAAAATGGCAGCAACATGTGGATGAAATAAGAGAGGAGATTGAAAGAAGAATAAAAATAAAAGAGAAGGGTTGAAGGTAATTTTGATTATCTTTATAATGATTTTTTTATTGTAGGAAAGAGAGAAGATGCAAAAGAGTGTCATGCATGTAGATAGAAGAGGAAGAAGAAGAAGAAGATGATCTCTTATTGAAAGAAGATCTATGCAAATGATAGATTATTTGAAAGGAAAATGTTGGATGAAAGTGATAAGAAGATGAAGGAAAATGAAGAAGTGGGCAGCAAAGAGAAGATAGTAGTAGAGGATGGGAAGAATGAAGATGTAGTTGTGGTTGTAGTGATAGAGATTGAAGATGTTGCAACAAATGATGAGGAGGGAAAAATTGTAGCAACGAAAGAAGAGGTAAAATTTAATATTTTTGAATTTAGTGATGAGGAAATTGTTATGAAATTGCATATTATTGAGGTGAATAAAGAGCTAGTGCAAGTAGATAGAAAAAGAGATCATATAGTTGCATATTGGTATGCAGACATGTTACATATTTGTATGTAGAAGCTATAGAGGATTATGTAGGGAAAACTTGGTGGAGGTGGTCAGTTAGGGGTGGGATGGATCCCATGAATGAGTAGAAAAGAGGAAAAGGTTTTTGGAGGAGGATGAGGGTACGTGGTGGATGTAAATCCACAAGAGGAGAGAAGAATGGTGAGCAGATTTATTGGAGGAAAGTGAATCTAGTTCCAATAAGATTCTAGAAGAAGATGAAGAAGAAATCATTTCATGTGCACTTTGGACATTGATAAAGTTTGCTTCAGATTGATTAAAATTTTAAAGAACAGTTCTACCATTCAACTCCACTTTTGTGAGCCTATGCTCACAAACTTCCTACCTGGAGCATTCCAGGGTACTAGCAATCAACATCAACCAAAAATAAATTATTTTAATTTCTTTTGTTTCTTAAGGTTTGGTAATTATGTAGTTCGAGAATAAATTGCAATATTATGCCAAAATATTATACTAAATAATTGGTCTCTATTTTAATGTTGCAAGTTTTAGAGTGGGAGATAGCCTAGATAGTAATTTTGAAACTTGAAATTCAAAAAGATAATCTTGGTGTGGATTTTTGGGAGTTGCAACTTGTGACAACTCATTAATGCTCCTAAATTATAGCAATGGAGAATCTAGGCACCCATATTGAGTTGATTCACTTTTTTCTAATTTGGGTCCCTATTTGTGAGGAGTGCGTATCCATGTCACATTATTTTGGTAATTTATTGGAAGTGGATAAGAGGATGCTTTTTGAGCATTTAATATGTTCTTTTAATACATTTATGATGATTTCTCCATGCTAGGCATAACAAAGAGGTATTCAAACAAAGGAGGGTGTGGTTGCTTTTGTGGAAGGTTGAGACTTGACAATTTTTAGATTGTCATTTTCCAAAATTGGAGGAGAGGTTTCAGGCATTGTTCTTGGTGGAGAAGTCCAAGAATCCATTATTTTGTAGTTTTGAAAATGTTTATGCAACAACAATTGGATTTGTGAGTGTGATGTTTATTGCAACAAAGTTTTCCATTGAAGATTGTAGGTTGTAGGATCTTGAATCTTGAGAAAGGAGTGAATTGAAGGAGATCATTTTGTATTTGATATTTTTTGTTGTATATATGAATTTATTGTAATGGTTTCCATCAGCCCACATGGCTACAAATCAATGTAATTTTAGATTTGATTAGTTTTAATGAGAAGCTAAAGTCACTTCTTGCAAATTTTTATGACATTTTCAAGTGCTTTTTGAGTTACATAGTTTGTTACTGTAATTTTGTGTTTGAGGGTTTGATTCTCCCTTGCATAAAAGAGATTTTTTTGAGCCTACGTGCTTGGAAAATATTATCAAGATCACTTTCCTAGGGGTAAAGCCCACTATGCTTCTACCTTACTAGAGTTGGTACATAGTAATCTTATTTCCTTTCCCACTTCTTCATTTTCAAGAGTTAATATTTTCTCACCTTCATTGATGATTAATCTCATCACACATTGGCATACTTTATTTTTAGTATAAGAGTGATGTATTCACTAATTTTAGGAAAGTAAGGGTGTTCATGGAGAAAAATTGAGTTCTTCTTGTAGACATGGAAAATATACCAACACTTGATCTTGATTATTAATGACATTTCGTCCTAAATCATCTTCTTATATTTTCATCACCTTTCATCCCTTCATTGAATAAATAATTATTTATCTGATTAAGTCATTTTCTCCTATTAATTAAATTAATCATTCTGATTTAATTAATTAGGTATGCCTTTATTTAATTAAATAGTTCATTTATTTAATTAAATCTCTAAAGTCATCCTATTAAATTGAATAAATTAAACCTTATTTAATTTAATCTAACATCATACCCTTTTAGTTAAATAAATCAAAATCTTTATTTAATTAAAGTCTAAGTCATATTCCTCTCAACTTTGATTTAAATCAACCCAAAAAGATAAATCAAATTGTCACATCATCTAATCTCCCATTAAATTGATCAAATTCTAATTAATTTAATCCTAATCACCTCATTTCTCTAGATTTTGCCACTTGCACATGAAAATACATTTAATTGATTTATTAAATCTATATTTTCTCTCAACATGGCATCTTTAGGGGAATATTCCTCCAAGTTTGAAAATCCCTCCAAGTGGATTTGTCCTTCCAACAAAGAATTTATCTCCTCTTACATGTCCTTGTGCATTGAGCCAAGTGGCATTTAAGTCATTTTATTTCCCTCTCCAACAAGTCATTTCATGAATTTCAAAATCCACCTAATATCATTTATTTGCTCATTTATCAAAATGTGCTCAAGCTTCCTCCATTCACATCTTAACAAGTGGCATTTGGCCATTGGATGTTGAATGATCCCACATTGCTTTATTTTTCTAATTCCTCCATCTTGTCTTTCTATAAATAGAAATCTCTTCTTCTCATTTGGGATCCACAACTTAGAGAAAAGTTACTATCTTCATATTTAGAGCAATTTCATCCATTTCCATAAGCATTTTCCATTATGACAGCTAGGTTATTGCAAATTTTATCAAAAAAATCACATTGTTCTTCCTCACCAAGTGGATCAATCTTCATAAAAATCATCAAGATTGCAAAGGAGTTGGGAAATGGCCAATTTACAAATTAAATTAGCACTAACTCCTCCATGGGATTGAGAGTTTGCGTGTTTAAATAGGATTTCATTGCTTTCCATGTTTTGTTCTTCATTTTCTTCCTATTTTGAGCATTGTAGATAAATTTTATGAGGAATCTTAGTTCTAACTTGTATATGGATCTAATATTATGTTTCTTTACTATGTTTGTGCGAGTCTAGGATTGGGGTTCACACTTCTATTTGGAAACTTCACATAAATAATGAGGTCAACATTTGAACTAGAAATTTTAGTACTATTGCATAGAGAATGACATTCATCATCATTTTATGATTCATTATACCTCTCAATAGAATGGTTTTTCCAAATTCAAAAACATATCACTCAAGGATATGGTTTGTTATGTGCTTTAGTCTCAACCTATGGCTCAACCCTTTTCAGGATGAGGTATTCAACTGTGCTAATTATATCTAGAATTGCATTCCCACAAGGAAATTCTAAATATCACTCTAGAAGAGGCTTGGTGCAATATCAAGCTTGATGTTTCCTTATTTAATGTCATGTCCCTTTTTTAAAATTTTCTAAAAATAACAACTTACTAAAAATAGTAAGTCGACAAGTCCAAAATACCAAATTAGGATTAGTTGATAGATTGGGAAATACAATTATTTTTGGTGATTTGGTTAACAGTTTAGTTTTATTTAATCACCAAATATATTTTATTTTAATTATTATTTTTACTTAGACAAAGGATTCCCAAATAACTTATTTTCGACATTTAGTGACTATGACAAGCTAGAACAAGTGGCACAATGCATTGGGAGTGGAATAAATCAAAGGAAACTTGGAATCAAAGGTTAAATGTGCTATGTGCAAGGGAATTTCTCTCCTTGGTCATGGTTTTGGGTCTCCCAACTTGCTAATTGAAGTGGTTTCACATATATGCATGTTTTTGGCTTTATTTTGCAATATTCTTGTTGCAGATTTTACTAAGCTTTTCTTATTTTTTCAAAGGCTAATAAATTGATGAAGAGGGGCCTCCAAGTATAAAAAACCAAGGGTATTAGAGGCTCAAATATAGTGGTCCAAAGGGTCTCAAAAGAAAATTTCATCCAGATATAGCAATTGATCTGAAGGAATTTGGAGATTTTGGCAGATTCAATGTTTTGTGTGCAAGAGTTGATTTTTGGTGGTTTCAAAGAATTTGTGTTGTTGTAGGTCATTTAATGTTAGTGGAGTAAGTTTATTTCATCCATTTTAGAGGTTTGGAGTAGCTTTGACCAAGTGGGTATGTTGGTTTGATCTCAGGAATGTCGATGTGTAGTTTTTGTGTGTTTACAGGGTTGTTATTCAAGATTTTTGTTGTGTGAGTGTTTTTTTACTATGTTTCTTTTGTACTTCATCATCCACAATTCCTTTCTCCAGCCATTCCAAGTTTGGATGTCATTTAGGAGGTTTGGAGGCTTTGGGTGAAATATGCATGTGTATTTTAGCATATAGTATTGATATGTGTAGTAAAAGTGTGGAGATTGTTGTAATTGTTTTCTCCTGTGGTATTTTCTTATATCAAACCTTTAAACATGTGATTTATATTGAAAAATGAAATAAAATGATTTTTTGTGTTTATTTACATTTTGGGTGTAATTTCTATGCAAACTAGTTAGTTAGTTTTGGATGTTTTGATGCATATCTATAGTGTGAAAAGAAGTAATCTCACACTTTATTTGAAATAATTGACACATAATTAACTTAATTATGCTTTGGAGTAGTGTCGTGGTGCAAGTGCACCCTAGCAAGACTATGCCTCCATGAGGCAAAATTAGGATCTTAATTTAGTGTTGTTGATTTCATGTTGAAATAAGGTCTATTAGATCATTTTTAGTTTGTTTTAGGGTCTAGATAGTTATTTTAAAGTCATTTGGGCATAAGTGTAAAAAGTTGCAAGATTGACAAAATATTATTAAGACAATTTTGTAAAATGCAAAAAATGACAAATAGTGGAAGATCAAAGGTCAGGTAGTTGGAGAGTTGGCTTTAGGTGGTTTTTTTGGTTATTTAAGGAATTTTGAAGCCTCACACATTTTGAGGGAAGTTGGGAAATGAATGTGTGGATGAAAATTTATTGAAAAAATATTATTTTCTATTAATTACCAACATTTTCATTGTTTTCAGGATATTTTATGGCCATATTTATGTAAGAAACCTCTCCTCCAATGAATGTTAAAGCCCTATGAGTCTAATTTTGTATGAAGTTGGTTTCATGAAATTTGATGGGATTTTGAGTGAGATATTGAAGTTTTTATCCAAACGGGTAGAAACCCTATTCTAGGGTATCAGTGTGCATTCAAAATTACATCGCTTATTATAACCGTTGGAAATTGCCATAAACCTGTGTGTAGTGATTTTTATATGTGATATAAAGGATCTCTAAGTTGCAAGCCTTGGATTTTTGGTTTTGGGCAGTATCTATGATGCCCTAGGACTGTATTTAGTATGAAATTCTGGAAATGATAGTGCTCTATGAAGATTTAATGAGTTTTGAAAGTGACCTTTGAACCCTTCAATGGTTCTATTGCTTTAAAATGGTGTTAAGGTGTAATATGGGTCATTTCATGATAGGGATTGGTGGATAGATTAGAAATTGAATCCATTTAAAAGGTTATTTTGTTAAGACAATCTTATGACAATCATCGTTTGACAAAGATTAGTGACTTTTTTTGTGTTTTGATGAAGTGAGGAATTATACTTGGTGAAAATGTTTTCAAAATGTGTGTAGATGTATTGAGATCCATTTCTTGGTAGGGTTTAGCGAAAGTTTAAGTTTTAAGTCTTTTGTTGATGCCTATCTTATTATAATAGTCTCGTGACAACCATTTTTCAGAATCAAATAAAATGAAGGTCTTGAGTAGGTGTTGTTGAAATGTTAAGAATGGAGAAAATGGTATGGTTCCATCATGTGGTGTAAACATTTTAGTACATGTTTATGGTGGTAGAAAAGAGAAATGGGCTTGGAATTGTGTAGTTGATGTGGCCTAAAAGGGCCTAAATACTATTTTGGACAGTCAAATTTGTAGATGCACATGCTTAGGATATTTGTGTTGGGAATAGAGTTTGTGTCCATCACTTTGATGTTGTCTAAAGTATCTTGAGGAATATTCAAGAAGCTTTGTGCCTTTATCTCAGTTTGGTACCTTGAAAATAGGATTTTGTGAAGAAATTTTGAGTCCTAGTTGAAAGGACAAGTTGGAATTTGGTTGAGTTTTGTTAAGTGGAGTTGTGAATCCTTTGCATGTATTAGGTTGGTATTAGAGCATTGATGATCCGAGAGGACTATACCTTTTCTTGCATCAGTTTGGTATCAGAGCATTGATTATCAAAATATAGTCAAGAGGAGAAGAAGACTACAAGGAGGATCATTGATGATCCAAGAGGACTTGGAAGATTTTATTTGGTCAGAAGAATGGTCCAGGTGCACCCTAGCAAGATTATGCCTCCATGAGGAAAAATTAGGATCTTGATTTAGTATTGTTGATTTCATGTTGAAATAAGGTCTATTGAATCATTTTGGGTTTTTTTTAGGGTTTATATAGTTATTTTAAAGTCATTTGGGCATAAGTGTAAAAAGTTGCAACAATGACAAAATGTTGTCAAGACAATTTTGTAAAATACAAAAAATGACAAATAGTGGAAGATCAAAGGCCAGGTAGTTGGAGAGTTGGTTATAGGTGGTGGTTTTGGTTATTTAAGGCATTTTGAAGCCTCACACATTTCGAGGAAGTATGGGGAATGAATGTATGGATGAAAATTTAATGAAAAAATACTATTTTTGGTTAATTACCAGCAATTTCATTGTTTTTAGGCCATTGTACGACCATATTTATGCAAGAAACCTCTCCTCCTCCAATGAATTTTAAAGAATTGTGAATCTAATTTTTTATGAAGTTGGTTTCATGAAATTTGATGAGATTTTGAGTGAGATATTGAAGTTTTTGTCCAAACGGGTAGAAACCATGATCAAGGGTATCAGTGTGCATTCAAAATTACATATCTCTTATTATAACCATTGGAAATTGCTATAAACCTGTGTGTAGTGATTTTTATATGTGATCTAAAGGATCTCTAAGTTGCAGGCCTTGAATGTTTTGTTTTGGGTAGTATTTATGATGCCCTAGGATTGTATTTAGTATGAAATTTTGGAAATGACAGTGCTCTATGGAGATTTAATGAGTTTTGAATGTGACCTTTGAACCCTTCAATGGTGATATTTCTTGAAAATTGTGTTTAGGTGTAATATGGGTCATTTCCTGATAGGGGTTGTGGATTGATTAGAAATTGAATCCATTTAAAAGTTTGTTCTTTTAAGACAATCTTATGACAATCCTAGTTTGACAGAGATCAATGATTTATTTTGTGTTTTGATGAAGTGAGAGGAATTCTACTTGGTGACAATGTTTTCAAAAGGCATGTAGATGTATTGAGATCCATTTCTTGGCAAGGTTTAGTGAAAGTTTAAGTTTTGAGTCTTTTGTTGATGACGGTCCTATTATAACAGTCCTATGACAGTCATTTTTTGGAATTAAATAAAATGAAGGTATTGAGTAGGTGTTTCTTGAAATGTTAAGAATAGAGAAAATGGGATGGTTCCATCATGTGGTGCAGACATTTTAATACTTGTTTATGGTGGTAGCAAAGAGAAATGGGCTTGGAATTGTGTAGTTGATGTGGCATACAAGGGCCTAAATGCTATCTTGGACAATCAACTTTGTAGATGCACATTTTTTGGATATTTGTGTTGGGAATAGAGTTTGATTCCATCAATTTGATGTTGTCTAATATATTTTGAGGAATCTTCAAGATGCTTTGTGCCTTTATCTAAGTTTGGTGCCTTAAAAACAAGATTTTGTGAAGAAATTTTGAGTCCTAGTTGAAAGGTCAAGTTAGAATTTGGCCGAGTTTTGTTAAGTGGAGTTGTGAATCCTTTGCTTGCATCATGTCATAATGTATTGCACATGTAAGATAGGGTTAAATTAGTTCTAGCCTAGATAAAGTGACAACCAACACTTCTAAGCTATAAAACCTATCTAAAACAAGAGAACACAAACAAAGAGGAATAAACTATAAAAATTTAAAGTAAAACACTCCCCATTGTAGTTGATTTATTCTCTTGTCTCTCCTATTTCTCCTTTTGCAAAAAAATTCCTTAGATTTGTTGTTTTACTTCTGCAAATCCTTGCAAATAATAAGCAAGAAAGTTGGAGATAAGTGGTTGTTAAGGAAAAAATGGGAGAGGAAGGTTGCTTTTATAGACAACCATTCGAATGGATGAACGAGATTAATCATCTAGAAATATTCCAATATCGATGAACGAGGATCGATGAAAGGGAGGTTACGAAACAGAAAGTCAAGATCAAACTTCTAGAAAGATGCCAAGATCAACGGATGAGAATCGATGCACCAAAGAGAGGTGGGAAATGAAGGCTATGATGCCCGACAGTTATGACATAAATAAAGGCCATGACAGAGATTAATGAGTATTTAGGTTAGGAATTAATTTATCAAGCACTTGCATCATAGAATTTTGCGATGCAATTGCATGTGCGTTCAACGTATTCAATAATTAGTTCACTGTAATCATCTTGGCATGACGCAATTGCATTAGGGTTAGTGCACAAAAATTTGTGGTGTGACACACAAATTTGTGTGAGACAACTAACTTTCTGGGCTGCATTTGTGGTCGAGAATTATGCAAATGATTGGCTATGATGCATGTGCAGTACAAAATGACACATGTGTTGGGAGAGTGATGCAATCACAATTGTAAGCCAGTTAAAAATATGTATGATGCATATGTCGAAACTACGACATAATTTCCTGGTTAAAAATTTTCCCAGACCAGGAAATTTTGACTTGGTCAACTTAGGTACGATAGGTCAATCAAAGGGCATGGATTGACATTATTGGTTGCTTGATGATTTTAGGAGACTCTACCGCCTATTTACACATGATAGTCTAGACTAGATGTGTTCTGAATGTGAGACCAACTAGGTGAGGAGGAGAGACATGTGTTGCTAGACTTGGGCTTGTTTTATGTCACATATATGCCCATGATTAGGGAAAATAGAGGGATGTTGATTGTATTTGTGGAGCGGTGGAACTCTAAGATGAGCAACTTCCATTTATCAACAGGGGAGGTGACAGTCACCCTAGAGGATGTTTCTAGGATTCTATGACTGGCGATTTATGGTGAGCGGGTATGCTACGACCTCACATAAGGACTCTAGGAATTGTACGAGTACTACCAGGATGATGATGATCCAAAGCTCGATATCCAGGGCTACAAGATTTGATGGGAGAACCTGGCAGAGACATATATAGATATGAATGTGTTGTGTGTGCGTTGATAGCAGGCGCGATGATTCCCAATTGTAGGGGTCATGATTTCTCAGTTGGTTGGGGATAGATGTTGGGATTAATGATTTGATTTGGGATAGTATATGTGTGGGGGCCTTGTCTATTGTCCATGCTCTACTTTCAGCTTCATGATATTTCTCATAGAGGACAAAGTCTAAGTTATAGTGTGACATTGTTGACAGTTTGGGTTTGGGAGCACATAGTTGTGTTTTGACCTCTAGCGGTTTGGTAGTTGGGTGCAGGTGCTCCATATGTGTATCTATATTAGGGGGCACTTAAATTGATGCAGGTTGGTGATGTTGGTTACTTGTGGCATGGTTTGGATACACTGGTCAGTTTTATTTGGAGGCCCTTCTAGATGTGTGATTTCTAGATCGGGGAGGATGATCATTTGCCATGAAGTCAACAATTGAGATATCTAATTGGGTAGATAGTGCAGTCACAACATATTATTGAGATGTATCTCCCATAGAGAGTTCAGAGGTAGTTTGGGTTGAGACATGATGTCCTTATTGGCACAACAGAGTATGGATAGTCCTCACAGGAGGTGCATCCCTAGGGACCTCAGATTATGGTCATGACAACAGAGTAGGAGATTGATGCCATGCAGGAATTAGATTGGGAGTGGAGGGGAGGGGATGCAGATGTAGGGATGACACTCGAGTATGATTCCTAGTGGTTGATACAAAAACCTAATCCACTTACAGATCCACAACAACTAGCTCCAGTAGAGCTTAGAGGCAGGGGCCCAAGAGGCCGACGAAGGGATAGAGGTTGGAGAGGTGGCGGGAGAGGAGACGGTGGCAGGGGAGACAAAGTAGGATGGAGAGATGATGGGAGTGATGTATGGGAAGGATGGGGAGGAGACCATCATAGGAGGATGAGGGACAGGGGACGACAAGCGGTGGAGTATCTACAACCGATCAGGGAGGATGAGGAGATGGAGGAGGACTAGCTAGAGGTGAGAGCAACAGTAGAGGTAGTGTAGATGGAGAGTAACATGCAAAGGTTCCATATCCAAAGGCGATGGAGGTTGAGGCTGGGGGTGAGTGTGGATAGAAGGAGCAAGCAAGAGAAGAGGAGGAGGTCGAGATGGATGAGGTAGAGAGAGTCCTCTGCAAGAGGATTATTATGGGAGTTAAGGAGGTGGGGGAGGAGGGTCGAGTAGATGAGGGAATTGTTGGTCAGAGGATAGTCATGCTACATGTGTGTTTGCAAGCATTAGAGGCAGATTTGAG
Source organism: Sequoiadendron giganteum (assembly GCA_007115665.2). Lineage (NCBI taxonomy): Eukaryota > Viridiplantae > Streptophyta > Pinopsida > Cupressales > Cupressaceae > Sequoiadendron > Sequoiadendron giganteum. The sequence goes on from CM021100.1 coordinate 216,643,392, forward strand.
GACAATGATTGTTGAGAGAGATGACCTTAAGGCTGAGAGGGATGCCTTACAGGTTGAGAGGGATCTAATAGTTATTAGCCAGTAGTAGATGGATCGACGAATGATCAATTTTTTAGCTACATGTAGTGGATCTGTCATAGATGTTTCACATCAGTATGCTTGAGCTAATAGGGCCATGTAGTATTATATGGATTTGTATGAGAGATTGGTACCTCCAGAGAGTAGGGAGCCCATATTTTCTGAGATTAATAGTGGTTCACAAGGTAGATCATGCAATAGGACCCATAGCGGGCAGACACAGAGCAAGTCTGAGGAGGAGACATTAGACGCTAGATGGTCCACTCCATATGATAGACCTCCTACCAAAAATAATAGGTCCAAAGATGCACCACGTAGGGAGGACAAGGATGCCCCGAGAACAAGAGATCAAAGGAGTTTAGTCTAGGGCGTCTTGCTATTTATGTTGTTATATGGACACTGATATTTATATTATCGAGTCTGCAAGCTCCACTTTTATTTGACACATCTTGACATTGTACCTATGACACATATTTTTTTTAGCGATATATATGATATGATTTTGGCGATAGTTGATGATATGCATTGTTATATGTTTTTTCTTTTTATTTTTATGATGATGGCATGCTATGTTATGGGTGTTCATACTATGATTATGATGTTTATGGATGCATTCGATATGGTTATGTGATGATATAATATTCTTTATGACTATTTTTATGCTCTTTATGATCTATATGGATGATAAATGCAATATGGATGACCTAATTTGATAGATGCGATGTAATATAATGATGTAATGCATTTATGGTTATGGATGTTTTTATTATGATATGTATGGATGATGAATGTAATAGAAATGACCTAATGTTATGAAAGTGATGTCATATGTAGATGTAATTTTAATGTTAATGTAATGAAATGCTTGTATGACAATGCAAAATGTCTAATGGAAAATGATTAATATGAATGTAAAATGGGGTATGTAATGCAATGCAATGTGGTATAACGGATTGTGATGTGGAATGTAGTGTGATATGAAATGTAATGTTATGATGCAATGTATAATGCAATAAAGTAATAATGTGATGATGCTAGTATGATGATAACATATGAATTCTATATGGATGCTCTTTGTGTTTTTTGCGTTTTATTATGCAAATATATGTAACTTAGTATGGTAATGATATCCATGATGATGATGTTTTCTATGATGCTATCTATCATGATTATGTATGCAAGATATTTTTGTGTGTCACAAGACTCTATCAAGATGTAGACAAAATAAATGCTAGCACGAAAGAGATGGAAATTAGCGTGAAAAAGGAAAGGAAGATGGAGATGGAAAGTTAGACGGGAAATGACAAGGGACCAACTTTCATGCTTTCATTTTTATATTTATCACCATTGAGTGCCAAAAGTGTCACAAATGGAACAAAAATGTAACATGGTATGAAATAGACCAAGGTGTGCAAGGTGACCATTTGTGAGAGACAAGCATTCAAAAGACAAAGTCAATAGACAAGGAATGCCCTAGCTCATACTAAGGATCCAATTATCCTAGTATTTTTTCCAAGACAAACCACAAGCAACAAACAAAGAAAAGAGGCCATGATCCATCATTTTCTTTCTAAATCCTTTAATAGCACATCCTTGAGGTAGCTAGTAACATGACCCAAAACCAATAAAAAATATAAGACAAATCCAGACCAACATAGTGTTTGCCAAAGAGACAGTGTTTGTCGATAGTTTTGATAAGATTGTTTGATATGCCTAATTAGGTTGATCGAGATGATTGAGTTTGGTCGATAAGCTGACAAGGATTGATTGATAAGCTGGAAAAATGTTGAAAATTTGATTTAATCGACCACACTAGCTTTAGGAAAGACACATCTTGATTAAGGAAAGATTGATTGACCAAGATGACAAGATTGATTGATTTGATAAATATTGATTGATAAAGTTGACAGGATTGATGATTGTGCCCAATTTTAGGAAAGAAATATCCCGATCAAGGAAAGATTGATTGACAAGGTTGACAAGATTATTTGTTTGTTTGGAAAAGATTGTTTGATTGTTTGACAAATATCGATTGGTAATGACCGATTGATGTGTCGGTACCAAATTTCAGGAAAGACATATCCTGTTTAAGGAAAGGGACACATCTGATAAAGTTGACAAGCATTGAAAAGGCACCTAACTACACGAAAGACACATCCTGCTTAAGGTGAATGACTAGATTGACCAAAGATAAAATATAATCCTAGGAAGGATGCATCTTGATAAAAGACAAAAGATATGATTGAATGAGACAAATGACATAATTCCCCATTCCAATAAGATCGACCAAGGATCAGATTGATTAATTGACAATAAGATGATTGCTTGATTGAAGATGAAGGATTTTGTTGGTTATGTTTAGCTGTTGATTCATGATTTGGTTTGAATGATGATTTCCTGTGGACTCGGGAAATGACCAGACTCGACAAACCCTAAAGGATTGACCTATGTGGCCTCAGGTGCTCATCAATTGATGGGTCTTGCCTATGTTATACACATACAGACCTCGTAGTTCAACACAACTTGGCTTTTCCTTATTCAACAAAAGACTGAGTCATGATTTTATTTGGACGACCTGAAAGGACTGACCTAATATCACAGGGGCTCATTTAAGATGAGCCTTGCCTACGTAGAAAATGTGTAAAGACAACGTAGTTCAACCACTCTAACATAGACTGACTCAGACTTGGACTTAGACTCTATTTTTGGAGATTTTGATGTTTTGGGTTTTGAAGGTTTTATGATTTTTTGGATTTTGATATTTTATGTTTTTTTTTGGATTTTGATGTTTTCTGATTTTTTTATGTTTTCAATTTTATTTGTATTTTTGATGTTTTCTGATTTTTTTGGATTTTGATGTTTTCTAATTTTTTTTGGATTTTGGATGTTATTTATTTATTTTGATGTTTTATGATTTATTTGGATTTTGATGTTTTTTTTGGATTTTTGATGTTTTCTAATTTTTTTAGATTTTTTATGTTTTCTAATTTTTTTGGATTTTGATGTTATTCTTTTTTTTGGATTTATAATAATTTTAAAAGGTTGATACCATGTTTTATTTCCCATGAAGACATGAGTTGAGGAATCGCCCCCAATCAGGTGTAGGACCAATTTATGTGGGGAAGCAACAGATGAAAAGGATGATTATGAAAGTGAAGGATGCTAAATGTCCATGGTCTTCAGGTGATGGAAAGGATCATGAAGCTTTATTATGGACAAGTGTCATCTGCGAATGGAAGAGTGGAAAGGATGAAAGACCAGATGGAGGAGCATAGAATGGCTACACATGGTGCTTGTTTTCCAGCTTTTCACCACGGTACTTATTCAAAGTGCCACCGATGTGGTTTTCACTTTTGGATGAATTATTTCTCTTTACTGTTTTTTTTTCTATTTTTTTGATTTTTTTTGTTGTCACCAAGATGCCTATTTTCCAAGTTTTCATCAGGGTGACTATTTTTTTTTTTTTGTGCTTTTTTGTATTTTTTTGACTTTTTAAGGGAATACTTTGAGAATCAAGTGTAATACTTGCAAAGGTGCATGTCGATGATAGGTTCAGACAATGGTTCTCTTTCAGGAGTAGAAAGCTAATAAGCACTTGATCCATATGATGTTGTGACAATATAAGGGCCTAACCAATTAGGTTCAAACTTGTCAGGCTTCTCTCTTTCTACTTGATTTTTCATATTTTCTTTCAGAAATAAGTCACTAATGTCAAAGCTTCTAGGTTGAACCTTCTTGTTGTAGCTGCATTGAAGGCGATTCAGATATGCTTGCAAATGTGTCAAATCATTCTACATCTTTTCATCCAATAATTCTACCTCATGTAGATGGGATACACAATATTCTTCTTGATCAATCAAGCCTTGCATAAAGACTCGTAGGGATGGTAACTCGACCTCTATAGGAAGTATTGCTTTAGATCCAAATACAAGGGAGTATGGTGTGGCTCTTGTATGGGTAAAAACACTGGTGGGATAGGCCCATAAGGCAGGATTAAGTTGTAGGTGCCAACCATGGCTAGTTTCATTGATAATCTTCTTCAAGATTTTTAGGATAGTCTTATTAGATGCCTTGGCTTGATCATTACCTTAGGGGTAATACGAAGTAGCAAAATGATGTTGGATATGGAATTTGTCACAAAGCTCATGAACATCCTAGTTCTTAAAAGTGTGACCATTATATGTAACGATGGATTGTGAGATTCCATAGCGGTAAATGATGTAATTCAAGATGAACTTGGCTATCTGGTTTCCAGTAATGTAAGTTGGTAGGATGGCTTTGATCCATTTTGTGAAGTACTCAATAGCAACAAGGATAAAATTATGGCCATTAGTAGAGGTGGGATGGATCTTTCCTACAAGGTCGAGTCCCCATTAGTAGTGGAGTATAGGGAATCCCATTCATATTCATTGGAATCGACACCATAATCCCAAGATTCCTTGTATGTCTTGATCTCATCTAAAGTGTCAACAAACTCACTTGTAGGTAACCTGATACCCCAGACAGTCACTTATACTCATATGAACCTTATCCCTTGGTGTTTGATTAACTTAGGAGGTTACAAGGTTCCATCATTCCTTGTTTATTTAGGCCAAGGCCATTAAATCCATCATATCCTTGTCATTTCATTATTTTGAACCTTTTTGGGTACTATTCAATTGGCAATTTCTCAGATTCAATGACCTCCTCATCTTTGTATAACCATGTGAGAATGTGATCATCTAAAAACTATTTGGAAAGTTCCCCCCATTTAGTGAAGGTGGTAGGGGGTTATGGATGATAGCTTTAGGATGCACGAGATGCGGTTTTCCATAAGATTTTGCTGATTTAAGCAATTTTCCAATGAAAAAGAGACTCTTCATATTGTATTCCCCGCATCCCCTGTATTGGATCTAGATTTTTGGTATGGAAGATGTGATGAATGAGGGGATGAGTTGAAAAGAGTGGATGGATAAATGTAGTGAGATGGAGTGGTGGATGAAGTGGAAGATGAGGCCTCCCAATTGATGGGTACTTGATGTTCAACAGTGCCTTTTAGGTTTGAACAATATTGAAAAGGATCGGGGTCACCTGGAATAGTAATTTAAGTGCCATTATATGGGAATTTGAGTAATTGATGGTAAGTGGATTGAATAGCCCTCATGGCATGGATCCATGGGCATCCAAGGGGGATATTGTAATATAAATCGAGATCCAAGACATGAAATATCATGTCTTGTATTGTTAGGCCAACTCTCACAGGAAGTGAAATTACACCTTCAAAAGAATGTTTAGCATCATTATAAGCTTTGATCACAATTTTATTGGTTTGATAAATACAATTCTCATATTATCCCAATTCTTTCACCAATTTTACTGAGAAAATATTCAGACCTACTCCACTGTCTACTAAGACTCGTCTGATCTTGTGTTTATTAATGCAAACTTCAATGTGTAGGGGGTCGTTATGATCAAATTTTAGTGCAAAAAACTCTTGCTCGAAGAAGGTGACATGGTGTGGTATAGATAGATATCCAACCATGGCTTGAAATTCATTAACATCTAGGTTTGTGGATATGGATGCTTCTTGAAATTATTTATCAAGGATGACCCTATGTTGTGGGGATATGTAAAGGAGATCTAGGATAGAAATTTGTGTGAAAGATTTCTTTAGCTACTCTAGGAGGTTATATTGAACTTTCAGTTGGGGATTCATGGAAGGAGTTGGAATAGTTATCTTGGTTTTTTGGGTGGAAACAACACAATCTAATTTTGGCTTGTTTATGGTGATAGCATCAATGCGATCATCAAAGGGTCTCACATTAAGGATGATAGTGTTGTAATCATGTTTGATAGCTGCATAATTGGTATTATTGTTGTTTTTTGTGTTGGAAGAATGAGGAAGATAATCTAGTTATGCAAACTTTGTGTTGTCATTGATGTCACCATGTTGATTGATTTATCAGTCTAATCTGGTACTTTGAACTGATATGAAGAACCAGTTTAAAACCTCTAGTATTTTGGTCTGTAATCCTCCTTTGGTGATCATTCTTTCTTGTGGTTTTAGGAAATGGTTTATGGATGTTGGAATCCTGTAAGCTCATAATATTGTGTCCTCATGTGCTCGTATGACGAATTGGCATTATTCTGTTAATTACATTTTGTTATTAAGTCTATCCCTAGATGATCTAATGGATAGTCGATATTGTAATGGATTAATTTAAGTTGTGGATATATGTGTGACCTATCTTTGATCCATGTCAACATATTGTAGCATGCTACACTCTTGGATTATTTTTGGAGAAGTTTTGTACTAACTTGGAGCCGACAATTAGTCTTTTTGGTGAATAAAGATTGCATCTAATTAGGCTGACCTAATTGATGCTTGCATATGTATCAGATATATATACTAGATTGTTTTGATATTGTTGAAGAGAATTGAATGTGAGGAATGGGGCGAATGTGAAGTGAAGTTTGTGAAAATCATGAAGTGTGTTAAGTCAATCTATTGAGCTTCAAAGGAACTAAACCAACACTTGTTCTAGGTGTTCTCTTACCAGTTCATTCTAGCTGTGAAGCCACTTTTGTAGTGTAATTCTTTTGTAGGCAGTGAGCCTCCTTGCTTGGATAGTGAGTCCTCTTATTAGCAGTGAGATTGTGTATCTGGAAGTGAGCCTTTTGTATTCGGTTTTGGAACTACATTATATTGTGAGCTAATCCTCATCGTGTTTTTTCTGATTCTAGGTTTTCCATGTAAAATTTTTGGTGTTCATGTGTTGTGTGCTTTTATGTTTTGTTAATACTTCTGCTCATTTTTATTTTTTTATGCATTGGAGTAATTGGATGGTATTTTTTCAATAAGTTAAAGAAGATATTGACTCACCCCCCTCTTAGTATCTTGGGTATTCAACACCCTGAACTAGAGGCTTTTCCTTTATCATGGCCTTCCAAGGGGGTTTTAAATATGGTGTGATCAAAATTCATATTGGCTTGTGAATTATCAAATGAAATGGTTCCATATTCAATAAGGTCTTGAATGATATTCTTGAGTATCCAACATCTAGTTCTTTTGTGCCCTTTTGTATGGTGGTATTCACAATATTCATTGTCTTTCCACCAATCAAGTTTGATCAATGAAGGTTCATAGTTCTTGGTGTCTAGTAGTGTGATGGCATTATATTGCAAAAGCTATTTGAGGATTGATTTGATGGGTTCACCTAAAGGGGTATATGTTCTCTTGGTGTGGGGAGGAACTCTTCATTGTTGATTGTTTTGGACTATGTTTAGTGTTTGTTGTTGACCTTGTGTCTGTGTGTTTGGTGTATTGGATGCATTTGATGAGGAAGGACCTTTAAGTTGAATGATTGGACCTTTGGTTATTAGTTTGGCATCAACAACTCCATCATTTGTCACATTTTTGTTTTAGGACCAGTATTTTCTCTTGTCATTGATGGGTTTTGGATTTTCTTTGTTTACTTTGACTAATCCCTTTGCAATAATACCTTTCTCAATAAGTACACCTTTCTCAATAATCTCCTCAAAGGTTGTGCAACATTGGAATTGAATTTGACTCATCAATTCTTTGTTAAGGTTTTCTGCAAACATGGTGACAAGTTGTTTTTCAAGAATGTGACAAGGGAATTTGTTAACCAATTATTTCCATCTCTGGTAAAATGAGGTAAGTGATTCCCCTTCTTCTTGTTTGGTTGTGCTCAATGTTGTAAGGGCGACATCATTTTTAATGTTGAAGGAAAAGCGATTGATGAATTTGTCGACTAGTTCACCCCATGTTCTAATCCCTAGAGGAAGGTGTGCAAACCAATCTAAGGCTGACCCTATGAGGCTTCGTGGGAATACTCTCATTAAATAGGTAGGTTCATATGATACTTCCATACATGATGTGTTAAATTCTTGAATGTATTCTATTGGATCCCCTATCCCCTTATACTTAGGAAAAGGTGGTGTTGTGAAATGAGGGGGAAAGGGTGGCATGTATAGATTTTGATCAAATGGAAAGGGGCACAATTATTCCATGGAATAGGTCTTCTTATTGGTTCCCAATTACATGTTCGTCATTTTTTGTTGGAGGTTCTACACTTGTTGTATCAAGAAGTCTACAAGAGATAGTGTTGCATTGTTTTGGTTTGGTGTCATGATGTTGGTATTAAGGTCACATGTTGGATTTGGATTAGGGTTAATGCTTTGTGATGTAGGACCTTGGTTGCCATATTGACGTGTGTTGTTTTGATTTGGGATAAAGTTGGCATTTAGGTTTGTTCCAAAGGTCACGTTTGCATTTGGTATGGTGTTTTGGAATTGAGGTGTAGACCCTTGATTTGTGGATTGGTTTTGAAAATTTAGTCCTTGGTTTACAAATGGAGGTGTAGATCCTTGATTGTTATTTTGACATGGAGGAAAGGTCCGTTGATTGATATTTTGAGATGAAGGAATGCTTCCTTGGTTGGCATTTTGAAATGAAGATGTAAGTCCTTAGTTGGTATTTTGACATGAAGGTGTAGGTCCTTGATTGACATTTTGATATAAAGGAATGGTTTCTTGGGTAGAGTTTTGGAATGATAGAAGGGACCCTTGATTAGCATTTTGGAGTGATGGGATATATCCTTGATTAGTGTTTTGATTTGGAACCCTTCATGAGATAATGTGCACCTTTCTAGGTTTATTTGGTGGAAGTTGATTTCATGAAGGCGTGCTTTGGAATTGGAATAAGTATCCTTGATTTATGTTTTGAGGTGTAGTTATAGAACCTTGGTTTGAATTTTGAGTCAAAGGTGTGGGACCTTGGTTTACATTTTGGATGAAAGGTGTAGGAACTTGTGATGTGGAACCTTGATTTGTGTTTTGAAAAAGGGGGTTTGCAAAGGTTTACGCATGTCACTTGAGGAACTTCCAAATGTGGAATTTGTCCTTGTGTAGTGGTATGGGTTACCTTGTTTCTAATTGTTGGGATGCTTGGGATGTGTATAGTAGTGGTAGTCATGTGTGTATTTGTCCCAAGGGGTATGTTTGACATTTTTTGTGATGAGGGCATGCCAAGTGCAAATGGATTTTTATTTTCCTCTTTTATAATGGTTGATGCATCAAAGCCTTAAGGTAACTTGGCACCCTTTTTAGTTAGTGCATAGAAACATTTGTTAGGGTTAGCACTAACAACTTGATCAATCATGCTTAAAACTCTTGGGTCTTCATAAGATTTTTTAATTTCATGAGGATTCAATTGTTTGTTAAATTCTTCTAGGCTTAAGTCTTCCCAAGGGTTGGTTTTTCCTCTTTGTGATGTGTCCCTTTGAGGAGTAGATTGATTTAAGTCTATTCCTGATCTGGGGGATATTTTCATTGAAAAACAAAGTATCTCCAATGCTCCAGAATTCAACACCATTAGAAAGATCTCAGAGTCCTAGTTTCAATGCAACTTGAATAGAGAGAAAAGGAGGTTGTATGCAAGAGTTATGCTTGGTCAAAGGTTTGGTCAAACAGGTGAATCGGGTGTTCAAAAAGGTGAAAATTTTACTGTCTCAAATCCAATCAAAAATGACACCAAGTCGTAGTGCTCATTGCCCTGATTCCGAAACTATCTTCGGTTTCAAAAACAAAGTTCGTATGAGCAAAATAGAGTCGGTCAAAGTTTGCAGATAAAAAGAGTTGACCAGTCTAGATGATGACATCATCATGTTGATGTGGCAATTGACTAGACGGTGACATGGAAATTGCAGGTGATGTGGAAAAAATCTCACAAAGTTCACGTACACCATGCTTTATTTTCTAAAAATAATAAAGTGGTGGGAGTTTATTCCACAAAATCCATGTGGTGGGATCAGATTTTGTGGGATTCCAACCGGATTTGGTGGGATCCAAATCTCCTAAAAATCCAAAAGATTAACTCATAAAAAAGCAACAAAGAAAAACCCTCCATTTTAAAGAAAAACAACTTAAAAAAACTTAAAATCAAATGAGCCCATGAATAGGTGTCAAGGGCTTAAACAAATTAAATTGTTTTATTATGGGGAAGTTATTGTTTTTTTATAAACGGGTTAGTGTTTTTTTTGTAAGGCTTATAATTATAAAAGCCAAAGGGGGGGTTAATTTTTTTATTTTATTAAATATGGAGGTTACACCCCATATAGCATATTTTTATGTATAAAAAGTGGGTGTAGGTTCTTAATTTTTCAACCAAGTGATGTGAAAACTTTAGAGGGATTCTAGGAGATCTTTTGAGCCATTTTTGTACGTCGGAGGATTGTTATGCTGCCAAAGTGGTGGAAGGGAATGACCATGGTGTAATTGTAATTTCTGATTGAGGAGCTTAATTGGATCGGTCACTCCATTGGAGCGGACCCGAAGATGTAGTCACAATTGTGGCGAACTCCATTATCAGATTGTTTGCACTTTCTCTCTTCTTTTCTCTCACATTTTGGTTTTCACCTTGATTTTTAATGCATAATTTCAATAATGTACACATGTTTTGAATTTCCATTAAGTTGTTTAAATTAATCATTCAATTAAGCAATTAGTCTAGATCCTAAATTAGATCAAGTTTGGTATCAGAGCATTTGGTGACTAGTATTACATATTTGTTGTGAATGCTAACAAGGTCCAGGATTCAAAAGGGTGAAGGCAAGCTTGAGGAATATAATCTTGAGATCGAGAAACAAAGAAGTTTTCTAAAAATATATGTCTAGAATGGAGGTACCCGAAGAACTCAATGAGCAAGAGTTTCGAAGAGCCTTCTGGAAAATGAGAGTTGTGTTGGAGATGCTTCTGAGAGAAAGGGAAGAATGCATGAAACTTGAAGAATATAATACATTGAAGCAAGAAGAACATGGAGATAGTAAAGGCAAGAAGAAGCAACTAGGAGGTGGTGATGAACCCCCAAAATTTCCTTTGTCTACTCCTCCTCCTTCTCCTCCTTATTCTCCTTCTTCTACACATTCTCTTTTTGCTAATCCTTTTAAGGGTGTAAATAAGCCTCAGATTAAATAAAATGTTAAATTTGAACTACCTAAGTATTGTGGTTAATTAGATGCTGAAAAACTAGATGACTGGATTCAGAAAGTAGAAGTCTATTGTAGAGTCCAAAACCTTTTTGATGATGCTCCTAGGATCTAGTTATCCACTCTTCGATTGGGAGGTTCAACTCTCACCTGGTGGGAGAGTAGGACTAGAGCAGAAATTTCACAACATGGTAGAGTCAATTTGTCTTGGTCAGAATTTGTTAGTGCTCTTAAAAAGAAGTTTTATCCCCTAGGCCATATGCAACAGTTAATGATGAACTATCAAACTTTTAGGCGAGGGAAAGGACAGTTTGTTCAAGATTACACCCATGAGTTTCGTAAAAGGGCTATTGCCTTAAATGTACCTTTGTACACCCAGGATACTTTGTTAAAGTACATAGGAGGTCTTCACTCATATCTCAAACATTCTATTTTGGTCTTGAACCCTAGTAATTTGGATGAAGTTTGTGTCCAAGCTATAGATCTAGAGTCAAGAGGAAAGGGTTCTTTTATTGATAAGTTTGATAATGATAACTCTATAAAGAAATCATTTAAGGTTGCAAAGACAAGGAAAGGAAAGAAGACAAATACAATCAAGAAGGATGACAAGCTTTCTTACTCTCATTGTGATAGGAAGGGTCATGATGAAGATCACAGTTGGAAGTTGCATCCAGAATTGAAACCTAAGTGGGCTCAGAAATAGAATCAAAAACATAAATGTAAGGAGAAAGCCACAAATGTTGTTATGGATCTTGGTTCCGATTCTGATGATGAAGCTAAGATAACAACTATGGGTTTGAAAGGTAAAGCTCATGTTTCTTGTGTTTCCTTTGATAGTTGTGCTTCTACTTCTAAAGTTAATGATGTCTCTGAAGATAAGAAAAGGAATGAGCTATTTCATCTAAGGGTTGTTGCTAAGAACATTAAAATTGATGCACTCATGGATAGTGGTTCTCAAGTTAACTTAATTTTTGAAGATGTTGTAAGAAACTTGGGATTGAAAACTACAGTGCATAAGAAACCTTATCCACTAGGATGAATTTGTGAGAATGATAAATTGCAAGTAATAAGACAATGCACCTTGAGATTCACAATCACTAGTACGTTTATGGATGAAGTATAGTTTGATTTGGTTCCACTAGATATTTGTGGGATAGTTCTGGGTAGCCCTTATCTATATGATCGGAAAGCTATTTTCTATAGGGAAAAGAATCATTATCATTTGTTTAAAGATGACATTCAGTATATTGTACACTCATCGGATTAAGATTGATTGTTCTTTTACAAACACAAGGCAATTAAAGAGGGTAATTAATGCAAGTAAAGATTTAACTCTTATGTATGTTAGTACAGGTGGTTCTAGACATGAACTTGGAGTAGCTAACTAGGGTCAGATGTCGCAGGGTGCACCCATAGTACAACATGAGGAACTGGTGATTGAAAGCATTGATGGTCCCCTGGGTAAATATGTTTTTCTTATGAAGGATCGATATGTTGTTGATTTATCCTCTTTCATCTCTGCATTATTGTTCAGTTTGATGCTAGTCAATGTTTATTGGTTAGTGGCTACGATAATTGATGTAGATGCTTATGGAAGTGATAAAATGATGTTTATGTTCAACAATGTTGTTGCAGTCATCCTTGTGATTGTGAGTCAGGTATACAAATGTACAGATGATACAGGACAAGTGGGGAGGTCAATTCCTCACTTGATGTTTGAATAAATGCCACTTTTGGAGGTCCAAAAGTTCTCCAGTGGGGACGCCTGATCTAGGGGATATTTTCACTAAAAATTGAAGTATCTCCAATGCTCTAGAATTCAACACCATTAGAAAGATCTCAAAGTCTTGGTTTCAATGCAACTTGAATGGAGCGAAAAGGAGGTTGTATGCAAGAGTTATGCTTGGTCAAAGGTTTGGTCAAAAAGGTGAATTAGGCGTTCAAAAAGGTGAAAATTTGATTGTCTCAAATCCAAGAAAAAACTACACCAAGTCGTGGTGCTCATTGTGTTGATTCTAGAACTATATTTGGTTTCAAAAATAGAGTCTGTATGAGCAAAATAGAGCCGGTCAAATTTTGCAGACAAAAAGAGTTGACCAATCCAAATGATGTCATCAGCATGACGTCATCATGTTGATGTGGCAATTGACTGGATGGTGAAATGGAAATTGCTTGTGATGTGGCAAAAATCACACAAAGTTCACGTACACCATGCTTTATTTTTGAAAAATAATAAAGTGATGGAATTTTATTCCACAAAATCCATGTGGTGGGATCGGATTTTGTGGGCTTCCAACTGGATTTGGTGGGATCCAAATCTCCTAAAAATCCGAAAGATTAACTCATAAAAAAAACAAAGAAAAACCCTCCATTTTAAAGAAAAACAACTTAATAAAACTTAAAATCAAATGAGCTCGTGAATAGGTGTCAAGGGCTTAAACAAATTAAATTGTTTTTTAATGGGGAAGTTATTGTTTTTTATAAACGGGTTAGTGCTTTTTTTGTAAGGCTTATAATTATAAAAGCCAAAGGGGGGGGTTAATTTTTTTATTTTATTAAATATGGAGGTTACACCCCATATAGCATATTTTTATGTATAAAAAGGGGGTGCGGGTTCTTAATTTCTCAACCAAGTGATGTGAAAACTTTAGAGGGATTCTAGGAGATCTTTTGAGCCATTTTTGTACAACGGAGGACTGTTATGTTGCTGAAGTGCTGGAAGGGAATGGTCATAGTGTAATTGTAATTTCTGATTTAGGAGCTTAATTAGATCGGTCGCTCCATTGGAGCGGACCCGGAGACATAGTCACAATTGTGGTGAACTCTATTATCAAATTGTTTGCACTTTCTCTCTTCTTCTCTCTCACATTCTAGTTTTCACCTTGATTTTTAATGCATAATTTCAATAATGTACACATGTTTTGAATTTCCATTAAGTTGTTTAAATTAAGCATTCAATTATACAATTAGTCTAGATCCTAAATCAGATCAATTCCAAGGGTGGTATCATGAAAAATGTCACTTAAGAAATCCATGTTCTTCCTTTTGGCTTGTGACCTTGTTTCAACCATGTGATACTTTTGCAAGTTGAAGGGTAATTCAATATGGTGATGAGCTAAACTATTTTTTTGGATTTTAGGATATGAGAATGCAAGGTGATTATGCAAGGATGATAATGACCAAAGGATGAGGCTAATGAATGCTAAAGGATGCTAAATTTTGAATGATGCTAATTGAAGATCAAGGTAATAATGCAACTAAGGTTAAGATGAAGATGAGCTATGTTTTTGTATTTTTGGGGTGTAAGGACTAATGGATGCAAAAGGAGATGAAAGGTTGACTAAGGAACTATATTTTATTTTATTTTTTGGATAAAGGTGAAAAGTGAAATCTATGTTGAAGATGAAAGTTTTGCAAGATGGTGATAGAATCTATGGTGTAATGAGGTCAAGATAATGCAAAGGAGTCCTAAAATTTTAAACAAAGGATGGTATTCAAGCTAATGAGAACCCAAGGAAACAATTCCAAATGTCATTGACCATAAGAGGTTAATTTTGACAAGGTAGAGTGAAGGCTAGGACACAAGGTTAAGACTCAAATTTGATAAGGTGATAATGAAAAGATTTGATAAAGTGAAGGGTAATAGTCAATGGAAAATAGAATATGAAACAAAGTATTTTCCAAAAGTTCAAAGGTCTTCCTATGTTCAAAATTTGAAGGCCTAAATGCAACCTAAGGATCAAGACTTAATTTATGCAATGCAAAGGACGGAGGAAGGTAACCTATAATCTAATGTTTCCCTGAATGGCAATGCTAGAATGAACAGGTGAATCTTTCAAGTCTCTGGTCTATCAGTCAAAGGTCACTGTGAAAATGATTTGATTATATTTTGGACAATTTTTTTGAAAGTTTTTGTTTAGCAGATAATTATGGCTTTGTTTTCTTCAAATGTGTCATATAATTGCAGTTCAAGGTATCATATGTAGCTTTATTTTCAGAAAATGCGGTTTAGGAAAATAGTTGTGGTTTTCTAGTTCTCATTTGTGGTTCACAATATCAGATGCAACTTTGTGTATGACAGTTGTGGTTTTCCAAAATGTTGTCTTGGCAATTTTGATGTTTTTTAACTAGTTTTTGATGGTATTTTGATTGATTTTGATGAAGTTTGACTGGAAAACATAGAAAAAATGTCAAGCACTTTTTTTTGGTCTAGTTTTGATGTGAAAATTGTTTGGAAAAGTAAAACACACATAGACAACAAGCACAATTCCTATGGTTGGAAGAGACAATATTTGCTGGGTTCCCACTTGGATTTCTCCAGCCATGCCTATTTATAGTGGATGACCTAGGAACTTGGTAGCACTAGCTCCCCTCCATGACACTCACTTCTCGATATACCAAAATTTGAATTCCTTAAGACCACAAGGATCTCAAAAAACTTGTCATCTCTACAATAAACCATGAAAGTGTGGGACGAATTCAGAGGTTCGGCCTCTTACGCCAACAAATAGAAGGATTTTAGCTTTCTAAACAAAGTTTTCTAGTAAGGGCATCTAGTTCAAGGGATACTATGATTAAATCCCTCGAGAGGTATCCCAACCCTTATAGAAAGAGATTTTTGCATCATAATTGTTAGAATCAAACATGCTCTGATACCATGTTAGAATTGGCTATGGATGCCAAGATCTTTGGATCAAATGGAAAGCATAAAGAAGAGAGAATAATGTGAAAAGAATAAACTATATTCTCATCAATATGATTATGATTTTATGATATTACAATGAGAGACCCCTTGGTTATATAGCCAAGGTGAGTACATAGGAGTGCATAAAATTATGACAAGTGTCATAATCTTATGACATGAGACAACAATGAAAAGCTATCACTCCACCTAAAGTGGAAAGGTGATAATGTGATAACCACCACAAATAGTGGATCACCCACAAAAGTGGAGAGGTAATCACATGATATGTCCATGAAAGGTGTAAGTGATAAAATAATAAGATGATAAGTCCACAAAAGGTGGAAAAGCTCCAACAACTCCTATGTAGTCCCTAAGTAAACTTAACTAAGGTATAATTATGACCTAGGACAAGGTAAAACACATTTAATTACACCAACACCCCCCCTTAAGTGCAACTTAGGGAGAATGAACACAAAATAAAACAACACAAGATGGGTCCTAGCAACTAGGCCATGTTAGGTACCCATGTACAAATGCAATGCAATCTCTCACAAATGAAGAAAAGTAGAAAACCTAGTGGGAAAAAAATCCTCCCCAAAAGAGAGATGAAATACAATAATGAAATTCTCTCAATGATGCATGAGAAGGTAAAAACCCCATGTGAGGAAAAACACCCCCCCATAAGAGAGAAGTAAAAGAGAGACAAGGCAACCCCCCCTTAATGTTGAGTCTCCTGCAATGATGGTAGAAGCTCGACATTGAATGATGAAGATGATCCAATCTCGTCGAACAACGTTTCTCCCCTTAAGAAGAAAAAAAAACCAAGAATGTATGCAGGATGTCAGGAATATGGATGATGTATGATGTCTCTAAATTATTCTCAAGTGTCTCCATGTCGATGCTGAAAGCTGACACACTCCAAACAGGCGTTCTAGGCCACACTGCTCAAGAGGGAAATCCAACATCTAGTAGAGATGAATGTAGAACATGATCCAAAGAGAAAGATATCCCCTCTAAACCCAAAGAAGCCTCCTCCAAATGTTGTCCAAAAGTATCCACACTCACACCAATATGTGAAGAATGATCATGTAGAGAATGAACAAGAGGGTCAGAGTGTTCCTTCGCAACAACTGAGGAAGGAGAATCTTCATCAAAGAGAAGATGAATGTCATCAATGATGTCCCTCAAATCTTAAATATGGGACTCCACAAATAAGTCTGAAATACCTATTAAGAAGCCATCCAAAGTAGCCATATCTGGAAGATAAGGTAGATCTTGCTACACTGAATCATAAGGAACCCAAACTGTGGAATCACAAGCATCATCATCTGCAACAGTAGATGGAGGAGATGAAATGCATGGCTCAAGTACTAGATCTGATGTGAGAACTCCCAAGTTCAAGTAGCCAAATGTCTCCTTTGAATCATGGTTCATATGATCAACAACCGAAGGAAAAATGTCACCATCAAAAGAAAAATTTGCAAAGGTATACAACTAAGATGAATGATCAACCACCCCAGTAGCAATGATCTTTCTACTCTCCAAGTCTTGAATGATGACTGAATCAGGTGTGAACTCCATAGTCCTCCCATCTCCACCATGTGTAATCTGATAGATGGAAAGAAGATTGTTCGTCAAATGAGGAACACACAAAACATCCTAAAAAGTGTTGTCCCCAAAAATAATAGATCCCTTCCTTGTTACACTCATGTATGTATTGTTTCCCATCAAGATAGGAGACATAGAACAAGGTTGAAATGAAGAGAATATAGAATGCAAAGATGTCATATGATGTGATGCTCATGAATCTAGAAGCCATCTCCCTGATCCTGAACCTGAAAAATCACAAAGAGCTTATCCTTTATATCCTGATGTAGATGAAAAATCAGCATGACCTTTCCCCTTAGACTTTTTTGAAGAAGGAGGAGGTGATTCAGACATTCTCGAAGGCAAATCAATGTGATTTCTTTTGAGAATATTTTTCAACTCATCAATATCCTTCTTATAACAATAATTTTCTTCATGTCCATCCTTCTTGCAATATGCACAAAAGGACCTCTTCTTCTTAGATGATTTCTCTTTTGAAGATGAATCTTTGTGTTCTTCTATGGATTGTGTGTTCTTTTTAGGCTTGTTCTTTTTCTTTTCTTTGCCACTTGAAGACTTCTCATCTTTTAATTCCAAGGCATGCGATTTTGAAGACTTCAAAGTATCCATTTGAATAAGCTTATTTTTCTCCTGAATCAAAAGATCTGTGAGAGCCTCAAAAGATGGTGATGTGAAGTTGTTAATTGTCAATTGTTGAGTCTAAAAACTTGAAACAAAGGCTGCATACTCAGTTGGAAGCGTGTCCAAAAATTTAAAGACCAATTGATCATCCTCTTTCTCAATACCACAATACTTTAGTTGTGCTCTTAGCTCATTTGCTTTAGTGACATAATCTTGAATAGTGTCAGAATTCTTAGGATCAAAGCTTAGGAGATTATTTTCAAGTTTATATCCCTTAACCTTATCAACCTTGCCATACAAAGTACCAAGCTTATCCCAAGCTTCATTGGTTGTAGTACATTTATCAACATGAAAAATGAGATCATCTGAAATAAACTTTCTAAGTTTCTTAGGTTATATTGTGCATACTTGTATATCTCATTATGTGTTTTCAAACATAGTTTCATTTCCTAGGTTTTACATTCTTGATTAGTTTTATTATCAGTTCATTACACTTAGATAGACACATTTCACACAAATCACAACCCCAATCCAATCCCCCTTTGAATGAACACCAAAGCGTATCATTAAATGGAAAGAGAGTCGTTTTCTAAACCAAGTGCTCCTTAGGTGAAAAACCCTAAGAGTCTAGTAAGGGGAATCCTCTTTCCCTTCTTGCATATGTTTTCAGTGGTTCATTTTTGTGAACCTGACATTCTTAAACCTTCTTTTCTGATTTGGCCTTCTCTAGCATCCTAGAATTAACTTGTCTTCTCATTGCCTAACATTTACATCATAGTAAATCTCACAATGGGATACAAAATTCTATCACTAATGGATGATTTTTTAGGATATAACCAAATAAAATTTTCCCCTAAGGATCAACATAAGACAACCTTCACTTGTGCTTGGGGTACCTATTGTTGGAATGTTTCATGCAATTCAGTCTTAAGAATGTTGGAGAAACATATCAAAGAGCTATGAATATCGTCTTTCATGACTAGATGCACACACTTATAGAAGATTATGTTGATGACCTACTTGGAAAATCATTATCAAGAGACAACCATTTAATAGTATTAGACAAAATATTCAAAAGGATGGAGGAATACAAGGTCAAATTAAATCTGAAGAAGTGTATCTTTCGGGTGCAATCTAGTAAGCTATTAGGTTATATTGTCTCTCACAGAGGTATTAAGGTTGATCTTGCAAAAGTGAAAGCTATCATGGATATGCCTCTACCTACAAGCATAAGTTATGCACTCTACAAGGAATATTGTAGCACTAACTTATTTAATTGCAAAATCCAATGAAACCTTCTGACGAAAGCTATATAATCAGATGTATCGTCAAGCACTTGTGCGAATTTTCATTTTTTTTAAATTTTATCTCCGAAATTCGTCGGAATTTTGACGAACCTTTTTTTTGTCTACATTTCGACGAAGATCTTTCGTCGAAATTTCGACGGACTTGCAAAGTTAAATTGTGGCGGACATAAATAAAAATGAGCTCGACTATTTATTGCGACAGTGTTTTGCTCGACGGTTTTCTTGGGGAAAATCAGAAGAAACTCAAGAAGATATCGCCAGGTTGAGGGTAGTCATTGTATTTTTCCAGAATTCATTTGTCAAATCAGATTTGTACTTCTAGATTTGAAAATCATATTTTAAAGCAACACATCTCATCAGATTTCATTATTAGTCTTGTGAATTTTTAGAATTTCATTTCTAGATTTTAGACCTGACTTCACAAGTTCTTTATAAGGGAATTGTTTATAACTGATGGAAAATTCTTGATGGATTTGGACAAAGATTATATTTGCAAGGTTTCAATTTTAACCCTAATGATCAATTTTTAATAGATTTGGGATTCATAGATAGATAATATCAAAGATGTTGGTTGTTTTTTACTTACAACCAAGTTTATCTTCTAGACACATAGCATATAAAATCTTAGATAATACTCCCTTACAATACCATCAATCTATATTCTAACCCAATGCTACTTATCAAATCCTTATATGAACATAGTCACCTATAACCTCACTCAAGCTACATTTTGAGAATTTTATTTCCAAATTTTGTTGTGCAAGTTCAATATTCTGATTTTAGGAGTCTAACAGTTGGAAATCATAGTAAAACCAAAATTTAATCATTTCTGGAATTAGCATTTTAAAGTGTTTTTTGGGGTCATTAACTTCAGACTATCTTCTCTTTTGCAGGGGTGGTTGCATGCCGAATTTTTTTGGTGTAAAATATCATAATTATTATATATTGTTACCTGAGTATGATTAAAAATTATTAGAGTGTGAGTTTGATATTTTTTGAAGATCTAAATATTCAAGCTCGGTAAAGAAAAATGATGTCAAATAATATTAGTCTAGAACAAAATGAAGAGTCACTTGATAGATTGTGGGCTAGATTGAAAAGAAAGGGTGATGGGAAATGTTATTGTCCTTGCAATAATTGCAAAGGCTTAAAGACGAGAAGACTTTTAATCACAACAACTGAGAAACATTGTAGGCAGCATGGTCACGTTGAAGGGGGGCATGGTTATCATTCATTGGTAAGTTGTTTATTATATGTGTTTATATTGATTGAATTTGTAAATGTTTATATTGTTTTAACATTTGATATATATATAAAAAAATCACTTGATCATGATCATGGTTTATTTGTGTCTATCATTATTATAAAGGTGGGGCACCCTAGGGCACATGATATGGATTATCATGGCCGGAGAATGTGGTTTTGCAAGCGGAGGAACATGGAGCTATGAATATCGAAGATGAAGTTAATGATCCTATGGAAGAAGATGATCATGCGCTAGAAAACACAATTGAAGATGATGGTACAAATACATTGATCCATGACACATGTAGTGGCACAGTTGATCATGTTGATCGAGATGACTTTGATGATGTTCATGATTTACCTATACTTGAGAAGGCATACGAGCCCCTTTATGAAGGCTCCCAAACAACTCTTCTCTCTATTGTATTGTTGTTGGTGAACTTGAAGATTATGAATGGTTTATCCAACATAGCAGTCTCACGGATGTTAAGGTATGTCATATATGTCATCTTTTTTCATCCATTTTAATTGTTGTTAGTTTATTGCTAGTAAATAAATGATGAAGTATGTAGCATTAATATTCTTTATATTAAGAAATTATTTTTTGTTGTAAATTGATTGGTGAATTTTTGTTACCACCATCAAATATTTTACCTCGCTCATACCGAGATTTATTTGTAATCATGAAAGATATTGGAATGGAGTATCAAGCAATAGATGCATGTCCCAATGATCATATTATATATCATAAACAACATGAATTTGCAACAAAATTCCCAGAATGTCGTATCAGTAGATATCGAACAAATCAACTAACAAAAAAGGCGTGTCGCAAGGTTCTTCGTTAGATTCCCATTATTCCACGTATGCAACAATTATTTAGGTGCGAAAGCTTAGCGCAATTTATGGATTACCATGCACGAAATAAAAGTGGAGATGACATTCTTCAAATGCCTGTGGATGGTTCTGCATTTAGGGACATGGAGGAAAAATGGCCACACTTTAAAGAAGAACCTCGTAATCTCAGGCTTTCATTGGCAGCGGACGGTGTCAATCCATTTGGAGAGCTGAGATCTATTTACTCGGTGTGGCCTGTTTTTGTTATCAACAATAACATTCTTCCATGGATGTCAATAAAGAGGGAGCACATAATGTTGGCAATGATTGTTCCAGGTATTTGTTTACATCAATTTTCTTTAACGTAGTAGCATCTCATTTGTCTTATTTGTTGCATAATGACTTATATGTTTTTTCATTTAATAGTAATGTACATGAATTTATATATATTGTAGTAAAATGGTTATAATAATTATGTAATGTTTATGTTCATTCAACTAGGTAAGTACCAAGTTAAATAAATGAATGTATATATTGAGCCTCTTATCGACGAGTTACTAAAGTTATGGAATGGCGTGACTATGTATGGCGTATCTAGACCAATAGGACAAAGACAATTTGAATTCCATGCAATGCTTGTATGGACAATTCATGATGCCCCAGGGCTAACACATTTTTCTGGTATGTTATAACGTTCGACTGCATGACTTTAATGATATTTAATTTTATGAAGTAGATATCATGCATGTTTTTTAAATAATCTATTCATTATATGTCAATTATAAAAATTGACATATTTAATCCAATTATATATGATTTGTAGGTCTTCAAACAAAGGAAAAATTTGCATGTCCAATTTGTGGTCCAAAGATGAAATCTCATCGTTCAACAAGTTTAGGAAAGCAGGTGTTTGATGAGTATAGGCACTTCCTCCACAGAAATCATAAGTATCAAACTACTGAAAAACATCTTTTCAATGGGAAAGAAGAGACTACATCAAAACCACGAAGAATGACACTTCACCTATGGAAGTTGGAATATAATAGAATTAATCATCAAGGTTATACATTGGATCAAATTGTTTATCTATCATAAATGATATGTTTTGAATTTATATTTTTATATTGTGTTGTGTTTACTCATGTTGTAATTGACAATGATTGTCGTTGTTAATTTGTTTAACTTATATGCTTCATGAAGGTCGTGAAGGCATTAACGGTCGGCTTCCACAGGGATTGAAAAGTTATCCTAGACAATTTAGTAGGTTGCCCTACTATGAGCAGCTACAAATTGTGCATTTGTTTGATACAATGCATATCGGAAAGAATATGACATAAACGTTATAGAAAATATTGGATAGAAGGCGTGACAAAAAAAAAATTGTCAAAATCTGTAGTGACATTCAGGAAGCCAATCATGCAATGAAAAATGTCATTCAATTAAATAGCGATGGAGACCAAATTAATATAAGTGCCCTTCCTTGGTTATTAATGGAGTAGCAAAACAATGCTATAAAAGAAGTCATACGAAAAATTTGATTTCCCACAGGATTTGCTGCGAACATAAACAATATCATAACAAAGAAAGGTGAATTTGGGTCAGGAATGAAAACACATGATTGGCATACCTTCATTAAGGAAATTATTCTAGTATATTATATATATATTTGTATACTGCATGTACTTTTCAGTGTATTATGTTTACTACTTTTGGGAAAATAATGAAAATATCATTTTATAATTATTGCAGTACATTCTACCTCTATCTCTCCCAGACAACTTCGACAATAATGTCAAGCAAGTTATATATGATCTTGGAAAATACATGAGGTAAGTAGTGATATTTGTTCAATTCGTTGTATATTTTTGTTAAATCTCATTAATATATTTGTGCCTTGAATCACTTGTAGATGGTTATCATCTAAAGCAATCCATAAAGAAGATATAAATTATTAGAAGAGAAAAATTCCTCGTCTAATGTGTGAAATGCAAAAGTGTCTACCTTCGACATTTTTAAATGCACAAGAACACTACCTCATACACCAAGTTGAGGAGATTGAATTGTGTGGACCTATACACACAAGGTCAATGTGGATGGTTGAGAGGCACTTGAAATTTTTGAAGGCTTTGGTTAGACAAAGAGAACATCTCGAGGGTTCTATGGTGGAGGCATACATGGTATACCAGACCATGGTGTACATTACTGAATATCTTCCTAAGTTTGCAGCAAAGATTCATGTAGATCGCATTTGGGATCCCATCTCCATTAACAAATTTGAAGGGGAGTACCTGAAGGGGAAAATTAGATTGAGGAAAGTGACAGGTAATTATAAGATGATCATGGAGATTAATTAGAAAAAATTTTACATTTGGTTTTTATGTATATTGTACTTATTTAATTATTAATCTTCAATATTCATCAATTATAAATTAAGGTCGTATACCGTGGTAATTAACTAATTATACGTCATTTGTGAATTTCAATTTTTTTATACAGTTGGTCGAGAGTGGGATGCACTACATTTGTACATCGCAAACAATCTTGATTGGATGACGGTATGGATTGAACGATGTCAACAATCTGGTCGCGCATTAACATGGGAAGGTGTGGCTTCATTGGTTAAAGAAGCTCATCATAATGGAGATTCCAATGTTACACCAAGGGAAATTGATTTAGCATATGGTTTAAGAGATAAACAGGTATGTATAAATATATTAATCACCCATATTATTTAATTATTTTCAATTATATTGATGTATATATATGTTGAGATTTTTTTCTTTGCATACATTCGGCCAAGAATAAATATGTTTATCAACTGACGATATTGCAATAAGTTTTACATGTTTGACATATTGCAGGTGAAACACCACAAGGCTATGTGGTGCAATGGTCATAAATTTCAAATCAAAAAGTTGGATGACACGAAGAAAACTTGTGATTCTGGGATAACTACAGTCTTCCAGGTGACTAATGTTTCATCTAGAAGCGACATACATCCAAAAGTCTCAGAAAATCAATACTATGGGATTTTGGATGATATACTTGAGTGTGAATTTAAGTCCTTCAAATTAGTTATGTCCGTCGTCCTATGGTACAGGCTACGATTGAAGGAAAATGATCCCAAGAGAACTGTTATTGAACATAATAATGGATTTACCATGGTTAATACAAGGTATTTTGAGCGAGCTGGAAATGAGCCCTATGTTCTTCCAAGCCAATGTGAGCAGGTATTTTACTCAGAGGTTCCAGGTAAAGTGGGTTGGTCATATGTTGTTAGACATGATCCAAGAGGAAGGCCGGTAAAGTATAATGTGGTGGAAGAAGAAGATACTGAAGAAATAGAAGATGATGTAGATGATGATCAGGATCAACAGTTAGTTGATGATGTGCCTGACGAAGATGTCGAAGAGGAGGAACTAGATCATGATGATGTAGGAGTTAATGTTCATGAAGATGATATCCGTGTGGATGATGACATTATTGAAACTGATATCAATGATGATGATGATGATGATGATATGACCAATCCTTACAATGTTGAATCTGGATCGGATGATACAAACAAAGAGTTAGATAAAGAAGAAGATCAATGACATTGAAATGTATGAGTTATGTGATTGTATTATCTATTTGATATTAATTTCTTGATAGAATTATATTTGACTTATATGGTTACATAATTAATTTATGATGTTTTTAATTTTAATTATATTTGAATTATATTAGAATATGTTCAGTTAACAGATGTAAAAAATAAAATGGATAAACCAAAAGATGAAAGCGTGAGACCACTGCCTTGTTTGGTGTATGGAGTCTAATGAAGATCTATAAAAGTGTAATCTATGATGGAAATAATTCAAAGTTTTTAGCACATAGATGTAGTTTATAACTTGTATAAATGTGCAAGTAAATGACTGACCAACTCTACTTGAGATAGAATGACAATCCTAGTTATGTGATTCTTCTTATTGATCCAATTAATACTCTTCAGTTACTATGATTGACTAGAAGGGTTTAATATTTACTTGAAAGAAACAAATAATCACATCACACAAATACAACAAATGTGTATCGGTAAACTGAATATATATATGCTTGATATATCAATTTAAACAATAAAAAAGCATCAAAATGGAGACAATCAGATAACTGTATAATTCCACAAACAGCTGATACCAAGATTAAGCCACAAGTTCAGACATCTTCATTAACTTCACCAAAATTCATACATGCATGTGAGTCTTTTAAAGGAAAGTTTCATTGCAAACTATCTAATGTATCTTTCTCCTATCCACCTATATATGTTTTACATTATGAAACAGATATAAATATATCAAAATTGTGAAAGGGCACGTCCTTTCAGAAATGTATTTTGCTTAACAACAATAACAAACTAGAAATTATGCTCTATTAAGCCATAAATAGATGTTTGACAGATAATCTCAGTAAGCTGGCCGCTTGTGTGTATCAGCATCCTCCAGTGCATTCCACCAAGTCCTAGAGCATCTTCTTGTTAAATTCCACTCATTAAAGAACATCCGTTGCCTTGGAAAACCTCAAAAATTGTTCCAAAGAGTCGCCACAAAGACAAAACCATAATCAGTTATAACTATAACCATTGAGTTGTTAATTGTCGATAATAGACACTGTTTTACTCCTCTTTGGTTAAGTACTTGTCCACCCATCTCTAATACTCTTCATTCGTTGGCCAGAAAAAATTCACCACCTCATTCACCTAAGTATTGTAAGGTGTGTACCATCAGACTCTTCTCGTTAGCCTCTTCTCTCTCAGCTGTCTTTTGGGCCAATTTGGCCACATTTACTGTCAGGCTTGTAGCTTATGTTGTTGAATTTTCAGAAGCTCTCTTGATGATTAGCCCTCCCCTTAGGTGTGGGCTAATATTAGTTACATTTGGATTTCTTCCCTAGGGTGCCAATGCCCATATGGCCAGAGTTTCATACTCCTCACCGAAGGAAGAGTCTTGCAGAGCTGCCTTAACCTCTTCTTCATTGTTTTGTATAGGGTGCTTGGACTGTAAGATAGCATTGAATGCAACTGCATCAGCTATGTCCCATTCAGGCTGTTGGTGGTTTTTTAATGTGAGCCAGGTTTATCTCCTAATCTACCTATGGAATTGCCAATTCCAATCAAGGGCAGCTCGAAGGACTTGGACCAACTGACGAGGATTTTAAAAGACCTCCTACACTTTGGGCTTTGCAAGACTCGGGAGGGTGATCCCTCAATGTGTTTACAATCTTTGCACCGAACTTATAAACAATCATTAACAATTAATAGATAATCCCATTTAATAGCTCAACAAAATAGGATAATACTGAACTGAATTGGCCCTTCATCAATAGTATCAACTACTTGGAGCATGAGATGATTACAAATACATTTCACCACTTAAGATAGTCATTTAATTTGTAATTTGGCAGCAAGCTCTAAGCTAAGACAAACATGCACAGAACCTTACAAACACATACGATTTAGGCCAGTGCCATATACTATTGGGGAGTCGAATTCACAAATATTTAGATTTCTATAATAGGTTCAAACACATAACATATAAGATCTCTGACAATATTGCATTACAACAGTGTCAATTTCTATCCTAACTCAATACTTCTTATCAAATCCCTTTACAAACATATCCATCTATGACTCCATCCAAGCATTTTAATTAACTCTTTGAATTAAAGAAAAAATGGAAATCATACACACCATAACCCTTGATTATATTATTCAAAATTGTGATATGTTTATACAAAGGAGAGCCATGAGCTCTAAATATATCATTATAACTCAAATGCTAGTACTGTCATGAAACATCAAACCTTCATGTTGTTGGAACTGTGAAATTTTGAAAAATTCATTATTTCTTCATGATTATCAGTCTCCCAAAAAAGATTCATAATGCAGACATAAAAATCCTCACATAGCATTTTTTACCAAAATTCGATTTAAAATTGTGCCATAACGCCCCATAAATTTCATCTGACATTAAAATCTTAACATATGAAAATATCGGCATAAGTTGATGTGGGTCTTATCCATGATAATATGCATATCCTAAATGTATCGGCAAGACATCAGAAGGGTCACACTGATAAAGTTATACACAGAGAGAATGCGGATTTGTATATCTTATCGGCAAGACAAAAAGTATCGGCGTGACGATGTAAGGTCACATTGAGCTAAATTACCTTTTGCCGATTGGAGTAATGTAAAGTCTATCGGAGAGACTTTGGTCATCGAAGAGAGATTTTAAAACACTGCCCGAAGCGTTATTAGTCTTTTCGATAAAGCAAGGGGAGGACTCACTTGATGAGACAAACGATGCCGGGGAGAATTCAGAAAGTCTTACCGACCCCTCGAGTTACACCGACAGAACTGAGTATACGAAGATAAAGGGTGTGGAGAAGACAATGTGCATGGTCTCGCCGAAGAAAAAGCGTATCGGTGAGACATGTCACCGCGGGGAGATCTAAGAGACATCACGGTGAGTATCATTTTTTCGGCAAAACAAATACTTGGTCTCGGCGACATAAGTCAATAAAGTGAGCATCTCAGTGAGACAAAAAGCTTTCGGAGTAAGGTGAAGAACTGTTGGCCCGATTCATTAAGTCTGGGTGATAGTTGTTTCGGTGAAGGTCATGGCGATAAAAAAGCAAAAAGAAAGAAACTATCAGGGAGACTTGTGATGTTGGGGAAACTGCAACACGTCTTAACGGATGGGTGAATGTTGAATAGGCGGATCGGCCAGAGAATTGAAATGTCTTACCAATGTGATCCTTGATGTGACAGCGAGAATTTCGAAAAAACTTGCAGCATTCATGTCTCAGTAAAGACATTAATGGTGCCACGAAGCGTAAAATATTTTGCATATCAAGGTATGCTCAATTGAAATCATTGTCTCACGGAATTGGTAGCAAAGGAGAGCAAGGGAACCAGCAGAGAAATTAAGGCATTCACCTGGCTTGGATTTGCATGAAAATTACAGTAAGTTTCTCATCCTCTCAGAATTCATAAAATTTGAATATGGAAGGCACTAGTTCAGGAAAACTAAAAGGAAGAAAACACAAGGAGGGTAGTCAGTCAAAAGCAAAGAAGCAAAAGACTGAATTACAACCAGAAGGCACTGAAAGAAAGTTAGACCAGTTACCTAGTTCTGGGCCTAAAGCTAGGCATTCTACACAACTCAAAGCAGAGATTGACAAATTAGACGACAAATGTAAATTTGTAGGGGATGTCTGGACCCCAATTAGGGGGTATGAGTTATTCAATTTCCATTATCACAGGAGAAATCGCTTTGAGCTAGTTTGCAACCCGTGGAGGCTCAATTTGGGAAAATTGGTGTGCCCTAATGTTTTTACTGATGTCAAATTGGTAAAATTGTTGGTTGGACATTATGACCCGAAGAATAAAGTTATATGTGATTTGTCGAGGAATCCATTGGTACATGTGTCTGAGAATGCAATAGCTGAAGTTTTCAGGTTGGAAGGAATATGCAGTGAGAAAATAATATATGAAGAACTAGATAGTGAATTTAGAAGAATGGACACCATATACAAAGGATGGAGACTACCCCTACATAGAATAAGGTGTCATGGAAAGCCTACTCCAATGGAAGACAGTGAGGGACCACCATTTCATGTGGATCTCTTCGAGCCCTACCTGAAATACACCTATTTTTCAGTGGGACAGGTATTGGGAGTGGAAGTCCTAGAGCATATGGCAGTTGTGCCCATGGTGATTGTTGTAGATATTCAATATCACAATTCCAGATCATTTGATTATGTTGCACATGTTTCTAGGGAGTTGGATGCGGGTTTGATGACGATAAAAAATGGTGCCCCTATTCTCCATCTCAGGAATTATTCACTGTTGATGCACTTAGTATTGTATTTTAGACAAAAGTTAGGTTTATGGCCCCAGGAGTTGAGGATTTCACAATCTGACAAGGAGGGTAGGCCATTACCTATTCAGTTATGGACTGTTGTTTGGGACAACAGGTTTGCTAATTCCAATTTTTTGCATTTTGAAGAATTCTTTGTGAAGCCTTTGTATAGATTTTTCAATCATCCTTGTGATTATTCCTTATCTGAAGAAGTAAAGAGGTTTCTTAGGCCTATGGATTATAATGGACCAATCAACCACAACTAGGGGGATTGGTATTGCTTAGAAGAGGCCACAATGATTAGGGTTTATGGTTTTAAGGATACCCCATTCATTTTGCCTAGAACAGTCCCAGATAGAATCGCATACTTAGAAATTGTTATGCAAATGGATTTCTCCAGTGTCATGAACTTAAGTTCATATGGGAAACATGCCTTTATGCCCAGTACATTGTGTTTTGGTGATTTTACTGTATTGGCAAAGGAGGGTTACAATCTGATTCTGGATAAATTATTGCACTATAACATGAGAAAAGCACCACCAAGAAAAAACTTTGATCCAGAGGGATATATCCACTCTGCCAGACAAAGAATAAATTTTAGAGGGTACCAGCATGTACCCCATCCATCTGATGACATAATCAGAAACTTGGAGGTAGAGGAAGCAGAAATGGTGATTGAGAAACATGATCAAGAGTTAGTAGATGCTGAGTTGTTATCCTCCATCAAAGGAATATCAGAAGTTGACAGGCCACAAGGCTCATCTGGGAAAGTATCAAGAATGAAGACTCAAGATTATGTGTATGTTGCTAGAGAAATAGAGGTTGAGGAAACTATGGATGTAGCTACAAGACATGAAAAATATAGGTCTTTTATATCAAATGATGAATTTTTAAAGACCTCGAAGTTTAAAACATTTTTATATAAGCAAAAAGGAAAAGAGATAAGGGGACTGGTTGATAATGTCACTCCAGGAAATGAAGATCAACTGTTAAAAAACTTAAAGGATGAGGTAGACAAAAAGATGACTAACATGACCCCTGAAAAGGGAAGGGAGATGCTAGAGAAGGCAGGTGTTATGATTTTCCCGGGTTTGGATCTGAATTCTGCATTGGTTTTTGACAGTTTCTTAAAAGATAACAATGCTACCCACAAGCTCAGCATAGAGAAGGTGACAGAGGTATACACAGGATTAAGATACAATCCTAATGATGAAACATTGATGATTTGGGCCTTGTATCCTCACAAGAAATCAATTGTTATTGATACTGAGAAGGAATTCGGACATGCCATGACCCTGAAGGCTGGAGAGGTTGATCTTATTGCAACTGCAAACATTGGGATAAATATAGCCAAGTTGACTAAAGCCTAAATTCAAATATTGATCAAGGAGAGGGAGATGTATAAAACCAATAATGAGATAATGCTGAGAGAGAATGAACACTTGAAAGACTTGGTAGGTGTTGTAACAGGGCCAACAAAGATGCTCACCCAAGGTGAGAGTTCATAGAAAAGGGACCATTGGGAAGGATCAACTGCATACTCTCAAGGGAAAATGGATGCACTTGCTGCAATAATCAAAAGGAGGCAGGTCGTTTTAACTACTTGGTTAAATAAACTCTAGGGAAAACATTCACAGTATGTGGATGCAATGAAAGAGCACAGGAGAGTGGATAGCAGAATCTAAGAAAAAATTGAGGAATTGGAGCAAAAGGATACTCCTAGTAATGCAGAAATCGAAAATGCTAATTGTATCATGGAGAGGCATAGGGATCTCTTTGAGGAATTACAAGGGGATATGCAGGGATTGTTAGAAGTTGCCGAAGTCAGATTGACTAAGTTATGTGATGATGAAGGAAAACTGAAAGAAGTGACTACATGGAAAGGTGAATGCGAAATGATACTCCAAGGAATATTGAACATGGCCACTACAAAGGACATAACATTGGATGAGGCATGTGAGCAAAATGAATGAATGATTATGATGGATATCATGATCCGTGATGTGTTAAGAGATGTAAACACACCTAAGTGCTAGGATTATACATAGCATATGTCCGTAGTTCATTTATGGCTTAACAGAAATTAGTTAATGAATTTGTTAACATTTTATGCTTAAGACTTTTCGAAAAGACATGTCCTTTGGCAAACTAAATGTATAAGTATCCGTTGTTGGATAATGGAAAGATTGGGAATAGTAGAAAAATAGATAGTAGATAGAAAGAAATACAATATTTTCATAATGTTTCAAAGGACCATGATGCATGTATGAATTTTTGAGGGATCAATTGAATGAACTCTGATTTTGTGGCACCCTTCTGGTATCAATTATTTGTTAAATTAATTGAAAATATTATCAAATTTTCTCCAAGGTTGATATTTCTTTGTTATTTAAATTGACATATCAAGTATATCCTCAATTTATCGATACACATTTGTTGTATTTGTGTGGTGTGATTGGTTGGTTCTTTCAAGTAAAGATTAAATCCTTCAAGTTAAGGAGTCTACAACCACAACATTTGAGAAAATTCATCTTCATATTATGCTTTGATGGATGTCCATACCTTGTTCCAAATCTCCCATATTAAGGAAATCGACAAGGATTTTGGTGAAGGTTGTGAAATTTGTCTATGCATCTACCAATTGCATTTGATTGAAAGTTTCTAAAACCTTTTAAAAAATCCATTATGTATATTCTACAATCATTATAGTCCACAATTTCACATTTATTTGGTTTTGCATCTACCAATTGTATTTGCTTGAATTTTCCTACAGAATTTTCAATGTAGATCCATTTTGTGTATATCTTACAATCTGTTGGTGTTTCTTCCCACATAGGATTTGCAATTCTCTAAGAGGTAGCCAACCTCCGTTATAAAGAACTGCGAAGGCTAGTGGCCAACTAACAAGATTCAGTCAAAGACTGACATCTCCTACACTTTTGGCTCTGTGAAACCAAGGTGGGTAAACCCAAGTGTGTTCATAAGAATGTTTCATGATTGGTAAGAACACTTCTTCTTATAGATGCAGTCCCCACTAACACTAAAACAGTCATTACCCTAGTTGTGGCAAAACCAAAGAATAATAACAGATATCCCAAAGCAAGGAGACTGAAAATTATCATAAGATCTATATCCCAAAAAGAGATAGCAGTTGATATTTTTAAAAATGTTCGGGTATTGAATCACCGTGCTTAGAGTCACAGTCCTATACGTGAAAGGAATTTACCAATACTATCCAGTGCCTCATCCATTGGGTGGGAGTGATATAAAACGTAATTTAGATGAAAATGAACTTATCACCATAGTGCTTTGCTACCATGATATTTGCCAGTATATTAAAAAAATACTCCTTAGCGAATCCTGAGCATATAACCATAAATATGCAATTTGTGTTCTAGCATTTGATTAACTCATTAAGTTAAAGCAAGAGAACAAATTGCACTTTCAACTACACCATTAAAATTGAATGAATAAACCCTTGATAAATCCATTCATAATCCATGGCCCTTTTGAAATCTATGCAAAATGTGGGAGGATAGACAAAGCTCATGAACTATTTGACACAATGCCTCGAATAATTGTAATCTCATGGAATACACTCTAATTAGAAAAGTCTCATCACTGCCCTCATAACAATCTATCAATTTGTTTTAGTGTCTATTGTGTTATACCCAATTTGGGACATGGGGTATAATAAAATAGACACTAAAATAAATTGAGAGATTACAATTCTTTGAGACATTTTGTCAAATAGTTCACAAGCTTTTTCCATCCTTCCACATTCTGTATAAATTTTAAAAGGGCATCTACAACCGCAACATTTGAAAAAATTCATCTTCATATTATGCTTTGATGGATATCTATACCTTGTTCCAAATCTCCCATATTAAGGAAACCAATAACGATTTTGGTGAAGGTTGTGGAATTTTTCTTTGCATCTACCAATTGCATTTGTTTGAAAGTTTCTAAAACCTTTTCAACAAATCCATTATGTGTATATTCTAAAATCATTATAGTACACAATTTCACATTTATTTGGCTTTGCATCTACCAATTGTATTTTCTTGAATTTCCCTACAATATTTTCAATGTAGATCTCTTTTTTGGATATCTTATAGTCCTTGTAGTCCACATCACTTTGTTTTTTGAAGAAACTATTACCATATATTTCTTATTTATGTTCTTATTTTGCATACATGTTTATAAGTTTGATAATACAATTAATAATATTAATTTTGGCAAGACATTAAAAGATTTCGTTGATTTTAAAAATATATGCATCCCAATGTAAAAATGCCAACAATGGAAGCAATTATTGTAACACATAATTTTTTATGTAGTATCCAATTCAAAGGATCATGTTACAATTTAGGGTTATGATTGGGTATTTAATTAGGGTCGTTAGGATTTAGTGTTCGGGTTAGTGTTAGGTTTAGAGTTAGGGTTAGGGTTAGGAAAAATAATGTTAGGATTAGGTTAGATTAGGGTTTATGTTTTATGGTTAGGGTTAGATTTAGAGTTTTGGTTATGGTTGGGATTAGATATGAAATTAGGGTTAGGGTTTAGGATTACAATTAGGGATATAGTATTAGGGTTATATCTAGAATTAAGTTTTAGGGTTATTGTTATGATTAAGGGTTGTTTTTATATTTGGCTTAGATTTGGGGTTAGGATTAGGGTCAGGGATAGGGCTAGGGTTAAGTTTAGGGATAGGTTTAGGGTTATTAGAGTGAATGTAACTAATTAATAAAAGAAAAAATATTTAGGGTTAGGTAATTAGGGTTAGGGTTGGTTTTGGTTGTGGTTAGGGTTATAAAGATAGGATAAAGGTGAGGGTTAGGGTCAAGGTTAAGGTTTTGAGAAAAAGGGTTAGGTTATGATTAGGGTTAGGGCTAGGTTTAAGATTTGGATTATAGTTTAGGGTGTAGCATTTGTCTTTAGTTTAGGGTTACAATTAGGATTAAGGTTAGGGTGTAGGTTAAGGTTAGTGTTAGGAATAGATTAGAATTAGGATAATGGTTTATGGTTTAGGGTTAGGGTTGTGTTTATGTTTAGGGTTACAATTAAGATCATGGTTTAGGGTTTAGGGTTTAGGGTTAGAGTTATGTTTATGTTTAGGGTTGTGATAAAAAGGATTTGGGTTATGGTTAAGATTATGGTTTTGAGAAATAGTGTTAGGGTTAAAGTTATGGCAAGGGTTACATTAATGAGAAAATGATGGTTTACTTTCCAAGTAAGGGTTAGGATTAAGTTTATTGTCAAGGCTAGGGTTAAGGTCAGGGTATGAGTCAATATTATGATTAGGGTTAGGGTTATGGTTAGATTAGGGATATGATGTTAGGTTTAAAGAAAAGTTCTAAATTTAAGATTAAGCCATAGTTGGCTATAATGAGCATGAGAAAAAATGGATCTAATTTCCTTTTGTGGGAAAATAATCAACTACGACTTAAACTTAAATTTAGAGATTACCCTAAACTCTAACCATAACCATAAACCTAATCCCAAACCTAACCCTAAAGAAAACACATAACCTAACCTAGCCCTAATTGTAGTGTTTGAGGCTAGGCTCAAACACTATATAACCTAACCTTATATAACCTAACACATAACCTAGCACTAGAAAAAAATTCTTCTCCCAAACAATCTCCTCTACTTCTATTCACACCTACTAGAGTTGCAACATTCAACATTGGTGCTTCAACCATTCATTCAAAGCGAAGAATTCCAATAAGAGATTTCAATGAACTAGAAGGGACAAGACTTACAAATTTCCAAGAAGAAATATCACATGTCAGATACATATTGATAGATGAAATGAGTTTCTTTGGGGAGAGGTTGCTTGAAAACATAGATTCCAGGCTTCGACGAGCATTCCCAAAAAATAGTAACCAAAGTTCTGGAGGTGAGTTCTAGATCGAAATTGCTAACTTTGATAACTTTACATTACAATATTTTTTATTCAATTCTATTATAGTTCCTTCTATACAAATTCATACTTATCAATTTAATTAAATATTTTATATTCAGGCATATCTACATGATTTTAGTTGGAGACTTGGCACAATTACCTCCAGTAAATGACATGGCTCCATATGAAAGAAAAAGGTGAGAAAAGCTACTATGGGAAGAACTCAAAATGGTCATTACATTAAGTTGGATTTTTTGACAAGATGGACAAAATGAAGAACAACAAATATTTCGTCAAATTCTAACAAACATTAAGGATGTCAATCCCACAATCGACGATTGGATGTTGCTTATGTCAAGAAAAAATGCAAGAACCAATGCTTCAGAGAATGAAGAATTTGAAAGCAGTGTTTATTTGTAATATAATTAATGATTTAACAATATTATAATGATTTAACTAGCTTATATACCTTATATATAATCTATATAATATATACCGAGATTTATCATTTTCGAGGCATATTTTTCTTTTATTTTTTCTTTTTTGAATCTTAAGGCGAGTTGGGACAACAAGGTTCTAATTTTGAAGCCGACTTACCTGGGGTAGCATGGGCATAGCAGTATGGAGCATAAAGAAGTGTCGAGTCATTCCAAGTCATGGTGAGTTAAGGTAGGTTTCAAGGGTAAGGCAACTCTACAAGGTGAGTTGGACTCATCAAGATGTTAGCCAGGCTAGGAAGAGTTGCAAATCAAGGGTCGAAGGTCCCTATGGGTTATTACTGGTGATGAGAAGTCAAAAATGGGGGAGTTAGCCCAGAGTACGGTGTCATCCTATCAATGTCTATTATTTGGACTAATAACTTATATAGGGAGGTATGGTTGTTGAAGGAAAGGAACACCATAGGGATGCAACTGGGTTGCACTGAGAGTCCATAGCCGAACACCAAATGGAAAGGGTGTTCCAGTACTCTTCCTTCTAGGAGTGAAAATAAGTAGTCCCGCTTCGAGTCCCATAGTGACTCAGGTGTTCATCATAGTCTT
>CM021100.1:216679711-216870614 GCA_007115665.2 Sequoiadendron giganteum
AGGTCAATGTGGATGGTTGAGAGGCACTTGAAATTTTTGAAGGCTTTGGTTAGACAAAGAGAACATCTCGAGGGTTCTATGGTGGAGGCATACATGGTATACCAGACCATGGTGTACATTACTGAATATCTTCCTAAGTTTGCAGCAAAGATTCATGTAGATCGCATTTGGGATCCCATCTCCATTAACAAATTTGAAGGGGAGTACCTGAAGGGGAAAATTAGATTGAGGAAAGTGACAGGTAATTATAAGATGATCATGGAGATTAATTAGAAAAAATTTTACATTTGGTTTTTATGTATATTGTACTTATTTAATTATTAATCTTCAATATTCATCAATTATAAATTAAGGTCGTATACCGTGGTAATTAACTAATTATACGTCATTTGTGAATTTCAATTTTTTTATACAGTTGGTCGAGAGTGGGATGCACTACATTTGTACATCGCAAACAATCTTGATTGGATGACGGTATGGATTGAACGATGTCAACAATCTGGTCGCGCATTAACATGGGAAGGTGTGGCTTCATTGGTTAAAGAAGCTCATCATAATGGAGATTCCAATGTTACACCAAGGGAAATTGATTTAGCATATGGTTTAAGAGATAAACAGGTATGTATAAATATATTAATCACCCATATTATTTAATTATTTTCAATTATATTGATGTATATATATGTTGAGATTTTTTTATTTGCATACATTCGGCCAGGAATAAATATGTTTATCAACTGACGATATTGCAATAAGTTTTACATGTTTGACATATTGCAGGTGAAACACCACAAGGCTATGTGGTGCAATGGTCATAAATTTCAAATCAAAAAGTTGGATGACACGAAGAAAACTTGTGATTCTGGGATAACTACAGTCTTCCAGGTGACTAATGTTTCATCTAGAAGCGACATACATCCAAAAGTCTCAGAAAATCAATACTATGGGATTTTGGATGATATACTTGAGTGTGAATTTAAGTCCTTCAAATTAGTTATGTCCGTCGTCCTATGGTACAGGCTACGATTGAAGGAAAATGATCCCAAGAGAACTGTTATTGAACATAATAATGGATTTACCATGGTTAATACAAGGTATTTTGAGCGAGCTGGAAATGAGCCCTATGTTCTTCCAAGCCAATGTGAGCAGGTATTTTACTCAGAGGTTCCAGGTAAAGTGGGTTGGTCATATGTTGTTAGACATGATCCAAGAGGAAGGCCGGTAAAGTATAATGTGGTGGAAGAAGAAGATACTAAAGAAATAGAAGATGATGTAGATGATGATCAGGATCAACAGTTAGTTGATGATGTGCCTGATGAAGATGTCGAAGAGGAGGAACTAGATCATGATGATGTAGGAGTTAATGTTCATGAAGATGATATCCATGTGGATGATGACATTATCAAAACTGATATCAATGATGATGATGATGATATGACCAATCCTTACAATGTTGAATCTGGATCGGATGATACAAACAAAGAGTTGGATGAAGAAGAAGATCAATGACATTGAAATGTATGAGTTATGTGATTGTATTATCTATTTGATATTAATTTCTTGATAGAATTATATTTGACTTATGTGGTTACATAATTAATTTATGATGTTTTTAATTTTAATTATATTTGAATTATATTAGAATATGTTCAGTTAACAGATGTAAAAAATAAAATGGATAAACCAAAAGATGAAAGCGTGAGACCACTGCCTTGTTTGGTGTATGGAGTCTAATGAAGATCTATAAAAGTGTAATCTATGATGGAAATAATTCAAAGTTTTTAGCACATAGATGTAGTTTATAACTTGTATAAATGTGCAAGTAAATGACTGACCAACTCTACTTGAGATAGAATGACAATCCTAGTTATGTGATTCTTCTTATTGATCCAATTAATACTCTTCAGTTACTATGATTGACTAGAAGGGTTTAATATTTACTTGAAAGAAACAAATAATCACATCACACAAATACAACAAATGTGTATCGGTAAACTGAATATATATATGCTTGATATATCAATTTAAACAATAAAAAAGCATCAAAATGGAGACAATCAGATAACTGTATAATTCCACAAACAGCTGATACCAAGATTAAGCCACAAGTTCAGACATCTTCATTAACTTCACCAAAATTCATACATGCATGTGAGTCTTTTAAAGGAAAGTTTCATTGCAAACTATCTAATGTATCTTTCTCCTATCCACCTATATATGTTTTACATTATGAAACAGATATAAATATATCAAAATTGTGAAAGGGCACGTCCTTTCAGAAATGTATTTTGCTTAACAACAATAACAAACTAGAAATTATGCTCTATTAAGCCATAAATAGATGTTTGACAGATAATCTCAGTAAGCTGGCCGCTTGTGTGTATCAGCATCCTCCAGTGCATTCCACCAAGTCCTAGAGCATCTTCTTGTTAAATTCCACTCATTAAAGAACATCCGTTGCCTTGGAAAACCTCAAAAATTGTTCCAAAGAGTCGCCACAAAGACAAAACCATAATCAGTTATAACTATAACCATTGAGTTGTTAATTGTCGATAATAGACACTGTTTTACTCCTCTTTGGTTAAGTACTTGTCCACCCATCTCTAATACTCTTCATTCGTTGGCCAGAAAAAATTCACCACCTCATTCACCTAAGTATTGTAAGGTGTGTACCATCAGACTCTTCTCGTTAGCCTCTTCTCTCTCAGCTGTCTTTTGGGCCAATTTGGCCACATTTACTGTCAGGCTTGTAGCTTATG
Organism: Sequoiadendron giganteum; assembly: GCA_007115665.2. Classification (NCBI taxonomy): domain Eukaryota; kingdom Viridiplantae; phylum Streptophyta; class Pinopsida; order Cupressales; family Cupressaceae; genus Sequoiadendron; species Sequoiadendron giganteum. The sequence continues at coordinate 216,682,471 of CM021100.1, forward strand.
TTGTTGAATTTTCAGAAGCTCTCTTGATGATTAGCCCTCCCCTTAGGTGTGGGCTAATATTAGTTACATTTGGATTTCTTCCCTAGGGTGCCAATGCCCATATGGCCAGAGTTTCATACTCCTCACCGAAGGAAGAGTCTTGCAGAGCTGCCTTAACCTCTTCTTCATTGTTTTGTATAGGGTGCTTGGACTGTAAGATAGCATTGAATGCAACTGCATCAGCTATGTCCCATTCAGGCTGTTGGTGGTTTTTTAATGTGAGCCAGGTTTATCTCCTAATCTACCTATGGAATTGCCAATTCCAATCAAGGGCAGCTCGAAGGACTTGGACCAACTGACGAGGATTTTAAAAGACCTCCTACACTTTGGGCTTTGCAAGACTCGGGAGGGTGATCCCTCAATGTGTTTACAATCTTTGCACCGAACTTATAAACAATCATTAACAATTAATAGATAATCCCATTTAATAGCTCAACAAAATAGGATAATACTGAACTGAATTGGCCCTTCATCAATAGTATCAACTACTTGGAGCATGAGATGATTACAAATACATTTCACCACTTAAGATAGTCATTTAATTTGTAATTTGGCAGCAAGCTCTAAGCTAAGACAAACATGCACAGAACCTTACAAACACATACGATTTAGGCCAGTGCCATATACTATTGGGGAGTCGAATTCACAAATATTTAGATTTCTATAATAGGTTCAAACACATAACATATAAGATCTCTGACAATATTGCATTACAACAGTGTCAATTTCTATCCTAACTCAATACTTCTTATCAAATCCCTTTACAAACATATCCATCTATGACTCCATCCAAGCATTTTAATTAACTCTTTGAATTAAAGAAAAAATGGAAATCATACACACCATAACCCTTGATTATATTATTCAAAATTGTGATATGTTTATACAAAGGAGAGCCATGAGCTCTAAATATATCATTATAACTCAAATGCTAGTACTGTCATGAAACATCAAACCTTCATGTTGTTGGAACTGTGAAATTTTGAAAAATTCATTATTTCTTCATGATTATCAGTCTCCCAAAAAAGATTCATAATGCAGACATAAAAATCCTCACATAGCATTTTTTACCAAAATTCGATTTAAAATTGTGCCATAACGCCCCATAAATTTCATCTGACATTAAAATCTTAACATATGAAAATATCGGCATAAGTTGATGTGGGTCTTATCCATGATAATATGCATATCCTAAATGTATCGGCAAGACATCAGAAGGGTCACACTGATAAAGTTATACACAGAGAGAATGCGGATTTGTATATCTTATCGGCAAGACAAAAAGTATCGGCGTGACGATGTAAGGTCACATTGAGCTAAATTACCTTTTGCCGATTGGAGTAATGTAAAGTCTATCGGAGAGACTTTGGTCATCGAAGAGAGATTTTAAAACACTGCCCGAAGCGTTATTAGTCTTTTCGATAAAGCAAGGGGAGGACTCACTTGATGAGACAAACGATGCCGGGGAGAATTCAGAAAGTCTTACCGACCCCTCGAGTTACACCGACAGAACTGAGTATACGAAGATAAAGGGTGTGGAGAAGACAATGTGCATGGTCTCGCCGAAGAAAAAGCGTATCGGTGAGACATGTCACCGCGGGGAGATCTAAGAGACATCACGGTGAGTATCATTTTTTCGGCAAAACAAATACTTGGTCTCGGCGACATAAGTCAATAAAGTGAGCATCTCAGTGAGACAAAAAGCTTTCGGAGTAAGGTGAAGAACTGTTGGCCCGATTCATTAAGTCTGGGTGATAGTTGTTTCGGTGAAGGTCATGGCGATAAAAAAGCAAAAAGAAAGAAACTATCAGGGAGACTTGTGATGTTGGGGAAACTGCAACACGTCTTAACGGATGGGTGAATGTTGAATAGGCGGATCGGCCAGAGAATTGAAATGTCTTACCAATGTGATCCTTGATGTGACAGCGAGAATTTCGAAAAAACTTGCAGCATTCATGTCTCAGTAAAGACATTAATGGTGCCACGAAGCGTAAAATATTTTGCATATCAAGGTATGCTCAATTGAAATCATTGTCTCACGGAATTGGTAGCAAAGGAGAGCAAGGGAACCAGCAGAGAAATTAAGGCATTCACCTGGCTTGGATTTGCATGAAAATTACAGTAAGTTTCTCATCCTCTCAGAATTCATAAAATTTGAATATGGAAGGCACTAGTTCAGGAAAACTAAAAGGAAGAAAACACAAGGAGGGTAGTCAGTCAAAAGCAAAGAAGCAAAAGACTGAATTACAACCAGAAGGCACTGAAAGAAAGTTAGACCAGTTACCTAGTTCTGGGCCTAAAGCTAGGCATTCTACACAACTCAAAGCAGAGATTGACAAATTAGACGACAAATGTAAATTTGTAGGGGATGTCTGGACCCCAATTAGGGGGTATGAGTTATTCAATTTCCATTATCACAGGAGAAATCGCTTTGAGCTAGTTTGCAACCCGTGGAGGCTCAATTTGGGAAAATTGGTGTGCCCTAATGTTTTTACTGATGTCAAATTGGTAAAATTGTTGGTTGGACATTATGACCCGAAGAATAAAGTTATATGTGATTTGTCGAGGAATCCATTGGTACATGTGTCTGAGAATGCAATAGCTGAAGTTTTCAGGTTGGAAGGAATATGCAGTGAGAAAATAATATATGAAGAACTAGATAGTGAATTTAGAAGAATGGACACCATATACAAAGGATGGAGACTACCCCTACATAGAATAAGGTGTCATGGAAAGCCTACTCCAATGGAAGACAGTGAGGGACCACCATTTCATGTGGATCTCTTCGAGCCCTACCTGAAATACACCTATTTTTCAGTGGGACAGGTATTGGGAGTGGAAGTCCTAGAGCATATGGCAGTTGTGCCCATGGTGATTGTTGTAGATATTCAATATCACAATTCCAGATCATTTGATTATGTTGCACATGTTTCTAGGGAGTTGGATGCGGGTTTGATGACGATAAAAAATGGTGCCCCTATTCTCCATCTCAGGAATTATTCACTGTTGATGCACTTAGTATTGTATTTTAGACAAAAGTTAGGTTTATGGCCCCAGGAGTTGAGGATTTCACAATCTGACAAGGAGGGTAGGCCATTACCTATTCAGTTATGGACTGTTGTTTGGGACAACAGGTTTGCTAATTCCAATTTTTTGCATTTTGAAGAATTCTTTGTGAAGCCTTTGTATAGATTTTTCAATCATCCTTGTGATTATTCCTTATCTGAAGAAGTAAAGAGGTTTCTTAGGCCTATGGATTATAATGGACCAATCAACCACAACTAGGGGGATTGGTATTGCTTAGAAGAGGCCACAATGATTAGGGTTTATGGTTTTAAGGATACCCCATTCATTTTGCCTAGAACAGTCCCAGATAGAATCGCATACTTAGAAATTGTTATGCAAATGGATTTCTCCAGTGTCATGAACTTAAGTTCATATGGGAAACATGCCTTTATGCCCAGTACATTGTGTTTTGGTGATTTTACTGTATTGGCAAAGGAGGGTTACAATCTGATTCTGGATAAATTATTGCACTATAACATGAGAAAAGCACCACCAAGAAAAAACTTTGATCCAGAGGGATATATCCACTCTGCCAGACAAAGAATAAATTTTAGAGGGTACCAGCATGTACCCCATCCATCTGATGACATAATCAGAAACTTGGAGGTAGAGGAAGCAGAAATGGTGATTGAGAAACATGATCAAGAGTTAGTAGATGCTGAGTTGTTATCCTCCATCAAAGGAATATCAGAAGTTGACAGGCCACAAGGCTCATCTGGGAAAGTATCAAGAATGAAGACTCAAGATTATGTGTATGTTGCTAGAGAAATAGAGGTTGAGGAAACTATGGATGTAGCTACAAGACATGAAAAATATAGGTCTTTTATATCAAATGATGAATTTTTAAAGACCTCGAAGTTTAAAACATTTTTATATAAGCAAAAAGGAAAAGAGATAAGGGGACTGGTTGATAATGTCACTCCAGGAAATGAAGATCAACTGTTAAAAAACTTAAAGGATGAGGTAGACAAAAAGATGACTAACATGACCCCTGAAAAGGGAAGGGAGATGCTAGAGAAGGCAGGTGTTATGATTTTCCCGGGTTTGGATCTGAATTCTGCATTGGTTTTTGACAGTTTCTTAAAAGATAACAATGCTACCCACAAGCTCAGCATAGAGAAGGTGACAGAGGTATACACAGGATTAAGATACAATCCTAATGATGAAACATTGATGATTTGGGCCTTGTATCCTCACAAGAAATCAATTGTTATTGATACTGAGAAGGAATTCGGACATGCCATGACCCTGAAGGCTGGAGAGGTTGATCTTATTGCAACTGCAAACATTGGGATAAATATAGCCAAGTTGACTAAAGCCTAAATTCAAATATTGATCAAGGAGAGGGAGATGTATAAAACCAATAATGAGATAATGCTGAGAGAGAATGAACACTTGAAAGACTTGGTAGGTGTTGTAACAGGGCCAACAAAGATGCTCACCCAAGGTGAGAGTTCATAGAAAAGGGACCATTGGGAAGGATCAACTGCATACTCTCAAGGGAAAATGGATGCACTTGCTGCAATAATCAAAAGGAGGCAGGTCGTTTTAACTACTTGGTTAAATAAACTCTAGGGAAAACATTCACAGTATGTGGATGCAATGAAAGAGCACAGGAGAGTGGATAGCAGAATCTAAGAAAAAATTGAGGAATTGGAGCAAAAGGATACTCCTAGTAATGCAGAAATCGAAAATGCTAATTGTATCATGGAGAGGCATAGGGATCTCTTTGAGGAATTACAAGGGGATATGCAGGGATTGTTAGAAGTTGCCGAAGTCAGATTGACTAAGTTATGTGATGATGAAGGAAAACTGAAAGAAGTGACTACATGGAAAGGTGAATGCGAAATGATACTCCAAGGAATATTGAACATGGCCACTACAAAGGACATAACATTGGATGAGGCATGTGAGCAAAATGAATGAATGATTATGATGGATATCATGATCCGTGATGTGTTAAGAGATGTAAACACACCTAAGTGCTAGGATTATACATAGCATATGTCCGTAGTTCATTTATGGCTTAACAGAAATTAGTTAATGAATTTGTTAACATTTTATGCTTAAGACTTTTCGAAAAGACATGTCCTTTGGCAAACTAAATGTATAAGTATCCGTTGTTGGATAATGGAAAGATTGGGAATAGTAGAAAAATAGATAGTAGATAGAAAGAAATACAATATTTTCATAATGTTTCAAAGGACCATGATGCATGTATGAATTTTTGAGGGATCAATTGAATGAACTCTGATTTTGTGGCACCCTTCTGGTATCAATTATTTGTTAAATTAATTGAAAATATTATCAAATTTTCTCCAAGGTTGATATTTCTTTGTTATTTAAATTGACATATCAAGTATATCCTCAATTTATCGATACACATTTGTTGTATTTGTGTGGTGTGATTGGTTGGTTCTTTCAAGTAAAGATTAAATCCTTCAAGTTAAGGAGTCTACAACCACAACATTTGAGAAAATTCATCTTCATATTATGCTTTGATGGATGTCCATACCTTGTTCCAAATCTCCCATATTAAGGAAATCGACAAGGATTTTGGTGAAGGTTGTGAAATTTGTCTATGCATCTACCAATTGCATTTGATTGAAAGTTTCTAAAACCTTTTAAAAAATCCATTATGTATATTCTACAATCATTATAGTCCACAATTTCACATTTATTTGGTTTTGCATCTACCAATTGTATTTGCTTGAATTTTCCTACAGAATTTTCAATGTAGATCCATTTTGTGTATATCTTACAATCTGTTGGTGTTTCTTCCCACATAGGATTTGCAATTCTCTAAGAGGTAGCCAACCTCCGTTATAAAGAACTGCGAAGGCTAGTGGCCAACTAACAAGATTCAGTCAAAGACTGACATCTCCTACACTTTTGGCTCTGTGAAACCAAGGTGGGTAAACCCAAGTGTGTTCATAAGAATGTTTCATGATTGGTAAGAACACTTCTTCTTATAGATGCAGTCCCCACTAACACTAAAACAGTCATTACCCTAGTTGTGGCAAAACCAAAGAATAATAACAGATATCCCAAAGCAAGGAGACTGAAAATTATCATAAGATCTATATCCCAAAAAGAGATAGCAGTTGATATTTTTAAAAATGTTCGGGTATTGAATCACCGTGCTTAGAGTCACAGTCCTATACGTGAAAGGAATTTACCAATACTATCCAGTGCCTCATCCATTGGGTGGGAGTGATATAAAACGTAATTTAGATGAAAATGAACTTATCACCATAGTGCTTTGCTACCATGATATTTGCCAGTATATTAAAAAAATACTCCTTAGCGAATCCTGAGCATATAACCATAAATATGCAATTTGTGTTCTAGCATTTGATTAACTCATTAAGTTAAAGCAAGAGAACAAATTGCACTTTCAACTACACCATTAAAATTGAATGAATAAACCCTTGATAAATCCATTCATAATCCATGGCCCTTTTGAAATCTATGCAAAATGTGGGAGGATAGACAAAGCTCATGAACTATTTGACACAATGCCTCGAATAATTGTAATCTCATGGAATACACTCTAATTAGAAAAGTCTCATCACTGCCCTCATAACAATCTATCAATTTGTTTTAGTGTCTATTGTGTTATACCCAATTTGGGACATGGGGTATAATAAAATAGACACTAAAATAAATTGAGAGATTACAATTCTTTGAGACATTTTGTCAAATAGTTCACAAGCTTTTTCCATCCTTCCACATTCTGTATAAATTTTAAAAGGGCATCTACAACCGCAACATTTGAAAAAATTCATCTTCATATTATGCTTTGATGGATATCTATACCTTGTTCCAAATCTCCCATATTAAGGAAACCAATAACGATTTTGGTGAAGGTTGTGGAATTTTTCTTTGCATCTACCAATTGCATTTGTTTGAAAGTTTCTAAAACCTTTTCAACAAATCCATTATGTGTATATTCTAAAATCATTATAGTACACAATTTCACATTTATTTGGCTTTGCATCTACCAATTGTATTTTCTTGAATTTCCCTACAATATTTTCAATGTAGATCTCTTTTGTGGATATCTTATAGTCCTTGTAGTCCACATCACTTTGTTTTTTGAAGAAACTATTACCATATATTTCTTATTTATGTTCTTATTTTGCATACATGTTTATAAGTTTGATAATACAATTAATAATATTAATTTTGGCAAGACATTAAAAGATTTCGTTGATTTTAAAAATATATGCATCCCAATGTAAAAATGCCAACAATGGAAGCAATTATTGTAACACATAATTTTTTATGTAGTATCCAATTCAAAGGATCATGTTACAATTTAGGGTTATGATTGGGTATTTAATTAGGGTCGTTAGGATTTAGTGTTCGGGTTAGTGTTAGGTTTAGAGTTAGGGTTAGGGTTAGGAAAAATAATGTTAGGATTAGGTTAGATTAGGGTTTATGTTTTATGGTTAGGGTTAGATTTAGAGTTTTGGTTATGGTTGGGATTAGATATGAAATTAGGGTTAGGGTTTAGGATTACAATTAGGGATATAGTATTAGGGTTATATCTAGAATTAAGTTTTAGGGTTATTGTTATGATTAAGGGTTGTTTTTATATTTGGCTTAGATTTGGGGTTAGGATTAGGGTCAGGGATAGGGCTAGGGTTAAGTTTAGGGATAGGTTTAGGGTTATTAGAGTGAATGTAACTAATTAATAAAAGAAAAAATATTTAGGGTTAGGTAATTAGGGTTAGGGTTGGTTTTGGTTGTGGTTAGGGTTATAAAGATAGGATAAAGGTGAGGGTTAGGGTCAAGGTTAAGGTTTTGAGAAAAAGGGTTAGGTTATGATTAGGGTTAGGGCTAGGTTTAAGATTTGGATTATAGTTTAGGGTGTAGCATTTGTCTTTAGTTTAGGGTTACAATTAGGATTAAGGTTAGGGTGTAGGTTAAGGTTAGTGTTAGGAATAGATTAGAATTAGGATAATGGTTTATGGTTTAGGGTTAGGGTTGTGTTTATGTTTAGGGTTACAATTAAGATCATGGTTTAGGGTTTAGGGTTTAGGGTTAGAGTTATGTTTATGTTTAGGGTTGTGATAAAAAGGATTTGGGTTATGGTTAAGATTATGGTTTTGAGAAATAGTGTTAGGGTTAAAGTTATGGCCAGGGTTACATTAATGAGAAAATGATGGTTTACTTTCCAAGTAAGGGTTAGGATTAGGTTTATTGTCAGGGCTAGGGTTAAGGTCAGGGTATGAGTCAATCTTATGATTAGGGTTAGGGTTATGGTTAGATTAGGGATATGATGTTAGGTTTCAAGAAAAGGTCTAAATTTAAGATTAAGCCATAGTTGGCTATAATGAACATGAGAAAAAATGGATCTAATTTCCTTTTGTGGGAAAATAATCAACTACGACTTAAACTTAAATTTAGAGATTACCCTAAACTCTAACCATAACCATAAACCTAATCCCAAACCTAACCCTAAAGAAAACACATAACCTAACCCTAATTGTAGTGTTTGAGGCTAGGCTCAAACACTATATAACCTAACCTTATATAACCTAACACATAACCTAGCACTAGAAAAAATTATTCTCCCAAATAATCTCCTCTACTTCTATTCACGCCTATTGGAGTTGCAACATTCAACATTGGTGCTTCAACCATTCATTCAAAGCTAAGAATTCCAATTAGAGATTTCAATGAACTAGAAGGGACAAGACTTACAACTTTCCAAGAAGAAATATCACATGTCAGATACATATTGATAGATGAAATGAGTTTCTTTGGGGAGAGGTTGCTTGAAAACATAGATTCCAGGCTTCGACAAGCATTCCCAAAAAATAGTAACCAAAGTTTTTGAGGTGAGTTCTGGATTGAAATTGCTAACTTTGATAACTTTACATTACAATATTTTTTATTCAATTCTATTATAGTTCCTTCTATACAAATTCATACTTATCAATTTAATTAAATATTTTATATTCAGGCATATCTACATGATTTTAGTTAGAGACTTGGCACAATTACCTCCAATAAATGACATGGCTCCATATGAAAGAAAAAGGTGAGAAAAGCTACTATGGGAAGAATTCAAAATGGTCATTACATTAAGTTGTGTTTTTCAACAACATGGACAAAACGAAGAACAACAAATATTTTGTCAAATTCTAACAAACATTAAGGATGTGAATCCCATAATCGACGATTGGATGTTGCTTATGTCAAGAACAAATGCAAGAACCAATGCTTCAAAGAACGAAGAATTTGAAAACAGTGTTCATTTGTAATATAATTTGAGGATTTTGGGTGTTTTCATTCAATTTTTCATGTTTTCCCCTTAGCTCCTACTTTATGTGTGTTTTTTATGGAAGCCTTTGGATATCTTTTGGCTAATAGTATTTCATGGAACCTTATTAAAGGTGCTAATTTTCATAACTCTATAGCCCAACTATTTAATGGTCATTTTTCTAATGACTCCTTTCTCACTCTCTTGGAGGACAAATGTGACATTATTTAGGATATTCAATGCCTAGATATTTTCTGGAAAGCTTTAAGGTCAAATATATAGTGGCATAAAACTCAATGTTATAGGAAATCATTCTTAGCCAAGCCTAATTGGTTCAATTCCTATGGATAGAAGGGGGTTGATCATAAGGAAGTGTTCAGGTTCCTAAGCATCTCTTTTACCTTTTAGGTTTCTCCTTCCTCTTTAAGGAAACATATCATTTCTAGAGTTGAGAAAAATTATCATATTAAATCATGAAGCCCCTTTCTTTGGCAAGGAGATTCCATGTGTTCAAAAATTCTTGTTGCATACATTTCCATTACTCATGTTGCTAAGAACCTTGCAAATCCTCATATTTGAAGATTGAAAAAATCCAAAGGTATATTTTATGGCCTCCCTTTAACCAAGGAAAATGGTTTCACAAAGTATCCTAGGAGTTTTATTATTTCCCTCATGACTATAATAGGCTTGGCTTACTTTATATTCACTACTCTAAATGGCGCCATAATAGGCTTTGCTTGCTTTATATTCACTACTCTAAATGGCGCCATAATTTTGAATTTAATTAACATACTCTAAAACCTAACTAAACCAGGTTGTAGCTCATCAAATTGGACAAGTGAAAGTTCAATACCAACGTTGAGGAAGAGTTTGGAGGAGTGAAAACAAGGTCAATACCAGTGTCAATGAAGATTTTGGAGCTAAAACAAGGTCAATACCAGCGTCGAGGACGAGGTTGAGGGCACTCAAGGAAAATCGATGACCAAGGGACAATGAATACTGTAAGTTTGGCACCCCCATTCTCTTTAACCTGCAATTTTCATGCCTAGTTTCCAAAGATTTTCGCATACATTGGCCCCCCCATTCTCGTAAAATGATATAAGATAAGATAGAAAAAATAAAATAGCTTAGTCTTTCACATTTTTATAGTGATTACTAGAGGCACATAGACCAATTCTTCATAATAGAAGAATTTGATCATACTTTTCCAATGATGGCATTATGAGAAAACCTTAGGTTAAATGAATAATTCCTAGCTAAGTTCTTGAAATCATGTCCAACCATATAAGAGAAGACCGCTGCTATGTGTACTTGGATAACATGGAGAAAGGCTCTTTGGGCTCTTTCATCAATCTACGTATTGTTAAATTTTAACACCTAAAAGTGAGAATGAAGAATCTTTCCTAGGATGGTGGCCAATTATGCTTCTCAACACCTAGATTACAAAATCCTTGTCATTATCATTTCCATCACAATTAAACCTATTGCTTGAGATATAGTCATAGAGGTAAACAAATTGGCTTTCTTGATAGTAGATACATTCTAGACAATTCAATCCTTGCATCGGAGATTGTTGAATGGGCCCAACAAACTACTCATGATGCCCTTACTATTAAGATAAAAGTTTGACAAGGCATATGATTGCATCAAATGTCCTTTCATTTATAAAAGGTTCAAATGGATTTATTTTCAACCCTAAATTATTATCACACATTCAAAATTACAAAATACCAGTGAATGAAGAACCTTCATTTCAAGGTGATGTCGTCATGACCTTTGAATGAAGAACCTTCATTCAAAAATGATGCCATGTCAAGACTTTCAAATGAAGGTATTTTTTATTTTAAATATTTCATGTCCAAAATTCTTTATAAAAGGAACCTTGGCATGAAGGACCTTCAAATGAAGACCTTAATTCAAAGGTCCTTCATTAGAAGATCTTTCATATGAAGGTTCCTTTAATGCCATCCCATTATAGCTCTTAGAGTTGTTAGAGATATTTGTGTTTCCAAATATAGATTGGACCATCAAATAGTGTCACCATGACTCTACCAAGATATCCATCAAATTGATAAACCCTGACTTAACAACCACAAATTCACAAGAAAATTGCCCTTGTCAGTCCTAGGGCATCAATTCAATGCCAAGTTTCTTGCTTTAAAAGACCCCTAAATTTAATGAGCCTCTATCATACCATGATGCGCACCAATCCACTAAGTTACAGTTCCAAGACAATGGGTGGATTGGTGGATGTCATTTCTATTTAGCCCTCAAACCCTTACACAGGCACAACAGGGCAGTCCCTGTATTTGATTGTTTAATCCCACAAAATAGTGATTGAGAACTTCAAAACAAATGCAAATGAAAGGGAACACATATATTTATCTACACCAATGATCTCAGAGCATTTCAAGCTTGTATGGATCCATACAACACAAAAGAACTTTAGAAAAATTGTAAAAACACAGAAAATTGCTTCAAGAACGTGGTATCTGATATGAAATTTTGGTATCAACTCCTCCAACAATTGCAATGGGATGGGAATAAAATATGATAGAAGTGGGATAAAAAATGCATCGTTTGAAGCATCAAACCAATATGCAAAGATGAAAGAAAGTGCTAACCCCTTAAACTAAAAATTTTTCTTTTAACTTTAAGTTTGTTGGGTAGCCAATTCTTTTAAGTTATCAAATCCTACCATCATACATAATCAAAATGTTGTTGTTTCAAATGACTATAAGCACTAACTTTCACTATTTGAAGATGTTGAAACCTTGTCATAGACAATTAGAACATTGATGCGACCACTCATCCTACCTTAAAACATACCAAAAGTCTCCTAGCAATTAGAAATAGGAAGATTTAAGATGACTTAAACATTTTTTATTGCCAAAGCATAAAACTATGATGAATTTACTAGGCCTAGTACACATTCCCTCCCCATTAACCACTTAGACATATGGAAATTAAATGTAAATTTGCTGCTATTTTTAGTCATGTAGGTGTCCAATAAACCACTTGGTGGTGTTTCCCTTCAAGTTTATTTACTTAAATGAAGAGCAAAATTCCTTTGATTACAATTAGAGAATACATTTGACACCTTTGTTGTATAACTGGTGGACCAGTCACATTTAACACTTGTTACAAAGTTTGGGAGTTAAAACATTAAGTAGATTTGATTTGTGATGGACACATTTGGACGGTAGTAACAATAACTTGCAATCTATCAAGACTTGATTACCTTATAACCTGTCAAATTCTAGCGATGAAATAATAGATTAATCATAATGTCACCTTTGGATCACATCACCATGAAAGAACTTCATCCAACATCCTTATGAGTGAAGGTACCACCAAATAGGTATTTGTCATATTTTTCTTCCTCGAGCGAGGGAAATTCAGGAAGAGAAGAGGAAAGCGAGACATGTAGTAGGTCTAAAAGAGGGAGATCAACTAGAGGTCAAAAGATTAGAAGAAAATTCCGTAAACGCATGAAATTTTTTCTTGCTAAAAGGGGGTCATGTTCTTATGATGATGAGAGCATAAGCGACATCGAGGTGCCCTTGAGGTACAAACATCTATGGAAACAATGGGTATCCAAGGAACTTCCTCCAATAAACACTGATCTTTGTGTCAACGAGATGATATATCGCATAGCACCATCGTCATTACATGGTTTGGGCCTATTTTGCATGGATGACATAAAGGTCTATTATGAAAAATTTATTGAGTTGATGGAGTATGTTGGACCCTATTACAGTTACAAATATTGGATGTAGCCTGTTCGATATACATGAAGTATGCATAGGTATACACTATCAGCAAATTATATACAACTAAAAGATAAGGATCAAAATAAAGGAGTGGCTAGGTACATTAATGGGAGGCCAAAAGCATCAGGGAATATTGTAGGGTTTATAAATAGTACATGACCTGGGTCAACAAATAAGCAACCCAATTGTATATTCGAGGTGCGAGAGGGAAACCATGTCTTCGTATGTGTGATAAAATCAATAACTGCAGGGGAAGAGTTGCTAATCGATTACAATTTGAATCACTGAGATACAAACACAATTACTATTGGGGGTGGTATGTACTATATACCATTTTACCCAACCTCCAATTAATGACTCCAATATACCATTTTATTATTATGTTTTTTTTTGTAAGTCTATTGGTTTCATTTCGGTAGTGTTTTTTATATTTAATTTTTGTCATAGCGGGACATTGATCATACGAGGAAGGCTCCGGCCCAGAGTGCAGATCGCGATCCATCTTCAGGCACTTCTATCCTACAGGTTTACCTCATTGTAATTGTATAAATTAGGTACGAGCAAAATTTTTTATTATTATGTTTTTTTCATGAGTTTATTGGGATAAAACTTAATTTCGATAATATTTTTAATATTCTTGTTGCAGTTGGCTGATCGGGGAAAGGCACCAGCAGTACAGGAGAGCATCCATATGGAGGTGTAGTCACTATTATGCGATGATGACATCACATTTTCCACAAATCCTATGGATATGATGAGGAAGGCCCAAAAAAAATGCAATCAAGAAATCCTTCAGTTGGTATTCGTAGTGCCTCAAACAGATGAGATAAAAGAAAGGGTTAAAATATTGTCTGAGAGAGCACAAAACTTGGAAGTAAGCTATCATGAGATCTTTAATTATAACATAAGTTCATTCATGGTTTAATATTTTGTACTCTTTTATGTCATGAACTAAAATATGTGTTGTTTTTATAGGATTATTTGCGTCCTCATCATGTTGCTGGCCATGATCAAGGTACTGCAAGTGTTTCCCAGGAAGTAGGGGATGGTTCAAGTGTCAATCCTGATCTTCCTATGCATACAACACATCATCTGACCCCATCATCCATGCCTATATTGTCGATTAAAATGTCGGCAACACATACCATGCAGGCATTCGACAATCCACCCTCTAGCAGCGAACACATGCCACTACATGTGTCAGTACCTGTGGATGCAGAGGCCACTAGTACTGGTGATATTTTAGTAGCATTTCCTGGATCTTCCCGTATTACTAGTACAGGAACATTGTCGGTCACATTTGTGGTGACCAAGGATTTCCTTCCCATAAAGATAGAGAAGGTCCAGGTACTTTAAAATGTTTTAATTATTATTATATATAATCCAATTGAAATTTACTTATTGAACACTCTTTATAGACTAATGATCCCATGATCATATTGCAGGAAATGATGTTTTTTATAAAAATCTAAGTGATATTACATTGGAGCTCTTCGAGCCCACCATACGTACACGGTGGAATGCCCAAAATCAAGATTTAAAAGATGAGCTCATTAACCATTTAGTTGTGTTGTTCGGTGATAAAACATTCAACCGAACCAAGGTCCTTAAGAAAGCTAGTACCTATCTAAAGTATGTGAGGGACCAATATAGGTCACATTTAGAGAAGAACAGAAAGTACGAGCGTCCCCCCATGATTCTAGAAAGGGAGTGGAAGGACTTGGTGTCGGATGGAAAGGAGAAGGCTGAAAAGAAGAAAGGAAAGATACCACTGGGCCAAGGAAGGTATGTGATACTATCAACAATTTAATTATATATTGATTAATCTTTATTTTTACATAATCTAATGTATTTCAAATTTTTCATAGGCTGCCCGACACATCGAAGGCAACAAAGGCAAGACTAGAAAAACACAGGCAACACAAACTTGGCTCTAGTGGTTATATGAAAGTAGCCGCACGATTTGTAAGTATCAATAAATGAAATATTGCATCCAAATAATAAATTGCAAACAATTTTGGTTTTATCACACCATAGAAGCAAAATTCATGATCGCATGCAAAAATGCAGGGCTTTGATTTCAACATAGTGCCCACAGAAGAGGCCCTGAAGATTGCCTTCGACCAAGGCTATGGAGCCCTGTCTGAATAGCTAAGAGTCTCGACTGGGAAAACACAATCTTCCACTACATCCAACACGTAGGTAAATAAACTCAATAAAGTTTATTTCAAATTGAATACTTGTGCAATATGTTCAATATTAATTTCCACCATAATAATGTGCCTATTTGTTTTACACAGATAAGCAATGATAATACTACAGATGACATTGGAATGCAGCCTGGTGAGGGTGGAGCACAACCTACCGATGAAGGCCATGGTGTGCTTCCAGGTACTGGATGTATTTGTGTGCTATACAAAACGCAGTATGGATTAATACAATTAAACATCTTTAATTGCATTTGGTGTATTAATCAATGTAACCTTTCATGTTTCAACTTTAGAGCATGTAGATCATGATCATCATGTTGAGCATGATCAAGCTAGACAAGATCAAGAACATGATGTGGCTCCATTAGGTAAAGAGGACCACTCTAATGTTCTTTTAAACATATTTAATTGCAATTGGTGTATTAATTAATTAATGTAACCTTTCGTGTTTCAACTCCAGGTCAGGATTTAGAGGGTGTTCAGCATGTTGAGCATGAGGCTATAAGACAATATCAGGAACATGATGTGGCCCAATCAGGTAAAGAGCACCACTCTTATGTTCTTTTAATTAATGAAATACGTGTAATAATAATAATAAAACATATCAATTTAACATTTCTTTGCTATTGCAATAGACCCCCCTTGCAGCCGCGTCCACGTTGTGAGTACACGACTAGTCATACATTAAGATCACGAGTAGAGCTTAGAACAACTGAAGGGGGGACAGATGATTTTGAAAATGATACTCCACTTCAGCATTTTATAGCTGCAAAAAAGAAACAAAAAAAAAATGATTGTAATCATATTATGATAGCCATATTTTTGATAATATGTAAAAACTGAAAAAATGAAATATGTTAATGAATGAATGTGAATATGTTAATGAATAAATGTTATATGTTAATTAATGAATGTTATATGTTATTAATGGATGAATGAATGAATGTGAATATGTTAATGAATGAATGTTATATGTTATTAATGTAGGGTGAATGAATGAATGTTATATGTTATTAATGGATGAATGAATGATTAATATTATATGATCGGGTATGGGGAATTGAGAGTGATGTGAGGGGGGGGAGGGGCCAAATGAGCTTCCACCTTCACGTGGTTGGCCCTGTTAAGTAGAGAATATTAAACTATTCTCAAAACAAAGAGAAGTTCAATAAGGTAAGTAATGCACTTTTCAATATAAGAAATGCATTGTTTGAAGCATCAAACCAATATGCAAAGATGAAAGAAAGTGCTAAATTTTCACTATAAACATTATGTTGTGTGTGGATTTCGTTTCAAAGCTCTGTTTTTTATTTTTATTTTAGTGGTCTCTAAAATTTGACTTTTGTGCATAACGAGTTAGTGGAAAATTTGACAGATCTGAATAGTTTAGAGGCTCGATTGAGATAGATACATGGATATTTGGATCTTATTGTTGATGGGAGGCTTCCACTTAACCATGAAGTTTTGTACCACCTGCAGGTATGCTAAAATATCTCTACTTACATTCATTCAACTTATTGTAATATAATATCTGACAAAAATCTCTTTTTTATTATACTTAGATTGATTTTCATTCCCTGTTCCAAAGCACATGTTTTAAAACAGGCAAGAAGGATGCTGGCAAGGGTTAAGGAATTTGGCTTTACACCTTCCAATTGCATAGTTTACATAATTCATCCAACATATTGCCAATGTGTTTCACAATTGTTGGAATCATATCCTATAATTACAGAACTAGTAAAATTAAAATATGTAAGTTTCAAATATGGCATTACATATCTTTCTATGAATTTTTGAAAGAAAATATCAAAATGGAGAAGAATTAAAAAAATAATCTGCATAATTTCTAAGAGATCAGGGAATTTTTTTGCAGAGTTATCTTGAATATATTTAAGACAAAAGTAACTTATACAGATTGAAGCAGAATATCGGTAGTCTAAAATCACCAGTCAACACATCTTAGTAGTATCTCAATTCAAGAGAACTAGGTCCACTATCCATTAGCTAGTAAAACAAATAAAATCAATTCATAAAATTATTCTGTTCTAATAGGGTTGACTGGTTGCTTGTTTCTTTTTGATTGTTGGGAAGTCATCAATATAGACTTGGTTTTCCTGCCTTCTCTTGCCTCGTGGCCAGAGAGTTTTTGCAGAAGGCATCAAATTAATCTTCAAGATTGACAATGGCAATGAGTACAAGGTCAGTATAACTTAATGCTAATTGGGTATGATTTTATTTGTTCAAGACTAATTTAGATTCATTTTCTGCTCACACTACTTTTATTTACATTTATGTTTTGCTAATATCCATTTTCCTTTACATTCATATTCTTCTATACATATTGTGTTTATAATAATGTTTTCCTTAATTTAATCTAGGGGAGAGGACCCAGTACCTAAGCAACTTTCAATGTCATGTTGTTAGGATTTACTGTGAAGTTAATCCAAAGTTTTGCATTGTTGCTCAAGGCCATATTGTAGTGCTTTCCCTAGGAAGCCCACATGATCGCCATCAGGTATCTTGTTTTTGTAGTCTCTAAATTTCTTAGAATAAATCAACAACCAGTTTGTCTAAATGTGGCTCCTTGTTTACACATTAATATGTCTTTTGGCAGCAATGGATCATAGTGGATTCATGGGGTCTTAAAGAGAAGGCTCTCAAACATGGAGATCAAGAGTGGGACCAGGTAAAACCATTCATAATCATGCTCATATTGTTTTATTGACTGTCTAAGAGCTAAGTATCCAGGATAATAGTTTGTATTTTTCTATTGAATTTCTAGAGAGAATAATTTTGGGTTTGCAATCCTATTTTTTCGTACACTAGCTAAGTATCCAAGATGCACTGCAGGTACTTTTTCTCACCAAATTGCTCATTTTCCACAAATTTAGATTCTAGTGTGTAGTTTAATATTCAATATTTTGATTTTTTCTTTTTTAGCAAAATTAGAATCCAATTCATAGGTTGTGCTTGTTGTCCATAACAGTCCCCTTGATCTCATGACTCATCATAGGTTTTATATTTTTCTCCAATTGTTGATCAACATCAAATGTGGCCATCATAATATCATCCATAGCCTCCATATTCTACAATTATTCATTGCTCATTTCCCATACATAGTAACCAAATAATGCAGGCCTAGAGCTTGGACTGCAGATGTATGCAAAAAATGATAAATTCTTGCCTCTGTAAGCCTAATTAAACACAACAACTGACATGTTGTTTGATATTTTAAATAGTCATATGACTGTCCTTTTTCTACCTTGTAAACACTTACTCAATGCATACAATAATTTATTGAAATGCAAAGTTGAATGGCCTCTTAACTCTTGACACTAATGTCATTGCATTTGTCCAAACAGGGTTAATCATATTTTCTAAATCTATTTTCATAATGAAGTCTTCCAATCTGTCCTTTAAATTTGAGCATTGATGACAATCCATCTTGTCTTTTACTACCCCTATTAAATGCTCATGGTCTTGGCACATCAACTTTCTCTCTTTGATTGACCTATCCTTATGTCCTGTCATTATCCCTATGGATGCAGTTTGGAGCCTCCTACTACTTTTATATATCGCCCAGAGTCACCCCAATAAGTATTTTGATCCATTTGTATTTTCATCAATAAGAGATCATGTATCGCTAGGATATTCTATAGTTTCCCCGACATGGTCAATCTCCCCGATGATTATTCTTTCGATCTCAACTATGTCGCTGAGATTCCTGCCAATGTAATCTTATCAGTGTCACATAGCGGGTTGGGTAGACATTCAGAACTTACTCCGATGGTATATATCTTTTCGATATGCTTCCCTGGTGCTTCGTCGATGAGACAAGATTTGTATCTCGTCGATGAAACGTCATCGCTGAGACCAAAATCCACTCCTCCTGATATATCTTCTCAGGCAATTTTGATAGTTGTAATAGTCTTGATCTTTCACCGATATGCCTACATTTCAATGAATAGTTTTTTTTTTTTTAAATTGCATTATTCCGTCGAAATTGCTACGAACCGTAAAAAGCGTCCAACAAATCTGCAATGTATCCGACGAACTTTCATCGTAATGAGTTTCCTATTTCATTGTGAGTCTCCTCGATGATTATTCTTTCGATCTCAACTATGTCACTGAGATTCCTACCGATGTAATCTTATCAGTGTCACATAGCGGGTCGGGTAGACATTCAGAACTTACTTCGATGGTATATGTCTTGCCGATATGCTTCCCTCATGCTTCGTCGATGAGACAAGATGTGTATCTCACCGATGAAACGTCATCGCTGAGACCAAAATCCACTCCTCCTGATATATCTTCTCAGGCAATTTTGATCGCTGTAATAGTCTTGATCTTTCACCAATATGCCTACATTTCAACAAATAGTTTTTTTTTTTTAAATTGCATTGTTCTATTGAAATTGCGACGAACCGTAAAAAGCGTTTGATGAATCTGCAATGTATCCGATGAACTTTCACCGTAATGAGTTGCCTATTTCATCATGAGTCTGACAAATGTATGTCGCTACTCCAACACTTTAGCGATGGTATGCCGCTCATGGTCCAGCCACTGTTCATCACGCGATTGATGAAGAGGGTGTCACGGTTCTGATGAGCTTGCATCGTGAGGTCGACGTTTTACAGTCCGCCGGGATATAGACGAAAAGTGAGCGACGGCGCTGATTTCTGCAATTCATCGGTCGACCGACAATAGATCGTCAAGATTTTGACGAACGACCATCAGAAATTGGGGTCAAATCCTGTAGTGTAGTCATTCCAAAGGTTCATAGCTTATTTGGCTAATAAATTTCAACCATTTCAACACTTGCTCTATAAGGGAGTCCCATTTATATGGACTAATTTCTATCAAGAATCCTTTCAAACAATCAAAGATTATTTGCTATCTCCTCTAGTCCTTATGCCTCCCATCGATGGTAGACACCTAATACTATACATATCAACAACCTTGTCAGTATTGGGAGCTTTGTTAGCACAAAATGATAATGATGGACAAGAATTAGCTATCTATTATATCATTCACACACTTGTGGGGTATGAGCTTAATTATAGTCCCATTGAATGAGCATGCCTTCCAGTTGTTTTTGCCACTTAGAAGCCTCGATACTATATGTTGAATCATCATACAAAATTTATAGAAAAGATTGATCCTTTGAAGTACCTACTTAGTAAATCAACTCTAACAGGGTGACTAGTTAAGTGGGTCACGATTTTCAGTCAATTTAACATATAGAATATGTTGATCGCAAAGAAATGAAAGGACAAGTGATGGCCAATCAACTAGAAGATGCACCAACAACACTAGATCATCCTCTAGTGTCTAATTTCCCTAATGAATCCATGTTCACAATAGAGAAATCTACAACATGGAAACTATACTTTGATGGATCTTATACAAATCATGGTTTAGGAGCTAGTATCCTCTTTTTCACACCTTAAGGGGACTCCATCCCAAAGTCATACAAAATATCGTTCCCTTGCACTAGTAACATGGTTGAATATAAATCATTGTTAACAAGACTCTGAATGGCTATTAAATGGAAAATCAATAATCTTCAAGTCTATGGTGATTCATAGTTAGTTATCCAACAAGTTAATGATGACTATGATACAAAAGATGAAAATGTTACTCCCTTCAAGAGAATGGTTGATAGTTTCAAATAGTATTTTGATGTCATCATCTTCACCCAGATTATGAGAAATCAGAACAAGATAGCTAATGTAATGACTACCATTAGATCTCTGTTAGATATACCTAATAATGTGCCATAGTATCAATTCTTGGTAGAACAACTATTGATCCTTGCATTCGATGTCCTTGAATCCAAGTTCATGTGTGAAATTATTGGTCTTGATTCACCTTGGTACAAAGACTTTTATAATTACCTACATGACCAAATTATCCCTCATGACCTACATCTTATAACCAATGTAAGAACTTTATTTAAAAAGAATCCAAATATGTCATCATCAATGATACCCTTTATTGTTGTAGCATAGACAACACCCTCCTTAGATGCCTCTACTCAAAGGAATCAAAAATGGATTTATGTGAAGTTCATGATAGTATAGGTGGAGCTCACTCTATTGGTCCTACCCTAGATAAAAATCTTATACAAATAGGATACTATTGGCCTAACATGGAACATGATGCCCATCACTTTGCTAAGAAATGTTGACAATGTCAAATAAATGGAGATTTTGTGAATGCACCTATTCAGGACCTTCATCTAATTACGCCGCCATGGTTGTTCTCTTAATGAGGACTTGTTCTCATGGGAAAGATTTAACCTACTTCTTCCAATGGTCATAAATTCATCCTTACTAAAAATGATTACTTCAAAAACTAAATCAAATCCATTCCAATGATGTACATCACTAATGAGAAAATATCCAAGTTTATCCTCAATTACATTATATGTCGATACGGTGTCCCCCAATCCATTGTTAAAGATAACGGTCATCCTTTTAAAAATCAGGATGTTCATGAACTATGTGAAATATTTCATATCCATCACCACTTCACCACTCCATACTACTCCATACTACTCCCAAGGTAACGATCAAGCTGAGGTGTCTAATAAAACTTTCCTTAAAATCTTAAAGAATATTGTCAACGATGTTGGTCATGTCTAGCATATCCAACTCAATCTAGCATTATGGGCCTATCATACTATCATTTGCACTCCTACAAGAGCCGCTATATATTACCTTGTCTTTAGATCTGAATCCATTCTCCCCATTGAGGTTGAGTTACCATCTCTAAGAGTATCTATGCAATAATTCATTGATGATAAAGAATATCATATATCTTGTTTGCATGAACTAGAGTTATTGGATGAGAAATGATAAAATGCATTGGTCCACTTAAAAGCATATAAAAATCATCTACGTCCCATCTATAACAATAGATTCTGAGTTAGGCACTTTAACATTAGTTACTTGGTCCTAAAAGAGAATCCGAAGAATCAAATGGATCAAGAGAAACCCAAAAAGTTTGAGCCTGACTGTTTGGGTTCTTATATCATAACTACAACATATGGATTTGACGCTTATCAACTTGCTACTCCCGAAGGTGAACCACTACCAAATCCCATTAATAGCATGCACCTTCGCAAGTACTATACCTATATTTTAGAGAATCTCATCAAAAACTAAAAAAAAACATAGAAAAACCAACAACAAAAAAATAGCAAAGAGAAATAATTTGTCCAATAGTGAAAACCACTTCGGTGGTGCTTTGGGAAAGCACCATGGTGGAAACCTGGTAAAAAAGTGCCATGTTTAGTTAGTTTTTTCTCCATCATCTACTATCATTCTATATGCTTTTCCACTTCCATCCATGATCCCTTGCGAATATCTCATTCCAAAATAAAACTCTGCTTTTTCCCACTTACCCATAATAAAGCTCAGTCATCCTTCTCATGGCCTATGAATTGTGGATGTTCAGCTTCTTTCACCTTCCCACATCATAAACATGGGTCAACATTCACAACGTCATAAAATCTGAAAACATTGAAAACTTCAAAAATTCAAAAAAAATCGTAAAACTTCAAAATCCAAAAAAAAAGTGTCAAAAACTCCAAAAAAAGAGTCTATTTCAGTCCATGTGGTCGAACTACGTTTCCTCTATGACTTCACATAGGAAAGGCCATCATCGATGAGTCCTCAAGGCTTAGGTAAGTCCTTTAGATTTATTCATAATAAATTGTCAAGTTCATTCATATCTACATCTTCATAATAAACTATCCATGGTCAAGGTTGGTTGAACTACATTGTCTCTACACTTTACATAAGCAAGGCCATTATTGATGAGTCCTTGAGGCATTAGGACAGTCCCTTAGGGTTTGTAATAACAAGGTTTCCATCCATCATAATTATTCATGTCATAATGCTTTATGTATGCAAGGCCATCATCGATGAGCCCATGTGGTATTAGGGTAGTCTCTTAGGGTTTTTCATAAAAAGGTCCCCATCCATCACAATCATTCATCTAATAATAAAGTGTCTCTCACTTAGGTTGACACTTTGATCAAACGTAAACAACAAAATCATCAAATAGAGAACTAGGTTCACCAAATATTGAAACAACAAACAAGTTATCAAA
Organism: Sequoiadendron giganteum; assembly: GCA_007115665.2. NCBI lineage: Eukaryota > Viridiplantae > Streptophyta > Pinopsida > Cupressales > Cupressaceae > Sequoiadendron > Sequoiadendron giganteum. The sequence continues at coordinate 216,705,951 of CM021100.1, forward strand.
TCAGTCTTTAATCCAAATCAATCAATTGCCTAATCACATGTAACCTATCTATTAAACATAAATCAATCCCTACCAATTAAACATCAATGATCCTTATCATCCTATTAAATAGTCTAATGCAGAATGTTGCATCATCAGGATCCCTGGTCTTATACATAATGCCTCATTTTTGAAACTAAAGTTTATTCATCAATCATATCCTTAGTCTTATACAAGATGTTACATCGTCAAGATTCTTAGTCTTATATGATATGCTTTCATTCCTGAAACTAGACACTATCATTATCAAGAAACTTGATCACATGAACACTCATCATTGTCAAGAAGATCTAAATGGCTGTTGACTCCGTTGGTCCAATTTTTCTTATCTTTTTACTTGATTTATCTTTGGTCACATTACTATGTGCCTCAAGGAAGTCCACAAGTGCCCAGAGGAGCGATGATGGATCATGACCTTTTTCTCATTGATTTATGTTTGCAATTTGTCTTGGCAATATGATTGGGGCAACTAGGTTCCTTTTGTGTGTTGGGGTTCCATTTGGCATAATCAAAATATCCTATGTGAGTTAAGGTAATCTAATGCTTTCTTGCATTAGGACTAACATGCTTTGTGGTTACTTTCTCACATATTCTGACAAGGTTCTATAGTTACTAGTCTGCATTACGACACTCCTTGTTTTCCATGTGTCTATTTTGCAAGGAACAACATATCATGCCTTGGTCTATGTCATACATTGGTGTTCTTTATCCATTGCCATAATAAAAACTTTATGATGATAATCGTTCAATAAAATAAAATCTCAACATCTATCAACAAGATCTCATCCCATTTCATCTGATCTAACTATCCTTCACTTCTTATTAACATTTTCTTCTAGCTAACATCTCTTTCGGTAGTCCTTGCATTTGTGCCTATCCAATTGACCTAATGGTAAATTTTCCATTTTTTTGGAGTTTTTCAAAAAATTATCAAATTTCTCAAGGGGGCATCATCCTATCCCACATTAATTGGGGCATGCTGAGGCATATTGAGGCAAATCCTAAACATATATTTTTTCTAATTATTCTATGACACAATACTCAAAATAACATTGTATCAAAGAGGGGCAAAATGTAGACATTAAAAAATATCTCAAGCCTACAAGTAACATTTTTCATACTAATGTCATATTCTTCTATTAATTTAATAATTTTAAATTATTTAATTAATTTATTTTTTCCTTATTCTTTTGATTATTTTAAATAAATGTGAATTTATTTAAATTATGTCACTAATCATCCTTTTTCCCTCTATAATTAAATAAATTCTCACTTATTTAATGATTCGTTTTCTTTTTCCCTCCTTTCTTTTATAATTAAATAATTATTTCAATTATTTAATTATTCATTATATTTTTCCTCTATAACTAAATAAAGTTTTACTTATTTAATTATTTATCATTTTCTTTTCTACATAATTAAATAATTGTTTTTAATTATTTAATTATTTATCATTTTTTTAAAAATTATTCTATGACACAATACTCTAAATAACATTGTACCAAAAAGGGGCAAAATGTAGACATTGAAAAATGTCTCAAGCCTCCAAGTAACATTTTTATACTAATTTCCACCTTCCATACATAATTAAATAATTTTAATTATTTAATTATTTCCTAATGTCATATTCTTTTATTAATTTAATAATTTTGAATTATTTAATTAATTAATTTTTTCCTTATTCTTCTTTTGGTTAATTTAAATAAATGTGAGTTTATTTAAATTATGTCATTAATCATCCTTTTTTCCTCTATAATTAAATAAATTCATATTTATTTAATGATTCATTTTCATTTTCCCTCCTTTCTTTTATAATCAAATAATTATTTTAATTATTTAATTATTCATTATCTTTTTCCTCTATAACTAAATAAAGTTTTATTTATTTAATTATTTATCATTTTCTTTTCTATATAATTAAATATTTTTTAATTATTTAATTATTTATCATTTTTGTGCATCCCCTATTAAATGATTATTTTTAATTATTTGATATTTCATTTCCCCATTTCCTATAATTAAATATTTATTTTAATTATATAATTATTCATTTTCCCTCATAAATTAAATAATTGTTGTAATTATTCAATTTTTTCTTATCTAAGCCTTATCTCTTATTCCAATTTCTTGGATCGTGGTCCCTTCTTCCTATCCTTATCTCTTTTCCTTTCAATTAATATCATCCATTGATCATCATACCTCATCACTAAATCCTCACCCTTCATTTGAATTATGATTTCTATAAAGCAACCTATGATTCTCATTTCAGGGTCAACCATAGTCTTTGAAATTTTGTTATATTGAGATCTTACTACTACTAATACATCAAGCTTATTGCAAATACATTGCATACTATAAATTTGAGAGCAAACAAAGAAAAATGGAGAAGAGCAATGGAGGTGATTCAATTATGGCATAAGAATTGAGGTTTACTGCTTTATTATTTGATTTCTAGTTTCATTTGTGCTTCATTGTTAGGTTAGGGTATGCATGGCTCAAATTAGGCGGTTTCGTGGTTGCTATAATTGATTCATTCTTTCCCCCGAATTTCCCTAATACACAGGTGCAAAGTTGAATCCATGCCTATGCAGGAAATACTTGAGGCATTACAAGGTATGGAATACAGGTTGCAGGTGTTATTATGTAGATTTGGGCTTTTGGGTTGTCAAGATTTGATGGGTTTATTGCAGATCTAAGGCATGCAAAATATGGGTAAAAAGGGTTTCTTGGATTGAACTTTCATATGAGGGTTTTGTAGAGGAAATTTCATGGATGACCACTTCAGATAAAACAAACCTCAACATTGGATCCAATATGGCTAAGAAATGAAAAATGAGATAAAATTTGCCTTATTTTGAAAAAGTTGAAAAAAAGGCAAAAAAATTTCTCCCATAGCCCATCGTACGGTCATACAAGGTTGCAGAGGTGGGAAGAAATAAAAAAATTAAAGATATATATTATCAGCCTGTTAATAAAAAATATTCTTGTAGAAAAAGTTAAATTTTGAAAAATATTTTAAAAGATTTAAATTTTAAAAAATAAAAAATGATTAGGGGCAGGGGGGTCAACAAACCCCATGCCAACCCCTCCCCATACTGGCATGACCTGCCATGTGTGCCACTATGGTTACAACTTGGTAGGGCTTGTAAGCTTGTCCCATGAGTTGTGGGTACCACTACTAGCAGGCTAGGCCCCTAGTCTCATGGGTGCCCAGCTGGGCCCTGCAGGGGCATAAACAAATTTTAACTGCCCAAAAAAATTAAATTGTATATTATAAGTTTTAAAATCTGCATGTATTTGAAGTTTTAAAATTAAAAAGCTTTAAGATCCACCACTAGCCCTGAGAGGCACCACCGCTGTCAGTGGGCCACCAGTGGCTCTGCCTGGGGGCCACCAGACTGCCACCCATTAGATAAATTGGGCATTTTTTTTAAACAAGCATAACTTTCACCAAGGATGTCAAATTTTCAATTTTTTATACTTGTTGGAAAGGTGGTTTCGAGCACTACACAATGGTGTAGGTTTGGTTCCCTATTTTTTTGTTTTAATCAATTTTTGGAGACCAGAAGTTAGATGTTCTCTTGTACATGATTTTGAGCATAACTTTGCATATGAAATAGGATTTTCAATTTCGAATAGATGTTAGAGAGAATAGACAATGTGTATAATGAATTTGTTACTTGTTTGATCACTTGTAGGAGCCTAATATTTGGGGTGTGATTACGTGAACATCTAGGTGAGTCAAGAGGAAAAACCTTGAGGGAGTACATGTTTTTATATGATATTTATGATGATATAGATGGTTATCAATTTGGTACTTCTTGGTACAGGTTTACAAGTATTTTTTAGAGTTGAAATTTGATAGGTTGTCTTCAGTTTTGAGGACATGGATTAACATGAGTGGAGACTTGGAATCTTGTATGGGTAATAGTTGAGTGTAGGTATAGTGCTGGATATGATTATGGTGTCATAGAAATGCGGGTACATTTTTGCATTGGCATGACATGATCATGTATGTGGTCGTTTGGTGGTGTTATAGTTTGGTGTTAGGAGGTTGTTCTTATCTCCTTGATGCTTGTATGGCTCTTTGAATATGATTACTCATTTGTGGACATGGTTGGAAAATCAAATATGTGGTTGATTTGGTGTTTGAGTCTTGATGTCTATAGGATTATTCTTTGATGCCTCAATTTATAGGTTACTAATGTGATGATGTGTGTACATTCTTCATTGTTTGGTATCTACAACTTATGTAGTTGTATGGATTGATCACCCATTTAGTTGTAGTGGGATGATTCAGTGTGGACTGTTTATATCCACAAGATTGTTTCAGTGTGGTCACTTGTGCATTGGTATGTTTCTTTGAGATGATAGGATGGATGGTTAAAGTACCTCATTAGTTAGTTGATGGGACTTGTAGCATGTGGTTTTATCATAATGGCATGATATCTTGGTAGCATTTCATTGGTTACACTTTTCAGTGGGATCTTTTGACAGTGATGACTTGGCGGTGTAGGATTGGATCTTGATGGTTTGATGGCAGATGTATCATCTGGGCTTGGAGATATTGTTTCTACTTGGTATGATTAGAATTTTAGTTGTGTGTGTGGACCTAGATGATCTTCATGGAGGAGATGGTTTTTATGATGACATGTGTAGCTTGATATCACATTTTAGTGGGAGTTGTTAGCAGTGATGTGATTTATCATTGGTGATGGTTATCTTCATATGATTGGACATGTGGATTCTTGATTTAGAGTGTGAATGGTATTATATACTCTTGATTCTAGATTAGAGTTTGGCATGTTATATGTTCTCTTGAGACCAATATATCATTGTTACATGTGATCTCCTAGGAGGAGATGGTTAGATCATGATGCCATTATAGGTTCTTGATTATGTAATTGGAGCTTTAACATTGATCTTTTTTATTCTCTTTATATTGAGTACATGATCATTTGATTGATTACTTCATGATGATGTTATGTTGAATTTGGAGTGTGGCATGGATTGATCAATTAGAGGTGCTCATGGATACTTGGAGATGTGGGTGAGGCTAGAGTTCTCTTGTGATTAGAGACATTTGCTTGAGATGGTTACTCTTGATGAGGTTTCAACATGGAATATTGAGGAGCTTTCACCAGGATATAAACATGAGTTCATGATGGACCGGTAGAGGAGATTGTTTTTGGAGTGAGTCATGATGACTTGGCTATCCTGGAGGAGAACTTCCATTCCCTACTCTTGGTATACTCAACAATTTATCATCTAAGAGGTACTACCCATCCTTTTTTTGATGTGATTATGTTTTGTGCTTTGATTTATCATGGGAATGAGTTGAGTCATGGTGATTGATTTTGGGAGACTCATTTGAGGATTGTTTAGAATGAGTTTATGATGTTTTATCTTTCATAGATATGGATCTCGAGCTATGGACACTTAGTTTTGGAGGATTCATTTTGATGGATGGTTAGTATAGTTATCTCCTTGTACATTTGATTTTATGTTATCATTCATCGATGAGGATTTTAGGGGATGTTTTATGGGATAATTTGTTTGTTTTGGGAATGGTTATCTTGAGTTTGATCTTCTTGGTTAGAGAGCCTTACATCCATGTTGGCAGTTACATGATTCATATGTTGTTTGATTTAAGAGATTAAATGTTATTTTGGGTGTTATTGAGGCATCTCATTTGAGGTATTAAGGAGATCATACTTGACACATCGTGGCACTTTTGAGGTGTTGGTAGAAGGAAATTTTATGTTTACAAGTTTTATCTCTTCATTCTATGGTTCCTTCCTAGAGGTTCATGTTTATATGATTTGAGATGATGGTAGTGACATGTTATGAGAGATAATGCAACTTTTGGTGTTGCATGTGTAGATCATTGTGATTTTTCTTATTAAAAGTCACTATTGTTGCATGTGTAGATCATTGCTATTGTTCTTGGTAATTCATTGTTGATCATTTATCACACCTTGATATAGTGTTAATTGGTAGACTTTATATGCTTTGACATTACCCATGCCATGGGAGTTCCTAGATATGTATGTTCTTCATTGATAAGTTTAATACATGGGACTTGTGATTGTAGTTTATGGGTTGTATATGTTGTTGGCTTGAGTTTACAAATGTTATTGATATCTAGGAGATATGGATGTTTGGATGTATTAGCATGTGTTGTGGATGCTATTTTTGATCATGTGGTTTTTTTCACTTTTGACAATAGCTTGTTTGGAGCCTTTTTTATCACTTGGATTTGATACTTGTGTTCTTGGATTGGTGCATCTTCACCTTGCATGCTCCTTTTCTTCCATATGTAGAAGCATTATGTTCTCTGGTTGGTCATAAATGTAACATTCTTTGTTGACCCTTGACCAACAAAAAGAATCATTTTTCCTCCATCTCACCCATTCAAACAACTTATTTCATTCTCTTTGGCTAACTCTCACTCTCTTGCTCATTCTACTCACTTCTCACATTCTTTCTTACTCCATTCTTGCTTCTACATCACTTATTCTTTCTACTAAAAAATCCCTACCTGGCTACAAAACCATTGTTTTTTCAGGATTATCAAGCTTCTATCTCTTCGACCTGGTGGTGTCATTCTCTTCCTTTCGCTATCAACCTTGAGTCCTCATAGTAAGGAAGGTAACATTGTGTCTTTCTATTTGTTTACATCATTGAGCTTATAGAGTAGCATTCATGTTGTCATTGCTCTCTATTTGGTTGTGTCACTTCCTTTATTTCATTTATCAATTTCTTTCTATTGTTGCATATTGATTTTCCATGGAGGTGGAAACACCAAAATATGGGTCTAACTGAGGCATACCTCAAAACACAACCCAACACTTTTCCTATTCTTGTGTGTGTAGGTGCATGTTGATCTAATCAAAGTTGGCTAAAGAATCAAATCGCGAGAAGAATGGTATCTTTTCCCACTCTTTCTTTGTCATTTTCATGCTAGAATAACCTTTCAATATTCTTCTTGTTGTACTTTTTTCTTTCTATACTTTCTTCTTCAAATGGTAAAATATCAAAAGTTGGGTAGAAAGTAGGGCCTTTGTGTTTTATGCCTGTCTATCAAACACTTTGTTTCTACATGATGCCAACATGTCCTTGAGATGCCAGTGTGCCATGCTGGAGTTTGGTTCTCGTGTTGCCATCCTCATGTAGTGAGTTGTTTGGTCTATAGCCTGAAACCTCTATGACCGACTCACCTGATTCTATGAACACCTATCTTTATCAAAAGGGAAATAGAGCTTTATTTTCCCTTCATTTTCAGCCTGTATCTTTCTCCTTTCCAATCTGTTGTATCAACCCGATGAAGTTTAGGGTAGTTCATTCCTTGGGGCTCTCCCATGACCTAGAGTCCCGAGGGTGACAAATCCCCCTATTTTACAGTATTCACATGGTTTTGTGGTACAGGGTTTTATCTTATCACTTGGTTGTATCTGTGTGAGCTCAAATCTATAAATGCAAGCACATAGTTAGTGGTTAAGGTTGGTTGGGTGAGTAGGTTATCACTATTGAGTCTTTATGAGGAGTACCTATGTGAAGGATGACATTGGATGTGTGGATTCATGCTTAGACACATGGAGGATGCATTGGAGAGGCTTGATGCTTCAAAGGCATTCATTGTAAATCTTGTAATGCTTTATTGTTGAATTTAATAAATGGATTATGGATGCTTTTGGAGGCTAGGTTTCCCGTCTTAAGGGTTTTCCTATGGTATATCTTGTGTTATCTTTTGGCTTATCTATTTGATCTATGCATTATGGTTACTTTCATGCATGCTTTTCTCTCATGGGGTTATATAGGAAATGAATTAAAAATATGGGTTGAATGCGTTATTTCCTAACATCAACAACAAAAATGGTTGAAAGACCCACACCACTAGAAGGTACACAAAACCAACTTTTTGATGATATATGGTTTTCCAAATTTTAATATCAATATGCCCAAGTTATGGCCAAAAGAAAAAATAGCTCCTTTAGGACCAAAGAGGGCTTGAAGGGGGGCCTTGCTAGCATTCGTATTGTTGACATAAACATGATGTTAGTGGCTTCCATGAAAAAAAATGTTGAAGGAATATGCTCTTTGGGCACCAAAATATTCATCTACCCTATCGAAAAAGGTTTATCGAGGAGAATGGAAGGTCACCTCGAATAAGTTTTTTATTTTTGGTTGGAGAAGCTAGACTGGTGCTATAAGGTTTTAAAACCACTAGGAAAGTATGAATAGGGCATCGAGTAACACTTATTAAGTTTAGATAAAAAGAGATCCCATTAAGGTGGTCCAAAATATAGAAGTAAAACCTTATCATTTTCATAAATTATAATTTTAGAAATTCCATGAAATCACATGTTATTAATGAATCTCTCCACAAATTTATATTCATCTTTAACATCGTGGAATAAAATACATGAATTTGGTCAATTGGTCTATGGATTACAAAATAGGGTCATGCTTGATATCCTATCTATAAGATTTTGTTGATCCAAATGTTCTTTGTGATCAAATTATTCAACACAGGTGAATAGTACAATAGTAAGAATACTAGCACCCATGTTAATGCTATAAAAATAAAATTCTTAACATATTGAGCCATTTGAGGATTTGAGTTAAGACATTTCCTTATGGAAAGTTAAGGATGTGGATTAGACCTTGCAATGTAAATAACTTACAAACCTTAAAGAATAAAATGTATAAAAATACAAAATCTTATATAACTTAAAGAAAATTAGCAAGTAATAATATCTATATAAATAAATCAACAAATAAAGTTCGTGGGGGCCAAAATAAGGGTGGATAGGGTAGGATGAAACATGATAGCATGTATGAAAAGTAAAATCCTATAGAAGGTACATCAATGAAGGATAACCAAAGGATCATCCAAATTGTAGTGAGAGCTAAAAATAAAACACAAACAAATATGGTAAATTTGAAACTCTAAGGTCATAATCCTAGGTCATGTAGGACTGTTGCATGAAAATAAATTCTTTGAACATAATCGACTCAAGACAAATAATCAAACAATAACAAAGCCTAGGATTTAGAGTTGGGACTAGAAAAATAAATGTAAAATTAAATTTACAAAATTTAGATAATTAAATGTGATAATTTTCTTGAAATTTGAAAGGAAGAATATACTAGTGAAGATGTTGAGAATTGATTTATTATATGTAGAAAAATAGAGCCTTGTCATACAAATACCTCAGAATTCCTAAACTAACTATATTTTGATTTGGTTTAAATCTGTAGTTACTAAATTGAACTTTATGCTTGTAGAAGTGAACTTGGTGTGTGGAATTGAGCTTCACCTTGGAAATAAATTGGTAACAAAGTGATAATTGTCACACATACACTTCAACTCTTTGTACTTGTGTTTGATGTGGGGTGGCGTCTAAAGACATCATTTGGAAAATTACTAGAGAAGGGTTTGTTCTCCTTTGACCAAGCCACTAGGTGATTTATTCAACTATGATGAACAAATATCAAAGACAATAGGAAAGAATGTAGTAGTCTAAAAAGATGATGCAAGCCGACAATATAGTTAGAATGCTCTCATGTAAATGCTTTCTATTTTTATTTATTTTTTGTTTGAAACTTGTATGATTTTGAAAGAATAAGAAAAATCTTTATATACAACAATATATCAAAAAAAATTAAAATAAAAATAAAAACGCTAAATTGACTCATAATAACTAATAATAAAATAACTACAAAATTAAATTTAAATTCTTATTTTGTAATTGTAAATTTAAAGATCAAATCTAATTCCTAAAATTAAAATAAAAGTCGTGAAGTCGTGAACCAATTTTGAGAGAAGGATATGCCACTTGGTCGACCTGGATTGCACGACCGATCTTCACAGGAAAGGGCATATATTTGTGATTTTCACCATTGCACTAGGGAATCCATTCGAATGATTCTCAAGGTTTTAGAGAGGGTTATACGACATCAAGATACTTGCGAGGGCTCGTGATTTTCTATCGAATTTTAAAGATTTTTGAAAAAGAGTTGTAAAATAAGGCAGCCCACCAATGGAAGAATGTCAAATAGATTCCTCGATAGAGGGATGTGTGAAGGAGATAACACCCGCCCTCATCGCAGTTCATCCCCTTGACAAATTTGTGGTGGTTGCAATTGGCCCAAATCTTCGCATCTTCAGTTTCAGGTGAGTATTTCCCAAATTTGAAAGTAGATTATGTGATTCGAACTTCTAAGATCTTGGCGGCTTATTTACTCCTTGAGTTTAGGTGTTATGCATAGAAGTAATTTCGGCAAATTTTCAATTGAAAAATGGAACTCTCTTACATTTTACAACGATTGAGATTCGAGAATGGTAGCTAGCAGCGAAATATTTATGTATCTGATTTCTGTTAAGGTTCACTTATGTACATGAATGCGCACTATAGAGATATAAGTAGTTGAATGATAATACACAGATGGAGATGCCTATACTCAATCGAAATTTTTATATTTCAAAGTTTAACATTTTTTTTTTTTATGACTTTGAGCTAGTGAGGGTCAGGGCTTAAATGCTAGCCAACGCTTATTAGGATGATCGATTCAAAACTCAAGCAGGGCTTTTCGTAAAGATAAAGTATATTATGTTGATGCTAAAGAAGGAATTAAAACAAGTTGGATGTTGAATGCTTGGCAAAATCCTAGCAGTCTTGCCCTGCGTACCCAGAAAGAGGGTTTGCTCTACCCTATTGAACGTCAGTTCAAATAAAGATCCAGCCAATTTCTTGCACATACATTGGAAGGTTTCCAACACGGGACAACTACAAACAGACGTATCTCGTTTAAGTTCGGAGACGCACAGATATTCCCCGAGCTAAACCATAAGATTGAAACTAGTAAAGAAATAAAAGGATTCCTTTTACCACAAATTAGGTCTAATGAATATGACAATTAATTAACTAATCATGTAACAAAACTTTGAAATCTGGAAATAACAGAAATAAAATCACTTAATTGATTCTGGTGGCCAATAGATAGCAGTCCATTGTTTTGGGCATCTTTTGAACTATAACTTAGAATCCAAAAGATGACCTTTTGTGTGGATTGCTCTCAAAATGTGGCAAATCAATTCTGTGCGCTGTGGGATCGATCCTGAGTGCTGTGGATCTGACCTTTTGTGCGGATTTGATCTATAATGCATTGATTTGAACTAGCTGACTATGTATCTATGTGACCTGTTTCACCTGTATTTGATGTTAGCCCAGGCATAAGGACTGTTGGTATTTTAAAATACTTGGGGAAAATCACTAGATCACAAGAACCAAGTTGTCCTAGGTTGACTCCCTTGATTGGACTGACTTTATGATTGTAGAAAAGATCAAAGACAACATACAGATGTCCTAGAATGTTCAGCAAATGTTCAAGATGATTTAATGTAGAATTAGGTTCTGTTAGTGCTCCCAATTGAAGTTTTCTTAGAATGATTTGAACCTTGATAATCAATATGAATGAGTGCACACTGAATGTCTTTATTTACCAAGGCATAGCAATTAATTGCACAAACATGTATTGAGATGGCTCGTAACAGCTAGTGGAATAGACAATATTTGACAAAATTTGAATCCTAGGGGTCAATTCTGTGCAATGTGGGATCACTCTTGCACCAGACGGGATTGACTTGGTACAAGTAAATTTGAATATCAATATAGGAAATGAATGTTTGGAAATAAGGGCAATAATAGGCATAATAAATGATAAATATATAGGAATATATGTGGATATGAAATATCCCCTATCAAAATCCACTTAAAATTTGTGAACCCCCCCCCCGGATAGTTATGTCAAATGAACCACTTACCAATATGTATCTCTGATTTTGGTTTAATGGTTTGATTCACTGTAATAATTGTGTACAAATTTATTGCTCTTAGTTGTTGCAGATTTAACAGTTTAAAAGATGTTTCAATACCGCTCATGAATTACATATATATGTATTGCAAGGACTGAAATACAATAACTGTTGATAATAAATTCTGAACAGAAAATTCATCACACTTTGATTAACAGAATGAATTCATGTCATACTAAAGATAGGGTACCTTGGAATTGGTCAGTACTGGTTCAGGTAGTATGTGACCAAATGCAGCAAATCTGAAAGAGACTGTAAGTCCTGGTTTGGTTTGAAATCTGAAACTATCTTGAAGCATTAATCAAAATTCATCAACAGTATACACTGTTCTGCTCACAGTTCACCCAGCTAAAGTGACCTCAGAAATCACAGTATGCTGCTACAGCAGGTGGTATTTCAGCTCAAGGACAGGCATACATTGCCTTCATAGACCCACCGTTTGTATCAACTTACAGACTCAGATAATGTGTTTCCCTTTCCTTAACTTCATGCACCCCTTCAGCAGTAAAAGAGTCTCAATAACAGCCACAAATACCTTCAGGTTTGATTCGCCTAGTTCACACATACTGGACAAAGGGGTACTGTTCTATGACTGAAATTCATCTGCAGCTTACTAATGGTGAATCTCTGAGCAACCATCATCCAATTTGTAATGTCCCCTCTTTGGGATTACCCTAGATTTTTCCCTAGAATCACAAGTTCATTTTAAACAAGAGGTGTAATATAGTTAGACTTTAAACTTTACCAATAAACATGTCCTTAGCTAAAACCCTGGATTAGGTCCTGCAATCATGTTAGATAACATATAGTTCTACCAATGATTCAATAACAGTTAGGGGCCATATAATGCATATATATATTATCAATTATTTTAATCCATTTGAATAGACCATTTAAGAAATCAAGAATCAATAGTGCTATTCCCATAGTTGACCATGATGGGGTTGGAGAGGAAGCATGTTAGGGAGCCCTAACTTCACCACATCTAAGCTCAAGAGTGCAGAGTAACCATACTCAACCTCTTGGCCCCAAGGGGCAGGAACTCTTGTCCATCCTGCATGAGGTGGGCTTCATAGAAGGGGAAGACACACCTGCGTCCTTAATCATCACTCCTCAATAAGATGCCTTAACTTCACCACGCCTAAGCCCAAGAGCGCGGAGTATCCATACTTGACCCCTTGGCCCCAAGGGGCAGGAACTCCTGTCCATCCTGCATGAGATGGGCTACTTAGAAGGGGAAGATGCACCTACTGACCCTATTAAGTTTCCTCCCTATCTCTTTCATAATTGCTTATAGGAGATTCAAATAAATAAATGATTATAGAGATTAATTACTATCATCACAAAGAATTGATAGACTATATATTCCATTATAGAATATAGATAGACTATGTATATATATATATATACCATGGTAGCCGGGAGACGGGTCTCCTGCCACCAGAGACGTGTTTGTAATGTCCCCAAATTGGGAATGCCCTAAATTTTCCCTAATTCCTCAATTTCCAAATAAACAAATGGGTTATTAAAATATTAAATGTAATATTAATTGTCATCTTAGCTTTAGTTAGTCGTAAGTTTACTTGTAGTTAACTTAGTTAATTTTTAGTAACTCTTGTTTTCGTTTTAGTTCATTTTTAGCGTCTTTTTGTTAATTGCTTTAGTTAACGATGGTTTCTTTTTAGAAACATCATCTTGTAATTCCTTTATAAGGAGTATTTCTCTTCTCTTGTAATCACGCAATTATGAATATCAATAACCATTTCATGGTATTAGAGCTTAGGCTCGGTCTCTTTTGGCGAATTATTTAGAAATAAAAAATTGAAGAATTGTTTTTAGAAATTTTTGAGAGTCGAAAGTTTTTTTTAATTCATTTTTTTGTAGAAGATTTCGCGAGATTTTTTGAAGGTTTTGAGTTGGAAATTGCGGTTCCTTTCTGGCAAATATTGAGGGTTTTAAGTTTGAAAATTGCGGGTTCTTGAGAATCGTGATTTTTTGAAGGTTTTCTCAAAGTTTTTCGTGTGGATGTCTCTGATTTTCGTGGACTTTTTTACTGTAAAATCACGATTTCTGTCTTTTTTCCTGCATGCTGGGCTTTTTCATGCACGTGTTTTTTGCGACACGTTTTTGATTCAAGGGTTTTTTGAGCAACTATGCACGAGTTTATATTTGATTTCTGGGTGTCGTTTTTGCACATCACGACCTCTAGTGACGTTTTTCTAAGGCGTGGGCTTTTTCCATGCATTTTCTTGCATTTTTGAGACGAGTTTTTAGTATTCGAAGGGTTTTGGAAGTCATCTTTCAGCCTCCTATTTTTTTGCATGTCTTTTTTCTGGTCTTCTTTTTGGATGGATTTTCTGAGGAGTTGTGGGCCCCTTTTATTCTGGACATTTTTTTCTCTATAGCGAATTTCTGTTTAGATCATGGTGTTTTTTTGACAGAATTTATGACGGATTTTTGAGATCATGGGTTTCTCGAGCCAATTTTGATAGAATTTTTTTGGGAAAAATAAAAATTTCTGCAAAGAGTTTTTCGAATTTTTTTCTGAAAAAAATTTGTTAAAAGAGTTTTTGAAAATTTTTCTATAAAAATTTTGCTAAAGTTTTGTGAGGATTTAAAAAAAAAAATCTTACTTTTTCAGAGTTTTCAAAAGATTTTTCTGAAAAATCTTATAGTTTTTGAGCCTCTTTTAAGACGATTTTTTGAAAAATCATGAGTTGTGCCAGCTGATTGCAGAATTACCTTGTTTTTCTGTGCTTTGGAAAACATGAGGGATGGCATCTTTGTCCAATGTTATGCTGGAAAATACGTAGAGGTTCAATATAAAGAATTACAACACACGGAAGCAGAGGATGCTTACCATCTTTAAGTACCGGTGTCTGGATGAGCTTTTTCTAGGTACAAAAGTTTGTCCCACTATTGCTGGGAAGGATCATGACAAGTATGATGGAAGTAGTAGGGAGGAAATTACGCTTCTAAAATTATTTGTCATCGATGAGATGTTACCAGAAATACCATCTAGTAAGTCTGTTGCGGAGATCTGGAAACATTTGAAAGATCTTCATGAGATCTCAGATAAGGGAAGGGCTTTTTTTCTCAAGAATATGCTATTCTCTATTATGATGGATGACCAAGTGTCTTTGCAGGAGCACTTGATGAAAATAAAAAATATTCGTGATCAATTGGAGGCCATTAGTCGTAAGATGGAAGAGGAGGATATGGTGGTGATCACTTTGAAAAGTTTTCTATGTTCCTACAAACACTTAATCAAAACACTCAACATTACATCCACCAATGTTGACTCGAAGTTTGATGAGCTGTGCAACAAGATTTTGTAGCAAGACAGGTGGAGGAAGCTATTTGGGAGCAACGGTGAGTCTCCTAGTGTTTAACAAGCATTGATTGCCAACGACGTTGGCAAAGGCAAGTCCACTTAGCAAGAAGGATGCAGTGATTCAAAGGAGGGCTCCAAGAAGTCTATTACTTGCCATTAGTATGGGAAGATTGGTCACATCCAAAAGTTTTGTAGAAAGCGATTGGTTGATGAGAAGACCAACCAAGAAGCGTCTTAGCAAAGTGCCCAAGTGGCAGAGTGTATTGAGCAGAAGGAGTCTGCATACTATGCTTTTTGATGACCAACACACCACCTGAATATGGGTATACTTAGTTTTTGTTTGTAGGATGTCCATTAAGGGAGGGTATTAAAATATTAAATGCAATATTAATGGTCATCTTAGCTTTAGTTAGTCATAAGTTTACTTGTAGTTAACTTAGTTTTTAGTAACTCCTGTTTTTGTTTTAGTTCATTTTAGCATCTTTTTGTTAATTGCTTTAATTTGCTTTAGTTAATGATGGTTTTTTTTTAGAAACATCATCTTGTAATTTCCTTTATAAGGAGTATTTCTCTCTTGTAATCACACAATTATGAATATCAATAATCATTTCATGAATTAGAGAATACCTTTCACCTATTTGAAGCCCTTTCACTTGATTGAAGTCCTGCAAATAGATTAGAACCCATTATCGTAGTAATATTAATTAGCAAATTGTCATAATTAAACATAAGTAAATTCAAAAATTATTAATTCAATCATAAAACACTTTAATATCCTTGGAAGGCCCAACCATAAGAGAGCATGGGAGAACGTGACTTTGATGGGGTGTCTCAGATCCTCTACCCTAGGCCTAAGAGTAGATATACCATCCCTCTTGGCCTCATGTGGCCCATGCCATCCATATGAGGTGGTCTATCAAGTGAGGTGTCCCCTTTCCGTTATCCCCTCATCTTGCGAACCATTTCCCTCTCTCTATTATTTGACTTTTTGTGCCGATCCACCATGATGGAGGGGTGAAGTTACAAAGGGTGCCTCCTTGGGACTACTTGGTCCCCACTTTGAGGTGGCATACCTAGGAGAGTGCCCCATCACCGTATCCCTCTTGTAATCCCTGTCTCCTCTATCATGGCTATAAACATTCAAAGCATATGAAGGTATACATTTTACATGAAGTAAATTAACTACAGAGATGTATATACGGACAATCATGTCAATAGTATATTGTTAATCATATATATATATATTGTTACAACACTTATTATGTTTGCCCAGAAAATTCATACCACAACTCAATAACCAAACAAATTGTTGAGTAGTAATATCTTATAAATGTTTGATGTAATGTCCCCTTCTCATCAGTGAGTAGTGTAGTGGCCCGTCAGCCTATTCCAGATGCCTGTAGGCTCGTCAGAGGTAAAATTAGGGTTTTCTATTTTATAGGAGGTTTTTGATGCATTTTTGAAGGTTTTCATGTGAGAGTTTCTGATGCATGTCTGGTGGAGCTTTCTGGGTTTTTGGAGAGCTTCCGAATGGTGTAACATGCATCTCCATCTGACAACCTTTTCCAGCATTTACTATTTTTAGTAAGTCACGGTGGCTGTTCGGTTTGTGCTCAAAATGAGTTTGGAACAACTTACTATTTTTACCAGTATGATATTTTTAGTGAGTTCTATTTATGGCAGTGTCGTTTTCAGAGGTTTGCACGTTGGAGTTTTGAGTTTTGGATTGCGGATTCTTTCTGGGTTTTCAGAGAGCTTTGCAGTGATATGACATGCAAAGGGCATTCGACAACTTGTCAGAATTTACTATTTTTAGTAGGTTCTATTTCTAGCTGTGCTTGGTTTGGTAGTAGTTCAGTGTGCTCTTCTATTTCCGGCAAGGTAGTGAGTATATTTGATTTGTGGTTTTGAGGTGCATTTTGGAGGGATAAGTTATTTTAAGTCATTAATGTTATATTTCATATTTGGCCCCTTGGCCTAGTGATTGATGACTTAATGTTGTTTTAATGTGGCTCTTAAGGGTGGACGCCTCATTGAGGTGTTATTTAATATTTTAAATGTTATTATTCCCCTTGAGCTTTGGACACCTAGGATAATGGAGGAATAAGTGAATTTAAAAATTAAAATGTTGCAAAAGACTTGGGCGTCCCTTTTTGGAGGGAAAAGTGGAATTTGAAGAGTCACCTCGAGACTTTATTTAAGAGAGGCTTTGCTCCTGCATTTGGTATCCGTTGTTTATTACATCGAATTGCTGCCGGAATGGTTTTAGGCTTATGGCTTCGAGGAATGCATGCCTCCTAACAAGTATCCAATTTCGTGTTTGAAAGATAACACCTAGTTGTAATTGAGACTACTTCTCACACAGACAAGCAAATTGAGCATCATTGTTGAAGATTTTGGTGATATTTCCAGTTTTGTGTTTGCTGGTTTATGTATGGCTGTAGATGATTTTCAATTACAGTTCATGGTGTGATTTTATTTTGCTTGTGGGTATTTGCTCTATAGGTTTCTATGCTAGAGGCGCCCCTAATTGCACATTTGCAAATTTTATTACGAAGCATTGAATTTTCTAGAGAGGTCACTCCTCTCCTTGGGCCGTACCTTTTCTTGGTTGTGTCTTGGGAATTGTGCTCATCATCTTGAGGCTGTTTTGTGATTGTTTATCCTTTGCTTGCTGGTCGCCATGTTCTTAATGTGTGTTGCTTTCAATTTTGGAGAGCAATGAGGGGGTTTGTTGGAGAAATGAGCATTTTAGTTGTCGTGTAGCTTGCTGGTCTAAATATTCAGTTTGCTGGTCTTTAATATCAGACCTGGTTATTATCATTTCATGCTGTATTTCTGTGGTATTTCTACTCACATTGTAGTTGGAGATATAGTGTAATCATTGCAATGAATTTGGAGCAAATTCTATTGTAAAATTATTGTAATAAGCTCATTGTAATTGTTGGTTTCAGTAGTACTGAATCAACCTCTCTTTCTTTGGCTTATTTCATTTGTATCTTTCATATTTCACCCACTGAATAAGTGGAGTACTACCATTGCTTAAGTGGATGCCTATTGAAAAACGGATGCCTGCTAATAGCGGATGATTGAACTCTTCTTGTATTGATTTTCCCCCACTGGATAAGTGGCAGTGCGAAATTTCATGGTCAGTTTACCGTCTACACTCTCATTTCCAGCATTGTAATTCAGTTCAGTTTATTGCTAATGATCCCTAAACCATATGCTATCACCTCGCCTTCAACGGGATCTTGGTGAACATTCTTGGCGAAGGTTACTTTCAAGTTGATTATCTTTGGAGCTAACACTAATCAGTGGTCTTGTGCTAATATTGTTGTGTTCAAAATAAAAAATTATAAGGGGGATATTTCAGTGGTATCAGAACCAAGATCTTGCCATCCTATGAAAAAACAAAGCTCAGTTGTCAGATGAGTGACAGAGAAATTAGATTCTACAGTAGAGGTTAGAATTGAGTTGAGTTTCAACTTCCAAAAGTTTTTAAAATGTTACATTTTCTGAAATTTGGAATTAGTGAGAAGTCAGTTTTGATTATGTCTTTTGAAGAAGAAATAAGATTATCGAGGTTGCTTTTCCTTGTAGGTACAAGGCTCAATGAAGAATGTCAGACAAGAGGTGAAGAAGTGAATATATTGACTGAGTTGGAACATTGTTTGAGCCAAGTCCAACAGTCACCTTCTGAAATGATGAAGAAGGCTTTATCTCCTGCAATGACCTTTTTGATTCATCCCTATTGGATAGGGGATCCAGATGAAGGTATAAGTTTGTTAGTTACTTCATGTTTTAGTGAAGTTATGAGAATTCTAGCACCTCTGATGCCTTATGATGATGAAACCATGAAGAAGATTCTTCATAAGATTGTAGAAAGCTTCCGAGATCTTGATGAAACTGGTAGCAGTCAATTTTCCAGAAGAGCTGCTATCTTAAAGACATTTTCAGATCTTAGGACAAGTAACTTGCTAATAGACTTGAAAATGCAAAATCAGATTTATCACTTGTTCTACTACCTTTTCATATCCACTTGGAGTGAACAAGAAGAGAGTGTTATTGCTATTGTAAAGAATATTCTTGTTTTCACTATTAAAGAGGTTGATGGAATTCCACCAAATGTCCAATCTCTCCTTTTGGACATATATGAACGTGAAAAAAAGATTTCTCCTATTGCTGATATACTGTTTAGTGAATTGTTTAATTAATGTGAGGAGAAATTGAAGCCCTTTTTGATGAAGACAGTTCAGAATAATGTGGAGAATTCTTTCACCAAAGAAAAGAATGAAATTTGGCATCTCATGGATTTTGTAGCGGAATCTCCGGAAGAATCTACAAATGTGTATTTGACCATGCATTCAACAAAAGAGTGTCAAGAGGCAATCATAGTTTCAGAAGTGCATGAAGAGCTATCACATGAAGAGTTCATGACAAGTAACCAAAAAGATTTCCTTGTAATGTATGGGGCTGCTAACGATAAAATCAGTAACACACCTACTCATGATAGGTTCATTGAAGAAAAGAATGATAAAATATTCAAAGCAACCAGCTTTGATGATTCTTTATTCCAATACAATGATAGTGACATGGGGGGTATTGGGTTTGATTATCAAACTACGCCCGTGGAGAGAGCTATAAATGAAGATATTAGTTTAAGGGAAATGGAGAGTGACTCATTCAAAGAGTCAACAATCCAAGAGGAGCACGATGAACTCTTTCCTGTTGATCATTACAATCAACCCTTTTGCATTTGGGATCCGGGTGTGATGGTACCAAAGTATGATAAAGAACTTGAGAGGGATAAATTTCCCTTTGACCCTGATGAAGTGGAAAATTCATCCATCAAAAATGTTGAATCATGCATTAAGGAAGTCAATGAGGGAGTTGTTTTTGGTCGACACAAGTCAGTTTTTTCCTTGCTTGAAGCCAATTTGTAGCAAAGAGCTAATGACCTTGAGAGTACCATCAATGAGATGAGGAAAAGCGTTCAACATATGCGTGACAGTCTAAGGAGCACAATTGAAAAGATTTCTGATTTCTTTTTACCCCATAGCAGCACTTCATCCACTCAACCAGGCCATGAATGGAGCAATCAAAGCTCGTTAATTGCTGATAAGGAGATTCAAGTTTTGTCTAGACTAGATGACATTCATCGGCATGTGGAAAACTTGATTAATTACATGCCAAGGAGTCAAGATGAGTGCCACATTCCTCTTGCTGATTTGAAGTCTATTAGGAATGCTATGGAAGAAATCAAAACAAATCTTTTGCACATCATTGGAGATAAGGACAGGGTTGCTAAAGTTGCTGATGAGGCTTTGGAATGGAATAAGCAAATGAAAGCTAAATTGCTTGAAGTTGAAAAGGCCTTAAGAGAAGCTGAAGCTCAAATCATTGCTGCTCACTATTTCAAGGAACAAGAAGACAAGAAGAGAGCTAAAGAAATTCAAGAAGTCCTTGATGAGCTTGATCTCATACAAGAGACTTTCGATTTGAATCGTTGTCCTGAAAGAATGAGGAATTCAAATTCGCATCAGCATGTCTTTCAGGTTTATGATAATCCGTTATTTGAGGTTGGTGCTAATGAGTTTCATGAAAATCCTTTTTTCGAGATTTATGAAGAAATCTCCTTAGACACTAATGTTGAAGGGAGGAATTCTAGCACTTCCGGCAATGGAATAATGATACATGAGTTGCATAATGATGTTTTTACTGCTGTTCCTAGTCTATCCACTCTTCAGGAGATGGAAAATCAAGAATCAAGGAGGAATGAAGTCATTATTCTTGACTGGCAACAAAGAGTTGATTGACATTCCGATGAAGAGTTTATTCATTATCTGATGCGGATGCTTGTCAGATTCCTATCGGACTTTACACTTGCACCACTTCTTTAAGAGTAACTAATTTCAAAATGGAGTTTGATGAAGGGTTCATTGAATCTGTCCAAAAATTCTTGTCTCATGATTTTGAATTCAATTTTCTCAGTGAATTCAGATTTGTTGAATACTTTTTGGAGTTTCAAGAAGTAATGTTTCAAATAGAATGTATCGATCAAAGCATTCTAGTCAAAGTAATTCTCCATCTGCAAAATGGTTCCTCTTTACTTATGATTTGGGATCCTGGTATCAACTTGCATTTGATGATAATCATTATATGTGAAAAGAAGGTATGTTGGAGTGATAAGCGTCAAATTTTCAGTTCTATGGGTACTGTTACCTTCTTTATCAATCATTTGATGATTATTTTTGATCATCAATTGGAGGTTCGGAGAGGAAGTTGGAGCAAAGAATGGTTCTTTGCTGTAATGGAGCTTTTAGAGTGGGTGTTTCCAGCGTTGTTTTTGAGCAGATTGGTCAAAATGAATGTGGATTTTCAGTATTTCACAGTTATTCATTACCTTGCTTGTTGATTTCTCTTAAATCTGATGTTGAGTCATTCGTTTTTGACTTGATGGGCAGCTGGTAAACTCACATTTTCACTGCACAATTTTTTTCTAGAGATGAATTTTGGCCTCAAATGGGAGAAATGGTGGTTAGGACAGAGCAAAATCAGATTTTGGATAGAGATCGTGCTCATTCTAGTGGTTATCTTTGTACATTTTCTTGTATAGATGCTTGGGGCAGCAAACCATTGCTCGGTTGGGTTTGGCATTTTGAGACTCTTGAAGAGAAATTTGTGAAAATTGTTGGGAGTCTTCTTGGATATATAAGGATTATTTGGAGGAGGCATTGTAAATCCTTGAGGAGTTTTGAGGATGCAACTGCTATGACTTTGCAAAGAGCCGCTTTTTCCTTTGCAAATAGCTGTGATGGAGATACTCTTGTTGTTGTGATTCTGTTTGATGTTTTGAGGAGTTATGCTGATGAAAATATTTTTGAGTTGATTAGATTATTGTTCTTTGTTTTCAGAATGGTGATAGTCATTGACATTGCAAATGTTAATTCCTCAGAGTTTATTGGGTGTGAGATGCTGCTAGATTTTGATTCCAATCCTTCCATGTTTCTCAGTTTGAATTTCAGGCATGTTAACTCTTTGAGGTTGCAGGGAAGGTTAGTGCAGTTCTGCTACAATGGCTTCATTTGTATGATTAGAGTGGAGCAACATCAACATGGTGGGTCTTTCCAGAGATGGACATGGGACCCTGGTATCCTATATGTTTTGGTGGGATCAGTTTTGGAGTGTAATGACATTGCTTGAGGACAAGCAATTTTGGGAAGGGCGGACTGTAATGTCCCCTTCTCATCAGTGAGCAGTGCAGTGGCCCGTCACCCTATTTTGGATACCCGTAGGCTCGTCGGAGGTAAAATTAGGGTTTCCTATTTTATAGCAGGTTTTTGATGCATTTTTGAAGGTTTGCATGTGAGTTTCTGATGCATGTCTGGTGGAGCTTTCTAGGCTTTTGGAGAGTTTCAAAATGGTGTAACATGCATCTCCATCTGACAACCTTTCTCGGCATTTACTATTTTTGGTAAGTCACGGTGGTTGCTCGGTTTGTGCTCAAAATGAGTTTGGAATAACTTACTATTGTTAGCAGTATGCTATTTTTAGTAAGTTCTATTTATGGCAGTGTCGTTTTCAGAGGTTTGCACGTTGGATTTTCGAGTTTTAGATTGCAGATTCTTTCTGGGTTTTCGGAGAACTTCGTAGTGATATGACATGCAAAGGGCATTGGACAAATCTTTAGAATTTACTATTTTTAGTAAGTTATATTTTTGACTGTGCTCGGGTTGGTAGCAGTTCAATGTGCTCCTCTATTTCTAGCAAGGCAGTGAGTATATTTGATTTGTGGTTTTGAGGTGCATTTGGGAGGGATAAGTTATTTTAAGTCATTAATGTTATATTTCATCTTTGGCCCCTTGGCCTAGTGATTGATGACTTAATGTTGTTTTAATGTGGCTCTTAAGGGTGTACGCCTCATTGAGGTGTTATTTTAATATTTTAAATGTTATTATTCACCTTGAGCTTTGGACACGTAGGATAATGGAGGAATAAGTGAATTTAAAAATTAAAATATTGCAAAAGGCTTGGGCGTCCCTTTTTGGAGGGAAAAGTGGAATTTGAAGTCACCTCGATGAAACAATGTTGGCTAAACATTGCTTGAATTAACAAAGAAGGTAGATTACAATAAATAGAGGAGGTAGAGCACTGTAGACATTTAAGATGTCTAACTACCTCAGCTACTGACTACTGTAGCACTAATTGACCATTATACAATAGAGAATTTAATATTCTAACACCCTCCCTTAATGGTCAATCTACTAACTAGCCTACAAAAAACAATCTGCAGGTTGATTGGTCACAAATTCTTCAGAACACTCTGTTGCTACGGAGACCCTCCTTGGATCTGCAGAATGTGAATGACCAAGAGAACCAAAAAACGTTTAGAAAATGCTCTGCAACAAAAGACAAGAGCCTGCCACTGACTCTGCCACTGGAGATGAGTTTGCCACCAACCCTCCCAGAAACTGCAAAACTGCTGACTAGAAGTCATTACAAAATGTCCAACCTGATGTTGGATAATAGAGTTGTTCCTCCCTGAAACCAAAGACAGACCGAGAACAACGGACACGATTTTGAGGATAAATCGGCAAACCGTCGAAACCTTTGCAGATGAGCATGATGCCCGAGAATTGACTGCAAGAAGCTAGTTGTGCAGATGAGCATGACGCCCGAGAACTGATTGCAAGAAGCTAGTTGTGCAGATGTTCGCCTCAACAACTCCAAGTGCGACCAGAACAGATTGCAACAAACCACGATTTTAAGGAAAAAATCGCCAAACCCAGATTACAAATCATCGTTTTTTCGAAAAAAAATGGTAAAAACCAGATACCAGAGAGCCCTCCCGAACAACAGAAACTCCAACTAGGGTATACAGGAAAAACTCTTAATTTTTGAGGAAAAAATTATAAACCCTCCTAGATTACAAATTTTTTAAGGGAAAAAACTTTAAAACCCTCCCAGATTACAGATTTTTTAAGGGAAAAAACTGTAAAACCCATGATTTTTGCCGTTGAATCGCTGACTGCCCGCCAACATAAAGTTGTTCAAACTGGCCATCTTCACGCTTTTTGAGGCACGAAAAACGAGGTACTGAGAAGAGGCTGAATCAAAAACTCGAGGCACGAAAAATGATGCATCTAGAAAAAACGAAGACCAACCCAGTTCAGATCTCGAGAAACGCAGAAGGAATCTGCAGTCGAAAAAAAATTTCGCCTCCAAACAGAGGGTCAAAACCCTAGACGAAAATTTTTGAACCCTAGGTGGCCATGGATGCTTAAAAAATTTGCAGAAACCAGCTCGAAAGTCCACAAAATCACAGCAACAAGAGACAGGAAAACACTTCCAGGAAGAAGAATAGAAAATCGACCAGTATTCTTCTGAAAGCCGCAACTACAAGGCACAAAAACGTGCTCAAAGAAATAAGAAATCGCGGGTTCAGAAAAACCACGAACTTGAGATCATTTTGCAGCAAAAAACACGTCTTTTCTTGCAGGAAGTCGTGTGGGCTTCAACACCAATAGAGATAAACGCGTGCCTACAGGAAGAGAGTTGTCCCGCGCCCAAAGCAACCAGAAATCACGCCTAAAAAAAACGTAGAAAAACCTTGCCCAAAAGAAAGTAAATTGCGGCCATGAACAGGAAAAGCGCGCCAAGGAGAGCCACGCCACGAATCAGGAAAAAACGCAGGCAGAGCAGGTCGCGCGGGCAACAACCGAAGTCGTGCACGGGCAGAGCAGAGAAAGAAACGTGCCCAACATGTGGATGCCCAACAAAGCTCGCGCGCGGGCCAGTGAAGGCAGAAAAGACGCGGCCAAAGAACGGGGTTGCCAGAGCAGAAAAACGCGAGCAGCGCCCAGAGAACTTGCAAAGCCGCGCCCAAGACACAGCCAGAACTCACGAAAACGCGAAAACACGTTTCAGGTGGCCTCCAAACAGCAGAAGCCACAAATCAGGAGCCCAGAAAAAACCAACAGGAAACCCTAGCCTAAAAAATTCGAATTTACATCGAATTGTTGCTAGAATGGTTTAAGGCTTATGGCTTCGAGGAATGCATACCTTCTAGCAAGTATCCAATTTCGTGTTTGAAAGATAACACCTAGTTGGAATTGAGACTGCTTCTCATATAGACAAGCAGATTGAGCATCAATGTTGAAGATTTTGTTGATATTTCCAGTTTTGTGTTTGCTGGTTTATGTATGGCTGTAGATGATTTTCAATTACAGTTCATGGTGTGATTTTATTTTGCTTGTGGGTATTTTCTCTATTGGTTTCTATACTAGAGGCGCCCCTAATTGCACATTTGTAGATTTTTTTACGGAGCATTGAATTTTCTAGAGAGGTCGCTCCTCTCCTTGGGCCATACCTTCTCTTGGTTGTATCTTGGGAATCGTGCTCATCATTTTCAGGCTGTTTTGTGATTGTTTATCCTTTGCTTGTTGGTTGCCATGTTCTTAATGTGTGTTGCTTTCAGTTTTGGAGAGCAATGAGGGGGTGTTGTGACTTTTTCACACATCGCCCCATTGCAAATGGGGACCCTAGTAGTTTTCCCTCTGAGCTTTTGCCTTTGCGTTTTAGTCGTTTGGTGGGGTACTTGGAATTTGAATTTTTGAAGGGTCACCCGGAGTAAAAAAATGATTGTGAGACAGAATTAGTGCACAAACGTCGCCAAAGTGTTTAAAAGGCCTTGTGGACAAAGACCGACTATCATTTCGGTCAATTCTGACACTTCCTAAATTTTAGGGTTTTCATCTCGACCCCCTATTTTTTAGGAACTTTTTTTTGGCATTTTTAGCCCATTTTGGACTTCCTATTTTGTAGGGGCTATTTTTAGAAAGTTTCTATTTTTGGAAAAATTCCTATTTTTGGCAGGGTTTCTATTTTTGGAAAATGTGTAGGTCATGGCTTTGTCGAGATCAACTCCAAAAACCTCCGAAATGGAAAATTTGAAAAATCTAAAAATTTGCCTAAGGCATGGACATGCATGTGCTAAATTCGCCCAAGTGTGGAGAAATAAAAAATGGCATGGACACTGGACAAGTCCTTCATTGGAAGAAAAATATAGCTTGGACATGAGCCAAGTCCGCCATGAAGAAATGGCTTGGGTATGAGGCAAGTCCGCCCAACAATATGGAAAAATGTCTTGGACATAGGCCAAGTCCGCCCTTGGATAGATGGCATGGAGACTAGTGAAGTCCGCTCCAAGATGTTGGGAGTGGCTCAACCCACAAGCAATTCCGCCCCAAGATGAAAAGATGGCACAACCACCAAGCAAGTCCGCCATATGTCAAGTGGCATGAAGGTAGGCCAAGTCCGCCCAGCCTAAACCAAAAATGGCACAAAAGTTTTGCCAAGTCTGCCCAGCATAAAATGAAGTTGACACAAGCCACAAGCAAGTCTGCCATATGTCAAATGGCTTGTGACATGATGAAGTCCGCTCCAAGAAGGTTGGAGATGGATTGGAAGTAAAGAAATTTGCCCAAGATGTTGGGAGATGGCTCAAGACAAGGCAAAGTCTGCTCCAAGAAGGTTGGAAGTGGTAAATCACAAGAGAAAATTCGCCATATGTTAATTTAAATGGAAAATGGCAAGTGGAAGTCCGCCTTAGGCTTGAGTAAAATGAAAAAATCACAAGGCAAGTTCGCCTAGGCCTTGAATGGAATGGAAAATACTCGGGGATTTAAAAATTGAAGTTTTTTGCCTTGGAGAAATAAAATTTTAAATTTTGCCCAAGTCTAGACACAAAAAAATTAAAAATCAAGTGGCATGTCTAGACAATGAGGAAATTCGCCAGAAGTAAAAGATCATGGCAAGATTGACAAAGATAAAAATTTGCCTTAGGCAGAGGCACAGATGAATTTGAAAAGGATAAAATTTAAATTTGCCTTTGGATTAAAAAATAATTAAATACCATGATTTAATTATTTTAACGAACGGGTTGGAAACAACGCATAAAATATTATTTTAATATTTTATTTTCCAAAACCATTTAGTGAGGAAATTCGAATTTTCTCTAAGCAATTTTTTGAAAGAAGAAAGAAAAGAAAAACTTCACTGAACTGACGTCAAAATTAGAAACTTTCTTTACCGACTGATGCTAAAGATGGAAATTACTATTCAAAAGAGAAGTGCCAACCAAGTTCAGACTGAATTAATTGGAAACAATTAAAATTTGCTAAATGGGTTGATTTTTTCAACCTTAAATTGGTTTTGCATTTCATTTCTCAATCATTCTTTCGAAAGCGAAGTTGTGAAGAGAAGTTTTATCTTTCAAGAAAAGTTTTGTGGAGAAAGTAATTTTTTCTTTCGAAGTAAAAGGCTGAAAAGGGTGAATTTATTCCTCAGCAACACAGTTTTTTTTTTTTTTTTGCCAGGCAGATTTTACTTTCTCTATTCCGGCAAAGCATTCTTCTTTCAAAATGATTTAATTCTTTCATTTCCAACAATAGTTATTTTCAAGAATTAACTTATCAAGTTGGCTGGAATGTATTAATGGCATAAATAATTTCTGAATTTTAATATTGTCTTTTGCAGATTTATGCTGGACAAAGGAGAATCATCAAAGAAAATGAAATTCGCCAACAAAGGTTTGCAGCCGGAGTCTAAAATCGTCTCCAAGTGGAAGAATGTTGCGGATACCAATCTTGGCCATGTTGACTATGACGAATTCCGGAAAAGAATGTATGGAGGTGACGAATTCCGGAAAATGATGTGGAATGACATAGTTCAAGCTGCAGGATTTCCGCTAGCAATCGAATGTCCAGAACTAATTGTGGAGCGTGCCTTACATTACAATGATGAAGAGAGACAACTTGTAGCACCTGATGCCAGAATGTTGGCATACATAGGCGAACTAGCTATACAAGAGGCATTTAGAATTCCAACTTATCATCAAACATATTACCGGTCAAAAGAAGATGCACAAATTTTTTACGAGGATAAACAAATTCTTTGTGCGGCAAACATGAAGAAAAATTGGTTGGTAAAGCCGAGACCTACAGCCAAAAAGGTACCCAAGAAGTTGCTCAGGCTGGATTTCAAAGAAGAGTACGAAGATATGATCTTGTTGTTGAACAAAATGGTGGGTAATCCTCAAGGAGCACCCTTTGAAACTTGGATGTACTACTTCATTGACGAAGTAGCTTCCAGAACAAAAATGGTTAATTGGTAAAGGATGATCAGTGATAATATTCACGAACAATTGGTCAACTTGGAGAAGACCAAAACCTTTCATATGAGTTCCTACATTATATATTTACTTGCTCGAACCTACCGATATGCTGGTCTAATCTGCAAGGGTGTAGTTGGCAATGGCGAAAGGGAGTTCAAGGTTTATAACTGCTATCCTCAATTGCAGTTGAGCGAGAAGTCACACTTCCGCCGGGTACATGATGCTTTTCTCATGTATATTACCCAGAGACTTCAAGGTGGAACACATCAAAGGCTCACTCGTGAAGCAAAGAGTTTAATCGGTAGATACGGATCTTGGTTTATCCAGTTTCCTAGATTTACCTACATCCGAATCCAGGGATTCACGGATTCTCCTTACAAGTTGCTAATCTATCCTACCAATAGAATGATTTTATTGGAAGTGCTAAGGCAGTTGGAAACATTCCAAAGCATTCAGAGACCAAAACAGAAAGCGACCGTCACGTTTCCTCTCTTCATTGGAAACATGGTTGAATCTTGTCCGTCAGCACAGGCAGTAGAAAGTGCCCGAGTGGAGATACAACGATACCCATTCACTTCTTACAAATCTAGAAGTGACTTCAATCCACTCAATCATATTGGAGCTGTGGACGGAAGGAAGTACAAGCACAAAATCGACCTTGAGGACTTCTGGGCGAATGCTGCTGATGAATTCGAGGTAAGGAAAAGATTCTGGTTGAGACTACCTTTGAACATGATCAGGACAATAGAACTTTTCCATGTGCCTGATCAGCTGGATGATGATGAAGTATACGTGCACCCAGGCTATGATGAAGGACTATCGCTTCTTCGTGTTAAATGGTCTGAGCTGGAACTTGGTGACCTGACAATTCTCATGAGGCCTGTGGTTAAGTACTTGCAATGGTGGGTAGACCAGCAGGTACAGATTTTGAAGCAGCGGAATGGGTCATTCACCTATGACTTGATGGGCAAAGTTGAATCCTGTTCTTCCAATGCGGGCGCTTCTCAAGGAAAGAAGCTAGTTGAGCTTGCCAACCAAAAAAAGAGAAAAGGTAAGGAAAAGGCGATAGGTGAAGAACCAATCCAGAAAAGGTCTAAGCCCTTTCACTGAGCCACATCCAGGAATGTGGAATAATTATTGATTATGGACGAAGAATCATGGGGACATATCAAAATTCCTTTGCCAGTTCTTGAAAAGGACATGGAGCCCATGCAGCTTGAAGATGACTTTCATCACTCTCCAACTGGCATGGAAATTTGTGAGTCGGATGAGGATTTGGATATCATGGAAGGCGACTTCCAAGAGGGAATGATCTCAAACCTCAAAGGCATTCAAGAGGATCCATCAGTACAGGAAGTCCAAGACATCCAAGACGTTCCGGACCATGAGGATGATGGAGTTGAGCAGCCAACGATCCCAGATTGGCTGAAGGAAAGGATTAAGGTCAAGGTACCGGTTGAGGCACTAGAAGAGGATGACATTGATGATTTCTTGGCAAGGTTGGAGCAAGCTAAAACAAAGAAACCGACCAAGAAATTCTCCACCATACAGAGAGATGAGGCGGGTAATCGTACCATGCAGATTGCAGTACTGATGGTTGAGAAGCCATAGGATGAGATTACTCCAACTGAGTATGCCATTACGGTCATTGACATTGGTCCATCAACAAAAGGACAAGAAGTGGAAGATCTGCATAACTCCGTCTCCACCATTAAGTTCAGATTGGAAAATGAGACAAAGAAGAAAAAAGAATATAAGATGGAGGTTGAGCGCTTGAAGGAATATATCCGGCATTTGACAAGGCCACTCAACCAAGGTGACCAATTGGCCCCTCTACTTCCAAATGCATCATCACAGGAGCTGGTAGAAAATCTTGAGAAGGAATTGACTACTGCCAGAGAAACAAAGGAATGGATGGCAGGGAAAGAGGGAGAAGTAATGGCATTCGTGGAGAAGTTGGCACATGCTCATGGGCAAACTTCTTCCTTACTCACAAGAGTTATAAACTTGGCTGAAGCATGGGACATACTCCAGGACCTCCAAGACAGAATCATTCCGTGCCTCCGAGACATAAGGAGAATCCCTAAGCAAAGGCTAGTCGACGAGGAAATTATTACAGCTGGAGCGGCATACGACTTCAACAATTTGTATTGTGCATTGGTCTCACGTAGGGAAGTGTTGGAAAAAGGCTAAGGCTGAAAGTGCTAGAATTGATGAGCAAGTGAAGGGTATTCAAAATGATATTTTCCATATGGCAGCAGATGTGTTGAACAAGGACATTGTCCGGGAGAATGACTTATGGCCAGGCAATATGCAAAAAGAAGCTCAAAAGGTTTTCTCCACCATGCCGATCTTTGGAGAAAATTTGACTAAGGCATTTGACCTCTTGATTGTCCGGAATACCTTCCTGCGGCATGAATCAGAATGGACGGTTGTCTTTGCCGATTGTGCAAATAGCTTAGACCTGCTGGAGTATAAAGTCAATGCCTTGCTGGACATTACCATTGAGGAGGTTGGCGCCATTGTGTCCAGATTCATCAGACGAAACATTGTGGAAGCAGATAAGGATGCAACTCTCAGTGGATGACTCATCTGCTTGTCAACTGGTTGATGTTTTAGCAACCCTAATTAGGG
Organism: Sequoiadendron giganteum; assembly: GCA_007115665.2. Classification (NCBI taxonomy): domain Eukaryota; kingdom Viridiplantae; phylum Streptophyta; class Pinopsida; order Cupressales; family Cupressaceae; genus Sequoiadendron; species Sequoiadendron giganteum. The sequence continues at coordinate 216,737,013 of CM021100.1, forward strand.
TTTTCTTGTTTAGATCTGGGCCATTGATCTTGTTTTAATCTTGGCCGTTCATTGTATTTGGGAATTCTATAAGTACCCCTCCACTTTCATTTGAAAGGCATTAGAAATTAACATAAAAGTCAGAGGAATTAGAAGTTGGATTAGAGATTTAGAGATTTAAATTGTAGAGCATAGAAATAAGAGGAGAGTTTTATGAAATTGTTGCGAAAAACTATTGTGATGATGGAATTCATAAATGCATGAGATGCTTTGAAATCTTTATTGTCAAATGGGTGCATGGTTACATATTTTCTCTTTCTCATAGAATTGTTTTAGATTAGAAATTTATTTAAATATTAGTGGAATGAAAGATTGATAGTGAAGATTGGTGTAACTTAGCTCATACTTTCTTCGAATGGATGCTTTTCATTTGATGCGTAAAGTTAGACTGAGCTTTTAATGTGGATGCTTTCAACATTTATTTCAAATAATGTTGTTCAATTGATGATATTATTTGTAGTAGAAAATCTTAAGCACAGATCCCAGAAGATTGTACCTGCTTTTGTGTAGTTGTCGTTTTACGTAGCGAGACAAAGCATGGTTTTGTTTAGTTTCATTCAATCTTTACAGTCTCCCAGTTCCTTAGGATTAATATAGGATTTCTTGAACCCCTCTCCTTTTTTCATTTTTTATCCAAAATCATAAAAATCCCAAAAAACTACAAACACTGCATTCAAGTCCTTGCTTCCAAATAACTTACTGAAGTAAATCCCCTGGGGTTACCAACAAATCACAACGACCACAGAGCTCGTCCACACCCCAATTTTGAAACATTGGAATTACCGTGTGACTTGTCTTGCAATCTTAGCACAAGAGGTAATTTTTCAAGAGAGGATAGAGCGTCTATGGATAGTTTATTCTAGAGTGTTTGGTGTGTCACAAAACACGCATCAACATGGGGTTTGTTGGAGAAATGAGAATTTTAGTGGTTGTGTAGCTTGCTGGTCTGAATATTCACTTTGCTGGTCTTTAATATCAAACCTGGTTATTATCATTTCATGCTATATTTTTTTGGTATTTCTACTCACATTGTAGTTGGAGATATAGTGTAATCATTGTAGTGAATTTGGAGCAGATTCTATTGTAAAATCATTGTAATAAGCTCATTGTAATTGCTGGTTTCAGTAGTACTGAATCAACCTCTCTTTCTTTGGCTTATTTCATTTGTATCTCTCATATTTCAACCACGGAATAAGTGGAATATTCCCACTGCTTAAGTGGATGCCTACTGAAAAATTTGCTAATAGTGGATGATTGCACTCTTGTTGTAATAATTTCCCCCCACTAGATAAGTGGTAGTGTGGAATTTCATGGTCGGTTTACCGCCTACACTCTCATTTCCAGCATTGTAATTCTGTTCAGTTTATTGCTAATGATCCCTATCATCATATGCTATCACCTCGCCTTCAACAGGATCTCGGTGAACATCTTTGGTGAAGGTTACTTTCAAGCTGATTATCTTTGGAGCTAACGCTAATTAGTCTTCTTGTGCTGATATTGTTGTGTTAAAAAATAAAAAATTATAAGGGGGATATTTCATCAGATTTGAGTCCTTTGATGCCCTTATTTCCTATTCAATTTGTCCTTAATATTCAGAGGATATTGTTAATATAAATCTGTTGATGTTTCAACGTCAAGCCTCTTACTTCCAACGGCAACAATAAATAAAAGAGAATAAATTAAATAATAGCCTTTGGCTATTTAATTTATTGGAGATCAAATTAAGAAAAAAATGTTTATTATTTTTGGGCCGACTTGATGAATTATCATTTCTAAATGAGGCCGACCTCATGAAGAGCCTCATTGTTTTGTATAAATACAAAGTGATAGACATTCATTTGATCATCAAGTTCATTTCTCATATTCGCACTTGGAGAAGAAGTTCAGACGTGAGCAACAGGCCTTCATTTTGTAGTAGCAGATCCTCATTCTGTAGCAGTAGACCTTCATTATGTAGCAGCAGATCCTCATTCTGTAGCAGCAGACCTTCATTATGTAGCAGCAGATCATCATCTCTGTAGTAGCAGATCTTCATTTTGTAACAACAGGTCGAGCTCAAGGAGAAACATATTCATTTGTATCTTGCATCTAAGAGAGGTGCTATCATCTGTTGTATCAAATCAGCATTGTGTTGTGCCTGAGTTGTTAGCAGATTTCTGCTCTTACTTTATCAATATATAAGAGATATATTGGCTGGGTTTTTCTCTCTCAGGTTGGAGGGTTATCCCAGGGTATTTGTGGTGTTCATTGTCTTATGTGTTGCATTTTCTGATTATCTAATCATTAAAACTAACATGGTATCAGAGCGGGTATAAGGAGATCCAATCAGATTTTATTTAAATCAGATTCAAGATGTAAATCAGATCTGTAGTTTGGCATGTGATTGATTTTGCAGATCGGTCATTGCTATCTCCATTAATGTACGGGTCAGTACATATAGTTGAGGATGTGTATAATAGTAACAACAAAGGAGATTTAGTAACAACAAAGGAGATTTTGGTTTCAAGCATGCAGTGTATAGAGTTGTTACTGTATGTGCAGGATGTACAGGTGAACAAAAAAAAAAAGGTTATGCATGAGGAACTGATACATCTCATCAAGGATGTGGGTAACTGTGTGGACTTCTGTCATGCAATCATGATGAAGTTCAGATCTATCAAAGCTTATGTATTAGGTAGTTCGGGATCATGTTCTTGTATTTAAACAAATGCTTTAAGTTTGCTGTTATATCCTTCCATGTTGGCGGCATGACTCTTATATCAGACAAATCTTGAAGCAAGAATTAGGCTCACAGGTCAAATGTCATTGTTGAAAGCATAAAGGGCATATGGCAAAATTTACTGCTAATTCTAAGTCACGGGCTTGTGTTCAAACTCTGAAGTTTGTGGGCTGATCTGAGCGCAAGAGCAGCGTATCTTACTGTGTCCACCCATCAAAATATTTAAAGAGACAAGTATTCTTTGTTTTGTTTGTAATCACCCTTCTAGGCTAAAATTCAGTTTGTTGAGTTGTGCAAATCTGACATCATTTGCTTGGATTACATGTGACCAATAAATAGTGTTCACTAGGATAAGATTCTTTAGAATTAAGAATTATTCATTGCAAGTTGTTTCATGCTAATTTCTGAGTGTGACTCTGAAATAAAAGGAGAACTAAAATTACGATTATGATTGATTTTCTATATGCATGATCTATGATTATGTGTAGATTGTCTTTTGTTATGCTGAGATTAGCTCTTCCGAGAAAATGGAAGATAAACATGTCAGAATCAACAAAGATGAATGATGAATTACTTATCTAGGATTACTCAGGAGATCTTGATTTCATGAGATAAGTACTGCATGGTTGAATAATGTTCATGAATCGTTATGTAGTTATTAATTCATGCTATAACATTGAGATAGTCAATCATGTATGCTTCTAGCAATGGTACTTCTGTTCGAGATAGTTGAGTTCCATGAACTATTAGTAATTTCTTCTTAATGCTTTAAGGACGGATCAAGAAGCGTAAGAGATTGCTTTCAAGGAGAGCTTGATGCATCCTGTAGGTTGAAGAATGGAGACACTGCTTGCAGCCATGAGACTGAGTGAATAGTTGAAGACATCTCTTCGAAGAGGAAGAATTAACCTTCAGAGGGAGTTCTATGACTCATTGAGAATAAGTAAGGGTTACAGTGTTGCAAGGCCAGATGCTAAATCCTTGAAGTACCTTTTTAGCAGTTGAGATTAGAATTGCTCAAGTTAGTCAACCTGGATTTAACATTGGTAGCTCCGCAAACCTATTCAAAATAGAGTGATCTGGGATGAGGTTGAAGAGGACAACCCTGAATCTCTATAGAGGTGTGTGTTGGAAACCATTTCGCTAAGGCAAGCGTTGCAGACAATCTTGGACGATGAGGTCAGGAGGTTGATGCAAGTGCTTGAAGATTCAAAGGGAGTCTACTGAACCTAAAGAAGATAGTTGTGTTGTTGATCGGAAGAGTACCTTTGGATGTTGTTTCAGTTTGAGGTCTGCGTGATATCCTGGTGTAGCAGGAAGCAGTCTTCTATGGCACTGAGTACAACAGAGGCCAAATATATTACAGCTTGTGTGGCAGCTTGAGAAGCAGTGTGGCTTCAGAAGCTCTTTGCAGGATTGTTTGGACAATCATTGGAGCTGACTGTCATCCATTGTGATAATCAAAGCTTTGAGAAGCTTTCTATCATTCCAGTGTTGCATGACAGAACTAAGCATACCACTATATCAGAAATATGGTATTGAGGAAAGCAATTCAGTTGATGTATATCAGCACTGATGAGCAGATGGTAGACATTCTCACCAAGCATCTCTTCAGGATAAAGTTTGTGTACCTTCGAGACAAGCTTGGTATGGTGGAGAATCAAGCCCTAGTTGAGAAGGAGTCTCAGTTTCAGTGATCCTCTTTAATGTATTTCTCTTTGAGAGAGATTTGAGGTGCAAGCACTTGTTAATGCATTTCTCTTTGAGATTTGAGGTGAAAGCCCTTGTTTCCACCCTTTGGGAGAGCCATGGTGGATGTCATGTGTGTGACTCCATGACAACATCACGTGAGAGAGTCTGTGATGATTTCCTTGTACTTGTGTTTCACCCTTTGGGAGAGCCATGGTGAAAGTCATGTTGAGGTGACAACATCATGCAAGTGATGAACATTTGTACATACCATACATGGGTGCAACCATGGTGGTTGATATCACGATGAGGTGATATGCTCTTTTACACATGAATGTATTAATGATGTTTGTCATCGTGATGAGGTGATATGGCTTGTACAGCTGGAAGTATTCTTCCCTAGCTAAGAGGGAGTGTTGATGTTTCAGCGTCGGGCCTCTTACTTCCAGCAACAACAATAAATAAAAGGGAATAAATTAAATAATAGCCTTTGGCTATTTAATTTATTGGAGATCAAATTAAGAAAAATAATGTTTATTATTTCTGGGCCGACTTGATGAATTATTATTTCTAAATGAGGCCGACCTCATGAAGAGCCTCATTGTTTTGTATAAATACAAAGTGATAGACATTCATTTGATCATCAAGTTCATTTCTCATATTTGCACTTGGAGAAGAAGTTCAAACGTGAGCAGTAGGCCTTCATTCTGTAGCAGCAGATCCTCATTCTGTAGCAGAAGACCTTCATTATGTAGCAGTGGATCATTATCTTTGTAGCAGCAGATCTTCATTCTATAAGAGCAGGTCGAGCTCAAGGAGAAACATATTCATTTGTATCTTGCATCTAAGAGAGGTGCTATCATCTGTTGTATCAAATCAGCATTGTGCTGTGCCTGAGTTGTTAGCAGATTTCTGCTCTTACTTTATCAATATATAAGAGATATATTGGCTGGGTTTTTCTCCCTCAGGTTGGATGGTTTTCCCAGGGTATTTGTGGTGTTCATTGTCTTATGTGTTGCATTTTTTGATTGCTTTTAGTTTCTGATTATCTGATCATTAAAACTAACAAAATCAAGCGCATAAGAATCCATTAGAAACATAACAAGTTATAAGGCTTAATAGTTAATAATTGCTGCAAGCATCATTACTGCGTAATTGTATTATATATATATATATATATAATGTACTTATGTTTAACTTACTTCCCTTATTGACTAATCATTTACCTTCATCTATCTTCCATTGAACTGTCTTCATCTTCATACATACTTTCCATACTAGACTTCTTATCTCTTCTTCCCAAAATCTGAGTATATCATATTAATGTATCTGCTGCTATGCGGCAGAAATACTCCTATTTCCGCCCTTATTCGTTGTGTATATATCTCTGTTTAAATCTGATTATATTCCGTTCTGTTGCCTCTCTAACTGCAGATTGTTATTTATTGTTTGAATGCCATTCCTTCTTGACGTGCTTGAATCTGCTCTTATTCTTTGTTATCAATGGATTGATATTATTTTTTGTTCCTTCATTCGATTCTGTATTGACTCCTTAGAATTCCCATCGATGATGCTCTTTGCAAATGGGTTGACTCCCATTATATATCCCTATGTCCAAGTGAAATGGTGCGTCTCTTGAAAGGAGGCAACTATTTGAATGTGTGTGTCTTTAGTTTACAAATTTAGCATTCATTGCTGCCCATCATATAATTTTTTATTTAATTGTTGCCTTCTCTTATGTAGAATTGCAGCCCATCTCACAAATTTAATCGCTGCTTTGAAGTGATTACTATCTTTATATCAAAACACTTGTCTCCCTAATGATATGTTCCCTACTCTTATTTATTCTCTCCATCTTAATCATTAACTACTACTTATTTGGAATCGTTGCAATTGGTCTGGGAATCATTGCCTCTTAATTTGTCTTAATTGCTACCCATAATGATATATTTGACTATCATTGCTTGCTAATTAATAATCCTCCCATTCCTTTCTTGGGCAATCTTATATATATACGGGTCTTCCTTTTTCAATCATAAAGTCGGCCCACATAGGAATATTTTATTTTATATTTTGTAAGGTAAAGGACTTGAGGGAAAGGGTCGACCAGTATAAGGTTGTAAAGAATATTAGACACTGCTGTAGTGCATATCTCTCAGCGGGGGCATGAATAGCATGGGACATCACAGTCCACCTTGCCCAGGATTTCTTGTCCTCAAGCAATTTTATTTACTCAATCTGAAATTAACTTTGTAGATTTGTAATTCTTAGACATTGCTCCTTTTTGTGATGTAATCAGTTTCTATTGCGATGCCTTGATATATTTTGGTTATGTCCATCTGATACTACAATGCTGTCCCTGTCTCAACTTAACTACTAATAAGGTTTATACCATCCTCTAAAGTAGGAGGTCAACTTATTGTCTGATTTTTTTTCGATTCATGTACTACTACACCCCAATAACGAATCAAGAGTTGGAAATTGGCAAGGTATGTTGCTTAAGACAGTTTTCTCTCATTTCATTACCATAAAGATTTTGGGAGTGATGCAAATTCTTCATTACCCTTATTGAAATCCTGAATGATAGAAAAATATTGCATCCTTCGTCATGATGGATTAGGGTGTGTTGTGAATAGAAAGTTCTTACTTTTGGTGCCAGGCCAATTTTTATTTGAGTAAGGGGTCTAGGTTGTATCCTTTTCTTTCCAAGCAATCAATTGACAATTTCTCTTAGATAAAGTATATCTTATTTCACCTAAACATTCAAACCAATTTTGAGGTGAGTTAGTCTCTAATGAGGACATCTTCCAACTCTTGTTGTTGACTCATATGTTTAACCTTCTAATTATATATTCTCTTAGATGATACTCAAGTACTAAATTATGGGATTGATTAAGTCTAAAAGATGTACAATTAAAGGAATTAAATTTTTAGGTTTACATTAATATTTCAATGCTTGTCCAATTACCAAATTGGAGATTGTCACTTCTCTTGTAGGATGATTTCATTCCACCTAGTGAGGTAGAGACTGATCTTGGGATTTGTGGTTTATGGGCCCATAATGTAACTTAGCATGGGCTCATGTAATAATTTTGTTGTAGCTTGATTTGTATCAAGTTTATGAATGTAGGGCTACTCTAAAAAAAAGCTCAGGAGAAGAGGACCCTTAGATGAAATGATCTATTCTAGATATTACATATAGGAGTGATTTTGGTCCACAAGGCAAAGTTCACTTAGATCAATTTTGTAGGTTACAAGGTAGATCATATGTGGTATGGACTTGATTGTACATATTACTCTTTATTAGAACAATTGTGTTCTTGCCTTGGGAAGTCTTCAATATTTTGACTGTTTGATTTCTTGATGAGTAATGATTGCCTGATCTCTCGAGGGATAGATGAATGATGAATGCTCATCAAATGTCTATGAATTGATTCATCCCTTATATTCTTTTCTTGAAGGAGTCACCAACCTTTATAGTTAATGAATCACCACCTTTCATGGCTGTCCTTGATAATGATACTTTACTTCCAAGTTGATTGTTAGATTTATTTCCTATTGATGGTTTCTTCACAAGGAAATGATTCCTCTTTTATATCTTCTTGTTGAGGGAATCATAGTCTTTCACATTTGAAGGGTCACAACTTTCATATTATTAAAATATTAAATGTAATATTAATGGTCATCTTAGCTTTATTTAGTCTTTAGTTAGTCGTAAGTTAGTTAACTTAGTCTACTTTTAGCATCTTTCTGCTTTTTAGCTTTAGTTTGCTTCAGTTAACTATTTGTCTATCGTCCATTTAATGTTTAGTTAACTGTTTGTACCGTGTTAGTTAACTTCTATTTCCGTATTTGTTAACTACCTATCTGGTACTAGTTAATGTTCAATTAACTATTGCTACTCCCTAATTTGTAGGGTTTGTAAATTCTATAAGAGCAAAGCTCTTCTGTTAATAAGATCTATCTCATTATTTACCAAATTAACATGGTATTAGGGTAGATTTATTTTGGGCTCCATTATTTTTTTTCATATTGTTTTTTGAAGGAAATATTTTCGTGGGTTTTTTATTAAAGCTATAATTCAATTTTTTTTTTGGGGTTTGTGGGATCTGCTCACGTCTCTTTCTTTGGCGCTCAAACTTTGTTGTATGGTTGTGCGACTTCATTCTAGACTGCGTTTTGCATTTTAGTGGTCGCGTTTCTTAGTTTTTCCCACGCGATCTGTCCGTGGCTTTGTTAGTCGCGTTTTCTAAAGACACGCGACTTTGTTCCTGCCCGAGTGACACGATTTGATTTGCGGTCTTTGGGTGTGTTTTTTTTTCAGTATTAAATCTGCGTTTTTGCAGAATAAAATCATGATTTCAAACTTTTGAGGTGTGATTTTGTGCCACAATTTTTCTGAGTAGGGTTGTGTTGTGACCTATTTCACACATTGCCCCATTGCAAATGGGGACCCCCAAGTTTTGGTTCCACCCTCTGCGCAACGTCTTTGAGAGTCCTGAATTTGAATGATTTTTGAGAGTCAGTCCGGCCAAGTTGTAAATTTGAACCCGTTTGTATGTTTAAAAGTCATGGAAATGCTCAGAAGACCCGGTAGACGAGGAACACCATTGCTTTCGGTCAATTCTGACACTTCCTATTTTTTAGGGATTTTGCTTTTTTGCTTTTTGGCATTTTTAGGCCATTCTGGAGTTCCTATTTTTTAGGGATGCTTTTTGCTTTTTTCTATTTTTGGAAAGTTTCTATTTTTAGAAAGTTTCTATTTTGGGAAAAAGTTTCTATTTTTGGATCACATAGAGCATGAAGTCAACACGCCTCCAGAAATCATGAAAGTCAAGGTAAAATGGCTAAGTTTGATGAAGGGCGCCCATGAGGAAAGAATGGCAGACAGAGCATGAAGTTCGCTCTACCATTGGCATGCCAAAGGTAGGCACTGGCAAGCCAAGGCTGAAGTCTGCCATGGCATGAGAGACCCCCAAGTCCCCCCATGGCTTGAGGACGCATGAAGTCCGCCCAAGGAAGGAAGAAGTGGATGGCGAGGGAAGAGGCCAAGTCCGCCCATGGCACAAGAAGGTTGAAGTCCGCCCTGGCAAGGTGAAGTCAAAGTCCGCCCCAAAAAGTCAATGGAAAGCAAGACAAGAAGTCCGCCCAAGCCAAGTGAGTGGCAAGACAAAGGGGTGAAGTCCGCCCAAGGCAAAGCAAGACTAAAGTCCGCCCATGGCAAGTAAGAGCCCAAGTCCGCCATAGGGAGAAAAGGAAAGATGAATGGAATGAACATGTGCCAAGTCCGCCTTGAACAAATGAAGGATAAAATTCGCCATTAGCAAGGAAATGTGAAGAAATTCGCCCAACTTAGGAAAATAAAATTTTATTTTTCTAAGGCATGAAAATCACTCCTCGGCATAACGGAATAAAATTCTTTGACACAAAATGAAGAATGTCTGGCAAAAATGGCAAAGTGGCAGAGATATCTCCAAGTTCGCCCAACCCAGAAGGAGAGAGAAAATGAATTGTTTGGCTAAGTGTAAACGTCCGGAGAGGCCAGAAGTCCGCTTGGAGAATTGAAAATTGGCAGATGAATTATTGAGCACATTTTGGCTAGGTAGACAATTGGAAAATAAAATATTTGGCCACGGACAAACGAATTTAGCCATTTATCAATTTTAAACGGGTTGGAATTTAATATTTTAGTATTTTTAATTATTTCCCAACACTTAGGGAATTTTAATTAAAAATTCGAAGTCTGGGGATTATTCGGAAGATTAAATTATTCCGCCTTAGGTACTTTTAAATTTGCCTTGATTCGAAGTTTTAAAACATGTTGGAAAATTAATTTTAACAATTAATTTAATATCTTTTGATATTTTCTGCAACACTTAGGCAAATTTTTAAGAAATTCGAAGATCTCAGACAGAGGTGGCGCAAGGGTAAAAATTGGAAACTTGCCTCAACGACTGAGAGTAAAATTAGAAACTTGCCAATCGGAGAAGTAAAAACGTTTCTAAAATTGAAAGCAATTCCTTGAGAAAATCGCACTTCTCAGCCATAAAATGAGTTTCAGCAACTCATTTTTCACAATTTCGATTGAGAAGAAGTTATCTTTCTCCAATCTTCAAGGAATCATTTGCGAAGGAAAAGATAGTGAAAATAACGTTGCTGTGTGAATCAAAGAAGTAATTTCGTGTTGAAAGGCGTGACTTTTAGAAATAAATAAATTATTTCTTTGCTGAAAATCATACTTCCCAGCAGATTGGCGCACTTCCTCTGTCAAATTTTCAGAAATTTTGATTCGTTTGCAGCCAGAGTACAATCTCAGAGGTTTGGAAATTGATTGGCAATATGTTTCTACTCTTTTCTATCTTCTACTTTCTTTTCGGCATGAGTTTTATTCAATGATTGGCGAATTTATTTACTTTCAGCTTGCTTTTTCACAGTAATTTTATTTTAAACAAGCTGAAAGTACGATTTTATCCAACAAACACCCCAGAATAAATTAATTTTAAAAGGTCTTGTATTAATGTTAAGTATTTTGTACTTGCAGGTTGATGATCAATCAGGGAGAGACGTCTAGGCAAGCACAAATGAAATTCGCAAGCAAAGGATCGCAGCAGGAAACCAAAATAAAATCAAAATGGAAAAACATTACGGAAACCAATCTTGGCCATATTGACCTCGATGAATTCAAGAGAAGGATATACGGGCACAATGGACCTTTACCAACGCCTGCTGTTAGGACAATGGTGAGAAACGAAAATTTTCAAGCTGCCGGATACCCGCCTGCGCTTGAATGTGCTGAGCTAATGGTGGAATGCGCACTTAATTATGACGATGAGTTAAGGCAGATTGTGGCACCTGATGGGAGAGTACTGGCTCATCTTGGAGAGTTGGCCATATAGGAGGCTTTTGGCATTCCTACATATCCCAAGACCATCTACAAAACAAAGGAGGATGCCCAGAGGCTGTATGACGAAAAGCCTAACCTTTGTGCCGCCAACCTCAACAAGTCATGGCTGGACAAGCCAAGACCTTCTATCAAGAAAATGCCTAAGAAGCTGTTGCGTACAGACATCAAAGAGGATTATGGGGACATCATCATCTTGCTAAACAGGATAGCAGGCAATCCTTTGGGGGCACCTTTCGAGTCATGGATGTACTATTTCATCGAGGACATCACGCAAGGCATGAAGATGTTCAACTGGTCGCGTATGATAAGTAACAATCTCCACAAGCAGCTTATCAACCTAGAGAAGAGTAAAACATTCTACATGAGCTCCTATGTCATCTATATGTTGACTAGGACGTACAAGTATGCAGGCTTGATCTGCAAAGGCACAGTTGGCAGTGGAGCAAATGAGTTGAAGGCATATGACTGTTATCCACAGCTGCAGTTGAAACAGAAGGCACACTTAAGGCAAGCTCACAACGCCTTCCTTCTGTACATCACAAGGATACTCCAGGGAGGGACACATCAACGGCTGACTCATGAGGCCAAAAGCTTGATAGGCAAGTACGGATCTTGGTTTATCCAATATCCAAGATATACTTACATCAAAATCTAGGGATTCACCGGGAGCCCTTATCGTCTGCCCATCTTCCCTACAAACAAGATGGTCCTGCTGGAAGTATTGAGGCAGCTAGAAGAGTTTCAAGGCTTCCAAAGGACGAAGCAAAAGGAGGTAGTCACTTTTCCCTTCTTCATAGGGAACATGCTGGAGTCATGTCCATCATCACAGGCAACCGATAATGCCAGGTTCGAGATACAACATTACCCCTTTGCCACATATCCGTCTAGGAGCCACTTCGACCCACATCATCACATCAAGACGGTGGATGGAAGGAGATACAGGCACAGGGTCGAATTGGAGGATTTTTGGGCAAATGCTACAGATGAGTTTGAGGTTAGGTGGAGAATGTGGTCTAGACTGCCTATCAGCTTGATCAGGGCAACAAAGCTTTGTCGAGTGCCAGATCAGTTGGAAGAGGATGGAAATCAAATGCAACCACGCTTAGATGAGAGTTTGCCCTTGCCTACTGTCAGGTGGTCAGAATTAGAGCATGCAGATTTGAATACTTTAATGAGAACTGTCATCAAATATACGCAAAAGTGGGTCGATCAGCAGGTTCAAGAGCTAAGGCAACAAAAGATAACTCTGACTTATGATATGTTGAGCGAGGTAGAGTACTATTCTTCTAATGCAGACACATCCCAGGACTTAGAAATGATAGAGGCCACCACTTCCAGGAAAAGGAAGGAGATAGCTGCAGGCAAGGAGCTCGCTCAGAAGCAGGCAAAGGTAAAGCCTTCACACTCTGCCGCATCTAGAAATATTGAAGAGATGCTGGCTACTGTCGATGCTTCATTGGCCGACGTTAGGGATCCTTCTCTGATTCTTGAAGACAATATGGAGCCTCAGGCGGACGATGATGCACCATCATCTCCCACGGGCACATAAATATTGTAGTCTGATGATGATAATGTGGGTGCCCAAAATGATGATTTCCAGGAAGGAATGATTTTAGCCCTTAGGGGAATTTTGGACGCTCTTGACAGAGAAGGTATGTCGGAAGAGGATGGCGTGGAACAACTCACAATCTCGGACTGGCTGAGGGAAAGGCTGAAAATACAGGTGCCAGTGGAAGAGCCGAAAGAGGATGATACTGCGGACTTCTTGGCTAGACTTACACAAACTGCAGCCAAGAAGCCGACAAATAAATTCTCAAGCATATAGAGGGATGAGGCTGGCAACCAGACCATACAACTTGCAGTGCCTACAGTGGACAAGCCACAGGAGGACATAGCCCAGCAGGATTTCGCCATCACAACCATTGACTTGGGTCCAACCACGAAGGGCCAGGAAATTGAAGATTTGGACAATTCTTTGTCCAGTATCAAGTCAAGGTTGGCGAAAGAAGTGGCAAAGAGGAAAGAGTGTCAATTAGAAATTGAGCGCTTGAAGGAGTATATCTAGCATTTGATCAAGCCACTTGATCAGGATAACACAACAGCTCCTCTTCTCCCGAACTCTTCGCAGGAGGCAGCTAAGGAGATGGAAGAAAACAGGGTCACAGTTCGGGAGGGCAAAGAATGGATAGCAGTCAAGGGCACGAAAGCTGAGGCGTTCATGGAGAGGTTGACCTTGGTCTACGGTCAGGCCGTTGCACTACTTTCTAGACTGGCTGCTTTGGCGGAAGTATGGGATAGCCTTTCGGATGTACAGGGAAGAATAATCCCTTGCCTTAGGATTCTGAAAGGAGTTCCTAAGCAAGAGCTGATGGACAGAGGCGTCATTGCAGCAAGAGCGGCCTATGACTTCCATACCTGGTATTGGGCCTTGACGGCACGAGGGGAGGTCTTGGAAATGGTAAAGGTTGACGGTCTCAAGCTGGAAGAGCAGGTCAAAGAAGTTCAGGCCAGGATTCTCAATATGATTGCCGACATCTTGAACAAGGAAGCCCTACGAGAGAACGACCTGCATTTGGAGGTTTTGAAAGGGAAGGTCCAGGAAAACATCTTTGCTATCACTGGACCCATCTTGAAGTAGGACTGGGCCAAATTGGCGAACTTCCTGAGCATCTGAGAATCCTTTGAGAAGACTGAGCCGGAGTGGGAGGATACCTTTGTCAGATGCACCGAGAGCATGGATGGACTGGATTTCAGGATCAGAATGCTTCCACAGGTCACCATGGATGAAGTTGCCTTAATCGTGTCTAGGTTCGCTGAGCACACGGCAACTCGGGAGGATCGAGATGTGATTCCTTGAAAATAGCTCTGGGCGCCAACTCACTGCTGTTAACCCTCAGTTCACTGATGTTATTTTGGGAAACCCTAATTAGGGTTTGATTTGTTCAATCATGGCCGTCGTCTCATTTTTAATCTGAGCCATTTATTCAATTTTGTGAACTCTATATAAACTTGTATACTCTCATTTGCAATTTGTGAAGTGAGTAGTATAAGATTGTTGCGACAAAACTATTTCCGTTTATAAAAGCTCTTGTGCATGATTTGCTAAGAACCACTTTTATTTTCAAGTAGTGTGCAAGGTTTTCATATTTCTCCTTCAACACTTAGAGTAGAATTAAATTAGTATTTCATTTATATGTTTATTAGTGAATGATAGATTTGATAGCAGTGGTGGGTGAAATTAAGCTCATACTTTTGTTGGATGGATGATTTGCATTCAATGTGTAAAGTTAGCCTGAGCTATTAAGTTGTGGATGTTTAACTTCAGTTTGGATAATTACTCATTCAAGTATGAAAATCATTATCACCCCCGTTGAAGGTTGCACCCGCTTTGCGTAGTTGTCCGAAGAAGGTGAAACAAAGTGCTGTTATTCCAATTTTATCTAGTCACTGCTATCTCTTGATTTCTTAGGAGTAGCTTAGAGTTCTAAACCCTTGCCTTTTTGCAATTTTTGGAAAATCTAAAATACCCTATGGAAAGAGCCTTCAATGATAAAATTGTCTAAGTCCCCAACTTGCAAAACGAATTTCACGTAAGTCCCCTTGTGATTACCAGTAATCACAACGCCCACTGGCCTTATCCACATGTCATGACCTGACCAAAAGAAACATTGGAGTTATTGTACTATCTTCTAGGTATTTGCAATCACTTTTCAAGAGAGGATAGAGTGTCCCTTGGGCATCTTTATTCTGTGTTCGGTGGCGTATTCAAAACACACACCAACATAATTGGCGCTAGAAGGGAGAAATTATTTTGCAAGGAAGGTTTGAACTAAGTGTTGCCTCCTCCTGACACACCAACAAAATTGGCGCTAGAAGGAGGGCAGAAAGTAGAAAGACTCATTTGCTCGGGATTGAAATAGAGAAAAAGAAGAATTATTTGCTCCATCACTTTTGTATCATCCATATGCTCGCCTCCTCCTAATGCACCAATAGAATTGGCGCTAGAAGGAGGGCTGATTGCACGTAATTGTTTGCAGAGTTAAAGGTAGTAGATATGATAAAGAATGGTGTTGCCACATGAGTTCCCATTTAACGTGCCGCTTGAACAGCCAGAGCAAGGTCAGACAAATATTCTTGGCCAGTTGCATTCACTAGCGTTGCAGACACAAGTAGATAGCGCACAATTCAGACAAACGAGCCGTGTCCTTGCTCGAGAAGAAGAGAAGGGAGAATTTATCGAAGGAGCTATTCAAAGGCACCTGACAAGGCAGAAGATCAATCGCTTGAAAAGATCTTTTGACTATATTGAACAAGCAATCGCCTCCGACTCATTGACAAGATCAGGCTTTTCCCGCAAGTTGAAGAATGGTACTCCCAAGCAACCTTTCTCTTCCCGGCCAGGAATCTAATCTAGTTTTGCAATCTGACCTGGGATTCCACGGCAAACAAGAGGATGTTATAATTGAATTATACAGCTTGGCGTGGAAATTGAAACGAAACGCACCTGATTGGATGCGCATGCGCTTTATTCTTGAGGACGAAGAAGAAATTGCCCAATGGATCGAATTTCGCGTTCAACAAGATTTGCTCGTCCAAAGATTCAAAGCTCTTCAACGGCAGCAGGCAAACCGACCAGCACCAGAAGCAGCCCCGACACAACCTCGACAAGCCTAAGGAAAGACACACTGGATCGCATCAACTCTTTTTCTCCTGACAGATTTCATAGGATTACTAGATCAACCCCAAATTCGTTCAAGGAATTTGTGGAACTATCGCCTTTCCGGCAGAGAAGAAGTACTGAAGCACTTCAGGAGGGAACATCAAGTGGAGTTAACCTTGGAAGAGAGACATCAGACGAGGACCTTTTTGGTTTCTTCCAAACCTCACCACCAAGCACTCCAGTTTCGGTAGCCGTCCCAGTCAACAATCGACAAGTGCCCATCCAACCTGTTCAGCTGGCACAACCGATCCAACCCGCCCCAACGAATCAACCAAACATTCCAATGGCGTGGCGTCCTGCTAACGCGTCTCCCATGACGTTCTCCGCTTACCATGATATGTCGAAAAATCCGGAACATTTTTGTTCCAAGTTTCATAGCGGCGACTTAAGCCACACTGTGGATGAGCACATCAAACTGTTTGAAGATCTCCTTCAAAACAGAGACATCCAGGAGGAAGATGTTGCATGCCGGTTGTTTCCTTACACTTTTGATGATCAAGCGTCTTACTATATCCATTTACCAGCTAACTCCATTACCACTTGGCAAGGGATGAAGGCAACATTCTTGGAGAAATTCAGAGTGCCAATTTCAGCAATTGATTTATACAGACAATTCGTGGAGGTGAAGAGACAGGAACACGAGCCCATCAGCACATTCAATGATAGATTTCAGAGGGCATACACAAGATTGAGAGATCCTTACAACTTGGACAATGCTGTGGCATTACCTATCTATTACGAGGCTTTAGATCGTCTCACGTCCATGTTTGTGAAGTCCAAAACTCCGACCCCTACCAACTTGAAGAAAGTATACGCTGCAATGGTGATAGTGAGCAATGGTCTCGGAGTAGGTATTCCCCAAGGTTCGCTCCATTATTTGGGGAATTCAGCTTCGCAAAATCAAGTGCAAGACATCAATCGTGCGCTGGCTCACTAGACACCCATGATGAATCCGGTTCCCGCCAGCAGCAATCAATTGGTTCCGCACCTAGGAGCTCCGATGTCTCAAGCACCTTCGACGCAACCTGTATACCTCCAGAATGTGACTACGTCTACCAGGAGTCAGGAAGAGAGAGATGAAATGAAGGAGTTAATTGATCAAGTTAAAAAGTTGTCAATCGACGTCACCTATTTGAAGGGTCAGACAAGTCAAATGCAAAATTTTCAAAGAAGTTACCAGCCACCACAAAATAGTCACCAAAGTCAAAATCATTCCGGATACACAAGGGATAACCAAAATTACCAAGGAAATAATCAAGGGTTCCGAAATAACAATTCGGGCTTCCAGAAGAAGACATGGAATACAGAACCAAACAACGATATTGTGCCATCTCCCTTGGACAATCCACCTGCAGACAACCATCCTGTAGATAAAGTATTCTTGGCCGAAGCAGCATTATCAGGTTGGTGCCGATTACACAACAAGGACCAACACTCCGAGTTACACTGTCGTGAATTCCAAGTAGCGACAGATATATTCAGAAGTGAAAGAAGAAATTCAGAAGCTGAAGATCTGCCAGTAACCGGATACGAGCTAGTTCCTGCGCCAAGATACGACCAAGCCCTTGTAATTGAGAACGTGAGATTTTCATCTCAAGAATATCCACCATATTCCCCCAGTCAAAGATTTCCACCAGCATCAGCAAATGGTCCGGCAGAAACATTGCAATATCAAGATGGAACAGAGACTTACACTCCAGCCGACTAGCCCACTTCAAGTAATGGGTATAGTTTTCCACCATTACACAACAACGTATTAGTGGAAGGAACAAGAGAAGTTCAAGTGTTTCAGCAAATGTCTGGAAACCCTCCAAGGGTATACCAGAGGAATGTTCGCCAAAATGAACCTTTGACTTCGTCTATCCCTCCAAATAATTTTCAAACTCCACCGAATCCAGGTGCTACTAATGTGCCACCTCCTCCGAGAGACTCACCGGAGTACTGCCAGTAGAATGTCCAATCCAATGGGACAAGACAAGTTGTCGTTCCACAAATAGAACAAAGGCGAACGACAAGCCCTCAGATTGAGCAGACACAGGCCCAGACAAAAGATCGTCCTAGGGAAGAGTTAAAAAGATTGAGCTCATATGTATTGGAAGAGTTCAAAAGAATAAAGGTCAACCTACGCCTAATAGAACTGATGAGGATTCCTGAAATCAGAGAGACACTTTTGGGCAGTCTAGCTGAAGCTGTTGCCCCGAGGAACATTCCTCAAAATGTGCCAAATAGAGGAGCATTCAACACTCCATCCAACACCAACATCACCGAATGGGAGATATCAGGCAACAGGCCACAAACACAATCCCCTTCAATAGGCCCCAATCAGAGAGACATAACACCAAAAGAAGTTCTTAAGGACTCAAATATATTTCAAGAAGTTCTGGCTAGCAAATTACCACAGAATCCGAAGGAGCCTGAATATGTCCCTGGAATGCAAAAGGAGAAGAGTCAAGGTGTCAAAAATCCAGACAAACACCCAGTGGTATTCTACCAAGGGAAGGACGAACCAGCTCCGTTTCTGCTATCCGTTCGTATATTCGGCAAGATGTTGCATAATTGCCTAGTGGACTCCGGTGCCTCAAGCAATGTAATGCCATTGGCTGTCTGTCAAAGGTTAGGACTCGTACCCGCAAGGACTAACAAGAAAGTCACCCAGTTGGACAAGACGGAAGTCCTTGTGATGGGAGAATTGAATAATATCCACATGCAATTAGCCGCAGACCCAAGAATGCAGAGTTGTATCGACATCTTAGTTGTTGATATTCCAGATGGCTACGACATGCTTTTAAGCAAAGATTGGACAAGAAAATTGAATGGATATATTTCCATGAACTTTTCCCATATGTGGCTACCATGGAAGGGAGTCCCTAATCAGATTAGGATTGACAGTACGCCAAGACTAAGATTGATGATCACCGAGTATGGTGAGAACAACGAGATTTATTTCTCGAAATTGACTTAGGTTCTTACAGGCCTAAAGTAAATGAAGTATTGATGCTGCATGGATCAACCCAAAAGGCCAATAAGACAATCGAATTTACTGAGAAATTTGTGGAAGAATCCCAAGATTTTCAAGACAACGACGAGGAGATGTTTGAAAGTTTCCGAAATTTTATCTTGAGGAGTGTTCAGTTGAAAGCAGAATTACACGAACACCCCCACATTCACGATTTATTGCTACCAAATTGGTGTCGGATCCATAACACTGCACATTTCGAGTTTGTATGTAAAATGTGCCACGAAGCAGTGGGAGAAGTATGGAGAAGTATTCCACAGGCGCCAAGTCCTTCATACAACGAAGAGGCTGGTTACGCCGTAGGCTCTACATTGGTCCTAATACAAGAGATTGAGAAAGGAGGAAACGCGGAAGCATACACCCTGCCTCTCTCACAACATGAACAAATCTGGACCTTGAGATTCGATGGATCTCGATCCAAGAAAGGAGCTGGAGCTGGCTTCGAATTGACCAGTCCAAGAAGAGAAATGTATCTCGCCGCTCACAGGTTAGAGTTCCCTTGCACAAATAACGTGGCAGAATATGAATCACTGATTCATAGATTACTACTGGCACTAAAGAAAGGAGCAAAGGTATTATACGCTCTTGGGGACTCTGAAATAGTTGTAAGGCAAGTGAGAAAGCAATATGTTTGCCACGATAAAAGATTGGCCCGTTACCGCAACAGAGTGTGGGATCTCATTGAGAGCTTCGACGCCTTCAACATCCGATCCATGAGCCGGTCCAGTAATCAAGTAGCAAATTCCTTGGCACAGGCAGCCAGTTCATTGGAGCCTCTAGCCATGGAATCCATAAGCCAGTTCATGGTGGAACTCTCGTCGATACCGTCCATCTCGGATAATGTTACAAATTTTCAAGTCTTCGAGGATGATGACCATATTCGTGAATTTTTAATCAGCTCGGATATTTTTGCTACACAAGTCATTGATGAGGAAGAAACACAAGAAGTTGAGCTCGATGACGATGGCATTCTGAACTTAAAGACTAATATTATCCCAAGGGGAATGATACAGTTGGAACGGATATTCAACCAAGATCAAATCCAAGAGACAAGAAGCCCAAGGATTGAAGGTGATCAATATGAAAAGATAAACTTGGGAACTGAAAATGAAGTCAAAAATGTGTGCATAGGAAAAGCTTGCACCCCCATAGAGAAGGCTGGAATAATCCGGAATATGAGGGAATTTATGATACCATAGCTTGGAGCTATGAAGACCTAAGGACCTATGACACCTCGATCATCACACATACTATTCCTCTCAAGCCCGAGAGCAGACCATTCAGGCAACGCCAAAGGCCGGTTAATCCAATACTAGAACCCCTCATCCATCAGGAGGTCAGGAAGTTACTTTTAGCCGGAATTATATTCCCAGTGCGCCACTCGACGTGGGTTGCCAACTTGGTTCCCGTTCAAAAGAAAAACGGGGAAATAAGGCTGTGTGTAGACTTTCGGAACTTGAATCAGGCCTCGGAAAAGGACAACTATTCGTTGCCATCACTGGATGAAGTCTTGCAAGTTGTCAATGGGTCACAAATGATGTCTTTCTTAGACGGATATTCTGGATACAACCAAGTACTGGTGGAATATGAAGACAGATTGAAGACAACCTTCACCACGAAATGGGGAACTTTCGCTTACAAAAGGATGCCCTTCGGGTTGATTAACGCGGGAGCCATATTCCAGAGGGCCATGGACATTGCCTTTAGAGATTTGATCGGAAAATGCATAATTATTTATATGGATGACCTAACAGTATTTTCAAAGAAGAGAGAAGACCATATAGAAGACTTGAGAAAAGTGTTCAAAAGATGTCAAAAATATGGGATTTCTTTAAATCCTAAGAAGTGCATATTCGGGGTTACCGAAGGCAAACTGTTGGGTCACTTGATCACGGAAAGAGGAATTCTAATTGATCCTGAACGCATTGAGGCAATTTCTAGAATCAACTTGCCTACTAGCCAGAAGGAATCAAGATCTTTCTTTGGGAAGATCAACTTTGTCCGAAAATTTATCACTGGCTTTGTCGAGATAGTGAAACCCTTGAATGAGATGTTCAAAAAGAATGCTAAGATAGAATGGACGACACTGACAAAAGAAGCCATTGAAGAAATCAAGCAAGCAATAGTTGAGGCCCCTGTCTTGGTTAGTCCAGACTATACCAAGCCCTTTTATTTGTATTCCTTTGCATCAGAACATTCTTGTGCTGCAATACTCACTCAGAGGACTGAAGAAAGGGATGAACATCCCATAGCATTTATGAGCACACCCCTTCGAGATGCTGAATTAAGATATCCCAGTGTGGAAAAACAAGCCTATGCATTGGTGAAAGCCATTAACAAATTTAGGCATTATATTCTGAGGAGTAAGGTTTTTGCCATTGTACCGGACGCAGCTGTTAAAACACTCCTAATGCAAAATGAGCTTGGAGAAAGAAGAGGAAAGTGGGTCGCCACTATCCAAGAATACGACATTGAAATACAACCAATGAAGTTAGTCCGAGGGCAAGCCTTGACTCAGACGATGGCAATAGAGGGACCGGGCTTAGTACAATAGACATATGTGTTGACAGACACTTCCCCAGAGGAGTGGTACTACGATATCTCTATGTATTTGATAAACCGCAGGTATCCTGCACAGATGAATTCATCACAGAAGCAAGCTTTCCAATTAAAGTGCCAATGTTTCATGCTTCAAGGGGTAGTGCTCTACAGAAGGAACCACAAAGGGATCTACTTGAGATGTGTTGGGAACAATGAAGCAAGAAGGATCATGGAGCATTTCCACTCCAAGTTCGGGACAGGCCACGGCGGAAGTCAGGCAACCGCTTGTCAAATACTCAGAGGAGGGTACTATTGGCCCTCCATTTTTAAAGATGCCTACCAACACGTTAAAACTTGTCACACCTGCCAGATCACTGCTACTCGTGAGAAGAATCCGGCCATGCCATTACAACCCATCACAAAAGTGAAGCCATTTGCAATGTGGGGTCTTGATTTTATTGGCATGATAAATCCACCATCTTTAGCGCAACACAAATACATTCTGACGGCGACTGATTATTGCACCCGATGGTCCGAAGCACAAGCATTGAAGAATTGTACAACAAATGCAGTAATCAAGTTCCTAGAAGAACATATCATTACGAGATTCAGTTGCCCCAAGGCTTTGGTGTGTGACAATGGTTTTGCGTTCGCTTCTCTGAAGTTCTCTAATTGGGCATTTGACTATGGGATTACTTTGAAATTTTCTTTGAACTATTACCCTTAGGGTAATGGATTGGTGGAGTCAACTAACAAGAATTTGCTCACTGTGATTAAGAAATTGTTGGATCAAAATCCGAGAGACTGGCTCTCTCAACTTAGGTTTGCCTTATGGGCAAATAGGACACGAGCTAAGAAGTCATTGGGGATCTCTCCATATCACCTAGTCTATGGGCAAGATCCTGTATTTCCTATTCAGTTAAGGATTCCGACGCTGAGGTTTATGCAGGAATACTTGGACCCAGACGACAGAGTTCAGATCCGTTTGTCACAACTATTGTTACTGGAAGAACAAAGAGATAATGCCCTGGAAAAGTTTGTGAAGCATCAAGGGGTCGTTAAGCGATGGTTCGATAGATGTGCAACAATAAAATCATTCAGAATCTCTGACTTAGTCTTGTATTGGGACAAAGCACATGAGAGAAGGGGTGATCATGAGAAGTTTGATAATTTATGGAAAGGACCATACCAAGTTGCTGAAATTTTGGGGGAAAACGCATTCAGGTTGAAGACTTTAACAGGAGAAGATATCCCGTTGCCAGTCAACAGGCAGTTCTTGAAACATTATTTTCGACCTTGAATTCCTTAAGTTGGACTACCTGTATATAGTTAGATTAGTTTCTTTTTTTGAGTTTGGTTTGTTTTCCTGCTTTGGCTTTGGTTAGTTTAGTTGTTTCCGCTTTCTTTGCTTTCTTTGCTTTGTTTTCGTAGTTTAGTTTGCTTTGGTTTTGTGTGTTTAGTTTAGTTTGAATAAGAGGGATTCCCATTTTTGCGAAAAGGTGGTGTTGCTTACGCGCACACACTGGATTGACCTCACCCAGTTATGTTATAAATATTCCTTAGACAAATATTTGTGGAAAGCCTTCAAGTCTCAATATTAGTTGTCTCTAAAAGTATCCTGAGGTTAGGGTTAGTACTTAACTGAACGAGGAATCATCTATTATATCTTGATTTTGAATTTGCCAGTTACCACACCTCCCACATATGATAAATTCTCTAAGTCGCGATCGTTTCTAAGGAGAAATCATGGTTTGAACAAAAGGAAATAATCAAAGTCTTACTTCAGTGCCACTATAATGCTGAAGCCCACGTAAGCTTCGCTGCTTACAAACCAAGGTGTACAAAATTTGAGAAAGAACAAGAATATCAAAATAAGAGAAAAGAAAATAAAAGATCAAAGCACTTGGTTACGGGTGTGCGGACATCTCTACAGGTGTGCAATCAGTAAACACAAGAAAATAAATCGCCGGAAGTAGAGCAATCTCCGTGAGGTTATAGCAGATAACCTCGCCGGGGCTATGGACGCTCGCTGGTAGCGAGGCTCTATCCAAGGATGCTTTTGGAGTTAAGACCAGTTATAGTGAAAGCCATGAGAGAACCAAAGAGACTTAGTGTTCTTACGAGAAGAAAATGAATGCCAATGCACACACTTGTAACTAACAGATGAAAGATCTTGGTATAGTTTAGGATTTCCTTTTCCTTTTAGTACTTTTCTTAACTGAGGGATAAGCTAGTTGGAATTAATCCAAGATCTTTTTGGTTTAAAGTGGGTATTGTCTTTGGAATGTTCAGGAACATTCATAACGTGGAGTCGCCAGATGTTGTGACCTATTTCACCCATTGCCCCATTGCAAATGGGGACCCCCAAGTTTGGTTCCGCCCTTTGTGCAACGTCTTTGAGAGTCCTGAATTTGAATGATTTTTGAGAGTCAGTCCAACCAAGTTGTAAATTTGAACCCGTTTGTATGCTTAAACGTCATGGAAATGCTCAGAAGACCCGGTAGACGAGGAACGCCATTCCTTTCGGTCAATTCTGACACTTCCTATTTTTTAGGGATTCTGCTTTTTTGATTCTAGGCATTTTTAGGCCATTCTGGAGTTCCTTTTTTTTAGGGATGCTTTTTGCTTTTTTCTATTTTTGGAAAGTCTCTATTTTTAGAAAGTTTCTATTTTGGGAAAAAGTTTCTATTTTCGGATCCCATAGAGCATGAAGTCAACACGCCTCCAGAAATCATGAAAGCCAAGGTAAAATGGCAAAAGTTTGGTGAAAATGACTAAGTTTGATGAAGGGCGCCCATGAGGAAAGAATGGCAGATGGAGCATGAAGTCCGCCCTACCTTTGGCATGCCAAAGGTAGGCATTGGCAAGCCAAGGCTGAAGTCCGCCATGGCATGAGAGACCTCCAAGTCCGCCCATGGCTTGAGGAAGCATGAAGTCTGCCCAAGGAAGGAAGAAGTGGATGGCGAGGGAAGAGGCCAAGTCCGCCCATGGCACAAGAAGGCTGAAGTCCGCCTTGGCAAGGTGAGGTCAAAGTCCGCCCCAAAAAGTCAATGGCAAGTAAGACAAGAAGTCCGCCCAAGCCAAGTGAGTGGCAAGACAAGGGGTGAAGTCCGCCCAAGGCAAAGTAAGACTAAAGTCTGCCCATGGCAAGGAAGAGCCCAAGTCCGCCATAGGGAGAAAATGAAAGATGAATGGAATGAACATGTGCCAAGTTTGCCTTGAACAAATGAAGGATAAAATTCGCCATTAGCAAGGAAATGTGAAGAAATTCGCCCAACTTAGGAAAATAAAATTTTATTTTTCTAAGGCATGAAAAAGGGAGAAATATCTAGAGGGAGAAGAGGTTAGGCCGGCACGAAAATCACTCCTCGGCATAACGGAATAAAATTCTTTGACACAAAATGAAGAATGTCTGGCAGAGCAAGTATGAAGTCCGCCCCTCTCAGCTTGGATAAATTCCTAAGGCACGAATAAAAAATGGCAAAGTGGCAAAGAAATCTCCAAGTTCGCCCAACCCAGAAGGAGAGAGAAAATGAATTGTTTGGCTAAGTGTAAACGTCCGGAGAGGCCAGAAGTCCGCTTGGAGAATTGAAAATTGGTAGACGAATTATTGAGCACATTTTGGCTAGGCAGACAATTGGAAAATAAAATATTTGGCCACGGACAAACGAATTTAGCCATGTATCAATTTTAAACGGGTTGAAATTTAATATTTTAATATTTTTAATTATTTCCCAACACTTAGGGAATTTTAATTAAGAATTCGAAGTTTGGGGATTATTCGGAAGATTAAATTATTCTGCCTTAGGTAATTTTAAATTTGCAATGATTCGAAGTTTTAAAACATGTTGGAAAATTAATTTTAACAATTAATTTAATATCTTTTGCTATTTTCTCCTTCACTTAGGCAAATTTTTTAGAAATTCGAAGATCTTAGACAGAGGTGGCGCAAGGGTAAAAATTGGAAACTTGCCTCAACGATTGAGAGTAAAATTAGAAACTTGCCAATTAGAGAAGTAAAAACGTTTCTAAAATTGAAAGAAACTCGGGATAAAGAAAGCAATTCCTTGAGAAAATCGCACTTCTCAGCCATAAAATGAGTTTCAACAACTCATTTTTCACAATTTCGATTGAGAAGAAGTTATCTTTCTCCAATCTTCAAGGAATCATTTGCGAAGGAAAAGATAGTGAGAATAACGTTGCTGTGTGAATCAAAGAAGTAATTTCATGTTGAAAGGCGTGACTTTTAGAAAGAAAGAAATTATTTCTTTGCTGAAAATCGTACTTCCCAGCAGATTGGCGCACTTCCTCTGTCAAATTTTCAGAAATTTTGATTCGTTTGCAGCCAAAGTACAATCTCGGAGGTTTGGAAATTGATTGGCAATATGTTTCTACTCTTTTCTATCTTCTACTTTCTTTCCGGCACGAGTACATATGGACAACTGAGCAACCTTCAGTCTTCGATTCGAATTAGACTGCTAGAAAAGCATCACTGCATCGTTCGTATGCATTATATGAATGCCATGCTATTCGTATAATAAACTGATGCATCAACACGCATTCAAATTATTGATTTTTATTTCAAATCAAGGAATTTCCCTTATTTCCAATACTTACTATGTTTTGTTCACGTAATATTAAACATTTTGATTGATAGGTCTATAATGGATATTATCCAGGTTTGTCAACCTTTTTTTTTTTCAATTTTTTTCAAGTATTTGAATAATATATTAATTCGAGGTTCTCTGAGTTTCTCAACTATATTTTTATATTAATATTCAATATGTAATATTGAACAAATAGATAAAGTTTAACTTGCTAGCACATCTCACATCGTTAGAAACAACGACCCTGAAAGACCCCTTATTTCAATAGAGAAAATTCCCTTATATCAAACCATGTTGGTTCACACATTACAACAGGAACCAACGTGAAGTCTGTCGAACTGCACGGGTTCTTTTAGAACCATTTCTTAGATTATTTTCATAATATTACATAATATTCTTTTATTCATTTCCGTGTTAAGTAACAGACGAAACATTGAATTAATATAATAAATGATAATGAATCATTTGGGAGAGAAGCGATTAATAAATTGATAATAAATAGAAGAATTTGATCTATTTAAACAGGAATCTATTTATGTTTCTATTTTCTGAATATGATACTTTTTGGATATATTTATCCATATCCAGTCTTATCCCGATTCTGGCATTCTCAATTTCCAGAAGTTTGGCCCCAATAAGTAAAGGGCCGGAAAAAGCCACTAGTTATGAATCAGGTATAGAACCAATGGGAGATACCTGGATCCAATTTAGAATTCGTTATTACATGTTTGCTTTAGTTTTCGTTGTTTTTGATGTGGAAACAGTCTTTCTTTATCCGTGGGCTATGAGTTTTGATATTTTGGGTCTATTTACATTTATAGAAGCTTTTATTTTCGTGATTATCTTAATTGTTGGTTTAGTTTATGCATGGAGAAAAGGAGCATTGGAATGGTCTTAACTCCCAAATTTTCGAGTGGTAAAAGGCGAGTAGAAAATTATCTAAATCTAAAGCCGGCGATAAATCCTATAGAATCCTCTTTACTTGATCAAGCAACTCCGAATTCAGTGATTTCAACTACTCTAAACGATCTGTCCAATTGGGCGAGACTCTCTAGTTTATGGCCGCTCCTTTATGGTACTAGTTGTTGTTTTATCGAATTTGCTTCATTAATAGGTTCGCGATTCGACTTTGATCGTTACGGTTTGGTGCCAAGATCCAGTCCTAGGCAAGCCGACCTCCTTATAACAGCCGGAACTGTGACCATGAAAATGGCTCCTTCTTTAGTGAGATTATATGAACAGATGCCCGAACCAAAATATGTAATTGCTATGGGAGCTTGTACTATTACAGGAGGAATGTTTAGTACAGATTCTTATAGTACCGTTCGCGGAGTAGATAAGTTAATTCCCGTGGATATCTATTTGCCGGGTTGTCCTCCTAAACCAGAAGCTATTATAGATGCTATAATAAAACTTCGTGAAAAAATAGCTCAAGAAATATCTGAAGATAGAACTGAGTTTAAACAAGGAAAGAGATATTTCACTAGAAAGCATAGGTTTCATATTGGATCCAGTATCCTTATTGAAAATAAGGAGGAGAAGTTTTTTCATCAATCTTATGAATCTCGGGTTGAATCGACTTTAGAGATAACTCCCAAAACATCTGAATCCATTTCAGAGATACCATATCCTTTGAAAAATTTGAAAATACGAGAGTTTGCTGGCGAATGAATAATAGTTAGTCAAAAGTAACGAGCAGGAAAGAAATTTTTGAAATTCCATTAGAAATGTCAAATCCTTATACAAATACTTTGACAATAAATAGTAATCAAATGCAAGGCCGATTATCTGCTTGGCTAGCCAAGCATAAGTTAGCTCATAGACCTTTGGGTTTTGATTACCAAGGCACAGAAACATTACAGATCAAATCTGAGGATTGGGCCTCTATAGCCGTTGCTCTATATGTTTATGGTTTTAATTATCTCCGTTCTCAGTGTGCTTATGATGTAGCACCAGGGGGTTCCTTAGCTAGTGTATATCATCTTACGAGAATAAAGGATAATGCAGATCAACCCGAAGAGGTGTGTATAAAAGTTTTTGTCCCAAGGGAAGATCCCAGAATCCCGTCTGTTCTACGTATTTGGAAAGGTGCTAATTTCCAGGAACGGGAATCTTATGATATGTTGGGAATATTTTATGAAAGTCATCCATGTCTAAAACGTATATTGATGCCAGAAAGTTGGATTGGGTGGCCTTTACGCAAAGACTATATTGCACCTGATTTTTATGAAATACAAGATTCTCATTGAGTGTAAAAAAAGAAAAAAAAATAGATATCTATCTTCTAGAATAAGATAAGACTCTGGCCGCAAACAAATTATTATTCATTTGTATTCTCCTATATTCATTGAAGAATATAGGATGAATACAAATAGTTTTATTCATATGGCACTAATTATTTATTGCCACGCACATCTCATGTACAAAAAGGAAAGCTCCTATAACAGTTTAAGTTTTTATTAGATTATATTGAGTCTAACCATCAAATCGAAAAAGATTTGAGTTTGCTATATGATACATAGTATCAAGATTCGATTAGAAAAGGGAACGCATATACAAACATAAAAAAAAGAATTAAACATATCCCGCCCGGTATGAAAAGAGTTTATGTGCGTAGACATAGATCTATATGTATCTATCTATGTATGTCCATCTAGACAGGCTCTACATGAAAAAAGAGAATATATATATAAGATAAGAAGGAAAACAATAAAATTGATTAATTACTATTACTCATTCAATGATTGGCGAATTTATTTACTTTCAGCTTGTTTTTTCACAGTAATTTTATTTTAAACAAGCTGAAAGTGCGATTTTATCCAACAAACACCCCAAAATAAATTAATTCTAAAAGGTCTTGTATTAATGTTAAGTATTTTTTACTTTCAAGTGGTTGATCGATCAGGTAGAGACGTCCAGACAAGCACAAATGAAATTCGCAAGCAAAGGATCGCAGCCGGAAACCAAAATAAAGTCAAAATGCAAAAACATTACGGACACCAATCTTGGCCATATTGGCCTCGATGAATTCAAGAGAAGGATATACGGGCACAATGGACCTTTACCAACGCCTGTCGCTAGGAGAATGGTGAGAAACGGAATTTTTCCAGCTGTCAGATTCCCGCCTGCGCTTGAATGTGCTGAGCTAATGGTGGAATGCACATTTCATTATGACGTTGAGTTAAGGCAGATTGTGGCACCCGATGGGAGAGTACTGACTCATCTTGGAGAGTTGGCCATATAGGAGGCTTTTGGCATTCCTACATATCCCAACACTATCTACAAAACAAAGGAGGACGCCCAGAGGCTGTATGACGAAAACCCTGACCTTTGTGCCGCCAACCTCAACAAGTCATGGCTGGACAAGCCAAGACCTTCCGTCAAAAAAATGCCTAAGAAGCTGTTGCGTACAGACTTCAAAGAGGATTATGGGGACATCATCATCTTGCTAAACAGGATAGCAGGCAATCCTTTGGGGACACCTTTCAAGTCATGGATGTTCTACTTCATCGAGGACATCACGGAAGGCGTGAAGATGTTCAACTGGTCACGTATGATAAGTAACAATCTCCACAAACAGCTTATCAACCTGGAGAAGACTAAAACATTCTACATGAGCTCCTATGTCATCTATATGTTGACTAGGACGTAGAAGTATGCAGGCTTGATCTGCAAAGGCACAGTTGGCAGTGGAGCAAATGAGTTGAAGGCATATGACTGTTATCCACAATTGCAGTTGAAAGAGAAGGCACACTTCAGGAGAGCTCACGATGCCTTCCTTATGTACATCACAAGGATACTCTAGGGAGGGACACATCAACGGTTGACTCATGAGGCCAAAAACCTGATAGGCAAGTACGGATCTTGGTTTATCCAATATCCAAGATATACTTACATCAGAATCCAGGGATTCACTGGGAGCCCGTATTGTCTGCCCATCTTCCCTACAAACAAGATGGTCCTGCTGGAAGTACTGAGGCAGCTAGAAGAGTTTCAACGCTTCCAAAGGACGAAGCAAAAGGCGACAGTCACTTTTCCCTTCTTCATAGGGAACATGCTGGAGTCATGTCCATCATTACAAGCAGCCGATACAACATTACCCCTTTGCCACATATCCGTCTAGGAGCCACTTCGACCCACATCATCACATCAAGACGGTGGATGGAAGGAGATACAGGCACAGGGTCGAATTGGAGGATTTTTGGGCAAATGCTACAGATGAGTTTGAGGTTAGGTGGAGAATGTGGTCTAGACTGCCTATCAGCTTGATCAGGGCAACAAAGCTTTGTCGAGTGCCAGATCAGTTGGAAGAGGATGGAAATCAAATGCAACCACGCTTAGATGAGAGTTTGCCCTTGCCTACTGTCAGGTGGTCAGAATTAGAGCATGCAGATTTGAATACTTTAATGAGACCTGTCATCAAATATACACAAAAGTGGGTCGATCAGCAGGTTCAAGAGCTAAGGCAACAAAAGATAACTCTGACTTATGATATGTTGAGCGAGGTAGAGTACTATTCTTCTAATGCAGACACATCCCAGGACTTAGAAATGATAGAGGCCACCACTTCCAGGAAAAGGAAGGAGATAGCTACAGGCAAGGAGCTCGCTCAGAAGCAGGCAAAGGTAAAGCCTTCACACTCTGCCGCATCTAGAAATATTGAAGAGATGCTGGCTACTGTCGATGCTTCATTGGCCGACGTTAGGGATCCTTCTCTGATTCCTGAAGACAATATGGAGCCTCAGGCGGACGATGATGCACCATCATCTCCCACGGGCACATAAATATTGTAGTCTGATGATGATAATGTGGGTGCCCAAAATGATGATTTCCAGGAAAGAATGATTTTAGCCCTTAGGGGAATTTTGGACGTTCCTGACAGAGAAGGTATGCCGAAAGAAGATGGCGTGGAACAACTCACAATCTCGGACTGGCTGAGGGAAAGGCTGAAAATACAGGTGCCAGTGGAAGAGTCGGAAGAGGATGATACTGTGGACTTCTTGGCCAGACTTACACAAATTGCAGCGAAGAAGCCGACAAAGAAATTCTCAAGCATATAGAGGGATGAGGTCGGCAACCGAACCATACAGCTTGCAGTGCCTCAAGTGGACAAGCCACAGGAGGACATAGCCCCGCAGGATTACGCCATCACAACCATTGACTTGGGTCCAACCACGAAGGGCTAGGAAATTGAAGATTTGGACAATTCTGTGTCCACTATCAAGTCAAGGTTGGCGAAAGAGGTGGCAAAGAGGAAAGAGTGTCAATTAGAGATTGAGTGCTTGAAGGAGTATATCCAGCATTTGATCAAGCCACTTCATCAGGATAACAGGACAACTCTTCTTCTCCCGAACTCTTCGTAGGAGGCAGCTAAGGAGATGGAAGAAAACAGGGTCATAGTTCGGGAGGCCAAAGAATGGATAGCAGTCAAGGGCACGAAAGCTGAGGCGTTCATGGAGAGGTTGACCTTGGTCTACGGTCAGGCCACTGCACTACTTTCTAGCTTTGGCGGAAGTATAGGATAGCCTTCCGGATGTACAGGGAAGAATAATCCCTTGCCTTAGGATTCTGAAAGGAGTTCCTAAGCAAGAGCTAATAGACGGAGGCGTCATTGCAGCAAGAGCGGCCTATGACTTCCATACCTGGTATTGGGCCTTGATGGCACGAGGGGAGGTCTTGGAAAGGGTAAAGGTTGATGGTCTCAAGCTAGAAGAGCAAGTCAAAGAAGTTCAGGCCAGGATTCTCAACATGATTGCTGACATCTTGGACAAGGAAGCCCTACGAGAGAACGACCTGCAGTTGGAGGTTTTGAAAGGGAAGGTCCAGGAAAACATCTTTGCTATCACTGAACCCATCTTGAAGCATGACTGGGCCAAATTGGCGAACTTCCTGAGCATCCGAGAATCCTTTGAGAAGACTGAGCCGGAGTGGGAGGATACCTTTGTCAGATGCGCCGAGAGCGTGGATGGACTGGAATTCAGGATCAGAATGCTTCCACAGGTCACCATGGATGAAGTTGCCTTAATCGTGTCTAGGTTCGCTGAGCACACGGCAACTTAGGAGGATCGGGATGTGATTCCTTGAAAATAGCTCTGGGCGCCAACTCACTGCTGTTAACCCTCAGTTCACTGATGTTATTTTGGGAAACCCTAATTAGGGTTTTATTTGTTCAATCTTGGCTGTCGGCTCATTTGTAATCTGAGCCATTTATTCAATTTTGTGAACTCTATATAAACTTGTATACTCTCATTTGCAATTTTTGAAGTGAGTAGTATAAGATTGTTGCGACAAAACTATTTCCGTTTATAAAAGCTCTTGTGCATGATTTGCTAAGAACCACTTTTATTTTCAAGTAGTGTGCAAGGTTTTCATATTTCTCCTTCAACACTTAGAGTAGAATTAAATTAGTATTTCATTTATATGTTTATTAGTGAATGATAGATTTGATAGCAGTGGTGGGTGAAATTAAGCTCATACTTTTGTTGGATGGATGATTTGCATTCAATGTGTAAAGTTAGCCTGAGCTATTAAGTTGTGGATGTTTAACTTCAGTTTGGATAATTACTCATTCAAGCATGAAAATCATTATCACCCTCGTTGAAGATTGCACCCGCTTTGCGTAGTTGTCCGAAGGAGGTGAAACAAAGTGCGGTTATTCCAATTTTATCTAGTGACTGCTGTCTCTTGATTTCTTAGGAGTAGCTTAGACTTCTAAACCCTTGCCTTTTTGCAATTTTTGGAAAATCTAAAATACAATATGGAAAGAGCCTTCAATGATAAAACTGTCTAAGTCCCCAACTTGCAAAACGAATTTCACGTAAGTCTCCTTGTGATTACCAGCAATCACAATGCCCACTGGCCTTATCCACATGTCATGACCCGATCAAAAGAAACATTGGAGTTATTGTACTATCTTATAGGTATTTGCAATCACTTTTCAAGAGAGGATAGAGTGTCCCTTGGGCATCTTTATTCTGTGTTCAGTGGCGTATTCAAAACACACACCAACAGGTTGCAATTTCATCTTCATTCTGGCCATAAATTTTTGCTATAGTTTGGCTGCGTTTTTCTGATAATCTTTGGCCGCAATTTTTAGCTCTATTGAGGATGTATTTTTTGTCCTAGCTCAATTGCGAATTTCTTCTCTGCTAGACGTGATTTTCAGCTTCATTTTGCTCGCGTTTTCCTACATTTTTTAAAATCGTGGTTCATTTTTTGTATTTCTGGTGCCGCGGCTAGGGTTTTGCATTTCTCTGTTTTTTGGATTCAAGGGTTTTATGGTTCCTTTTGAAGATTCGTGCCTTCTCCAGTTCATTTTTTTCAATGTCTGCTGTTGATGAAGATTTTGGAAGTTCGTGTTTTCATGGCAGCCTGAAGAGTTGTTTTATTTTGAGCCAATTTTGACAAAAATTCTAGGAAAATAATTTTTTTTTATAGAGTTTTGAAATTAAAAAAAAAAAAATTTTACATGAGTTTTTGAAAACATTTCTATAAATTTTTTATTGAAGTTTTTGAAGATTTTTACTTTTCAGAGTTTTTGAAGGTTTTCTAGAAAATCTTATTGTTTTTGAGCCTCTTTTTTAGACAATTTTTGAAAAATCGGGAGTTGTGCTAGCTGATTACAGAGTTACCTCGTTTTTCGTACTTTGGAAAACGGGAGGGATGGTGTTTTTGTCCAATGTTATGTTGGAAAGTTCAAAGAGGTTCAATGGAAAGAATTACAACACGTGGAAGCAGAGGATGCTTACCATCTTTGAGTACCGGTGTCTAGATGTGCTTGTTCTAGGTACAAAAGTTCGTCTCACTGTTGCTGGGAAGGATCAGGACAAGTATCATGGAGGTAATAGGGAGGCAATTATGCTTCTAAAATTATCTGTCACCGATAAGATGTTACTAGAAATACCATTTGATAAATCTGTTGTGGAGATCTAGAAGCATTTGAAATATCTTCATGAGACCTCAAACAAGGGAAGGGCTTTCTTTTTGAAGAATATGCTTTTCTCTATTATGATGGATGGCCAAGTGTCTTTGCAGGAGCACTTGATGAAAATAAAAAATATTCGCGATCAATTGGAGGCCATTGGTCGTAAGATGGAAGAGGATGATGTGGTGGTGATCACTTTGAAGAGTTTGCCACGTTCCTATGAGCACTTCATCGAAACACTCAACATTACATCCACCAATGTTGACTTGAAGTTTGATGAGCTGTGCAACAAGCTTGTGCAGTAGGATCGGTGGAGGAAGCAGTTTGGGAGCAACAATGAGTCTCCAAGTGTTGAACAAGCATTTACTGCCAAGTACCTTGGCAAAGGCAAGTCCACTTAGCAGAAAGGACGAGGCAATTCAGAAGAGGGCTCCAAAAAGTCTATTACTTGCCATTACTATGGGAAGATTGGTCATATACATAGGTATTGTAGAAAGCGGTTGGCTGATGAGAAGTCCAACCAAGAAGCGTGTTAGCAAAGTGCTCAAGTGGCAGAGCAGATTGAGCAAAAGGAGTCTGCATACTATGCATTTTGATGACAACACAATATGAGTAAACTTAGTTTTTGTTTGTACGATGACCATTAAGGGAGGGTATTAAAATATTAAATGTAATATTAATGGTCATCTTAGCTTTATTTAGTCTTTAGTTAGTTGTAAGTTAACTTGTAGTTAACTTAGTCTACTTTTAGCATCTTTCCGCTTTTTAGCTTTAGTTTGCTTCAGTTAACTGTTTGTACCGTGTTAGTTAACTTCTACTTCTGTATGTATTAACTACTTATCTCGTACTAGTTAACGTTTAGTTAACTATTGCTACTCCCTAATTTGTAGGGTTTGTAAATTCTAGAAGAGCAAGGCTCTTCTGTTAATAAGATCTATCTCATTATTTACCAAATTAACACGTATTACAATTCTTGAGAACCTAATCACTATTGAATTTTTCAATGATGTTATAGATGTCTCTCTGAAATGCTCTCCCTTTTATATCTCAAGTTTGAGGGAGTCACCCGTTTTCACTTCAATAGTTATAACTCTTCATTATTGCATTTGGATAATAATAATAATTCAATTTTAGATAAGTTAATTTGTGAGTGCTTCTCAACCCAAGAAGCATTTTGACAGAACGTTTTTAACACTTTCATAAATTTTAAGAATAAAATAATCATAAACACCCATGGAGTAATCTTGTTGAAGACACATCCGGCATGAAGCAAACACTTAGATATACACAATACACGAAGTATGCATATAAATACACATAAGACATGAACCATCAAGCATACACGTGATTACGTAATACATGAAGTATACACATGAAGCATGAAGCATACATGCAACACACAAAATATACACTAGAAACATGACGCATGCACGCGAATACATGTAATACATGAAGTATACATAGAAAGCATGAAGCATACACGTGGATACACGTAATACATGAATTATACATAGGAAGCATGAAGCATACACACGAGTATACATGTAAGTTGCATGAATACACGTGTACATATGAGTACACGCAAGCCACAAAGTATGTAATTTGCAAAGTATACACTTGGAAGTCACAAAGCATATGCAAGGTATACACATAGTCGCATGAATACATGTAGGTCACAAGGTATACATGTGAATACACGAAGTCACAAAGTATACACATGAATATATGTAAGTCACAAAGTAAGTCACAAAGTATTCACTTGGATACACGTAAGTCATAGAGTATTGTCATGAATACACGTAAGTCATGAAGTATACATATGAATACACGTAAGTCACAAAGTATACACGTAAATCACAAGGTATACATATGAATACACATAAGTCATAAAGTGTTCACATGAATATACGTAAGTCACAAAGTGTTGAGATGAATACAGTAAGTCACAAAGTATACACATGGAAGGTACACACACATAGAAATACATTATTGGCCTACTTAAGAAGAAGGTTGAATAGTCAATTCTAATTGAACGGTGGTTAAAGTAGGTATGTCCCGCAAGCTGGCGGGAACATGCTCTGATTCCAATTGTAATGTCCCCTAATTGGGAATGCCCTAAATTTGCCCTAATTCCTCAATTTCCAAATATCATTCTTACATCAGCAATTGTGTTGAAAACAAATAAATAAATTAGATATACACCAGCAATCTCATGTGGAGATTTGTGAAGGGATTTAGAGCAAGTATATGGGAATATGTGCAAAAATATAACAGATTTATGAGCAGTCTTATAGTAGATTTTTGAAGGGCTTATGAGTAGGTTCATGAAAAAATTATGAGCATATTTATGAGTATGCAGACTTAAAAAGATTTGTGAAGGGGTTTCATGCTAGATTAAAAGAAGATTTTGGAGCAAAATTGTCATGGGAATATAAGGAGAGAATATTCATTTAAATATATCATCCAAATATATGTAAGCATACTTGTTATGATTAATTCAAGAAGGCAATTATAAAGTGAATAAGAAGAAGATTTTATGAAGACATAGAAAGAGTTAATCATCTATTGAAGAAGACATATTTTGTGAAGGAAATTGTAATTGTCCATCATCCATTAGAGAAGCAACATTCAAGGTGGAAACTTGTATTGGGGGTTGGTGCTCACAAAGTGAATGAGGGGTTGGTGCCTCTAGTAGGTTGTTGCCTACAAAGTTTGTAAAAGAGATTTATATAAAAAAAATATTTTGCTCTGGTTTTCTTTCGTTAGGGTTTTTGCATAAATCTTATTGTTCTTGTGTTCTTAATCGTCAAAATCTTGTATGGTTGTTATTGTCACGATTAATTAAGTTTAAATTGGTAAAATTTTGTATTGTACTGATTCACCACCTCCCCCCACTCAGTATAATTGTGTGCTCATCAATGACATCTGCGCCTTGTAATAGCGATAGCATTTTAGAGTAATCGTATTTTCCTCACATTAGCTCACACAATATGCAACTCGTGCCCGAAAATAAATGGAAGCAATTGCAATTTTCAAAGACCACGTCCTTTTAGGAATTGAAAAACATCCTCCTCATGAATTCGACCTAGATGCCATATTAAGAATACCACGAATGACGTTGCATAAGGTATATCACACATGCCTTAATTTTACATGCACCCATCCTTTGTAAAATATGTTGACAATACATAAAGCACTGACAATAAATTAACATTCCACTTTCAACGAGTTCGAAAGATCCAATAAAATCATGAGCCAACACAGAGAATAGAAGACTTGACAAAGGGTCTCGAGCTGCCTCATACACTTTTGTCAGGAATCATTTTTGCTTATTAAAATATAAACCGCCCTCATTCAAACCGTCGCTCAAAAATAAATACTTTTCATAATTTCTATGAACTTTATAACATCGAACATGCTGAACAATACCTTACGTCTCTTCCATTATCAACCCCAAACTAAGTGCCGATATATTTTTTATATCAAAAAGATTGGTGATAGATTATAGCATGCATAGCTAATAACAAATTATTTGAACGCATCTGAGAAAATATTAAAACACCACGACTCCTGCATAGGTTGGCCCTTGATAGAACAACCGTTAAAAAATGTTGAAATCGGCGAAGAAATTTATTTCTACGAATAAAGACACTCTCACGACCAATGCATTAAATCCATCATGAGGCAATAAGCTGCCCACTACAAAGGAGAGTCAGTAGAAAGATTTAGCGGTTCCATATATATATATATATATATATATAACGTGCATTACAAAGGAATCCTTCTTTGCACAGGTAAAGTCAAAGAAATTTGGCGACTACTTTAAATCTGACCTTCTCCGACCAAGCAAATTTGACAAGTATGACATGTCACATCAGATGTGGCATAATGTCACAGCAGATGTGGCATAATTGCCACAGTGGAGACAAACTTCCATGACACAAAAGATCAGCCACATCAACATCGCTCCAAATAAAAGAATTCAATGATGTGTTAAATGAGTTTGCCTTGGATACATTTGACGAAAAACTTCCCACGTAATTCTGGCAACAAACTCTTCATTTTCTTTTTGCAAAACAACATTTGCTACTGAACTATGCAACTTTGACATGAATGACAAAATATTTCAACAGAAGGTATATATATGGGGTTGTTTGAAATATTGAAGATAGGAAAAAATTAATATTCTCAAAACTCGGATTGAAGTGCTCTCAAGAGCCTACGACCAGCCAAGTGAGGGTGGCATTTAGTTCACCTATTACAAGGCTAATGGATGCATGATCAATCAGCCAATATTTGGATACAATGCCAAGTAATAATCGCATGAGTATAAGGATCTGATCAGGGACAGTGATAGAGGCATAAGTCTCTTACACTTTCATTCGCATGAACTTGAAGAAATAAATTAGAAAGTGACTATAACATCTTGTCAATTTTCCATTCTTGAATTAATAATCAACTCAGACTCATTATTCCACACAAAATTTCAAGATTCATATTAGAAAGTGGCATCATTATTACTGACATAATATTCACTCCTATTAATGTGTGTCCAATAATCAGGACTAGTGTTAATCATTTAAAGTCACTCTTTAAATAAATTGAATGTACATCACTTTTACCCTCTCTTAAAAACATTGGTTCCTTGGCATATTTTGATATCTTAAGATTGAAGGCAAAATTTAGAGTAACTCTACTACAAGGGACATTACAGTAGAATTGACATCGGACAACAAAAATGCTCCTTAGACTCAACCTTGTGGAGAGAACAAAGGTGGCAAACCCTTTCACTTTGTAAATGTGGTGGTCCATTTCAACATGAAGTTGATGGGAGCACACCCCTCAGCTAGCCAAGGGGAATCCTAAAACCATGAAACCAATAATGTTGAAGTTAGTTGGGCTGAACAATGCTCCCAGTAGCAACCCATAGGAATTGCTCAATGTAGAAAGCTATTTTGGGGTTGAGAGAATTCAAAGGAGAGGTACAAGTAACCTAGATGTACCGATGATAAATGTTTTCTTTTTTGGGTCAATTGAGTACCTCTTTCCCTAGGAGAAAGTGATGAGGAACACATAAGGAGTGCTTGAAAGGAAGAAGCCTATCCAAAGGAATTCTAATAAATGAGAAGAGCAACTGGATTGTGAAGAGCCAACAGCATTAATGTTTGGAGGGGCCAAAGAGGCAATCTCCTCTTAGGAATAGAGTGCCAAAAAAGGATATCTCCCACATAATGAAGTAATACCACCTAAGGGTCTAAGCTTGTTTATGAACGAAGTGAGCTTGAAGATACTCTTGAGACAAAGGGGTTGGGCAGAAAATTTTATTTGGATAATACATTGAGGAAAAGTTTGTTTGCATTGGATCATATTCTGAAGCATAATCGTATGAAGCCTCTTTGAGTCACAAACTGTAATAATACCCCCTGAATTTTTGTTTTGTTTTGTTGATATAATAAGACAGAGATGCAAAATGTGTCTTGTTTCAAGTTTTAATCATAATGTTTGTTGCATACATTGAATAACATTGCATAGACAGATAATAAATTTTTCTTTGCATCAAAACATATTGAACATCATTACAAATCAGATTTGCATCAAACAATAAACTGAAATCAGACTTGCAAAAATAATTGCAAACTTGTTTACAAGCCAAAATGTGCATATTAAGGCCTTCAAATGATGAACAAACTTCTCCAAACTCTTCCAAATGGCTTAGAGCCAACATCCAATCTATGCAGATTTAAAAAACATAGAAAAACCTCACCAAAAAGGATGCAGATTTGTGTGACCAGCAAGTCCACGTGACCCAAGAAGAATGGTGCCTACCTTGAGGGTGATTTGCTTTATAATTGCAGTCCTTAAACATAATCTGCATGCAATGGCTGAAAAGATGGCTCCCAACAAAGAAGAATGCAATGAATTAATACCCAGAATGATGCCTGACAGTCCCACTAAGTTATGGACAAACTTTGTTTTTCCAATATCGCAGAAAAAGTACAACAACACCCTGAAAAATCATCTAATCACTACCAAACTTGAACAACACTGAAAAGATAATTGATATTCATAATTGCATGATTTACAAAAGGAGACGAAGGCTCCTTATAAAGAAATTTACAAGACAATGTTTCTAAATGAAGCAATTATTAATAGAAGATGAAATTAGAAACTATCTAACCTAACTAAGATGACCATTAAAGAAAATCACATTATTTAATACCCTCCTTTAATGGTCATCATTCTAACTACCCATAGAAACAAAGAAGGCTGCCCCCTTCTCTTTAGAACGTTCTTCCATACAAAACAAGAGTTTGCCATTGACTCTGCCACTAATCCTCCCAAAAACTACAGAACTTCTGGAAATAACCAAAAATCATCACAAAACGTCCACCTGATGTTGGGTAACAAAGTTGTCCCTCCTTGTAGTGAGACACACCAAAAAAAACAATTGCATAAACTAAACCACGATTTTGGGGAAAAATCGACAAACCCTCCAAACTTTTGCAGATGAGCACAACGGCCCAGAACAGATTGCAAAAAATCACGATTTTTGGGAAAAAATCGCCAAACTCAAGATTACAAATCATCGTTTTTTCAAAAAAAAAACTGTAAAAACCCACAAAGGAATCCCACACAACTTTGCGAATTACAAAACCCAGTAACGACTTTTGAAGAAAAAATTGAAAACACCAAACAGGTAGCTGGCGCAAAATCCAAAACACGGATCAACATACATAACATCGTTTTTAAGGAAAAACGGTAAAACCTTTCCAAAAACTAGAGAGCCCTCCCAAACTGCGAAAAACCTTGACTAGGGCATACCAGAGCAAATCCTTAATTTTTTAGGAAAAAATTATAAACCCTCCCATGATATTTTCAGGCAAAAAATCAGAAAACCAAAACCCAAGTATAATTTTTTTTTTTTATAGGAACAAAATTGTAAAACCCATCCAAATTTTTTTCTAAGGAAAAAATAAATTAAAACTCACCAAATTTTTTTTCGGACAAAAATATTAAAACCCACCAATTTTTTTCAGAACAAAAAATATTTAAAACCCACCAGATTTAAAATTTTCTGCAATAAACCCTTCAAAAAACGGCTTAAAAAAATTCTCTCAAAAATTTCTAAAACTACTTCGATTTTTTATTTTTAAAAAAATTGGCGAAAAACACATGTAAGAAATTTCTAAAACTAATCAGATTCGAGCCTGAGCTCTGATACCATGAAAAGATAATTGATATTCATAATTGCATTATTTACAAAAGGAGACGAAAGCTCCTTATAAAGAAATTTACAAGACGATGTTTCTAAATGAAGCAATTGTTGACAGAAGATGAAATTAGAAACTATCTAACCTAACTAAGATGACCATTAAAGAAACATTACATTATTTAATAAACACTTCAA
Source organism: Sequoiadendron giganteum (assembly GCA_007115665.2). NCBI lineage: Eukaryota > Viridiplantae > Streptophyta > Pinopsida > Cupressales > Cupressaceae > Sequoiadendron > Sequoiadendron giganteum. The sequence continues at coordinate 216,778,580 of CM021100.1, forward strand.
GGAAGCTCACATCATACTGAAAACTAAACACCCAAATCGGAAAACTTCACAAATGTTCATCTTCTTCAAACCCAAATAACCAAATCAAGTCAAAATCGCTGTCACTATCAAACCAAAAACATCTACTAGCTAGGGTGGATGTTTCACTACCGAAACCAGCAACCAAGAAGAGGGTTTTTGTCTTCAACCAGCAAATGTTTAAAGGCATTGAGTATACTAATGCCAATGATGCAGTATGAGCAGCAATTATACTTTCAAGAGTAATGATGAAAGTATTAAAAGATAAATAATTTACAAATGGAGCAGTGATTAAAAGTATTTGAAGAAAAGCAGCAAAAGGCAAAATACAGAAAAGACAAAAATTAGAAAAAGACAAAAAATCAGAGAAAGACAAAAACAAAAAAAAAGTAGATAAGGACAAAAGAAAAAGCTATAAGGCTGCGATTAGTAATGATAAGTTTCTAAACAAAGATTAAAAAGTGGCGATTAATATTTGCCAAGAAAGGGTACGATTTTTAGCAATTTAAAAGTTGTTAATACATTACTAAAAGGAAGCAACTTTATTGAAGAGAGGCAATACTTAGGAAGTAATATATACATTTGTTAGTAATTAAGATTAAAATGAAGATGGTTTCATTGGGACGTCTCCCTTTGAATAAGGATGACTCTTTGAAAGGAGTTCGCACCTCTTATGAAGGAGTATGTGAAAGATATAAAATCATAAGGCAAGAGTTGATTGAAGAGTAGTAGGGGTGAAGTATGAAAATGAAATATCATTCAATTTAAAGAAAACTGAAAAGACAGATATATGAAGCATAAAAAGATATGTGAAGGTAATTTTATACAAATATAAAAGAAGACTATGTTGATATAAGAAGATGATATTGAAGAGATATAAAAGACATTTAGAACAGATATAAAGGAAGAGAAAGGGCAGATATATGAGTTAAATTATGGCAGATCTATGAGCAGCATTGAAACACTTTTGAAATAAATCTTGTGCAGGAGTTGGATCAGATTTGGAGCAGACTTTGATCTGCTTAGAAGCAAAAATTGGAGCAGGTTCTGGATCAGACATTGAGCAATCATAAGGCAGTTGCAAGAGTAGATATTGGATTGGATATAAGGAGTTTTATAGCAGTTTATATGACGAGTTTGTGAATATATTCTTGTCAGATTCATGATCAATCTATAGCAGATCTGAGGAGGACATTATAACAGTTTGAAGAAGAGAGCTATATCAAAATTTGTGGAGAAAAAGATTATCCATCATCCGTTGTAGAAGCAACATTGATAAAGTGGAAATTTGGATGAGGGATTGGTGCCTCTAGTGGGTTGGTGCTCACGAATTGAATGAGGGGTTGGTGCCTCTAGTAGGTTGGTGCCTACAAAATTTGTAAACAGAAGGATTTATATAAAAGCATTAATTTGCCGTGGTTTTCTCCCATAAGGGTTTCCACATAAATATTGTGTGTTATTGTGTTCTTCTCATGTGCATGATTATTGATGAGTAAATGATGTTATTGTTATTGATCGAGTTTTAAATATGGTATTAAGTTTGAAAAAGTAATACTGATTCACCACCCCCTCGCACACCCCCCTCTTAGTATAACCGTGTGCTTATCAGACACGAACCCAAAACGTCAGCGACAACTGCACTGTTGGAGTACCTAAAAATGGGGACATTACAAAAACCCCAAGCTAGGCCCCCAAACCATAGAACCATACAACACTATGGGCTCAATTACTATGTTGAAGAAGAGCATAGTTGAAAGGATATTCTGGAATTTTGCTTGAAAACATTGGTGGTCAAGGACAAAGGGTGAGGCATAGCCTTCGCAAAGATGGTACTGAGATGCAGGCCACAAAGAAAGAGAACCAGTAAATAACGTGTTTGAGGTTTTGTTGTCTTTGTTTTTCAAATTTTATGTTAAGTTTTTATTTTGGAATTTGCTGAACAAAGTAGAGTATGTCAGATGAAGTGCTAAAAAATGGATTTTTACCACATTGTTGATGTATGTTGTATCAAGTAGTTGCTAATTGATGTAAACTGTTATCTTAACTCATCTTGTTTATGATATTTTTTTCCAGAATTAAGGTACTAGACTAATGGAAGCTACCCTATTTTTTTTCTTCTGTTTTGTCTATTTTGTGATTGGACTGTTGTATTTGAGACTTTGCGACCCAGTTATCACAAATCTTATTGCTATGAAATAACACAAATTTGTTTGGTGACTGGTGTAGTTTGTTGCCTTTTTCTTTAATGCTTTGTTGCTATGCAAAGTCTTTGAACATGTACATCCCTGTTGGTTTTGATTACAGCGAAGACGGCCCTGCTGTTTGCCACAAAATTACAGATGGTCCCTCGCATAGTGATTCCATAAGATCAATATGTTTTGATAGAAAAGGAGATCTCTTTGCTTCTGCTGGAGATGACAAACTTGTTAATATATGGAATTCATATTCGTGGCATTGCATGAAAACCATGTAAGGCATCATTTTGAACTCAATTGTCTAATATTTTATGTGGCTGCAACCACTGAAATAGTGGTCTTTGCACTTGCATGAGATTTAGCTTCCCCTCATGCTCTAGGACAGTAATACATGCTATGACATATACAATCATTTGTTTTGACGAGCAGAGTTCCCCATCCTATTTGTTGTTTGGTGTGTTTTACAGACGCTCTGAAAAGAGGGTGAGTGCAGCCACTTTTAGCTCAGATGCCCGGTTTCTTATTTTTGCTGATAAGTTTGGAGTTGTGTGGATAGCGACAACATCAGTTGCTGACAAGCTGAACCATAAGGATGATAGGGCAGAACCCCTTCTTGCTCACTGCTGCAGTATCATCACTGGCTTGGTCTCTATATTTACCTCCCTCTCATGTACTTTAAGTTTTATATAGGATTAATATATATTTGTGTTACTTTTATTTAAAGACACATTGCTAGAATAAACTTTTCAATGTTTATAATTTGATTATACCAGAATCTGGTGATAGTGGTAAATCTGTAATTTAGACCATAATTTAGGATAAGACTAAAATTTGAATCCCATTTGCTTAATCTGATTGTTTAGGAATAGTTGGGATTTGTAGCAGAATTGAACTTAACAAAATGAGTCAACCGTAAGATAAATGTACTTTGCTAAGAAGCACAATTAACAAATGTGATTGTTATTGGTTCCATTTTGCATGGGCATTTAAATGATAGTACAGTCTAGTTAGTAGATATCTAAGGAGGAATAAATTATAATGTACTGATTTCATAACTTGTAAGAATAGCAACAGTAGCGTGGATTCTGGCCCATGTACAACCCCTTAGGGTTTAAATATTTCATGGTCCCTCCATATTAAAGTGAACCATTACAACCTTTATATAGCTTACAAAATCTGCACGTTTCGGTGCTCAAAACAGTGCGAAAAATGGAAATAGGCAATGATAAGTCTTGGACATGGCCAGCTCACTGTTAAAAAATAGTCCAAATCAGGATTGCAATTTTTCTTGGAGATAGAGGAAATGATCCTGAGATTTAGCTCAGCGGCTTATGGCTGTACTAACAGATTAATCATTTTCAAACAAACATCTCAGGGGTGTATGTTATAGTGGTATCAGAGCCACTTTTTCTTGCCATCCTATGTAGTCACATGCAATCAGCACTCTCCATTCTATTAGTGAAAGAGAACAGAGGTATATACAAAGGAAGTTAAGGAAAGGACATTGGCAGTCCCCACTTATTCCAAAATTCAAACATACCTCTTAAATCTTCTTTGAAATCAATGGAAATCTTTTTCCAATCCCTTGTGGACTCCTCTAGATGTAGCAAAATCACCTACGAACCTGCTCAAATGCGATTCAACAACCGTTTTGTGCTCAATCTCCTTGCTGGTTTTCCGTCAATGCAAATATGTTTTGGCTCTCTTCTCTCTTTTTTCTCTCTTCCTTGGCTTGAAAATGAAATTAAATGTCTTTTGGAGGAATAGAGGCAAGTATACAATCAAAAAAGAAAAACAAAGAGAGCTTTAAAACATGTTTTTTTGTGTGTCTTTATGTTAACTCAGCCGTGACTGAGTTTGGGCCCAAACCCGATGAGTCTGCTAGTCTTGGTGAGTACTTGGCTCCCAAGTTTGCCAAGCTCGCCAGGTCTCAACCAGACCGCGACTTGTGAGTACATGTTGAGTTTTTGCTAGTTTGGTAACACCGAGTGCAAGGTTTCTAGTTTTGGTAGCGGATGACAATTTCAGTGTGGTGAGTTTTGATATTTGTGGCATATTGTTCATCCACCTTCACTTAAGTCTTGAAAAGGTAAATTTTATGACTTAAGTTATAAAATGCAAATATGACCCCTCCTTGTACCTTATGCCTAAGTTGATGACTTTAAGTTGTTTTAAAAGGTGGTCATGTCCTTGCTCAAGTTGGATGCCAAAGTTGGAGGAGTTAAGTAAAATTAAAATAAATTAACATTTCCTTGTGATGGGCGTTCCTTTTGGAGGGAAAGGATTTCGAAATTTGGACCCTTGATTTCTATTTAAACCCCCCCATGCTCTCATTTGGGTTATGCAATTTGGAGATAACGAATTGTTGTCGAATTGGAGATAGAATCCTTTGGGCTTTGAGGATGAAAACCCTCAAGGTGGCTCTCGTTTCGAAGATGAAAGATTCTCCCTAGCTGGACGTGGGTGTGGCTTCATTGCAGGACTCACCATTGGAGCTTATTGGTGATGGCTTTCTGTTTGTTTTCAGTTTTGGCTTCTTATGATGTTTTCTAGCTATGCATATTTTGGTGTGAATACTAATTTGCAGCGATTGGGAGCATTTTGGAGCAGTGTTACCCGGGGACACGTCCCTGGGTCTAAACCCCCTTGTCCCTGTCCCAGAAACGTCCCGAGGACAGGGGACGGCAGCAGTGTACCATGTTTTTTTTATTTTGATTTTCATATCGTAATTGAAAAATAACTATATTGGCAATGAATTCTTAACACAAATAGTATATGTTAAGTTTCTATAATGTATATATGCATGCTTTATTCATGTTTTCATATGAATATTTAAAGTTTCCCTATATATTTTTAATTTTTCTATATTTTATATAGCCGTCCCCTTGCCATCCCCAAATTTGACCTGAAAAATCGGAAACTTGGGGACTCGTTCCGCCATCCCCTGCTGTCCCTGTCTTGGAGACTTGGGGTAACACTGTTTTGGAGTGATTTTCTTGAAGTTTTCGGGTTGCTGGTTGCATCTTTCCAACCCTAGGCGGTACCATATGATGTGCACTTGCTGACCGGATGATTGCCTAACTTTTTGTGGGTGTTGTTCTATTCGCCTTCTCATCCTTGGGCACCCCTTTGTGCTAATTCTCAGATTTTTCGGTGAGGAAACTAATTTTTAGGAGCTGGTCGGCCCCCCTTGCAGGTCATACCATTGCTGGTTGGTCCAAGCTCAAATAACATCAGCAGGTTCCTAGTTGTTTGCAGCCTTTGGAGGACTTTTTGATGGCACCCAGACTTTCCTAGGAAGTTGTTGATAGCTGATTTGTGTTTCTTGTGGATTTGGGAGGCTATCTTGGGAGTTGTGACCATTTCTTGCTTGCCGGTTTGGTGTATCAGATTGTTGCAACAGTGATATCAGACTTGGAAATTCAATCAGACTACTGCTACAACATTATAGACCTGCTAACCCTTCATTTCTTCATAGTATATGATGTTTCACTCCAACATGTTGCAGGGTTGGATTATTGCTTGGTTTTCATCTAGAGTTGATTGTCTCATAATTTCAGTCCTCTATTGCAGCTATTTAGCAGATTCGTAATTGTTGATAACAACTTTATTTTGAGCTCTCATTGTAATGCTGATTTGGTAGTACCATTCAACAATTTAGCTCTTGTTTGGTTTGATGCTAACCCCATTGAATAAGTGGCATTCCCGCTAAATAAGAAATGAATTCTCTTTGGTTTCATGTTAATGCTTGTAATGTCCCTTTCTTAGTGATGATCTCATTGTGGATTGATAGCCTATTTCTAGAAATTTGCAGGCTACTCAAATGTGCAAATTAGGGTTTCCACTTTTATAGGTGTTTTAGAAGGCTTGTATGTGAGTATTTTTGATGCATGTCTGGTGGTTTTTTTTGGGTTTTCTGAGAGCTTCAGAATGAGGTAACATGCATTAGTTTTTGACAACCTTCCTGGAGACTTACTATTTATAGTAAGGCATGTTTTCTGCTCAGTTTGGCTTTCTGTTGAGTTTGAAGTGATCTTACTATTTTTGGCACTGGCTATTTTTAGCAAGTCTATTTTTGGTAGTGGCATTACCAGCAGCTTAGCTCAGGTCATCATGCTATTTTTGGCAGTCTGGCAAAATCAGTTTTGGGTGTTGGTTTTGGTTGCTTCTTTGGATTGAGTTTCAATACTTAGTCAATTTTATGTTTTGAGTTTGTACCCCCATGCCTAGGCAACGACTTCAAGTTGTTTTAAAGATGGGGCCATGAAGTGGACACCTCATTAATGCTCTTTAATGTTTTATTAAAGTTTTAATATTTCCTCAAGGTGGGATGACTTGGAAAAAGAACATTAAAGTATTTTAAATATTTTAAAATGCATTTGAGGTGGGCGTCCTGTTGTGACCCTTTTCACACATCACCCCATTGCAAATGGGAACCCTAGTAGTTTTCCCTCTGAGCCTTGCCTTTGGGTTTTGGTCGTTTGGTTGGGTACTTGGAATTTGAATTGTTTTGAAGGGTCACCCGAGTCAAGAAATGCTTTTGAGCCAGAATCAGTGCACAAACATTGCCAAAGTGTTTAGAAGGCCTTGTGGACGAGGATCGACTGTCATTTCGGTCAATTTTGACACTTCCTAAATTTTAGGGTTTTCACCCCGACCCCCTATTTTTTAGGAACTTTTTTTTGGCATTTTTAGCCCATTCTAGACTTCCTATTTTTTAGGGGCTATTTTTAGAAAGTTTCTATTTTGGACAAAATTATATTTTTGGCAGGTTTTCTATTTTTGGAAAATGTGCAGGTTGTGGCTTTGTCGGGATCAACTCCAGAAACCTCCGAAATGGAAAATTTTGAAAAATCTAAAAATTTGCCTAAGGCATGGACAAGCATGTGCTAAACTCACCCAAGTATGGAGAAACCAAAAATGGCATGGACATTGGACAAATCCGCCATTGGAAGAAAGAAAATGGCACAACCATCAAGGAAGTCCGCCCATGTCATTGGCCAAGTCCGCCCAAGGGAAATGAAAAATGGCTTGGACACTGATGAAGTCTACCCATGGAGAATGGCTGGAGGATAAGCCAAGTTCTCCCAGCAATATGGAAAAATGTCTTGGCACAAGGCAAAGTCCGCCTTTGGGTGAATGGCATGGAGGTTAGACAAGTCCGCTCCAAGGTGTTGGGAGATGGCACAAAGAGGTAGCAAGTCCGCCCCAAGATGAAAGTGGCACAAGATCTAAGCAAGTCCGCCATATGTCAAGTGGCTTGGACATAGATGAAGTCCGCCCAGCCTAAGTGAAAATGGCATAAGCCATAAGGAAGTCCGCCCCCACAAGAGATGGCCTAAGGCATAGTGAAGTCCGCCCAAGAAGGTTGGAGAGGGATTGGAAGGCAAGGAAGTCCGCTCCAAGGTGTTTGGAAGTGGTAAATGACAAGAGAAAGTCCGCTATATGTTAATTTAAAAGGCAAATGGCTAGTGGAAGTCCGCCCTATGCTTAGTAAATGTGGAAAAATCACAAGGCAAGTACGCCTAGGCCTTGAATGGCATGCAAAATACTTGGAGAAGTAAAAATTGAAGTTTTTTGCCTTGAAGAAATAAAATTTAAAATTTTGCCTAAGTCTGGACATTGAAAAAATTAAAAAAATCAAATGGCATGTCTAGACAATGAGGAAATTCACCAAAAGTAAAAGATCATGGCAAGATTGACAAAGATGAAAATTTGCCTAAGGCAGAGGCACGTAGCAGTTGAAAAAGATAAAATTTAAATTTGCCTTTGGATTAAAAAATAATTAAATACCATGATTTAATTATTTTAACGAATGGGTTGGAAACAACACATAAAATATTATTTTAATATTTTATTTTCCAAAACCATTTAATGAGAAAATTCGAATTTTCTCTAGGCAAATTTTTGAAAAAAGAAAAGAAAGAAAAGACTTCACTGAACCGGCATCAAAATTAGAAACTTTCTTTACTGACTGGTGCTGAAGAGGGAAATTACTATTCGAAAGAGAAGTGCCAGCCAAGTTTAGATTGAATTAATTGGAAAAAATTAAAATTTGCTAAATGAGTCGATTCTTTCAACCTTAAATTGGTTTTGCATTTCATTTCTCAATCATTCTTTCGAAAACGAAGTTGTGAAGAAAGTTTTATCTAAGGCAAGAGAGGTTTTGTGAAGAAAGTATTTTTTCGAAATAAAGGCTAAAAAGGGTGAATTTATTCATCAGCAACGTAGTTTTTATTGCCAGGCAGATTTTACTTCCTCTATTCCGGCAAAGAATTCTCTTTTCGAAATGATTTAATTCTTTCATTTCCAGCAATAGTTATTTTCAAGAATTAACTTATCAAGTTGGCTGGAATATATTTATGGCATAAATAATTTCTGAATTTTAATATTGTCTTTTGCAGATTTATGCTGGACAAAGGAGAATCATCAAAGAAAATGAAATTCGCCAGCAAAGGTTTGCAGCCGGAATCTAAAATCGTTTCCAAGTGGAAGAATGTTGCGGATACCAATCTTGGCCATGTTGACTTTGACGAGTTCAGGAAAAGAATGTGTGGAAGTGACGAACTCTTGCCAACGCCAATTGTGCGGAAAATGATGAGGAATGGCATAGTTCAAGCTGCAGGATTTCCGCTGGCAATCGAATGTCCAGAACTAATTGTGGAGTGTGCCTTACATTACAATGTTGAAGAGAGACAAATTGAAGCGCCTGATGGCAGAGTGCTGGCGTATCTAGGCAAACTAGCTATACAAGAGGCATTCAAAATTCCAGCTTACCATCGAACATACTACCAGTCAAAAGATGCACAAAATTTGTACAAGGATAAACAAATCCTCTATGCAACAAACATGAACAAAAATTGGTTGGTAAAGCCTAGACCTACAGCCAAAAAGGTGCCTAAGAAGTTGCTCAAGCCGGATTTCAAGGAAGAGTACGAAGATGTGGTCTTGCTGTTGAACAGAATGGTGGGTAATCCTCAGGGAGCACCCTTGAAACTTGGATGTACTACTTCATTGACGAAGTAACTTCCGGAACAAAAATGGTTAATTGGTCAAGGATGATCAGTGATAATATTCACGAGCAATTGGTCAACTTGGAGAAGACCAAAGCCTTTCATACGAGTTCCTGCATTATATACTTACTTGCTCGAACCTACCGATATGCCGGTCTAATTTGCAAGGGTGTAGTCGGCAATGGCGAAAGGGAGTTCAGGGTTTATAACTACTATCTTCAATTGCAGTTGAGCGAGAAGGCACACTTCCGCTGGGTACATGATGCTTTTCTCATGTATATTACCCAGATACTTCAAGGTGGAACACATCAAAGGCTCACTCGTGAAGCAAAGAGTTTAATCGGTAGATATGGATCCTGGTTTATCCAGTTTCCTAGATTTACCTACATCCGAATCCAGGGATTCACGGATTCTCCTTACAAGTTGCCAATCTATCCTACCAATAGAATGATTTTACTGGAAGTGCTAAGGTAGTTGGAAACATTCCAAAGCATCCAGAGACCAAAACAGAAAGCAACCGTCATGTTTCCTCTCTTTATTGGAAACATGGTTGAATCTTGTCCATTAGCACAGGCAGCAGAGAGTGCCCGAGTGGACAACGGTACCCATTCACTTCTTATAAATCCAAAAGTGACTTCGATCCACTCAATCATATTGGAGCTGTGGATGGAAGGAAGTACAGGCACAAAATCGACCTTGAGGACTTCTGGGCGAACGCTGCTGATGAATTTGAAGTACGGAAAATATTTTGGTCGAGACTACCTTTGGACATGATCTGGACAACATAACTCTTCCGTGTGCCTGACCAACTGGATGATGATGAAGTGTACATGCAGTCAGGCTATGATGAACGATTGCCACTTCTCCCTGTTAAATGGTTTGAGCCGGAACTTGGTGACCTGACAATTCTTATGAGGCCTGTGGTTAAATACTCGCAATGGTGGGTAGACCAACAAGTACAGATTTTGAGGCAACAAAATATGTCATTCACCTATGACTTGATGGGCAAAGCTGAGTCCTCTTCTTCCAATGTCGGCGCTTCTCAGGCAGAGGAGCTAGTTGAGCCTGCCAACCAAAAAGGAGAAAGGGTAAGGGAAAGGCGATAGGTGAAGAACCAATCCAAAAAAATTCTAAGCCCCTTCACTTAGCCACATCCAGGAATGTGGAGCAATTATTGATTATGGACGAAGAATCATGGGGACATATCAAAATTCCTTCGCCAGTTCTTGAAAAAGACATGGAGCCCATGCAACTTGAAGATGACTTTCATCACTCTCCAACTGGCATGAAAATTTGTGAGTTGGATGAGGATTTGGATATCATGGAAGGCGACTTCCAAGAGGGAATGATCTCAACCCTTAAAGGCATTCAGGAGGATCCATCAGTACAGGAAGTCCAAGACATCCAAAACATTCCCGACTATGAGGACGATGGAATTGAGCAGCCAACAATCCCAGATTGGCTGAAGGAAAGGATTAAGGTCAAGGTACCAGTTGAAGCACCAGAAGAGGATGACATTGATGATTTCTTGGCAAGGTTGGAGCAAGCTAATACAAAGAAACCGGCCAAGAAATTCTCCACCATACAAAGAGATGAGGCTGGTAATCGTACCGTGCAAATTGCAGTACCGACGGTTGAGAAGCCACTAGATGAGATTACTCTAGTTGAGTATGCCATTACGGTCATTGACATTGGTCCATCAACAAAAGGACAAGAGGTAGAAGATCTGGATAACTCCGTCTCCACCATTAAGTCTAGATTGGAAAATGAGACTAAGAAGAAAAAAGAATATAAGATGGAGGTTGAGCGCTTGAGGGAATATATCCGACATTTGACAAGGCCATTCAACCAAGGTGACCAATCGACCCCTCTACTCCCAAAAGCACCACAGGAGCCGGCAAAAAATCTTGAGAAGGAATTGACTACTGCTAGGGAAACGAAGGAATGGATGGCAGGGAAAGAGGGAGAAGTAATGACATTCGTGGAGAAATCGGGACATGCTCATGGGCAAACTTCTTCCTTACAAGGGTTATAAACTTGGCTGAAGCATGGGACGGACTCTAGGACTTCCAAGACAGAATCATTCTGTGCCTCCAAGACATTAAGGAGAATCCCTAAGCAAAGGTTAGTCGATGAAGAGATTATTGCAGCTGGAGCGGCATACGACTTCAACAATTGGTATTGTGCATTGGTCTCACGTGGGGAAGTGTTGGAAAAGGCTAAGGCGGAAAGTGCCAGAATAGATGAGCAAGTGAAGGGTATTCAGAATGATATTTTCCATATGGCAGCAGACGTATTGGACAAAGACATTGTCCGGGAGAATGACTTCTGGTTGGGCAATATGCGAAAAGAAGTCCAAAAGGTTTTCTCCATCATGCCAATCTTGGGAGAAAATTTGACTAAGGCATTTGACCTCTTGACTGTCCGGAATACCTTCCTGCGGCATGAATTAGAATGGACAATTGTCTTTGCCGATTGTGCGGATAGTTTAGATCTGCTGGAGTACAAAGTCAATGCCTTGCGGGACATTACCATTGAGGAGGTGGCGCCATTGTGTCTAGATTCATCAGACAGAACATTGCGGAAGCGGATAAGGACGCAACTCTCAGTGGATGACTCATCTGCTTGTCAACTGGTTGATGTTTTGGCAACCCTAATTAGGGTTTTCTTGTTTAAATCTGGGCCATTGATCTTGTTTTAATCTTGGCCGTTCATTGTATTTGGGAATTCTATAAGTACCCCTCCACTTTCATTTGAAAGGCATAGAGGAATTATTATTAGATGATTAGAAATTACAATTGTGGAGTTAGAAGCATTAGATTAGAGATTTAAATTGTAGAGCATAGAAATAAGAGGAGAGTTTTGTGAAATTGTTGCGAAAACTATTATGATGATGAAGTTCATAAATGCATGAGATGCTTTGAATCCTTTATTGTCAAATGGGTGCTTGGTTACATAGTTTCTTTTTCTCATAGAATTGTTCTAGATTAGAAATTTATTTAAATATTAGTGGAACGAAAGATTGATAGTGAAGATTGGTGTAACTTAGCTCATACTTTCTTCGAATGGATGCTTTTCATTTGATGCGTAAAGTTAGACTGAGCTTTTAATGTGGATGCTTTCAACATTTACTTCAAATAATGTTGTTCAATTGATGATATTATTTGTAGTAGAAAATCTTAAGCACAGATCCTAGAAGATTGCACTTGCTTTTGTGTAGTTGTCGTTTTACGTGGCGAAACAAAGCATGGTTTTGTTTAGTTCCATTCAATTTTTGCAGTCTCTTAGTTCCATAGGTTTAGTATAGGATTTCTTGACCCCCTCTCCCTTTTTTTTTAATCCAAAATCGGAAAAGTCCCAAAATTTACAACACTGCATTCAAGTCCTTGCTCCTAAGTAACTTACTAAAGTAAATCCCCTGGGGTTACCAGCAAATCACAATGACCACAAAGCTTATCCACACCCCCAATTTTGAAACATTGGAATTACCGTGTGACTTGTCTTGCAATCTTAGCACAAGAGGTAATTTTTCAAGAGAGGATAGAGCGTCTATGGATACTTTATTCTAGAGTGTTTGGTGTGTCACAAAACACACATCAACACGTCCCTTGGAGAAGTTGATGAGTTTCTTGGCTGGAGTTACAGGTTGCTTTAATTGCCCATTTGTGCTTTTATATTGATGCTTTGCTAAGAGTTGAGGATCTTTTGGAAAATTCATAATGTTATGCTATTGAACTAAGTTCAGACTTTGCTACGAGGATTGCGTATTCTCTAGCTTTTTGATACCATTCTTCGGGCCTGAAACTATGGCTTCCTAGATGGTGACTGAAAACCATGCTTCATTCAGGAGTGTGGATAGAGCTTAATTTCTGATTTGTTACAAGCAGGTTGCTAATGTATAATCTGTTTGTACTGCTGAAGAATTACATGGCTGAAGTGAACTTTTGCTGATAGCTTCACCAATGATTTTTATTTCATTCTAGTTATTAGCGCAAGCTGTGTTATTGTGGAGGGTGCCCAAGTTTGCAAAGTTGCAGATTTAAATACTAAGAACTAGATTTTTGGGATCAAGTCGACCTCCCTGAGGGGACTGTACCATTTCAAGCTTGCATTGGGATTTGTGTCGACTGTTTGCTGCTGTTTTTGGCACGAATTTCGTGTTGGAGAGTGGACGCCATGACTAGAGGCTTCTATTGAATCTTGAACGAAGTCTTTCTGGGTTGTATGTGAAGAGCTACGTCCATTCTAGTGAAATTCTTACTTGCTGGTCTGATTTCTGCGTTTTACTGTTTCTAATTAGACTTGTATTAATTCTGGTTTTCCGATTATATGAGGATAAAATCTGATTGTATACATTGTATAGAGTTAAGGATAGTATCCTTAATCTTTGGTTTTATTTGGCCTTCATTATAATATGTTTTGCAGCTGAAATTCATTCATTGTAAGGCTGGTTAGTAGTACTAACAGTCATTTATTAATTTGCTGCAATTTATTTTTATATTTAGCTCCCACTAGATAAGTGGTTGAAGCATTTTATTTCCAACACATTAAGTTAATAAATTGCCCCCATTGAATAAGTGGCAGAGCGGATTCATGGTCCGCTTGCCGCCTTATAATAATTGTAATTAATTGCTTTTGTTCAATAAGTGGTTGAGCTCATGGTCGGTTATCTGCCTACTTTGTATTTCCAACATTTACTTTTCATCCATGGTCGGCTAGCCACCTAACAAGCATTGTGATTTCAATTTCTAGTTTGAAATATACTCTCTCAATTTTTTGGATTTTTAAATGAACATTTACAATGTAACCAAACACCCATTAAGGTTAGCATAACTCAAAACGTGCATGAAAGAACTCTAACCAAGAATGCGCCCTAAAACCACTTAAGGAGGAGGGGCAGACATATGGTCAGAGGATCCCTAGGATCTACTGAATCAAATATTACAATGATTACAGTGAAAGAGAGATTAAACTCGACACCAAGAATGTGCACTCAAGATCCTTTTGACAGGTGAGGTGCTAACATATGGTGGAGTATTAATGCTGAAATTGAATATAACAAAGGCGGATAACCAGCCAAAGGAACTTTCCACGCTACCACCAAACAGTAGGGGGAAAAGATTACAATTAAAATACTTTTTCTACTGCGGCAGGCATCCACTGAAGAGTGAGAATTCACCACTTGAAAGTGGGTATGAAAAGAGATTACAATTCAATTTATCCTCACTGGTGGTATACCACCCAGGGGTGCTTAGTGTGAAACTAATTAAATAATGCAACAATGTTAAAAAATGAAACAGTACTACTGTTAATAGTTTGGACAAATTAGAAGGCTGCAAATTACAATATTTTTCACCAATTTTCAAGCACCAAGTTATACATTGTTTCCATGTCAGAACATAATGAGAAAAGAAGAAGAAAGATGGAAACATCAAATGATTTAATTCTGTTTCAGCAAACTGTAATTCTGGAAATGTCAAATCAGCAACTACAGAAAATTATCAAATGCTCATAACTCAATCGAATTACCTCCGAATTGCATGATTCCAAGTGCGATGATCAACTAGAAGATAGGCGCCCTTGTTGAGATGAAGAAAAAGCCTCAAAACACCACTATTTATTTATGACACAACTCGCAATGCAAACTGAAATGTACGGCCTCCTTGCAAGGGTGATTTTGGTAAATAAAATCATAAACTTCAGATTTAAGTCTGCAACTCTCCAAGAAAGGTCGCCCCTGGTCTAGGAATGGAAAGAGCAAATACCCATAACAAAATAGAAATCTCTCTCAAAGCTGTAAATAGAAATGTCCTTCAGCCATGAAAGGACTAGCAACACAATTTCTGGAAATAACCTCAATTTATCCAACACTGAAGCTCAATATGTACTTCTGAATGAAGCACACTCTCAATCCATCATCTAGGGAACCATAGTTTTAGGCCCGAAGAGTGGAATAGAATTGCTAAGCTTTCCCTTAGCCGGATTCTAGATTTCAAACCAGCAGCATAACTTTGCTTTCCAAAACATAACATCATCATCTCTCCACAATGCAACAATATATAAGTTTCAATGGGCAAATGAAACACTTTGAATTCCAAGAAGTTGAATCACTTCAACTTCCCAAGGGACGCCACCTTCAACCATTCACTTTATTGTGAAATAATAAAACATTATTTCCCTTCCCTTTAGGCGTCCATTTCTATTTGCAACAATAAAGCATTTAATAAATCATTAAATGCTCAACATGACCCCTTAATGTCTCCTCTTTAAAACAACATGAAGTTATCACTCCTAGGCGTGGGGGTACAACTTAAAACACAAAATTAACTAAATATAACACTTAGTCCAAGGAGATAACCAAAACCAATGCCAATACTGAAACTGAAGGATTACCACAAATAGCATGATGACCTGAGCTGAACTGCAGATGATGATACTGCCAAGATTAGACTTACTAAAAATAGCCATTGCCAAAAATAGTAAGTTCACTTCAAATCAACAGAAACCCAAACTGATCGGCCACACTGAACTGCAAAAGATTGAGTTGCTACCAGAGTGATACTGCTATAAATATACTTACCAAAAATAGCATATTGCTATAAATAGTAAGTTTGCCAAAACCACATTTGTATGCCAACTGAGCAGTATCATGATTTACTATAAATAGTAAGTGTTTCCAAATATCTTTTAAGCACAAACCGAGCAACCATCATGACTTACTATAAATAGTAAGTGCTCGGAAAGGATGTCAGATTCAGATGCAAGTTACCTCATCCTGAAGCTCTTCAAAAACCTAGAAAGCTCCACTAGACATGTGTCAGAAAAACACACATGCAAGCCCTCAAAACTGCATCTGAAACCTCCTATAAAATAGGAAACCCTAATTTCCCATTCTGCATAGCCTACGAGTTTCCAGAAATAGGCTAAAACCAATTGTAGAGCGTAGAGCTAAATCGGGGACATTACAGTCCGCCTTTCCCAAAATTGCTTGTCCTCAAGCAATGCCACTACACTCCAAGAAAACTGTTTGATCCATACTATGCCAAGTAGGATCCCGGGGTCCCAAATCCATCTCTGGGAGAACCCACCCTGCTGATGCTGCATCACTCTAATCACACAAGAATAACCAACACTCCAAATCTGCACTAACCCTCCTTGTAACCCCAAAGAGTCACCATATCTGAGACCCAAACTAATAGACTTGGAAGAACTGATGTAAAAAAAAACTTGCAGCATCTCATGTCCCGAAAACTCTGAGTCAAGAACCAAGACCACAATCTAACACATTCCCGAGCAATAAGGCAAATAATTTTCTTAATTCAAAAGCATGCTCCATATCATAACTCTTCATAGCACCAAGCAGAGCCACGACAACATGTGCGACTCTTCCAACTCTTCATGCAAAGGAAAGAGCAACTCCTTGCAAGAGATCCCCCATCACATCCTCAAAATTCTGTGAAGATGTATAATGTTTTTTTTGAAAAAAACTGATATAACTGAGATGATTAAATGAAAAACTTACAAATTTCACCCCATGAGTCTCCAATTGGTGGACCAATTCTGTTTCTAAGTTACTACCCCAAACACTAGTATAGGAGAAAACACAGAAAAAGCCACTGTTGAACATTAGAGAACATCCCATACATGAATTATGGCTGTACTGTAACAATCCTTTCCTCATTCGAGGCTCAAAATCAGTCCTAGTAGTAGACTGGAAGGTCAGAAAATGGAAACACCAACCAACTAACAGGTCTGATTTAGACAATTTGAAATCTGATTTATGAAAAATCAGCATCCCCAACAATAAGCAACAACTGCAACAAAAGAATCTCTCATTAAAATTGGCATAGCTGCTCATGAACAAGGCTGGTGGCTTCTTCAATAAAGGTCCCAATGCCACCACAAACCATCTTCCGATCATATTTCCATCCCAGAACACCAATTTATGATCAGAAATAAAAATCCAATAACAGGAAAAGAAGGTAGCAACAATCATAGAACTGAAATTTTTACACTTATCTCTCCAACCAACCTTCTTTTTATGTTTACAATTCTTCATTAGAAAAAACTTGAGATCCCAAATACTAACTTTCAATTGGAAACAAGTCCCAACACAAGAGTTGATGATCTCAACAACATTTTGAAAACAATGTGTTGGTTTATCCCTTTTAGAATTTTCAATATTATCTTTTTGCCAAGTAATGCCAGGATCCCATGCTATCAACAATGCAATACCATTCCTCAAACGGAGAGTTGTTCTCACATAAATCATCTGATTCTCTCGTTCCATCTGGATAAACACTTCTTGAAACTCCAAGAAGTAATCAACAAACCTATGTTTGTTGAAGAAATGGAACCCAAAATCTTCTGTCATATATTGTCGGAAAGATTCCATGAACCCTTCATCAAATACAATTCTGAAATCTATCACTCTAAGAGAAGGTGGTGATGAACTAAAATCTGACAAGAGTCTCACAAACATCCTCATCAAAAAATAAATAAAACCTTCATCATCATGACCATCAACTCTTTGCTGATGAACAATAAGAATGTCCTCATTTCTTTGTGTTCCAAGAGTTACCAATTCTTGCCGAGTGGGTGCACTAGGAGCAGCAGTAGATTCAACTTCATGCAACTCTCGTATCAACTCTCCAACACTGGAAGACAAACTCAAATTTCCTCCTTCCGTAATCTCTGAAGCAATTCCTTCATCAATATCAAAAAGAGGATTTGCATAAACCTTATTAGCACCTTCTTCATACAACAAATTGTCAAAAGCCTGAAAAACTTGTTGATGAGAATTTGAATACTTCGGTTTCTCAAGACAACATTCCAAATCATATGTTTCTTGTATGAGATCAAGCTCATCAAGAATTACCTGAAGCTCTTCAGCTCTTCTTTTGTTTTCTTGCTCCCATGAATAATGAACAACAAAAATCTGATTCTCTGCTTCAATTAGAGTCTCATGCACTTCTTACAACTTGGCTTTGGTGAGCTCGTTACACTCCAATGCCTTGTTGGCAATTTTGGCCACTTTGTCTTTAACACGAATGATGTGCAAAATACTTGATTTGATTTCCTCCAAAGCAAACTTAATGAACTTCATATCAGCAATGGAAATGCAACATACATCTTCTCCTCTAGGCACAACATAAATCAAATTTTCAACATGCTGATGCAATTCATCAAGCTATGACAAAACTTGAATTCCATTTTCAGCAGTTTGTGAGCTTGAACTGCAATCTTCATATGCTGGCTGAGATGTTGTAGAACAACTTTGATGGATGAAGATTTCAAAAATCGTTTGAGCTGCACTTCCCAACTTGTCTCGCATGTGATGGACACTCTTCATCATTCCATCCATAATGCCTTCCAATTCCATAGTTTTTTGCCTTAACTTGTTTTCAGGTGAAGAGAAATCTGCCTTATGACTACTAGAAACATCTCTTTCCACATTATTTTCTACACATGATTCAAGGGAGTCGGTCAAATCAACTTTGTAGTGGGAAGAGACTTCAACTTCCTCTTTCTCTTGGCTTTCAAACCAGCATTCTCCCAAATTGTGAAAAGGCAATTTGTTGGTTGAACACATATCTTCTACCAACCGAACTTCTCCTTCATTTGGATCTGCACTTATGATCTCATCATGCAACTCCATGTCAACTCTTGTTTCTAGAAGTTCTTCTCTTGGATTTTCAACTTGAGGCTCCTTAACACCCGTTGACTCATTGTTCTCTACTGTAGGATAGATGGAAACTCCTTGAACATTTGTTATGAATTCGAAGGGATTCCAACTTTCATCCTCCTCTTCAGCTTCGGAAATCTCCTCTTTGTCCTCAACAATCTTCTTCAAAAATGGCTTCAATTTTTCTTCACATTGACTGAAAAGTTCTTTGACTAACAAATCAGCAGTAGGAGAAATTTGCTCTTCACGTTCATAGGCATTCTTGAGAAGGGATTGAACACTTTCAGGAAGAGTATCAGCTTCTTTGATGGTGTCAATTAGAACATTTTTAACAGCTGCAAACACCCCCTCTTCCTGCTCACTCCAAGTCAAAGTGAATAGATAATCAAACAAATGGTAAATCTGATTTTCCATTCCCAATTCTATCAGAAGGATGCAAGTTCTTATTTCTGAAAATGTCTTCAGGATAGCAGCTCTTCTTGGAAACACAACACTCCCCGTTTCATCCATATCTTGAAAACTCTCCACAATCATACTTAATATGGTCTTCATAGTTTCTTCATCATAGGGCAATTGTGGCTCCACAATCCTTATCACTTCCATGAAACAAGAAGCAATCAGCAGCTTAGTTTCTTCATCTGGATGCCTCAACCAATAGGGCTGATTCAAAACATTAACTGCAGGAGTTAATGCCAACTACATTTCCTTTGAAAGTGATGGCTTCACTTGTCTCAGACATTGTTCTAACAAATGAAGAATATTTTCTTCATTTCCACTTGACTAAATTCTTTGCCAAGTCTCTTTCCAACCAAAAAGAGAGTCTTTGCCAACTTCCTCTCTTCTTCATTAGCCATACCTTAATCTGACAAGACAACGTTTCACAAACCTCTGAAAAGGTGTCAACTTCAAAAACTTCTGAAGCTGAAACTAAACTTTGTTCTGCTTACGGATGTAGTATCGGTCTTCTCCGACTCTCATCTGATAACTGAAGCGTTGAAACTCACAGGATGGCAAGAAAATAGGCTCTAATACCACTGAAATATACTCTCTCAATTTTTTGGATTTTTAAATGAACATTTACAATGTAACCAAGCACCCGTTAAGGTTAGCATAACTCAAAACGTGCATGAAAGAACTCTAACCAAGAATGCGCCCTAAAAGCACTTAAGGAGGAGGGGCAGGCATATGGTCAGAGGATCCCTAGGATCTACTAAATCAAATATTACAATGATTACAGTGAAAGAGAGAGATTAAACTCGACACCAAGAATGTGCACAGATCCTTTGACAGGCGAGGTGCTAACATATGGTGGAGTACTAATGCTGAAATTGAATGTAACAAAGGCGGATAACCAGCCAAAGGAACTTTCCACGCTACCACCAAACAGTGGGGGGAAAAGATTACAATTAAAATACTTCTTCTGCTGCGGCAGGCATCCACTGAAGAGTGAGAATTCACCACTTGAAAGTGGGTATGAAAAGAGATTACAATTCAATTTATCCTCACTGGCGGTATACCATCCAGGGGTGCTTAGTGTGAAACTAATTAAATAATGCAGCAATGTTAAAAATTGAAACAGTAGTACTGTTAACAGTTTGTACAAATTAGAAGGCTGCAAATTACAATATTTTTCACCAATTTTCAAGCACCAAGTTATACACTGTTTCCATGTCAGAACATAATGAGAAAAGAAGAAAGATGGAAACATCAAATGATTTAATTCTGTTTCAGCAAACTGTAATTCTGGAAATGTCAAATCAACAACTACAAAAAATTATCAAATGCTCATAACTCAATCGAATTACCTCCGAATTGCATGATTCCAAGTGCAATGATCAACTAGAAGATAGGCGCCCTTGTTGAGATGAAGAAATAGCCTCAAAACACCACTATTTATTTATGGCACAACTCCCAATGCAAACTGAAATGTACGGCCTCCTTGCAAGGGCGATTTTGGTAAATAAAATCATAAACTTCAGATTTAAATCTGCAACTCTCCAAGAAAAGTCGCCCCTGGTCTAGGAATGGAAAGAGCAAATACCCATAACAAAATAGAAATCTCTCTCAAAGCTGTAAATAGAAATGTCCTTCAGCCATGAAAGGACCAGCAACACAATTTCTGGAAATAACCTCAATTTCTCCAACATTGAAGCTCAATATGTACTTCTGAATGAAGCACACTCTCAATCCATCATCTAGGGAACCATAGTTTCAGGCCCGAAGAGTGGAATAGAATTGCTAAGCTTTCCTTTAGCCGGATTTTGGATTTCAAACCAACAGCATAACTTTGCTTTCCAAAACATAACATCATCAACTCTCCACAATGCAACAATATATAAGTTTCAATGGGCAAATGAAACACTTTGAATTCCAAGAAGTTGAATCACTTCAACTTCCCAAGGGACGCCACCTTCAACCATTCACTTTATTGTGAAATAATAAAACATTATTTCCCTTCCCTTTAGGCGTCCATTTCTATTTGCAACAATAAAGCATTTAATAAATCATTAAATGCTCAACATGACCCCTTAATGTCCCCTCTTTAAAACAACATGAAGTTATCACTCCTAGGCGTGGGGGTACAACTTAAAACATGAAATTAACTAAGTATAACACTTAGTCCAAGGAGATAACCAAAACCAATGCCAATACTGAAACTGAAGGATTACCACAAATAGCATGATGACCTGAGCTAAACTGTAGATGATGATACTGCCAAGATTAGACTTACTAAAAATAGCCACTGCGAAAAATAGTAAGTTCACTTCAAATCAACAGAAACCCAAACTGATCGGCCACACTGAACTGCAAAAGATTGAGTTGCTGCCAGAGTGATACTGCTATAAATATACTTACCAAAAATAACATATTGCTATAAATAGTAAGTGTTTCCAAATATCTTTTAAGCACAAACTGGGCAACCATCATGACTTACTATAAATAGTAAGTGCCCGGAAAGGATGTCATATTCGGATGCAAGTTACCTCATCCTGAAGCTCTTCAAAAACCCAGAAAGCTCCACGAGACATGTGTCAGAAAAACACACATGCAAGCCCTCAAAACTGCATCTGAAACCTCCTATAAAATAGGAAACCCTAATTTCCCATTCTGCTTAGCCTACGAGTTTCCAGAAATAGGCTAAAACCAATTGTAGAGCGTAGGGCTAAATCGGGGACATTACATAGTTGCTAACGATCCCCAACACTGTATGCTCTCACCTTGCGCACACTGGGACCTTGGTGATCAAAAGGTGGAGGGTTACTTTACAATCTGGTTTATATTTGAGCTAATGCTAATAGTGGTGTTTTTGCTAGTCAAAAATAAAAATAAAAATCAAGGGGGAATATTACAGTGGTATCAGAGCCTGTTTTCCTGCCATCTTGTGAGTTTCGTGCTTCAGTGTCAGATGAGTGACAGAGAATTCCGATGCTACACCAGAGAAAACAGAGTTTAGTTTCAGCTTCCTGAGATTGATACTTTTTCAAAGGTTTTGAGAAACCAAGAAACACTAGTTGTAACCATGGCTGACAAGGGAAAGTGACCAGCTTATGAGACAAATGATGATAGTGACTCTAGAGCTGACAAAAAGTTTGACGCCATGATGGATATGCTGGCTAGGCTACTTGCAAAAATAGACCAGCAAGTAAGCCGAGCCCGACCAAAGCAAGAGTCAGATTCTAGTGGTTCTAGTTTGGAACCAAGAGGAAGAACAACTGGGCAACATGTTGCCAATTCAAGGGAATCAGCCCCAAGACTCGTGGGTAGATGTTTGGGCACATAGGGATACCGTTGCTCAATGAGATATGAATTCGCCTCGACTGACACCCTATAGTGAAGGGTTGAGGTGTGAAAACCTCAACTATCTTCGCTCAGATTGCAAATCTCCTTGTGTAGTAGATACACTCTTATACATCCTTGCTTCCTAGGGTAGTATTGATCGTGTTTCACCCTCACAAACTTGTGTCCAGGCTCGAAGTTTGTGTGTAGACCCCAAAATGGCTCTGCAAATGCTTTGATCTAATGTTGTTTGCCAGTGAATGAGGGTTGACTGTCTGTCCCTGGCTTCCTAGACTCACAACATCTTGAATTGGGGGAAACTAATATGCCGCACCTTCCTTGAATCTGGGTCAGTCTAATGCATCAAAGGTCTAATCGCCCTAGATTTCTAGTGCAGTCCAACAGTAGGTATGAATTTGACAGGTTTGGTTTAGACTGTACATTGGAATTGCCTCCCACTAGCTTCTATGCTTAGAAAATTATGCTTACCAAACACTAGGCCTTGAGCAAGGTGATGACCTGGTGAAAAGGGATGTGTGGTAATCAGGATCTAAATATACTTCCTTTCTATGCACCAGGTGTAGAAGATATAGCTCACAATGGCCCAGACCTACGCAAGATTTAGAGCGAACATAATACAAAATAATCTGATTATGAAATGCAAAATGCAAAATTGTGTTTAGGATGGTTAGGGTTTCGTCCAACCACCTTACACCTACCAAGGATTTTGTCTTGTAGGTGTTTTCAGTTGAAAATTTCACTCAACTTTTCTCTTGATGATGAAGGGTATTACCCTTACAATCTGAAACTCACAACAACAATAGAGAATTGCACAAACAAAATGCAAGAAGGAAGCAAATATTTTCTATAATCACTAAAATTAAATTGAAATTACAACATTACAATTGCCCTAGAACCCCTGTAGCCCCCATTCACATCCTTTCTTTGGAAGGTGTAACCGCCCTAGAATCTTTTGGAAAGTGTAACTCCCTCAAGAAGATATTTCAAAATTTTATTAATTTTGGTAGTACAACTTCACTGGGTCATAACTTTTGATTTGGTTGTTGGATTTTCAATTATAATATATTTTCGGAAACATAATTTCCCCTGTTTAAAAACAACTTAAAGTTGTTGAGTCTAGTCGTGGGGGACAAATGGAGTCCAATAATAACTTATGTTTTATATTTCGCCTTTTCGAACTTTATAACTTAATGACTTAAGTTGCAATATTTCCATTTCTGAATTCCAAGGATGGTGGAGAAGCCAATTGCTAGAAATATCAAGATGCCAACCATTGCAACTGCCACCACTACCAGAAATAGAACCCTACTTTGAACTACTGCCAAGACCACTACCAGAAATAGTACTAAAAATAGCATACTGCTAAAAATAGTGACCCCAAACTCAAAATAAGCACATTCTGTGATGTAGTTGTGACTTACAAAAAAAAAAACATTGCTAAAAATAGCAATCATTGCCCACCAAGGATCTTAGAAACCTAGAAAGACCTAGAAACCCTTCTGGCAAACACCCACAACAACCCCTTGAAAAGCTGACGAGAAACCTCCAAGAATCTTGGAAACACTAGAAACGCCTCCGAGACTCCGAAAATAGGCTAACGACCATTGAAAAGTATAGGGCTAAAAACGAGACAATACATGGTTTGTCTATTGTTGTTTTGTTTTTGTTTTGGCTACTGTTGATAGTGAACTAGGACCCACCAAATCCCCCTTGGACATGAGGACAAGGTAGCTAAATATTCTTTTATTTTCATGGCTAGTACTTTCACCTTTCCTAAGAGAGATTCTCTATTGTGGGTATCTCTTTCTAGTGTGGGTACCACTCGTATCTATATAAAAAAGATAAAATTTGATTCTGCTTGTCTGCTGATTGCTTGTGATGTGGGGGTCCAACTACCTTTCCTTAATTATTTAAATTCCATTGACTAATTCCTAGGGCCCACACATCTCCCAACTCCTAAGCGTTGCCTATGAAATCCTAATCCTAGCGAATTACCTCTTGCTAGATGTTCCATCTTAGTTGGTTTTCGGGCCCACATGGTTATGCTAGGTGTGCCTATGGACCATAAATGTGTTGGATGGCAGTTAGACTACTGGCATGTGTTTCTATGAGATTATGGAAAATCCTTGCCAACAAGTCATTTAAACTGTTATTGCTGAGCGGTCATCTTACCTGGTGACAACTTACCCCAAATATAGGCGGCTACTGACAGTTACAGAGTTGCTGGCTGCAACAGTTGTGATCCTTTATTCTTGGTCACCCTCTAAATGGTGCGATAGATACCTTATTAAGGGGGCTTATTTTCAGCTAAGGCATGGATTGTTAACTTGATGGAGGTGTGCAATTATTTCAGTAGGGGTAGTTACCCATCAGATTTCGTGTGCATGCCTATAGCATCCATTTCGGGCCTAAATAGGTATTTAATTCATGGTCCAAGTTGGTTCTCCGTCTGAAGTTTGTTCCCAAGGCTGATGCTAGGATGTCGTTGATGGGCACACAATTATACTGAGAGGAGGGGGAAGGGGGGGGGTGTTGAATCAGTATAATATAACTTTTTCAATTTTAAACATAATTGATCACAATAACAACCATGCAAGAATTTGACAATTAAGAACAAGATAACACCAAGATTTACGTGGAAACCCTTACGGGTGAAAACCATGACACAAAATAATGCACTTTATATATTTTATATATATATATATATATCAATTACAATGATTGTAAGCACCAACCTACTAGAGGCACCAACCCCCAACTGATTTTGTAGGCATCAACCTATGGGAAGCACCAACTCCCTTACGATTTTTGTAGGCACCTACGTACAAGAAGCACCAACTCCCTCTTGCAAGGCACCAACCTTAACTAACTTGAGGCACCAACTTCTTTATGATAGATTGAAAATCTGCAAATCAGAATGAATCTTCACAATAGATCTGCTTTTTGCTTTAATTCGATCCTTCTTTGTGATATATGTTGCCTCTTTAAAGCTCACACAAAAGATTTACTTCTGCTCTTCTATTCACATCATCATTCTCTCACACACTACCTCATACAAATCTGAATTTAATCTCGTACATATATGTTGATCAAACATTGCAACCTCTTTTTAAAAGATTGCATCACTTGTAATCTGATTTATTGTTTTCTTTAAAAAGTCACACCATTTCAAGTTTTATTAACTTGTCTTTATGAATCTGAAATTGTAAAAATAAATCGTACCTCTTCATTAATTAAATCTGAAGTTACATCTTTAAAATGGATCGCCCCATTTCATTTATGAATCGCTTCTCTTCATGAATAAATAGCATCATTTCATATTAAATCAACTTTGTATAATAAACTGAAGTTGAATAATAAATCGTATCTTTTAGTTAATATGCATTGTTAGCATGCTTTAATAAAATCGCATTATATCTTCCAGCAATTAATTTTAAGAAAATTTGATGATGAGATTAATTTCTATGAGATCGCAAGTTTCAATCAATCTTCATCCTTTGGCTCATGATCACGTCTTTCATAATTGCTGCTTCTTATTATATCATTAATCATTTTCTGAGGCACCAAACATGAAACAAGTCGTCCATCTTTAGCAGGTCGGCCAATGTTTGTATGATAAGTGTACTTCATAAAAACCAATCGTTGTCATGAAGACTGAGGGTCGACCAATAAAAGTTAAAGTAGAGGTCTCCTTGTATAGCGATTACTGACCTCATCATTGCACTACAATCTTCTTCAAGATTGCTGCTTTCTTTCTTCCTTCAGATTCGCTGTTCATATTCTCTAAATCTGTTCTTATTTCTTCTATATCTGTTGTAAAAGCATGTTGATATCTTTTATTGGATGTTCTCTATATACATTTCATTTACTTGACTTTGACATCAATGTAATTTCCCCTTCCTAGCCAATGGCTCGAGGAACAGGGTTAGCCTATTACTACGGTTCCCGTAGGCTAACGGGATGATTAGGGAATCTTTCTGAAGGGTTTCAAGACTTGTCCTTGCTACTTACTATTTTTAGTAAGTGACATTTCGGGTCAGTGATGGCACACTTTCAGTTGATCTTGGTCATGGGACACTCTCAAGGGTCATTTTGGATATCCGGGCTAGGAGTTATGGAATTATTAAGTCACGTCATTTAATAATATTTTATTATTAAGTGATTTTGTGATTTAATGTTTAAAGTGAAAGTGACTTTATTAAAAGAATATTTTAAGTGACTTTATGAAATATTTAAGTGAAAAGTCACTTTATGAAGTACTAAGTGAAAAGTCACTTTGACAAATGTTTTAATATTAAATTATAAGATGCTTTTGAAAAGTGGCGTTGATTTTCATGAGGAGATATTTGTGTTTGACTTGTCAAAAGTTGAAAACCTAAAAGTGGCGTCCTTTCTCCTTAAGGCAAGGGTTTGGCTCATTATTGATTATCATTGAGAATATTATATTTTTTGGAGCTGCTGCTGCAAGTTATCTTTCATGGCTGACTGAGGATGGATACCCTCTTTTAGAACAGGTTCTACAAGCGTGCAAGATCGTCCAAGGATCCTACTTGATTCATCTCACATACGGATCAACAATTGGGCATAAAATTGAGTATTGCTTTGAAGAATAAATCAGGTCTTTGTGATTTGCATGGCAGATCTGGAACAAGGGTTTGTTAATTGATTTAGTTGCAAATTACCAGTAAATAACCAGCACATTGGAGTTGAAGATTTCATCATTCCAAGGCCTATGGGTCTCCTACCTCAATCCGTATCATCTCCTTTGCTCTCTGTGGCCTAGGTGTCACCTTTTGCAGGGATTTTCTGGCTTCTAGATCAGATTTGAGCTCTTCTAGCTTAGCATGTGTGCGCTACAAGTACAACTGTACCTCCTTGGAATTTGTGCCATCAAAATAAAATTAAAAAAACATCTTTGGTTGCTGTTTGGTACCAGTCTTGGTCGCCCAGGCTGAGAAGGAGCTCTGGAAACATACCCACGATCAGATTTTGACTTCCTGGAGCTAGGCATACATTTCATTGGATCTCCCAGGTTGTTGCCTCAAAAATCAGAATTTTATGACAGTCAAAACCAGCAAATGGGTATGATGTAATTTCATTTGTGATCAATGAAAATCATCTGGGTTGCTTTTAGTTTATGTATTTTTCTTTCCGTTTGGTATTCTTTATTGTTTTTTCATTTTCGACATCAAAACACACAAAAGCAAATAAACAGAAAAAACACAGAAAATTAGAAGTTAGATTCAAAAACCACAGGGGTTGTTTCAATCAATGACAATATTTCCAACACTGGTAATCTTGTAAAGAAACTGAGTATAATACAAAAAAAGAAGATAGTTCTGTAATGTTCCCTCCTAGCCTCTGAGTGGTGGAGATGCCCATTAGCCTATTCCTGCGTTCTTGTAGGCTAATTGGAGTTTGGTAAGGGAGCTTAGTGCCAATATTTTCTGTGGAGGTTTTTAGTGTTTCAGGCTAGACTTTCTATTTTTAGCAAGGGCCAATTCCATCACTTACTGTTTATAGTAAGTCACATTGCTAATCAGTCTGGCAACTGGTCCTGGCCAGGCTACATTTAGCAGTGTCTTTCCAGTTTGAGTGTTGGGTTTTGCTAAGGTTTGATTTATTTAATATTTGCATTCCTCACTTAAGATGTTTTTTTTTATAAAGTTACTTTATACTTAAGTTGAGGAGTTGGAGGGTCATCAAAATGTACTTTGGCGCTTAGTTTAATCACTTAAGTTGTTTTTAAAGCAACAAAAGCATTTTTTGAAGGCTGAATAGTGGGACGCCCAAGGGAGTCATAAGGTGAGTTAAAAACATATTTTTAATCAAAAAAGCAAATGGAGAAGGGTGTAGCTTTTTGAGGGAAATCATTTTCAAACTTCAGTTGCCCTAATTTCTCATTGACATTATATAATCTCATTTTGGGTCTCATTTGTTGATATCTCAGTTGGTTGCATAACAGGATGTTGCTTGATTTTCTCCAAAGGTCTGTGTTGAGGACGAAAGCCCTCTTCATTTGGGAGCTGGTTTCGGTGGTGAGAGATCCACCCTAGTCAGTTTGGGTGTGATTCCATTCAGGGGTCAATAGGTGCTTCACAAATATTCTGATTTTCAGTGTTTTTGGCAAGGAGAGATGAAGATCTTCAAATATTTTTGAGGTGATGATTGTGGGTTTTGAGTGTGAAGGCTTGGCTTCATTTTGGTTTGGTTTTGGTATTGATCTCTAGGGTGGTTTTCAGAGGTTTGAGGTGGTTTTCTGAGTTTTCTAGACTTTATATTACCAAGGCAGAATTTGATAAATCATTCATAGTTTCATTTTGGCATGGTTCATCGTTCTGGGTATTACTTCGTTGGAATCCTTTATCCTAGGCAACCCCATTCATATACTCATTTGTATTTATTGAAGAAGGTCTAAATTTATAGGGCAGATCACCCCTCTTGGGAGGCCACCCTCTTGTGGGTGTTTCATAGTTGCTGGACTGCTGTTGTATAGGCCTATATCTGCGATCATTGGAGCCTGAAAATATTGAACTTTGTCGTTGGAATTGCAAGGTGATTGCTGCTAAACACATTGGTATTGGTCGTTGCAAGTTTGGAGTTTCAATGTTGCTGTTTGAGCTCTCTTTCCAGGTCTGATCTGAATATTTCTGAGTCTGATATACATTTGTAAAAGTCTGATTTTCTGTTATGTTATCAATGAAATATATTAAGAAAGTTCATCTATTTGCAAGCAAGTTCTCTCTATATTTTCTGTACTTTATGTTATCTATATATATGCATGCTTGAAAACAATGAATGGCATTTGAAACACAAACAAACATCAGCAAACAAACTCAATCAGCAAAACAGGAAACAAAAAAAACAGGGGCAGTCATTACAGGTACCCGCATAACATTGTTGCTGGTCATAATTGGGATGATTTCCTAAGTTAATGGGTGTGCTTTTGAGTGGCCATTGTTGTCCCTTGGGAAATAGTACTAACTCATTTTAGCAGGTTGCATATTGAGTCATTGGGGCCAATGCAACAAAGTTTTTGGACTGCTGCTGGTGGAGTAGCAGATCCTTTGTACGGAGATTTATTTCTTCATTTTTTTCATATTGGGAATAAAGGTGCTGGACGTTTTCATCTTCAAAACAATATAGAGATGTGATGGAACTCAATAATGTGAAGAAGAGCTTCTTTAAAGCTCATGAGGCAATGTATACAAATGTGATATTGTTGATTAGTGGCAAGAAGAGCATTGCTCACTCTTCTTGGAGTTTTCTAGCCATTTGAAGGTTTCTCTTGAGTACAATCTTGTTCTTGCATGCGTTTGTGTGATTGATTGCACAGTGGTTGTTTTATTCATGTGTGTAGAAGTTATCTATTTGCTTCCTCAATTTGTACATGTTTTGGTGCATGTTGAGGTAGTTTGAGGCCTTCACTTAAGTCCATTTGCTCACGTGCTAGAATACAGTATAGCTGCCCCAATTTTTGGGTCATTCCATAACTCTCAAAGAGTATACATATACACAAACTCAGCAACTGCACCTAACATAGAGTTAAAACACATAAGCCTTCAAAGAGATGGAATTCCAAATGCATCAGCTTCCTTGAATCTTGTGAGGATTGATATTTTGGCTCTGTAAAACCCATCACAATGACCTGTTCTGTGTGAACAACTTTGATGCTGTATGAATCTGCATGATGAGTTTGGCTGCTGCCAAATCTGTTAGGTGTTCTGATTCCACAATTCTTTCTTGGGTTCTGGGTTTGAAAGTCATCCTTGAACCACTTTGCGCCCCTGTCATGATCCTATGTCGTTTGCAAGTTCTGATCCTCTGCTGACTTGTCTTACTAGGAATACTGGAAGGGTTTCAATTTGCATACTTAGTTGCTTTGACTACTGAATTGAGATTAGTGGCTTAGTTAGTTGAACTTCTTTCACAGTCCAATTTGGCTCATTGAAAGAGATTTAAGCACTTGGATTCAACGTCATAGTGATAAGATAAACAATCAAGTATAAAATGCTTCAAATCACTTGTGGTTTTCAAAAGAAAGTTATATATATCAAACTCATATAATAAAATAGAAGGTTTTAGTAAAGGATCACTCTACAAAACTATAAGATAATACTGTAAAGGTGAGAGTACAAAAAACAAACATAAATTATTTTCACAATAGCTTTGAACAACTACATTATAATTCTCCATATTGACAATCATCTAATCTTAGAGTGTGTATGATGCATATTCTGAAGACATTGAAGAAAGATTTATTGAAGAGAGAGTAGAGTCTATATTATTGGTGTTCTAAATAATTCTTTCGTTTTGCATGCCCTAATGTTGCTATTTTGGA
The DNA here is from genome assembly GCA_007115665.2 of Sequoiadendron giganteum. Taxonomy (NCBI): domain Eukaryota; kingdom Viridiplantae; phylum Streptophyta; class Pinopsida; order Cupressales; family Cupressaceae; genus Sequoiadendron; species Sequoiadendron giganteum. The sequence continues at coordinate 216,809,630 of CM021100.1, forward strand.
TACATGCATATTTTATGTTCACTATCATACTGCTTGTATGTAATGCTGTTGACAGCATCAAAGTATACTTTTTATTTTTAATGATATGTCTGAATGTTGTTTGCATGTACAGGAGATCTCACCGAATGAGAGATTTATTGCCTCTGCAGACAGGGATTTCAAGATACGAGTATGAAAACCTTGTTTTTGTTTCTATGAAGATGTTTGTGATTTTGGGTTTGTGTTGTTTGGAAAGATCAATGATTAAACATTCAGAAATCTCTAAACACAATTTATTGCTTCTGGCAGGTCAGCGTGCTGCCTAAAAGTCCTCTTCAAGGGGCTCATGAAATTCAAAGCTTTTGTTTAGGGCACACAAAGTGCGTTTTCAAACTTCTAATTGATCTTTTCTCAGTTTTCACATTATGTAGACAAGTTTATGTTTGCTCGTCATTGGCAGATTTTGCTATTAAATGTTTATCTATACAGAAATGAGAATGGAACCATTTCTGCTTGAAACCTTTTTGCCATTATTGGGAGTTAACTTTTGAAATATTCTCTCTCAATTTTTTCTTTGTTTTTAGTAACATTTACAATATAGCCAATGCACCCGTTAAGGTTAGATTAAACCAAAACGATGCAAATAAGAACTCTAACCAAGAATGGCGCCCTAAAACCACTTAAGGAGGAGGGGCAAGCATATGGTCAGAGGATCCCTAGGATCTACTGAAACAAAGATACAAGAATGTACTTGAAAGAGAAATATTAAACTCAACACCAAGAATGTGCACTCAAGATCCTTTGCAGGCGAGGTGCTAACATATGGTGGAGTACTACAGCAGAATTGAAATAACAATAAGGCGGATAACCAGCCAAAGACTTCCACGCTACCACCAAACGGTGAGGGGACAAATTACAACATTAAGACTTCCTTTGCTGCGGCAGGCATCCACTAGAACGTGGGAATTCTCCACTTGAAGTGGGTATGAAAGAGGTTACAATATTTCATCCTCACTGGTGGTAAACCATCCAGGGGTGCTTAGTGTGAAATTAAATAACAAGCAGCAATAAATGACTGAAACAGTACTACTGTATCAGCTTACAAAAATGAATTAAGAGTTGCAATTTACAATGTCAATTTCACCATGATTCAAGCACCATGCTTATACATTATCTCCATGTCATAATAGAACGAGAGAAGAGGGAGAAATGATAGAAGAACAGCAATTGTTTAATTCTGATCAGCAAACTGTAATTCTGGAAATGTATATCAGCAACTACAGAAAATATGAAAATTGCTCACAACTCATTCAAGGTACCTCCGATAGGTGTGAGATCGAAGCCTTGTTCACTTGAGAGATAGGCGCCCCTGTTGAGACACCAAAACCAGCTCCAAACACCTACAATTATTTGTGGCACACTTCCCAATGCAAGGACAAATGGTACGGCCCTTGAGAGGGGCGATTTTTTAATATAAAAATGCACACTTTAAATTAAAATCTGAAACTGCTTGGGAATGGTTGCCTGGACCTTGGAAACTTTATTAGCAAATGCCTAGAATGATATAAAATTCGTACAATCAGATATGAGCAAAAACTACTTTCAGCTGTATGCAAACAGCAACTGTAAAATTGGAAAAACACATTAATAATTCACCTTGAGGCACAATCTGCTAGTCTGAATGAGAAGCAGCAATGATTCAACTAGGTGTTGTCTTACAAACACGAAATTGAATGAGAACTAGGAGGTCAGCATTCCTCGAAGTAGGAAATGACAAAGTATTTTGACAGCATGACTTTAGCATAATAGTGGATGATCAATATTGAGAACAAACCTCACTTTTAAAGGACAAAGGAAACTGTTCAAGTCTCCCCAAGAGGTACGCCAAAAGACAAAACTCTTCAAATTTCCAAAGGAAGAGTCATACTTCAAAATTACGCCCCCACTTGAGAAAGAGGATTTTAACTAAAATAAAACCTTTGAACTTCTTTATGTGGCGCCACCCTCAAGACCCCTTTTTCAAAACAACTTAAGTTCATTCCTTAGGCCAAGGGGGTCAACTGCAAATTAGAATTAATTGCTCAAGTAATGAAGCATTTCATTAATATTTTAATGGCCAAGGCTTAATGCTGATAACTGCTTACTGCCAGAAGAAGTATTTACTATAAATAGTAAATAATGAGAAAGAACCACAAAAACCTCCATGAATGGAATCCTTTGAAAACATCTCAACAAGCCTACAGGAATCCGGAATAGACTGATGAGCCAATAATAGGATCACTGACAAAAGGGGAACATTACAACTTTACACCTTGTCGATGTATAGGCTATCTTCTCCTACTTAAGATACTATGGATCTAGTGACCTTGTGTATAAATTATTATGGCTGTAGTGATGTTAGTTTGCCGCTGCTGGAGGTCAAACAATTTATTTTTTATAACCCCAACATTTTAAATTTCAATGATTGTCTCTTTCTAATGTGATTTCTATTGTCCTTGCTTGGCTACTTGATGATGAAATAAAAAATGTTCTAAACTCCCTGTTTCTCATAAATAGATTCTACTTTGTATTGGATGCATGCCTTGCTTTTTAGATGTTTTTTTGGTTAGTACTGGACGTATCTTAATAGCCGAAGTCTAGAAAGTACACAATATTCATAGCTGGAGATCAAGACAGAGAGCGTCTCAGTTACTCTTGTTTTGGTCCATTCCAGAACAAGTGATATGCAATGGGACCCACAAACATTACGAGACAAGGTTACAAGAAATTTTTCAATCAGATAGCAGAGAGACATTTGAACATTACGCCAAGAGGCTAAAAGCTTGTAACCATAATACTTCCATTATGATAGGAAGAGACTATTAGCCTTGCAATATGAGTAAAATTAGAAAGATGCTAACCTAGCATAATGTGTCATCTCATCCTAATAGAACCTGGAATTTCACTTGTTTATGCACTTCTTGCTTATACTTTTGCCAAATCATTCACTTCAATGCTCCTCATACACTATTGGGAATGACATTTTGCTTGTGCTTCTATTCATTGAGTTATTGTATGCAAACTCAAAATGGTAAGACCAAGTCCTGTTGGCCCGACTTGTCTTATACAAGACATCTCAGCACGCTTCCAAGGCTGTGATTTACAACCTTAGTTTGTCCATCCATCTGGGGGTGGTAAACTAAAGTAAATTGCAGATTTGTATCTAACTTATGCCACATTGGTTTTCAGAAATTCCCAATAAAGTTGGTATCGCTATGGGATGCCATACAACTTTAGCAACTAATGCAATTTTAAATTTTATTGCATAAACAAATTTACTATATTAGCATCATCATAAGTTACATTGCATGCGATGAAATGTGCATCTTTGAAAACCTATCCACAACTAAAGAAATTGAATCATTGCACTTTTTTGTGCAAGGCAACTCCAACACAAAAATCCATGCTTATGTCTTCCATGGTCTCTTGGATATGGGCAATTGTTTGGACAACTTTGTGTCTTGGCATGTACCCTTGGAATATTGACATATTCTACAATTTTGCACAAATTTTCTTATGTTTGTACTCATTCTTGGCCAATAATATCTCACTCAGCTTTGCTAATGTGTAATCTAGACCAAATTTTACTGCCACTACGTTTCTCTTTTAACAAATTCCTTCTCTTATATATTTGTGGTATTTTTGATGGTTGGATCAAGTCTTAGGTATTCGTCTATGCAAGCATTGATGTCATATTGGATTCTGCTCTTCTTCTGGTGGTTATTGGATTCTGCTCTTCTTCTGGTGGTGCCTCTACTTTGGATTAGAATGTCAGCTGAAATGGCCTAGTTGCTAATCCAATTGATACCTTGGTATTGTTTGTGTGATTGAATGGGCCATTATTATTTTGAAATGCTTCCCTCACCTATGGGAATCTGAACTGGCCTGGTGGAATTCAAAGTGGCATTCATACTTTGCATTTGTTGCATCATTTGGGCTAACTACTGATTTGTTTGCTCTTGATTCTTGATAAAAGTGTTAAAACTTATCGTCACGGTCTACCATGTGCGTCTTACTTTTGCCTCCTATTTTTGAATCCACACCTATATCCTGTTGTGATGCCTTCAATTTTTTCCTCTCTTTCTGAAGTTCTCAAAGCCCTTTGACTGAGCTGTGTGCAATCATTCGCTTAACCCACAGGTTGGGAGGGTCTGCGCTCTGATACCATTGTAATGTCCTCATTACAGATTTTTTGGACTTAATGATTTTTTTGGTATTTTTTGAGTAATTGAACCCAAAATATGCAAACAAACAACCAAGACAAACAATAATGCTGGTTATGAACAGTACAGACTGCATATTGGTCTTAGCAGATTCTCTAACTTTGCATGTCTAAGCACAGCTTCAAGATCAATGGAATTTTTATGTAAATTTCTCTCATTGCAGTCAACAATTTGTGTACGTACCTTTACACCAATGCTAAAAGTGGCAAAATATATCTAATATGCATCTGTTTTGTTATAAACAGAACATTGGCTTAACTATTCACTATGAGCTGTGCTAAAAAAATACATTTTAATTGTAGAAAAATACATATTTAAGCTGTTTGTTTGTGCTTTACAAGTAAACTAGTGTTCATAATGCAATAATATACTTGTATCCAACTTTTTTGACTTGTTCGGGTTTGTTATTGAACTGATATTGATTGATCATTCAAGCTGTCATTTACTTCTGATACTTATGCTTGTCTAGTTTTTAGTAAATAGTTCCTTTCTACCGATGTTCTGTTCTATATTTTTCTCTAATATTTTGGTCTGTCTTGAATTGCTAATGCTTGGTAGTATTTGTGTGGCAGCTTTGTTTCATGTATATCATTTTTGGGCATACAAGCAGATTGTGAAGGGTTTCTGATTTCAGGTGGTGGTGATGCAACAGTAAGTCATTGGTAGATTTCTTTTCCAGCGTTCTTATTCTCAGCAGTTGAATGTAATCTAACACATCTTTAGGTACGTTTGTGGCACTACATGAGTGGAGAACTTCTGGATACATTTGAAGCTGAAGTGGTGGTTAGTTAAATCTCTCCAGCATATGTTTGAAAGTTATCTCATATGTCTGCTATAACATGTTGCTGGACATAGATCCTTACTACCTCCATGCCTGTTGTTACTGATGATGGTTTACTTCTTGTCCCTGAAGGTAGGACTGGGCAAATGCTCTAATGGTGTGGATAATCACGCTTCTGCAATTACTGCCCTGTCTGTCTCCTCTGACAGTTCAGTGATAGCAGTGGCAATTGAAAGGCAAGTAGAGTTGGTGTCCTATACATACATGTCATATTCTGTGGAAACATAAGGCTAACTAGATTCCATGGTATTTCCATTCTATTGTATTCTCTGAAGATGTCTAGGTCAAATTTAATATTTTTTCGTTTTTAAAGAAGTTGCTCTGACATTGGATTACATTTATCCATGGTTTACATTTATATGATTTTTGAGTGCTGAAAGATAAAATAGTTTTGTCACCCTCTGCCTTTCTTTTTAGATATGCATAGAATATTTTGAACGTTCAAGTGTGTAATGGGCTTTTAAATGCCAGAAACAGATATCAACATGCTCAAACAAGACATTTAAGGTGCCATCTGCTTATGGGTTTCTTTACAGGTAGAGTTGTAACATGTTTATTGTATATGATTAATACAAATTACAATCTGATCATATCAGAGGGAATGGGTGGTGGACATTGATACGGAAATTCAAATATTCCCTGGATTAATTCTAATATAATGAAATTACCAAATATGAAGCTGGAATAGATGCAAGATGCACAAGTGAAATCAAACTGGAAGTTATGAAAGTCTTTGCAATGGGGGTGTGCCATTTTCTGGGGCTTACACATTATATTATATTCCATGATATGGATAGAAGAGATGATCCACTTGAATGATTCCTTAGGGTTGTGCTAAATCTTTGAAAACCTTAGAGTAAAACCTAAGTTACCGGGTTCAGCCCTGGGAGGCTTGGGTTCGATCCGGGTTCGGAATTCGGGTCCGGTTCGCCCAAATTCGCCTAGGGTTTGAAAAACCGACTGTGGGTTCGAACTGGGTTAGGAACCCAGATTGTGGGTCCGACCAGGGTTCAAATTTTTCGAACCCGAGTAGAATTTCGTGCCCAGGTGGACGTAAAAGCGCTTTTTTGCAATTTTTTAATATTTTTTGTCTTTGTTGACTTTTCAATATTTTTCTATTCCTTCTAACCCTAATATGTGCCTCTAAAACATGAAATAGGTAAAGTGATAGTCATTTACCAATTTGTGAATTAAAAAAAAGGATTTTTTGCCTCCATTGCTGAACTTTCTCTTTTGCTTGCACAAGCTTGAATAGACTTGAACGTTGATTGTAGATTGTTCGAAGTTGGTTTTTGTGCTATTCCTAAGCACTTGCAAGTGCCTATTCGTTGCCAAGAAGATCATAGACCAAGATTTCTTCAAAAGAGGTAGGTTTTTTGATTATTTTTTTACGTATTTTTTTAACAAATGGACTTCAATTCTTTTGTTTTGTTTTTTAGTTTTTGTTTTGTTTTACTTTTCATTCCTCTAAATGTCTATAACACATGTTCTTTTATTTCATTTTTTTGAAATTAATTAAGTTTGTTAGTTTCAAATTCAATCAATCAATACCAAAATTTCAATATGTTGTGCCTTAGGTATTCCAAATTTCCATATTACAATGGCAACCACCAACTGGTACCTCCTCAGGCTCAATCCAATCTCGTTTCAAAACAAACCCAAACTCTCCCCTTTGGAAATATGTAGAAATGGTTCAACAACTTCCAATTGGTGGAGGATATGTTTGGATTTGTAGTCATTGCCATGTTCAATATTCGAGCTCATATAGTCGAGTGAAAGGGCACTTGTGTGGGATCCCTGAAACAGGCATAAAAAATTGTCCAGGTGAAAACGAGGAAGGCATTCCAAAACATATACTGTTGAAATATATTGCTAAGCAAGAAAAGGTAGACCAAAAAGCAACCAATGGTAAAACAAGCCATCCTTTGAAGAAAGGATCTCGATCCATGAAACCCCCTACACCGGCTTCTTATTTTCCACCTACAGAAAGCCATCCATTTATGGACATCCCTCAAGAGCAAACCACGCCCTCTTCAAATAAAAGATCTAAGGGACCGTTGGAAGCTTCATTTCAGAATGAGGCAGGAGAGATTGCTAATCAAGACATAGCAAGATGTATCTATGCCAATGGATTGGCATTCAATGTTGTTCATTCACCATATTGGCAAAAAATGGTGAAATCTATTAATGAGGCTCCAAAGGGGTTTAAGGGTCCAGGTTTTGAGAAGGTGCGTTGCACCTTATTGGAGAAAGGGGTGAAACATGTAGCAAACTCTTTGAAGTTCATAAGGGATTCGTGGATTGAAACAAGGGTGACCATCGTTTTTGATGGATGGAAAGATGCAAAAAATCACCCATTGATCAATGTTATTGCTGTGTCTCCTAAAGGGGCAATGTTTTTGAGAGCAGTGGATTGTGAAGGATAGGTGAAGGATGGTCCATTTATTGCTAACATCATTTGCCAAGCTATTGAAGAAGTGGGCCATCAAAATGTTGTGCAAGTTGTAACTGACAATGCCAAAAATTGTAGGGCTGCTGGGTTATTGGTTGAGGAGAAGTATCCACACATTTTTTGGACACCTTGTGTTGACCACTCCCTTAATCTAATGCTACAAAAAATTGGATCCAAAATTGAATGGATCAAACTGGTGTATGCCGAGGACGAAGACATCCAAATGTTTGTCACCAACCACCATATGACACAAGGAATATTTAGACAATTCTCAAAATTGGAGTTGTTGAAGGTAAGTTAATTCTCAATATTTTTGAATTTTTGAATATTTTTGTTAATTTTAAATTTTGATTTTGTAAATTTAAATTATATTTTATTTTTAATTTTGATTTTCAAACAGATTTCCTAGACTCGTTTTGCCTCCAACACAATTGTGTTGAGACAACTTATAAAGGTTCGTGAGGCACTCTCTGCCATGGTAATCAGCCCTAATTGGGCCATATGGAGGCAATCTAGCAGTGAAAGGGCAAATAGGGTCAAGCAAAGGATCCTAGATGATAGTTGGTGGGACCTTGTTGAGTATCTCGTCAGTTTCACTGAGCCCATATTGAGCATGATCCATTTGTTTGGGTGAAGTATATGATGGTATCGACTCAATGATTGAGAAGATGAAAACCATCATCAATGCAAAAGAGGAAGATCTTGAAGAAAAGTTCTTCAAAGAGCTACATGAAATCATTGTTGATAGATGGAACAAAATGACCACTTCGTTGCATCTTCTTGCTTTTGCATTGAGTCCCAAATATTATAGTCCAGAGATACTTTCCGCTTCATCAAGAGTTGCTCCATATAGGGATGCTGAAGTGGCTCAAGGATACAAGGCAGCAATTCGTAGACTCTTCACTGATTGTGACCAACGTGATCGAGTGAGGGCTGAGTTCATGGCTTTTGCATGCTCTGGTAGTGTTGATCAGAATCTTGATGCTCTTCGAGACAAGGTTAGGGTGGATGCTCATAGTTGGTGGTACTTCCATGGGCAAGAATACAGGCACCCCCAACCTATTGCAATAAATTTTTTATACCAAGTAAGTTTTATATTTTGTAATTTTAATTTTAATTTTAAATTTATATTAATTAATATTTTTGTTTAGTTAAATTTTGTAACTCCTAACTATTTAATTTGGTCTTAATAGGTTGCTAGTTCATCTTCTTCTAAGAAGAATTGGAGCACATACTCCATCCACTCAGTAAAACACAATAGGCTACATTCGAAAAAGGCAGAGGACTTGGTGTATGTGCATTCAAACTTGCGCCTCCTTACACACAAGCAAAGTTCCTACAAAGAAGGAGACACAAGGAGGTGGGATATTGAGCCAGAGTAGCTTGACTTGGATGCTTTCACAAGTCACTTAGCTGCACTTGATATTGATGATGACTATGAGCCTGAAGCAACTACTGACCATGAGAGTGGTAGTGTCAGTGCTAGTGGCAATGCTTGTGTGAGTGCCACTAATGCTATTTGTGGTTCTACACAAAATGTAGCATCTAATGATGCTGATGATTGCTGCTTTTTTTGACGATCCATATGATTCAGATCTATGCTCCACGGGGTTTCGGGGACGGCAAGTACCCGGTACGCCGGGACGAGTTTCTGGTACAGGGGTACTTTTGGGTCATTTTTTAGGGGACGGCAGGGGATGGCTGATAAAAAAATAGGAAATTTTTTAAAAATATAGAGAAATTTCAAATGTTCATAGCATAACATTGATAAAGCATTCATTCTAGACATTGTATAAGCTTATTATATATCATTAGACTTGAATTGAGATTTCACATGAGAATCGACAAACAAATTAACAGAATTCAAATGCTTTTCATTATCAATGTGCATACATATCATATAAGAGTCTGATAATTATAACCAAAATGCCCAAAGGCTCCAAGTCTCAACTATGAAATGACGCCCTAAGCTCCTCTCCAACCTGCTGTTTTCTCCTTCACTAAGCTGCTCCTCTTTTGTTTTCCTTCACTTCACAATGGAAAAGTAAAAATGAGTTACTTTTTTCTCATTTTGGAGTTTAAATGTCACTTACATTAGGTCAAGTGTGATGGGGCGTCCCTTGTGGGCCCACCCATAGCTTTATTTTTATAAAAGAACTCTTACTTTTTTTAAAAAAAGCTTTTTTTTTTTGGCTGGGCCGTAGGGTACTGCTAGAAGTACCCGGTATGGTCAGGGTACGGCCAGGCAGTACTGGGTACTTCTAGCGGTACCCAAGTCCCCTAAAAGTACCCTAAAAGTACCCAAAAAGTACCCAAGTCCCCTTTTTTTGGGAAACCGTCCCCTAGAAGTACCGGGTACTTGGAGGGCAAAAGGGTACTGCTAGGGTACGTTTCCTAGCAGTACCCGCGTCCCCGTTTCGTACCCAGTACGGGAAACGGGTAAAAACCATAGGGGATGCGTCCCCGTGGAGCATAGATTCAGATTGATCAATGATCAATAATTATTAGTGGCTGATTGTAAACACTTGACATTTTTATGTTTGAACTTTGATGATTTGAGTATAAAGTGGTGGTGTATTTTTCATTTTTGCTATGTAATTTGACTATTAATATGGTGGTGTATTCTGAACTTAATTACTGCTACAAATATGTATATATTTCTGATTTTTATATGTTTTTGTATTACCGAACCCAAAACGAACCCAAATCCCAAATTTTTTTTTTCCCGAACTGGTGAACGAGGTTCTCGAACCCGAACCCGAACCCAAAACCAAACCAGTAACTTAGAGTAAAACTGTTGGTTGCTATGGACTGGCTTGTTGAATAGTCATTTAAAATGACTTGCAATTTGAATGCCTCTTTCAAACCCTAAAAAGTGTAACTAATTAAGTATGAGCCATGCTTCATCAAGTGTAAGCTATGCTCATTTCAAGTGTGCATCCAATGTTTGCCTCTAAATGTATGCCTCCAATGTTCAAATACAAGCAATGTCCAATTCCACTTATCGACTGTATGTAGCTAATGAAGTATGAGCTATGCTTCATTGAGCATAAGCTATGCTCATTTCAAGTGTGCGTTCAATGTATGCCTCCAGTGTTCAAATACAAGCAAAAAGGTTGCATTTATAGGAATGTAACTAAGGAGGATGATGAAAAGCCTCACTACCCACATAGGGAAGTTTATCATCAATCACCAGTAGTAACTGATGCAACAAAATATTTAATAATACAACAAAGCATTAGATAAAACTCAACCTAAGTAATAAGTATTATTCTACCTAAGTTTAACATAAGGTGTACACTAAAGCCTCTGTGTATAGATTAGTTGGATTGATGATCAAAGCATTGGGACATTTATATTGGGTACTGTTTGAAACAATGTTGGCTAAACATTGCTTGAATTAATAGAAAGAGTAGAGTACAATATAAAGGGGAGGTAGAGCACTATAGACATTAAAATGTCTAACTACCTCAACTACTTACTACTATAGATATAATTGACCATTATACAATAGAGAATTTAATATTCTAACACCCTCCCTTAATGGTTAATCGACTAACTAGCCTACAGAAAACAATCTGCAGGTCGATTGGTCACAAATTCTTCAGAACACTCTGTGGCTACGGAGACCCTCCCTGGATCTGCAAAATGTGAATGACCAAGAGAACTAAGAACTTTCCAGAACATGTGCAGAAAAATGCTCTGCAACAAGAGACAAGAGCTTGCCACAGACTCTGCCGCCGAGATGAGTCTGCCACCAACCCTCCCAGAAACTGCAGAACTGCTGACCAAATGTCCAACCTGATGTTGGATAACAAAGTTGTTCTTCCCTGTAACTAGAGACACCCCGAGAACAACGGACACAATTTTGAGGATAAATCGGCAAACCGTCGAAACCTTTGCAGATGAGCATGACGCCCGAGAACTGATTGCAAGAAGCTAGTTGTGCAGATGTTCGCCTCAGCAACTCCAAGTGCGACCAAAACAGACTGCAACAAACCACGATTTTTGAGGAAAAAATCGCCAAACCCAAGATTACAAATATCATCGTTTTTTCGGAAAAAACGGTAAAAACCAGATAGCAGAGAGCCCTCTCGAACAACATGAACCCTAACTAGGGTATACAGGATAAACTCGTAATTTTTGAGGAGAAAATTATAAACCCTTCCAGATTACAGATTTTTAAGGAAAAAAACTTTAAAACCCACACAATTACAATTTTTTTAAGGAAAAAACTTTAAAACCCATAAGAATTTTTTAAGGTCAAAAAATTCTAAAACCCAAGATTATTAAAACCTAGAAGACAGATTTTTCTTTTTCTTTTACGAGACAAAATATTTAAAAACCCAAAAATCTCTCACCAAGCACGGATTTCGAGGCACTTCGAAGACAAAACCCAGAAGATCTGAAAAGTAACCAGAAAAGGATGTTGAAAAACCAAAAAATTTTGTCAACACCCATTTGCACAGATTTTGAGGCACGGAAAACGAAGCACCCACAAAAATCGGAGACCAACCCAGTTGAGCTCTCGAAAAACCCAGAAGGAATCTACAATCGAAAAATAATTTTGCCTTGAAACAAAGGGTAAAAACCCTAGACGAACTGACAGAAACCCTCGGCCGCCATTAAAGCTTCAATAAATTGCAGAAATGAGGTCGAATCTGGACAAAAATTTGACAAAAAAAAAGCCAAACCCTAGGCGACCAGGAGACAGATTAGAAACACGTCCAACGGGGAGCAAAAACGTGGATATGAAAACCAGAAAAACGCGTCCAACAAAAAAACGCGATTTTTGGCACCAAAAAACAGAAAAATCCTTCAAAATGCGGCCCAAAACTTTGCAAAATCGCGTCTAAAATTGCGCCCAGGAGATCACACGTCAACCGGGAGTAAAAAGGTGCGCAGAAATCAGCGAAAAAGCCGTCAAAAAGCAAGCAAAAATCATGAAAACGTGTTTCAGAAAGTCGCGCACTAGAAAAGACCTTCAAATCGCGGCCAGAAAGTGCTAGAAAACCTGAGCAAAAACCAGAAAAAAAACACACCTTCAGTCTGAGAAGAAACACGTGTCCAAAATGAAGAAAAAAACGTGCCCTTCAGCACAAAATCGTGGCCACGAGTTTCAGAAAGAGCTGCGCCCAGATTTGCAAAGAGGGTCAAAATTTTTATGACAAAGAACTCACAAAAATTTCAAACACAAACCCTCGAAAATTACAGACAAAGAGCTACGAAAAATTTTCAGAATTTTTTTTTTTTTCAAAAACCAAAAAATTTTGAAAGAAATTTTAGAAAAACTAATTTTTTAGTTTCTGGCTGTGATACCATGAAACAATGTTGGCTAAACATTGATTGAATTAATAAAAAGAGTAGAGTACAATATAAAGGGGAGGTAGAGTAGACATTAAAATGTCTAACTACCTCAACTACTTACTACTGTAGATATAATTGACCATTATACAATAGAGAATTTAATATTCTAACACTGTTTTGTTTGCATCATAGTTTACATACTCGGAATCGGAGAGTACTCAGCAAGCCCAAAAATTTTGACTCGGGGAAAACTTAGGAAATACTCAGCAAATGTGTGTGGATGTTTATGTATGTGTATACTCAGGACTGCACTGTGCACACATACATATCTATAAACATACACAGGATGCCAAGTTTGCATGCATATACATACACAAACATATTTATACACACACAAACTTGCCAAGTTGCCAAGTTTGTGGGTTTTTTGCGAGCTACTGGTGATTACTCGATAATTTGACGAGAGAAAACCCATTTGCATATTGCCCGAGAGTAAAAGCAGAAATTACTTGGCATGCAAATTTTTTGGAGATTACTCGGCTACTTGGAGAGTAATCAGAGAGTATGTAATCTATGGTTTGCATGCTTTAACATTATATTGACAAGCATCAAGAAAATATTTATAGGGTAAGGGATGTAGTGACTCAAGTCAAAGATGCACATAGGTTTACCTTCAATTGCTAATGTCTACTAGGTCCTTTACAAATGTATTATGAGGAAGGACATCGTTAAATTGTAGATAGGAGATATAAGAGCTATATACTTCTACTAAATAGGATAATTGAGGTGCAAGACCCTAGGACATATGCTTGTATTTGGTGAGTGGTCTGAGTGGGGAGATGCTAAGATAAATGAGGGAAGGGTGTGAAGCAGAGGAGATTGAGTTTTTGTTGGTGTTCAGAAATCTATATCCCCTTGATCTTGGAGAAATATGAGTCATTTGACAGATTGCCTTTCCATGTGAGAGCTACGATTTACTAGAGATGCTGGACTAGCCTTCTAGACCAAAGGATGCAATCCATTGCTGATAGGTTGAACACTCTCTTTCACATGGAACATTAGAACTTAGCCCCAAATGGAGATAACTTGAAAATACCTCGTATTGAATGACTGAAAGAGAAAGGAGGGATTGCGAGCTGCAACTGCAAATTATGTGCTTCAGATGTGGCCAAGACAGTATGCAACATTTTTTTTTTTCATTTGACAATAAAAATAATAATAATAAAGCTGTGAAGGCAGGTGGTACCCTTTGAATTTGTCATACATATTCCATGTTGAAGAAGTTTAGTTGGAGTTTGTGAGAAAAATCTTGAGCAAGTGAATATGGAATCTTATAGATATCACATTATGTCTAAATGATATTGAATCTGGATTTCCTTTTTAGAGGATTTGTTGCAATAAAGTTTTAATACATCTGAATGTTTAAAATTTATAGTATTCTTGTTTATGTGACATTTATTTTAATCTCTTGGTTCAATTGCAGCCTATATGGAGTGCTGCTTTTAAATTGCAATCGCCAATCAAGAAAGCTTGCACTACTTAAGGTATTTTTGTAATATTGATATTCTTAAGCTGTTGATACTTGATAGTATCCATGTTCTTGCACAATTATCATCGTGAGAGAAGACATGGCCAGATCTTCTTATGTTGAAGCAGTTGGTATCGGTAATTGTTAGACAGAAGATTGCAGTAGGGTTAATATTGCATGCATGATATGTGCTAGATTGCTCTGCAGCCTTGAATTTGTCAATTCTTTGCTTTTTATAGCAGAATGCTGTTTCAGATTTCAGCAATGATCATTGAATATGTTGGTGGTTATGGAACATTGTTTACTATAGTTCTTGCATTCATTCTGTGTGGGCTTGTCACAGTTTTACAAACCATTCTAATGCTTATAGGTGATTTTCATGGGTGAGAGAATGCACATAGAAATTGTTGTCTATGCATTGCAACTTGGATCACCACGAGAGTTTATCTTACCGAATTCTCTCTTAAATTGTTTCCTACTGCAGAAAGTGGAGCTACCAGACAGTTTTATACCAACAAGCTTAGCATTTGGTAATTGCTCCCACAATTTATGGATAGTTACTGGAGGTGCTGAGGTTATACAATTAGATGGTACGAATCCAGCTGAATCAGAGGCGAAGAATTTAGTTTTAGCTGCTTCTGCTGTCACTCGCATCAGAGTCATAGACCTTACATACAATGCCTCTAACAACCTTCTTGAGTCGAGACTACTGGACGATGCTTCTGTTCCTGGGGGTGAAAAACTGCTTACAGTACTGCAAGGGGATAAAGGTGATATGGAAACAGCTAGAGCAGCAGCTGAAGCAGCTAATACTGCATTGAAGAACTTGATGATAAAGAGACAGTATTCAACAGAAACGAGAGAAAACAGGAAGAAAAAGAGGAATGACATAAAACTAAAAAACATAACCTGAATCTTACCTGGAGATATCTTGGTGGTGCTACGACACCACAGGTTAAACATTTTGAGAAAAATGTTGAAGGTTGTGCCATTTGGTATGGGATGCATAGAGTTTTTGGATTTTCTCTGGTGAGTTGAAATGTTATTGTGCTGTCTTGTATGAAATACGATTGGCTAGTATAAAATGGAAAGTAAATCCTCTGTATTTTGCATTTCAGAAAGCTTTCCTTAAGGAACCGAGTTATATTTTCTTTTGCACTCTTCCTTATTTTCATGGAGAGGAAGAGAAACCAAATAGATGAAATGAGTCGTGAAGTAAAGCATTCGAGGATTTACTCATTTAATGTGGAACAAGGATTGCATGGGCTCCAGCAAATGTTGCAGGAAAAGAATTTTCTACAATAAGTTAAACAGTAAATCTAATTGTTAACATCTAACATAAATATTGGAAAAATGGTTTTCTACATCAAATGAGGCCTCTTTTATATCTCAATTTGTGGATGAAGTAATGTTTAGTATAAATGGAATTAAATGTTTTGCTTACCCTGCTCTGCAAATAACTTAATGCCATCTTAGTTTACCTCTGTAGACCGTATCAAATGAATGGATGAAAAAAGACAAGTGTTTTGACTCAGCCTTCTAAAGGAAATAGCCAGATGTTGAAAAATGAGTTTCTCCATGTTGAGTCCCCTAAAGATTTAATGAAATCAGGAGCCATGATGCACAGTTATCAGTATCTGATTGATGCAAGTACTACAGGGAACTTAATATGCCTAAAACTTGGTTATATATTTCAGTTACCAGATTGGATATTAGGTTCAGTGTTCAGGTATCATGATTTGTCAATTTGTTAACCGAGGTTCAATATGACAATTCACCAATTTTTTTAACTGGAGTCCAGTACTTGTTTTAAACGTAATTTACATAAAACAAACAATATTAACTACAAACATATTGATATTTGATTATTTCGGTGTTAAATGCTATAAAATATATAACTTGTATTTACAGCCTATGTTCAAATAGATAGATTGTTAGTTGGTCTACATAAACAAATTGAATTTCGAAATAAATCATCATATTGCTCTTCACAGAGAGCCACAATATCATTAATCGATTTATTATAACCATAAGCAGAGCAATGCTAGTCCCGTTTAGCAGCTCTATACTCCTCACTCTCAACTAAGGAAAACCGTTACAATGAATGCATTCAAGATGAAATCCTTTAATGCCATACCCTTGTTGGAAATGTTGTCATTGATAAAAAAGGTGGACAATGATCATTGATGTCAAGAAGGTGGTCATTATTGAATAGACGAAAGTATAAGATATCATTGTCATTAATGTCAAAGGAAGAATGAAGGAAATTGTCAAAGGCATGGCAAGTTGTATTATAATCAATTTCAAAGGGAAGACGAAGTTTAAGATGGCCGACTCCTTTAGGAAGTTTAAATAAATATTATCTTATGTTTTGGGCCGACTTCCATTTAGGTCAAACTTCTGATATGCCTAGGGTTCACTTTGAAAGGATTAAAAAATAAATAAATCAAAACTAAATATTTATCATGCCGGTCGATTTCATAAGATTGAAATCATTATAAGGAGTAGCAAACATGTTTAAGAGCAGTGATTAAGGAAGATTCATATACAACAGTGATTAAGTGCAGCGAATGAATATAAAAGGAGCAAGTGATTATTAACAGCAGTGATGAATTTAAGTGCAGCAGTGATAATGAGGTGCAGTGATCATATTAATAGCAAGGCAGCTATTCATGACAAAAAGTTGTAAGACAAAGTATTGATTTTTATTGTAGAAAAAAAAAAAGCAATAATGTCAGAAATGAATAAATCTCAAAGGGCTGCATTAAAGATTAATAAAGGATTATTTTTGGAATAATTATTGAAGATAATTAAAAGACACATACACTCAAATAGTTGTCTCATTTCAAAAAGATACATCACTCATAGAGACACATCCCTTGGCAAATTGAAGTGGTATAAATAGAAGTGGTATAAATAGAAGTTGAAGTGGGAACCAAAAGGTGACAATTCCAATAAATATTATGTGAATAAAAACAGATCTAGAGGAAGAAAAGGAGCAGAAAATGAAGTCTAATTTAGAAGATTAAAGATAGGGAAGAATTTTAATGATATGTTTTTCTGAATAAAAGAGCAGATTCAAAAGAGATAAAGAGGCAAAACTATGAAAAACAATTCTATGAATATTTTCCGAGTATAAGGAACAGTAAGAGCAGAAATATGAAGAGTAATTCTGATTTATATTGAAGATATTTGTGTGATGAAAAGAAAGAACTTATGCTAGTAAGTTGAATTCATTTCAGATTTGAGAAGGAAGAGATTTGTGAGGATTGTAAAATGATTTATAGTTTGGATCAGATGAGTGTGAAGGAGAATATTATATCAGCCATTTAAGGATAATGAAGTTGGAGCCTCTTGTTGGTTTGAAGCTCAGTTTGTGTGGGGGTTGGATCCTCCAAGACTTTAGTAGTAGGTTGGAGCCTATATATATATGCAATATTTTGTTGTGGTTTTCTTCGATAAGGGTTTCCACATAAATCGTGTGTTCTTACTTGCTAACTTTTGTGTATATGTAGTTGATATGATTGATTGAGTTTGAAGAAGTAAAATTTTGCATTATATTGATTCACCCCCGCTCTCAGTATATCAATGTGCTCCTCAACCCTAGTGCAACACATGGAAACTCAAAATAAATCATCATAGTGCTCTTCATCAAGAACATAAATATCACCGATTGATTTATTATAACAAGAAGCAGTTTCATGTGAGTCCCATTTAGCTAACATATGCTTCTCACCCTCAATTAAGGAAAGTTGCTCAACGAAATCATTCAAGCCGGGATGCTTTCATGCCACACAACATGGAAACTCAAAACAAATCATCATATTGCTCTTCATTATGAATATCACTAGCATTAGTTGTTTTATTACAATCATAAGTCCTATTTAGTAGCCCTATGCTCCTCACTCCCAACTAAGGATAGCGTTTCAACGAAAGTAGTCAAGTTTGGATGCTCTAATGTCACACTTGAAGGCCTTTTAGCCCTCTCCTTGTGCTTGATTTGCGTAGGGCATCAAACATTGTGGTATGGATGATTGACTTGATGATTGGGTTGTACTCAAGCAAGGTGTACAATTGGATGACATTACTCTCGAAACACATTCAAGTGTTCTTGTGCTTGAGGCATAAGGTATTTTAAATGACACAACATGCCATTGAGTTGTTGCTCGATGCTATCTATACTCAAGTGTCAACCAACAATTGGGGGATACTACAACCAACCAATCAATTGGATGAGGGTTGGTCAATAGCGTTTTATTGGGCGAACTTGGGGGTGCAGACCGCGGGCGATGACGTACCTCACTCGATACCACCATCAAAGAGGAGGCAGATGAATATCTCATCACCTCGGTCGAGCAGAGATGACCCTAAGCAAAGTGGTGACGATGAAACATTGAGTGTAGAGGAGGCCATCGTCTTCGTTGGAGGAGATGAGCATGGAGGAGGCCTCCTTGGAAGAGGATGTGGGTTCACAGGAGGTGGAAGAAGCAATAATTTTGAGCTGGTAGGGGAGCAACAACCAACCATACCCATATTGATGTAGCCGACAACATAGGTTGTTCCTATATCACCAACAAAATTTGTGTTGAATGTACCACCACCATTTGCACCGTTAGCAATGTTTGCACCACCACCAACAGTTGTAATGGATGAGGGTGCGAAGGATGAATAGCTGGATGTGTGGTTGGAGGAGATGGGTGCACTGGTAGGCACCCCTCCACCATCACTGAAGCCCTCTTGAGAGCCACCCCTGTGAGTCGATAGACATAGGCCACTCGCCCACCCGCTCCATAGACATAGCAACCAAGTACACAACCAGAGGGTACGTAACCACAACCACTGTTCACTTAGCTCATTTTGAGGCTAGCCCATCCACCTACATGGTCAACCTCACAATCAACCCAACCAACCTCTCGACCAGTCGCATAGACAGTTAGGTCACCCTCATGGGTAGCTTCATGATCGGATCACACAACACCTTCACTATCATGACGAACACGAAGATAGACACATCTAGGAGAGACATGGGAGGCATAGTCGAGTGAGGACGAGTTGGAGGGACTCTTTTAGATGAGCCAACCAAACCCTCACAACCTGCTTGGTATGATGCAGTGATATCTTAGTGAGCTGTAGGGGATGACTCGTGTCATGTATGAGCTGAGAGAGATAGGCCAGTAACTAGTAATAGGACTCGATCCTCTAGTGGTGCAAGGGGCTAAGAGGATCTTGGCCTTTATGCAAAACGAGTGCGAGAGTGAGTTCTTCTAGTGCTTTATTTCAAGAGGATGGCCAGGGGTGGAGACTAGAGAGATGTTGGTTGCTTTGGAGCCAACCCAACCCATTGTAGTCAAAAGACATGGGAGAGTCCAAGTTTACAACACTCCATAGGATGGGTCAGAGTTACAAAGATGTCTTACTTCAGTGGCATCGTCAGATGCTTTCCATGGAGGAATCTACTAAGGTAAGAGATAGAGCTTTAGCACACATGGCGAGTAGCAAAGTGGAATTGGTGGATCAGATCCACATGTCACAAAAGAAAATCACTCAAGTGACTATCGTTGAGCGCACAAGAGTCACAACTCTCGAGCAAACTATGGTTGAGAAGGTGTGAGTG
Source organism: Sequoiadendron giganteum (assembly GCA_007115665.2). Classification (NCBI taxonomy): domain Eukaryota; kingdom Viridiplantae; phylum Streptophyta; class Pinopsida; order Cupressales; family Cupressaceae; genus Sequoiadendron; species Sequoiadendron giganteum. Next base: position 216,829,613 of record CM021100.1, read on the forward strand.
CCAACGGAGCGTGATGCACAGTTGGGTGAGGAGAGACTACAAGAATTACAAGATGCACAGTTGGCCAAGGTAGAGAGACTCCTAGTTGAGAGGGAAGGCCAACTCCAGACGAAGGATAAAGAGTTAGAGGGGAGGAACTAGGAGCTCGAGAGGACAAAGGCCAAACTCTTAATAGGCAGTGCAGATTGTGAAGATAACACAAGAGAGGCAACATGTAGCCAACCAAAAGCTTCAAATTTTGCAACAACAACAGTCGACAACCACGACCCCTACCTCATTAGTACATCCAAGGACGCCCTCTCACCCTCCCTCTTCTTGATTTTTCCCTTTTTGTAATCCCTATTTTGGTTTTCTGTCGTTTAGAAGATAACCTCTTTTGTGGGAGGATGATGTAGTCGGTCGAGAGTGTTCATGTTATTAGTTGGCCAATTAATGGAATTAAATAAAACTATAGTATGCAACAAATTATTTTATATTACAAGTTCGGGAAATTAAGTCCCTGACTAGTTGTAACGGGTAGTCACGACAGTTGGTTTTCTCAACCACTGTCAACAACTATATCATTGTAGTCAAACTACAAAGAGATGTTATGACACGACATATGTTGACATAGCACGAATGATTGCATTTTGGTTCTATTGCATTAATGAATGAAGTACTATTATTTTGTGCACATCATGCATTCGTGAATATTTTTCATGTATGTTTTGTACTTATATTCCTGTTTACTCTAGTACGTTGTCAACTCATTTCTATGAGTAAATGCATTTTTGCACTTATTTTGGTGTCCAAACCCTACTATTTTTTAGGACCATTCCATCGAACTCTAGACTTTTTCCATATCATGGAAGGATGATCAAGCAATATTAATCATAAAAACACCTTGCATGTCAACCCTAGAACTTTAGACTCTTAGTTCCTTGAAGACACTTGTGTACTTTTGTTCTACTATTTAGACACCAATGATGCTTAGTATTAGAGTCCAAGTTCAATTTTCATAAAGTAAAGTTGTCCGCCCTTTTATGCCCTAATCCTTCCTATATATTCAATATTTAGCCTCCCAAAAGCGTCGTATGAACTCATTTTTAAACCCTTTTTCAAATCATTCTCTCATTCTTACTATTGTATTTGTGTCAATGCAATTTCTAATGTTACACATCATTACAGGAAATTGTTACCATTCCACTATCCCCCAACTTACATGTAATTTCTAAAGAAACCACCAAAAAGAGCACAATGCCAATTTTAAAGTTTGAAGTTATGAAGATTATGGAGCCACTTGTGCATCTCAAGCTACAAAATCTTGATAATCTCTTTCCCCTCTTCCCATTTCTTTGACTCTTTCTAAGTACTTGTTCCATTCTTCATCCCACTATTCCTTTACATCACTTTCGGTCCATTATGCTCTTTCTTTTCTTTCTCTTTCTTATTTCTCAATCTATGCTTCCTCATCCAATTCATAGGACACATATCCCCTCTATTCACCTTTGCAGGGTGCCTAGTATTTCAAATGACCCCATACCCTTCTCTAGAGGGCGGGTGTCCTGAACAAAGCATTGGTTAGGTGTTTATGGACTCAGGGCATTGCAATGCCCTCCACTCTCTTTGATTATATTTCACCTCTTGGTGTGATCCAATCCTCCTCAAGTGGACACTCACTTCCTCCTATTCCTCGATCTTCTTCTTCTCTAGTTTCACTTCTGCTCACTTTCTAGTCCTTTGCCATTGCGTATCCTGATATGTTGATGGATGTTGTTTCTTTTCTCTCCTGATACGACTTGAGCTTCGATCCATTAATGGCATTTGGTAACAACGTCTCATCTAGATTCTCCAACTTGATTGTTTCGTTCTTGTAGGCCTCCCTGATTTTAAAGGGTTTGAGCCACCTAACTTTGAACTTTCCAGGCTTGATCTCGTTACGATCGTTATATTTCAAAAACAACTGGCCTGGTCAGAAGTTCATCCGACAAAGGTGTTTGTTGTGCCAGAATATTCTTCTCTTTTGCATTGCCTCTATCACCCACTGTGCCATAATTCTTCATTCATCAAGACTGTTGAGATGGAATAGCCACTCCTTCAAACTCTCTATGTCACCCAATCTATTCTCGACCGTTATTCTCAGGCTCGACACCATGTATTCCATTGGCACTATTGCCTCTTGACTGTAAATTCGTTGAAACAGTGTGTGCTTGGTCATCACCTTGTATGTTGTATAGTACACCCATAGTACGATGGGTGACCTTTCCTCCCAATTAGCTTCTTCCATGCCCCACAACTTGTGAATGATGGAAACAAGTACTTTGTTTGTAGACTCACCCTGGCTATTAGCTCTTAAGTAGTACGAAATTGAGAGATTATGGAATATTTGGAACTCTGTTGTCATTAATTGAATGATGTGGTTGATGAAATTCCCTCCCCGATTGCTAGTGATTTGTATCAGTATGCCATATCGTGTAACTATCTGCTCATAGATAAATCTTACCATTGTGCAGTGTTGTTCGATAATGCCAGAGCCTCAACCCATTTCGTCAAGTACTCAATGATGACAACTATGTATCTACATTGATGCAATTGGCTGAATTTCAGTGGCCCAATGAAATCTAGCCCCTATCTTTCGAACAACTCTTGAGATTGGGACAAAAAAATGGCATGTAGTCCCTTTCTAGAGGCTTCCCAACTCTCTAACATGTGTTACAACTTGTCACCCACTCTCAGTCATTTTTTTGTACCATCAACCACCACAATCCTGCTAGGAGAAATTTCTACACTGTGGCATCTAGTCCCATGTGTCGTCCAGCTAGACCTTCATGTGCTTCTTTCAGTATGTCGGGAATCTCTTCCTCCATAACACATTACCTTAGGATTTGTTTTGACCCCATCTTGTATAGTAGCCCATTGATGAGCTGGAAGGTCTTGCTCTTCAATACAAGTTTCCTTCGTTCAGTTGGCAACATCTCTTTTGGAAATGTCGACATAAAGAGGTACTCTTGAATCTTCTTGTGCCATGGAGGAAGTGCTGCAATCTAGAACAAATGAGTGTCTGAAAAGTCTTTGTTCACTTCACCTTCAGTGGGTTTTCTAGACCAGATTCTTGACAACTAGTTGATGATCACATGAATTTTTCCAAGATGTACGATTATTGTGAATGTGAACTCTTGTAGCAATGACAACCATTAGATTACTCTCCCTTATGTTATGGGTTTGTTGACCAAGTACATGAGGGTTTGATGGTCGACGTAGAATGTGAACAGTGTTGCCAATAGATAGTGTTTGAACTTCTCCACCATGTACACCATCTCAAGAGCTTCCCGCTCGGCCGTACTATAGTTTTTCTCTGGCTTTGATAGCAATCAACTTGAAAAGAACACCGAGTGATCCAACCCTTGTACTCGTACTTGTGCCAATGTTGCTCTGATTGCATAATTGGAAGCATCAACATGTACGTGAAATTCCTTGCTTCAGTCTGGGTACACTAGTATTGGTGAACTGATTAGTCATACCTTCAACTTGTTAAATGCTTTCTCTTGTTTGTCTGTCCACATAAATGGGTGTCCCTTCCAAGTGAGTACGTCGAGTGGATAGGAAATCTACGCAAAGTTCTTAGTGAACCTTTGGTAGTACCCATGTCCAAGGAAGGATTTTATGTTAGGGATGTTTTGTGAAGCTTCCATCTATACAATGACCCTTATCTTGTCCGGGTTTGTCTTCAATTCAAATTTACAAAAATGTGTCCCAATAGCTTTCCTTGTGGTACCATGAATTGAAACTTCTTCGGATTCAGTGCTAGTTGGGTTGCTCTGCACCTCTCCATACACTCTCCCAATGCTTTCAGGTACTTCTCCTTGTCGCTATAAATTGATCAATCATCCAAAAATGCTTTGAAGTTGTCAACTAACATTTTGTCAAAAATATGTAAAATTATTCTATGAAAAGTAGCTAGTGCATTACACAATTTGAACGACATTCAGTTGTACACATACACTCCATCTTCAGCTATGAACACCATCTTCAACTTGTCTTCTTAGGAAATACTTATCTAATTATACCCAAAAATCCCATCCATGAACGAGTACATCTCATGTCCTGCTACTTCTTTGAGGATTGTGTCGATGAAGGGGATTGGAAATGGGTCTTTGGTTATTACTGCATTCAAAATTCAAAAGTTTACACATATCCGAGTTTGTTCAGGTTCTTTCTTCACTGAGATGACGATTGGTGACACCTAATCGCTAACTTCCACTTTGAATATGATGCCCACTTCCAACATTTTCTTGATCTCATCTTGTACCTTGGCGACATAGTTCTTGTTCATTCTGTAGGGTCTCTTCCCTACGAGTTGTTCTCTCGGTATGAGAGGGATCTTGTGTACGCACCATTTTTCATGTCCCCTTTTTTCTAAAAAGAGTACTTACTAAAAATACTAAGTTTCCATCGTGCCAAAATAGTTAGGAAGGGTCACATGGGAAACTGGGAAAAAATATATACTAATATTTATAATCACATTTACATCATTTGGGAAAATAAATATTTAAATTATAAATATTTATAATTTTTTTGTGGGACCAAGTTGGAAAGTGCATTTGTTATGGAAATTGGCTTTAATTGAGTTCATGACAACATTTGAATTTAGCAAAGTCAAGTTTGGAGTGGAGTTATGATGAAGAGACTTGGAAACAAGGGGATCTTTCTTGGCATGCAAGCATCCTCATTTTTGGGCATGAGATTTTGGTGCCCAAGTTTGGTTGGGAAAGTTTTTGATATATATTTGTCTTGTGTTGCATGTTCAGGCATTCTACTTTGGTAATTTTACAGGCTTATGTTGTTCTTCTTCAAAGGTTGAGAAACCATTGAAGGAGTGATCTTCTAGGCTGATAAACTAGGGAGATAGAGACTCATAGGTAGTGTGTTTACAGGTCTCCAAAGACAATTTCATCCAGAAGTTGTAGCAGTGCTGAAATGCTATAAAGTTTATTGTTCATTTTGTCAAATAGTTGGCTAGAGTTGAGTAGTTTGGTGTGCTTAGTGTAGATTTTGGTTTTTAGTTTGTTTTGCTATTATTTCATGAATGTATTTTACTATCCAAAATTGATGTTTTAATATTGGGAGTTGTGTGGAGTTATTTGGGGTTTCAATAGTGTGTTGGAGTGCAAGTTTGTGTGTTGTTAACAACATTTGTTAGATCTTAGAAGTTAATATATGTATTTTTCTATCCCAAGCATTGTATTAAGTGCAATAGTGTGTTGGAGTGCAAGTTTTTGGTGTGGGTTTGTATTGTTGTTGTTAACAACATTTGTAGTAGATCTTAGAAGTTAATATATGTATTTTTCTATCCCAAGCATTGTATTAAGTGCTGGTGATTTTGTATGAATGCTACAGTTGCTTTGGTTGAAGTTTAGGCCATTGTTTTGTATTATAAATGGTGTAAGTTGCAACAAGATTGTTAACTAATCTCTATTGTAAAAGGAAACAAATTAATATTATAAATCATGTTTTTCTGTAGCAAGGTGCCTCCATCTCATTTGCGAATCATTTAATAATAAAAATTAGAGTTTATTGGTATTATACCCAATTTTTGATTTTTGGTGTTTGAGAAAATCTTTATTGTAGATTTGAAAATTATTTAATAGGGGATATTACACAATTCTGGTGGTATTCATTTCAGATCTTTGCACATCCAAAAAAATGCATCTTTGTACTCCATAAATATTTTGAACACAACTACCTTCAATATGGGATCCCAATCATCATTGATTAGGATTGTCTTTAGTTTGTCTTCCTCTCTCAGATTCACCTTTTTCATGGTTGGTTCCTCGTACTTGATTAATTTGTCACATTCAAACTTGTGGGTTGGCATATTGTTCAGTTGTGCTACCCCTTCTTTATATTCTCTGTACTTAGGTGGAACTATTTTGTTGGTCGCTCCCTTATCTTCTTCTTCCTCTATTTCTCCGACTTGTAGTAATGTTACATTCCAGGTGGAACACCTCATAATATTCTATTTTCCAATGAAATAAGGAGTCCCATGAGCTCGTCTTGTCCTCCGAGAAACTCTCAAGTTCAAGTACACCTTCATTGTTTGGATCCATAGCCTTCCTTCATCTACCCCCCCATCAGATTCTAATTTGGAGATGCCAATTCTTTACCCATCTTGGTTATTTAGGTCGATGAAATACTTTCTCCCATTGCTTTCGATCAAGAGTGTGTTTTGCTTCCATTGGTGGTCCGCCTTGGCAGGAATCAACCATCCTCTCTCAAGTAGTGCATCATATGCCTTTTTTGTAGTGGAATGATGACAAAGTTAGAAGGGACTGTTGTGTGCTGATCATTACTTTCTATGCCATCAATTTACTAAGAGGTTTGATGCCATGTTGATCTACTCCTACTAGGTAGAATGTTGGGGGCCAAAGATTTGGCTTCCCTAAAAACTTCCATTTTTCTTCTAGAAATACTTCACTCCCGAGCCTCCATCAAGGATGGTTTTGGAGAATTTCCTCCCCATGATTTACATTTGTACGACGGCAGGATTTCTTTTGACATTTATTGCGAGTAGCGTTGGACCCATGGCCTCTCCTACTGGCTATGTTGTAGTCATGGTTGGACCTTCCTAATGGTTTATGTTGTCTTTGACGATATTGGTGAGTGATACTCTCATTTGGGGCATCGTTTGTAGAAGGTTTGTTACCTTGATAGGTATAGTTGTGTGAAGCACTTTCTATACTATGTTCTTCTCAAACTCCAACTGCAATGACGTATCAGTTACCTTGTTGGAAGTTCTTTATTCCTTGACCATTTCCTCTTCCACCTTTGCCCTAGCCTCTCAGAGTCTTTCTTTCTCCATAAGAGGATTCAAATAAATATCCTTCTTTGTCTGTGCTCTCGTGATCGCCAAAACCTCCCCGTCGTCTACTTTCAACATATTTATACCTTTTTGCTTTGGGCAATCGACATCTTCATGATCTCCTGGTCCACACCACTTATAGAGTCTTCCTCCCATACCTTGATTATTTTTGCATTCCTTGGCAAAGTGACTCCATTCATTTCTCTTTCGACACTGTATCATGGGTCTACCCTTGGAGTTCTATATTTTGATTCTCGGTCCATTATTATTATTGCCTCTTCTTTTGTTGCAATAACCTCTAGGGGATGTATTGTTACTGTTTTGGGGCTTTGGTGGCATGGTTAGAGAGGTTGATTGTTCCCCTTGAATGAAGAATACTTGTGTAATTCTTGTCTTTAGATTGTACTATAACTCCTTGATGGAGTGTCCCATAACTTGGTAGATGTCACAAAAAAGTTTCTTTGAGAAGTTCACTTTGGTATGACCTATTTTGCATTTGGTACACCACAATTATTTGGATTCCTTAGAATTATCCTTTTCGGTCTTCAACTCCATCATTTTCATCATGTCTTGTTTGAGAGCTTGTATGTTTTTTGATTCATCCTCGCTACTCTCCTGTGCACTTGCATCATCATCCGTTCTTTTCTTCCCATGAGATGATGTCTTGTTATCGCTCTCGATGTGTATCGCTCAATTGTAGGCTTCAACGTACGAGGATGGAGGTACCACCTTCATTTTATTTCACAACGAGTGAAGTAGTCCTTCAATAAACCATCTCTTCTTCAAGCTGTCTGTCGGTTGTGTCTCCAATTTAACCAAATCCTGAAGCTTACAACTATAAGCTCGTATATTCTCGTGTTTCCCCTATTTTGTATTATAAAGTTTGGCTACTATCTCATTGTCATCTCTCAAGAGCCTAAATTCCTCTTGGAATTCTCTTTAGTATTCCCCATGTGGCTCTTTGTATTGCTTCCAGTTTTGTGTACCAGTCTATTGCAATGCCTCTTAGAGTCGCAAGAAACACTCTTAGCCAGAAATCTACATCTTCTTGTCCCTTTTCTATCCATATAGTTTCACATGTCTATAAATTTTGTACTGGATCCTCTAACCCATTGCCCGTGAATTTTGATAGCTTCTATCTCTCAACACTCAGATTGACTAGTAGAGTTACCATATTTCTTCCCCAATACACTCCCTATGCGTTGGACTTGATTGGACTATTTCTCTCGACATGTTCTAGTGCCTCTCTTGCACTCACAACCATGTACAATTGTTCCACATGTCCCCTCTCATCATCCTCTACACTTTGAGTCTCTTGAGGGTCGTTGAAGTAGGAGCATTCAGGGCAAAGATCAATCTTGCATCGATAAAAAAAATCTAAGTTACTTCTTTTATAGTAAGGGCTGAATCGATTAGAATTCGCTAAGTATGGCGATTTGCAAGCATTTGGGTCTTAGGAACAAGTGGCATGAAGAAGGAAATTTTTTTGACATTCGGCATTGGTCAACATACCCATCGATGTGACATGGATATTTCGATGGGACCTTGTTTCATGTCCCTTCGACATAGCGATGGCAATGGATACAACAGTGAATGGTTATGAAGGCTCTACATCTGATTGACAAGTGAACGCTGACAAGATAAAATAAGAAGTCCCTTTGATACTTCGACAAGGTGTCATTGGCATACTCATATTGAAGAGACACATTGTTTTTGGTGGGATAGCTAAGCAAGTCTCTTCAAATTTATGATAAGCCTTTCATTGGAGGGAGGCTCATATTTTGATAAGACGACATTCAAAGTCCCTCTGACGAAGCGATAAGGTGTATCAAGGTGACAACGATATTTTAGGCTAACAAGATTACATGTTCCTTTGATATTACGATATCGAGGAGATGAACATGTTTCAGTGAGAGGTCATGAAGGGTCCATTTGACATCCCTACAAGATCTTCTTTGGCGAGACCTTGGTATATTGAGGTGAGAGGATTTGAAGTCTCCTTGATACTATGATGACATAAAGGTGGACATAGACATGAGTGGATCGATGGTGATAAGTGGATGAGTAAAGTGGTGACATGTGGCATGATGCTATCCATTGAGTTCACATATCTGTTGTGAATCAACATGATTTCAGTCAGTGATTGGCGTCGACCTAATGGTGAAGCATAGATTCAACGATGATTTCCTGGCACGAATGAACAAAAATGAAGTTACTGATAATGAGGTAACTGTATGGGAGATCTCGATGTTCATTGGATGATGAGGTGGTACTAAGACAACATGGGGGAAAAAAATGTCGAGGGGTTAAGCTGACCTAAAGGAAGAGTATAGGTATATAGAGATGGGGAGGAGGTGACAAAATAGAGTCTGAGATATGAGATGGTAGAGTAGAATCTGAAGGTCGATCTGCATGTTTGATTGATGCTTTGTAATTAGAAAGCCCATGTAATGCAGTAATTTCTTTTCCATTTTTGTATTAATAAAATATCTCTGTTCTTCCTGCATTTTTTTTGTGCAAACCTGTGTTGTTGTGGTGAGTTTTAGTCGGTAAGGGGAGTACCCTTTGTTAGAGGTATCAAATCCAAAAGATCTCGAGTATAGAGTATGCACCAGGACCTGCAGGTGAAGAGTGGCGAAGAGTGACATGGTGAAGCTATAAGAGAGAGAGTTGTGGGAAAGTATGTTTGTTGCAGGCATGAAAGAGGGTCTATGACTACTATCCTCCAACAAAGATAAAGTTGGGTAGAAGGTGTAGAGTTCCCCCACTGAGAGATGGTGGGTAGAGGAAGCATCTTCTCAATTCTTTGTTGGGTAGAGGATAGTTGTGTGAGTGAGATATTATTTCAAGGAGTACTTGTAACTACAGAGGGACTTGTGAGTCTCTAAAAATGTCTTGTTAAAGCATTGAGAGTGTGTGGATTTGCAATAACATCTTAGGGTATTGAAGACTTGTAAATAGATCGTCAAACGAGAGGAAGTTTACATTTGATAAACCTAAAGGTTGAAGGTTTGTGTTGTTTTGACTTTGAGAGGCCTGGAAAATGGAAAAGAGAAAGAGTAAAAATACTTTTGTCATTAGATGGATTCCAAGGATTCCTAGACTAAAGGAAATCAAAAAGATATTTTGAGAAAGAGAGTTGATAGAGTTGCAACAACAAATGAAATAATTGGAGGACAAGATTAGGAAACAAAAGAAGATAAGAGTTGAAGATAAATTTATCTTTCTAATGATGTTTTTGACTACAGGAAAGAAAGAGGATGTAGTAGAGTGTCATGCCTGTGACACTGAGGAAGAGGATGAGTATGAATAGATTGAGGAACCTAAGCCTGAAGCTGAGGGATGTCTATTGGAAGACATGAAGGAGGAAGATCTAGAGGTGGTCGCAACCACAGAAAGATGGAGAGCAATGGAAGACCTTGAAGAAGAGGAAACCCAAGTGGTAGCAGTTGAAGAGAAGGTAAAACTTGAATCTTGTGAATGCATAGAAAATTCTGGTTTGCATGTGAATGATATGAATGGGATGGCTAGATATGAGGAGGTTGAAAGTTTTGTTGAAACTGATTTGTCTAAGTATGACAAGAGTAATGCAAAAGATGTTGCAATAGTGATTGTTTTTATAGTTGAAAGTACTACAACTGAAAGTAAGGAAGGAAAAGAGGGGAATAAAGTTGAGTTATTTGGTAATCTTCCCTTGGTATTAGCTGATGAATTCTTATGTGATAAGGAGATTGGTGTGATTGATAGTTTTCTGCAAGGAGAAAAGGATGAGTCTTTTGAGTATATTGATAACATTGATGTGAATGCAAAAGAGGAAGTGATTGCAGTTGAAAAATGTCTTTTAGAAGGCATGGGGAAAAAGGAACACTGTGTTGAAACCAAGGGTGATGATGAACAAATGGTTGCAACAGTAACAAAGAACAAGGTAATGCATGAATCTCATTATTTTTCTAAAGAAAAAGAAATTGATATTTATGAATTTTTATATTTTCATAATGTATGTTGGTGGGAGATGAATTCTGTGAAAAGAGGGAGAAAGAGAGGAAGAATGAAAGATGGAAGAGACATCAAGTTATAGGGATAGTTAAGAAAGAAGGTTTAGGTGAATAAGGTAGCGAGATGGATTCAAAATAAGCATTAGATCCATAAATTTTTATGAATCACACTCATGAAACCTTTCTTTCTTACCCCGAGTGTTTGATGCAGGAGCATCTAGGGCGAAGAGCAATCTTGCATCAACAATTTTTTTTTTTGAGTTACTTCTTTTCCAATAAGGGTTGAATCAGTTTAAATTCACTAAGTATGGTGATCTGTAAGCATTCGTGTCTTAGGAGCAAGCGACATGAAGAAGGAATGAATTTCAATGTTCGACGTTGGTCAACATACCCATCAATGTGACATGGATATTTCGATGGGACCTTGTTTCATGTCCCTTCGACATAGCGATGGCGAGGGCTACAACAGTGAACGGTTACAAAGGCTCTACATCGGGTTGACAAGTGAACATCAACAAGATAAAATAAGGAGTCCCTTCGATAATCTGAAAAGGTGTCATTGGCGTACTCATATCAGAGAGATTGTTTTTGGCGAGACAACTAGGCAAGTCTCTTCAACTTTTCGACAAACCTTTCATCGGAGGGAGGTTCTGATTTTGATAGGACGACACTTGAAGTCCGTCTAAAGAAGTGATAATGTGTATTGAGGTAACAACGTGATTTCAGGTTGGCATTATTACATATTCCTTCGATATTCTGATATCGGGGAGATGAACATGTTTTAATGAGAAGTCATGAAGGGTTTGTTTGACATACCAACAACAACTTCTTCAATGAGACCTTGGCATATCGGGGTGAGAGGATTTGAAGTCCCCTTGATACTGAGATAGCAGAAATGTGGATGGAAACGTGAGTGGATTGATGGTGATAAGCGACCGAGTAAAGTGGCGACATGTGGCATGATGTTATCCATTGATTTCACATCTCTGTTGTGAATCAACGTGATTTCGGTCAATGATTTCCATCAGCCTAATGATGAAGCATAGATTCAAAGATGATTTCCTTGTGCGAACGAACAAAAATGAAGTTATTGATAAGAAGGTAATTGTCTAGGAGATCTTGATGTTCATTGTACGACGAGGTGGTACTAAGACAACATGGGAGAAAAAGAATGTCAAGGGGTTAAGCCGACCTGAAGGAGGAGTATAGGTACATGGAAACAGGGAGGAGGTGGTGGAATATAGTCCAAGATATGAGATGGTAGAGACGAATCTGAAGGTTGATTTGCATGTTTGACGAATGCTTTATACTCTGAATGTGGTTCTAAGCTCCAAGGTCTACATTTGCTTCTTTTTGAATCTCAAGTTCTGAAACTTTCAGATCTGGCATGTAGGTGATTTTTCGTGAAGATGACAATTTTGTAATGCAACTTTGCACTCCAAATGATCTTCAAGTCTTCAACCTAGATCTGCAACCACAAATATGCAAGAGGGGGAAAACTTGTTGATTGTTAGTGAATGGGGGTTTGCCTTGGTCAAACCCCTTGTTGGTAATTAAACCTTGAAATGAAACAATGAAATGAAGGGAAATGGTGAATGAACAACATGCAATGCTACAACTCGCCAAACCCTTGTAAAGTTTACAAACTTGTGTGAAACAACTGCAATGGATATGGATCTTGAAATGATTGATAGATCTTGAATTTCTTGCTTGCTTGAATCAAAACTCTACATCACAAATGTTAGCACAACAACACACATGATGCAAGAATAGCCTTTGATATGATGCTTGAATCTTGATGATGACTCCAAATGCTTGATGATTTTCTCTTGAATGCTCTTGATCTCATAAATTTTCCTTAGGAATGAATACTCAAGTTGCTAGGATGATCTCATGAATTCTTAGGATGAAAATGAGAGAAGGAACCTTGTATTTATACTTATCTATGCTTAATATCCCAAAATTATATCACACCGAGCCGACATATGAATTCATTAAATGAAGGAGGCTAAATACCACCAGAATTTGAATTTAAATCCCGAAAATGACTCAAGGAAGACTAAGATGCCCTAGGTGGTGTCTTAGTCCCAAGTGATGAAAATTGGGGCACAAACACGAAAAGGGGGCCCAATAAGATGCTTCAAAATTAGGGTACGAAAACCTCGGGGGGACAAAGACACGCTAAGTGGCGTTTTAGTCCTGACCAAAAATCAAGGGTACACAGATTAGAATCATTGAGATATCATTTATGCATTGAAGAATATCAGGATTAGCTAGAAAAATATTCCATTGATAGGGCTTGTGGACACAAAGTAGGACCAATTAAGCCATAAAGAAGGATAAATAAAGCAAGGTGGGCCCAAATAACTGTGAAAATGCAAGAGTATGCATTTTACTACACTACAAATGGTACTTCATTCATTAATGCAATATAACCAACATACAATCATCCATAATATGTCAACATATGTCATGTCACAACATATCGACTATGATAAAATAAAGCATATATTGTTGCTAATGGTGGTTGAGAACACCAATCGTTGTGACTACTCATTACACCTAATCACAACTAGTTAGGGACTTAATTTTCAAAAACATGTAATATACAATATTTTTTTGTAGACTATAGTTTTATTTAATTACATTAATTGACTGACTAATAACATGAACACTCTCAACCAACTACAAAATGTAAGGTAGAGATTATCAAGTAGGCAAATTTTGACCTTACATTTTTCTCTCACTTCAATGAGCTAATGCCACTAAGTATGTGGGAGACCATATGTTCTTATTGTCTTCAACTTTTCCTTCATTTCCACCCACGATCACCTTTCCTACAATGCACAAAACCAAAGATATGTAGTTATTTTATGATAAAAAAGTAATGATATAAAATAAAAATACTAATGAAAGATTGAATATAAATGCTACACTAAATAGAAATAGAACACTAAACACAAGAACACATGCACAATACCAAACTATCCATATGGATACTATGAACACACTAGAGAAGGAGACAAAGTAGATATATGAATGATCTCCTTTGTCTCCATAGGAAAATGACATCTTGGCAAAGGATTGGCTATGGCATAACCATCGAGATGTGAGAGAGATAGATAATGTGATTAGCTAATATTTGATGATTTTTTTGCCATTAAATAAATGGGCTAGGCCTAACAAAGAATGAAAAAATAAAAAATGATGATGCCTATGTGGTCACCACTTGATGGATTAGGTTAGATCCAAAATAAAAAATATAATATTGAGGTTGTCATGCTTGATTGTATGTAATTACCACCCCAAATGGTCAAATAACTAGGTTAGGAAAATGCTATTTTGCAATGACATCGAATAAATAATGTATATAGTATGTGTTGCCCCCCTCTTTCCCCCTTAAATTAATTGAAAAAAGGAGAAAGTTGATCAATTTGAGGCATATGATAAAGAGGAGAGGAAAATTCCAAGAAACATAAATAGTAGGAAAATAGGAGGGGCCACATATGATATTCCCTTAGTAATGGAAATGGTTGTCCCAAGTGATGGGTGAATGCTCATTGTAAATGATAAGTGCCATGACTTAGGAAAATACAAAATGAACACATGGAAAAAGGGAGCATACAATTGAGGTGATGCTCCCAAATCCTAAGGATCAATAGATGATTCCCTAAGGGGAGGGTGAGCATGTACATTGAAAGAAGAGAAAATTCTATCAGTCATGTAATGATGTGTATATGTGATGAGTATTGAGATCATAGCATGTGATGTAAAAGAATAGAAGGTAAAGCAATGATAAATTTAAGAAACCTCCCTCAAGAAAAGATATAAAATCTTGGTGAATCTTTCATTATTTTTTTTGAAAAATATTAATTTTTATTGGCAAATAATTCCTTTTTTTTGAAAAAAATATTAATTTTATTGCCGATTTTTCTTACATCACTAAAATTTTGTAGAAAATCTTGGCAAATCTTTGAAAATTGTGGGGGTAAATGGTGACTCCCCAACACCCCTAGGAATAGTTGCAAGACCAAAACCACTTCCACAAGAGAGACAATGGCAAGAAATCTTGCTTCACAATGCAAGATTGATTAATGGTTGAATTGATTGAATTTACATGATACACATTTCTTATAAAGGCAAGGATGAGAGATAAGAATAGACAAGATCATGGCAAGTGTCTTATTTCTATTACATGAGACAACTGACAACCCACGTAGGTGAATGTGCATTCCTAGATAAGATTTCTAGAAGGAATCTTTCCTACATACATGGAAAGGGGAAATTATCCCATATTAATGATTTATCTAATAATGCAACCTAGGACGTAATTAAATATTATGCCTAAGTAAACTTATGCAAGTGTAATTAAATAATTAATTACACCAACAAAATTAATAGGAAAATACATTAATTATGATGGTAAATCCTTTCATTAAAAAAAATTCTACTGGAAAAGTAGGGGCTTGAGGGTGGAAATGATTGATGGGTTTAAGGGGTAGACTCTATAATATTTGTTCATCATTTATTTAAGATATAATATAATGGCCCTCGTTGTATTCAATAATGTAAAATGTACCTATGATTTGTAATGCTTATGGGGCCTGAAATTTAGCATTACAAATTGCAAGTATATTTTACCTCATGAAATACAACGAGGGATGTTAGATTATATTTTAAATAATGGAGGAAACTAAAGAATGGAAATGTGGACCTAAAGAAACTAATAATTATGATATACTATTGGTGAATTAATTTAGATTTCTACTATAACTTATAAAATTTAGGTGAGTCTGATCTAATCATGTATTGAATATTGTGGCAAATTTTTGAATTAAAAAATTTAATAAAATAAATTAGTTGGTGATTTAAATAAGACTATTTTTTTTTAAAATGTGGAAATTCAAGTCCTATTATAGCTTGAACTATTAGCCAAATTTGGATTCCCAAATTTCAAATATTAGCCAATTGACGAATTATTAGTCACTAAAAAAATCATCGAGGTAAAATAAATCACATACGTTTGGTTGTATGCATGTGTTAATATAATATTTCCACACACATGTGAATTTTAGACATATATATGCAATTATGTGAGATGAAAATAACATAAGAATTGTCAAGATGCGTAGAAAGAGAGGTTGTAGAAATATAAAAGATGGACATGGGAGAAAAGAGGAAATGGTGAAAATAGTACAAGAAGGTAAGAAATTTTATCAACATAGAACACATACATATGGGAGGTCACAAAGGATTATATGAGAGGGGAGTAATTCCTTATAAGATGCTATATAATGCAATATTTGATATCAAATCATCATGCTTTGTTCTCATAGAATTCCATATATGCTTAGGATTACAAAGGTAAGGAAGGTATGGGAAACCATATAGGTTTGGATAAAGAGTACATATTTCGTTGGAAGAAAAGATTGGGGAAAGAGAGGAAAATTCCCCCAAGTAGAATAGATGATTACCCCAAGGGAAGAGAAAAACAATTATTCAAGATAGTAATAAGAGATAAATAGATGTGAAAACATTGTATGATATATGTGTGTCATATAATACCCCTATGGAAAATGGATAAAAAATTATCCCCATGAAGAAGACACATATGGACAAGCAAGGAAAGTTCAAATATTAACAAAGAAAGTATGGATATGGATTATGCTTATAGTATGAATGCTATGAATGCTCATGATATGGATGCAATGAATGATAGTGATTATGGATGTGATGAATGATAATGCAATGCATGTTTATGCCTAGGACATGTGTATGATATGTGATATGGATTAAGATGCTTAGAATAATAAATCTATGTTATCCGAAACAACTTAAATGATAATGATGATGTAATGGATTATGTTTTCTATTATTATGATATGATGTGATGATTCAAGATGTATGCATGTTGATGATGTTGTGGATGCAAGATGGATGCATGATGATGTCTTTGTTGACTTCCATGATACTAGGTTAGCGTAGAAGAAGATAGAAGAATAAAATGAATGACCATTGTTTTTTGAAGATTGATTCAAAAGTCCAACAAGTCCATGATCCACCGAGACTTTATCAGATATGGTGATGAGAAATGATAGTTTTCTCATATCTTGGGATTGGGATTTTCTGTCATTTCTTATGTTTTATATAACACATAGACACAATGCATCAAGGTATTAATAGCTAGGATGGCGTTGTATCTAGTGTAATGGAATTTGACTCTGTAAACATATAGGATAGTTCTTATTCACTATTTGACATACAAAAACCTCGTCAGAATGCAAATTAGAAGTTTAGAATATATCGAACCAAAGCATACACAATAGTCAACAATCTACTCCAAAAAACCTCCCTACACAACTAAACAAGTATGCACCAATATTATTTTACAAGAATACCCACAAGCACAACAAACGAAAGATAATGATTGATGCCCCATTCCTTTCTCTCTAAATCGTTTAGATATCATCGAGAGGTCCTCGAAATGGGTCAATAAGATAAATCATAAGAAAAGATCAAAGGAAAAAAATTAGTGTTATCTATATCTCTTGCCAATTTAATATAGCTAAAGTGATTTCTGATGTTGATGTTCGTTGTAGGAAGGATGCATCCTGGGAAATGTTATTAGATGTTTTGATTAGGATGAGATGTGTCATAATCCATTGATACAAACTCCACTGACTCATTTACCTATGATCTAGACTTTATATTTTGACACTTAGGTTTTCACTTTATGACTTGTGATACTTGCTTTCTATGTGTTTTGCCAAAGGTTGAAGGTGATGATTGATTTATTATGGGAAAAGCTTTATTGCGAGTGAAAGGGAAATGGGATGGATGGTTTTGGCCTTTTCTGGAATATTTCAATGTTTTTGATATTTTGAAAATGATTTGGGGTTGTTTTTGATCTTTTTCAAAGTTTATGTGAATGTTTTGGTTTTTGGATTATTTGAGTCTGTTTAGGATTTTCCAAATTTCTCCAATGTTTGTGTGTTTTATGTTTTCTGAATGTTTTTGTGTTTTCAATTTTATGAATGTTTTAGTGGTTTTCTATTTTTTGAATGTTTTTGTGTTTTTTCGAGATTTGACCAAGAACCTAACCTAAAAGACTATTCCTAGGGGCCTCAGGGGCTTATCAAAGATGAGCCTTGCCTACGTTATATACATAGAGACCACGTAGTTCAACTGACTTAACTTATTGTTAATGAGATATGAATAGTTGATGGATTGCCAGTTTATTATGATAGGCTCCTAAAGATTGACCTAGGGTGTCTTGGGGGCACATCAATGATGGCCTTGCCTACGTTCAAGCTCAGAGATCCGTAGTTCAACATGGTTCTATTTTTGGATTTTCGATATTTGACCTTTTAAAGGATTTTGATGTGTTTTGGATGTTTTGGGATTTTGATTATACAATTTTCTAAATGTTTCTAAGATTTTAGCTCCACAAGATTTTGATGTTTTTGGATTTTATGATGAACATTTTATGAATATCTTTGGGATTTTCAATGACATTTCTAATAACCTTAAGATATACAAGAACTCGATACGATCCATAATAAATTTCCCCCAATTTGATCTAATAGACTTCCTCGATATAGGCAGGGAAAACTAACCTTAGGATTATGCCAAGTAGTACTAAAGGGGATACAATACTTCAAAATATCAAGCTATGATACAAACACACATGGGCGATGGAGTAAATAGGATGAATGATGCAATGGATGGATGAGATGCAAAGAATGATAGGATAAAGAGCCAAATATAGATGAAGGTGCTTTATTTACGCAAGATGCTTGTTTGCCAGGTTTTCACCAAGGTACTTGCCTTAAGCACCATTGAAGTGGTTTTCACTAGAGGAAAATTGTTTTTATTTACTATTTTCAATCATTTTTCTTTTTTCTTTTTTATTTTTGATCATTTTTTTATTTTTTTGTGTTTTTAGATTTACACCCTTCAACCTTAGACATAATTTTTTTTAAGATGCAAAATATTGGTTGGTTCCTACAAGGGTTCACCTCAAGGTGTTGATAATTGATATTCTCCTGATCCATAGATTGTTGTGATGATAAAGGGACCTAACCAACTAGGCTCAAACTTTCCTTTACTATTATGATTTGGAAGAATTTTCTGATTCTATTTTAGGATGAGATCCCCTACCTGGAAAGAACGACATTTGATCTTCTTTTTATAGCTCCGTTTAAGTCTATTTTGGTATAATTGCAAGTGATTAAGGGCGTCAAGGCAACACTCATCCAAGAATTCTAGCTCATTCAGTTGAGATACTCTGTATTCTTCATTAGTGATCAAATTCTGTAGTGGCACTCATAGTGAAGAAAGCTCAACTTCAATAGGCAAGATGGCTTCTGATCTGTAGACCAAGGAGAATGGGGTTTCACCTGTAGGTGTGTGGATATTGGTTCAATAGGCCTAAAGGGCAGGATTTAACTGTAGATGCTAGTTATGACCAACTTCATTGATCATTTTCTTTAGGATCTTTAAAATGGTCTTGTTTGTAGCCTCATCTTGACCTTTGCCCTGGGGGTAATACAAGGTAGAGAACCGATGATGGACGTTGAATATTTGACATAGCTCTTTCACATATTGAATCTTGAAGGGTGTTCCATTATCTGAGATAAGGGCATGTGGAACACTATAATGACATATAAGATAATTCGAGATAAATTTGGCAATTTTCTTTTCCATTATTTAGGTCATAGGAATGACTTTGACCCATTTGGTAAAGTATTTAGTGGAGGTTATGATGAACATATGGCCATTAGATGAGGTTGGAATAATATTTCCTATGAGATCAAGCTCCCATTATGAGAAAGACCAAGGTGTGACCATTGGTTGTAACTCCTGAGCTGGGGCATGAATAAGATCTCCATGTTGTTGACACTAGACACACTTCTACATGTAATGATGGGATTCTTTTTCCATGGTTGGTCGGTAATACATCATCTTCAATAGTTTCTTAGCTAAAGTCATACCACTAGAATGGGAATCGCATATGTCATCGTGTACTTTTGTTAAAGCGGTCAAGGCTTCCTCTTGGTTAAGACATTGTAGTAATATACCCTCGATGCTTCGGCGGTATAAGGTATCATATAAGATCATGAATCGAGATGCCTTCTTAAAAAAGGCCTTCTTAAGGTTGGAGATGATATCGGGTGGGAGGGTTCCTCTACTAAGGTAGGTGAATATATCATGAAACCATAGGGAACCAGGCTCAACAATGAAAAACATAAATTTAGATTCAGGGATTTTGAAAGTTGGTACGAGAAGTTGTTTTAACAAGAACTCACATTGAAGGACGTTGTGTGGCATGTATAACAATGATCCAATTGTTTCCATAACATCTGCTACTTAGTTGTTCATGTAAGGAATCTACTCAAAGTTATATCAATGAAAAGGTCCTTGAAATTTTCTACCATCTTCTTATAAGGAGTAAGCTTGTCACCCTTATTTTGGTAGTTGTCATTGACTTGGTTGATAACTAGTTGTGGGTCCCCATAGACTTTCAACTCTTGTATCTTCCATTGAACCACTATCCTCAGACCTATGATTAGGGCTTCATACTTCACAATGTTGTTAGTACATGGAAATGATAGCCAACATGACTTCAAAATGCAATCACCTTGAGGGGTGATAAATATATTACCCACCCCTGATCCATGTTGGGTGAATGACCTGTCAAAGTACATTTTCCATTGATTTTTTCTATTGGCCATGGACATTGATTCATACAAAAATTCAAATATCAAAGGTTTCTCTACATAGATAGGTGCTTCTACTAGTTGGTTTGCAATCACTTGTCCTTTGATTGCCTTGCACTTTACATACTCTATGTCAAATTCAGTCAAGATCA
This sequence comes from Sequoiadendron giganteum, assembly GCA_007115665.2. NCBI lineage: Eukaryota > Viridiplantae > Streptophyta > Pinopsida > Cupressales > Cupressaceae > Sequoiadendron > Sequoiadendron giganteum. Next base: position 216,850,317 of record CM021100.1, read on the forward strand.
TTACCCATTTGTCCATTCATCTCGTGAGAGTTGCTTTGGATAACAAGCATTTTAATGGGTCGATCTTTGCAATAAGATTGATTTGATGCGACAACATGTAATTTTTGAAATTTTGTAAAGAAAAAACCACTGATAAAAATGCTTTCTCAATGGTTGAGTAGTTCATTTCATATCCTACCAAGGTCCTATTGATGTAATAGATGGCTCTTTCTTTTTCGTTTTCATGTTGTGCTAGAAGAGCACCTAGTGTTGTTGATGTTGCTGAGATATATAGGATTAATGGCTTGTTTGGTATTGGCAGCATGAGTACTGGAGGTGTCAATAGGTAGTCCTTGATATGTTGGAAAGATTTATCACACTTCTCATCCCACTTGTAAGTTATTACTTTATGGAGAAGATGCGAGAAAGGGTGGATTTTATCTGATAACTATGCTATGAACCTTCTAATAGATTACAACCTTCCTTGTAACCCTCTCATCTGATTCAATGTTTTTGGTGGTTATTTTCAAGGATGAATTTTACTTTCATTGGATCAATTTCTATCCCTCTTTTTGATATGATGTAGCCAAGAAGCTTCCCCGATGTAACCCCAAAGACACTTTTTTGGGTTTAGCTGTACCTTATACTCTTTGAGCTTGTCGAAGATGGGTCCCAATACCTCTATGTGCTCACTCCTTTTATTTTATTTGGCCAAAATATCATCCATATAGTCTTTGACTATTTTTTGGATCATATTATGAAAGATGAGGGTCATTTCTCTTTGATAGCTTGCTCCCGTGTTCTTTAGCCCAAATGGAATTATGTTCCAACAATGTGTTCCCCATGGAAAAATGAATGCAACTTTGTGTTGATCTTCCTTGGCGATCATGATTTGATCATAACCCAAAAAACCATCCATGAGTGACAACATTTCATGCCCGACTGCTAAATCCTCGATGATGTCAATGTTAGGAAGAGGAAAATAATCCTTCGAGCATGCTTGGTTTAAATATCTAAAATCCATATATTTTGATGCCCGTAGTTGGTTTGGAGACTAGTACCAGGTTGGAAACCCACTCAGGACAATCTATCAGACAAATGAATCCAATGTCAAGAAGCTTTTGTAAGTCAAGTCTCACCGAGAGTGCTATCTGAGGGTGCATCTTTCTTAATTTTTGCTTTACTGGTTTGGCTTCAAGATATACTACTAAGTGATGGACAACCACTTGTGGATCGAGCCCTGACATATCTATGTATGAACATGCAAAGTTAGCTCTTCTCTCTTTCAGGAATGCTACTAGATTTCTTTGTTCTTCATCTAACAAGGATTCAACATAGAAAGTGATCTTGGGTGCTTCTTTTGTTCCCACATTGACTGGAGTGGCCTTTTCTGCTAGCATTGTTGACTTCTCTAGATGCATTGCACTAAGGGGGATATTGAATCCCTCATCCTTGGGCACTCAGAGAGGTTTTCAAATTTAGATGTGTCCTTTCTTTTTACTATTTTATGATCAAAAAGTGCTACAATGTGGTTTTCACTCAAAGATCTACATGCTAGTTGCATGTTATCAGTTTTGTCACTAAAGAATTCAATCACCTCCCTGTAGTATGCCCCTGTGTCTAGATTTATGTCAAAAACTTCTTTATGATCTTCCCATGGTAAGTTGTGAAGTCCCATAAATTTAGAGATTGCTTCATCGTTTTCAAATAAATCTAGAATCAATGGTCCTTTTTGGTCCCAGTCAATGAGTTGTGGATATACTAGGCTTATTTCAGTGGTTTGGTCATTTGGGGTGAAAGATGTTGTGGATATCATGAAGAGAGAATTATTATCAAATAGGTTAGCAATATTGAGGGGGAAGTCATCTATGGTAGTATCATGTGAAGTTGGTAACCAAGAGGAAGCCTCAACCCTTTTAGTGGAAGTACCTTTTCCAAGAAGGGTAACCTTTCTAGTAGTACATCCTAGGCCAAAATTCTTTGGAAATTTCTCAGGAATGATGTATTGGACCATTGTTTTTGTTGCACCAAAAGATCGACCTGTTAATGCCTGATACAACTGATAGAGTTAACAGATCCATGGGAGGCGGTTAGTCCATGTCACAAATCTTGACGGGAGCACTGAACATCTACCAGCAAACTCCCCCTCAATGTTACCCGAGGGGATTCAAACTCGACAAATTTGGCTCTGATACCACTTGTTGGCCCATAGTTGTCATTGCACCAAAAGATTGACCTATTAATTCCTGATATAATTTCTAGAGTTAACGGATCCACATGAGGTAGTTAGTCCATGTCACGAATCCTGAGGGGAGAATTGACCATCTGCCAACACGATGGGCTCTAGCAAACCATTATCATTTTTTCCTAGTTTATTGTTCTTGTTATATACCCATCCCTTCATTAGCTGTAAGAATTTATTGTCATCTTCCATGGGAAGAATGGGGATGGGTTTGTCATCTTGATAGAGTAGTTTAGAGACATCATCCTCATTGACATCTTCTTTGTTCAAATCCCTCCACTTGGTGAAGGTAGTAGCTGCCATCTTTATTGTTTTGGCCACTTTGTTGATAGGTGCTGGTTTCCCATGATATTTGGGAGAAAGAGGTAGCTCCCCCAACATAAAAGTATCCTTTGTTACTTTATAGTTTCCACAACCATCATCTTGGATCACTACTTTAATGTTGGGGATGTTTTGCACAATGGGTGTTTTTGTTTTTGAGGTAGATGCAAGGGATGATGGGTCAACAAACGAAGGGGATGGCATAGGCCCTTCATCATTTTTAGGGATTTGGGGAATCTTATAGAACTTGGCCTCAAGATCCTTGCAGTAGTAAAAAGGCTTAGGATCTCCATGGATGGTAACTTCTCTATCCTCAAAAGGAAACTTTGCACATTGGTGATAGGTTGAAGCTACAACTTTTAGAGCATGAATCTAGGGTCGACCAAGCAAGATGTTGTAGGGAAGATCAAGGTCTAACACTTGGCATGTAGTCTCTGTAATGATGGATCCTATTTGGATGGGTAGTGCAATGATGCCTTGCGATACCTGATCTTGATCATCATATTCTCTGATGGTGGTACTCTTTTCTTTCTTGATAGCATCTTCTAAATAACCCAAGTTCTTGATCAATCGAAGGGTGAAAATTTTCAAACTAGAACCTCCATCTACTAAGAATCGGTTAACCTTTTTTTTATGAATAATGACCTTGAGTTGTAAAGCACGGTTATGAGATGGCTGCGATGGTAGGTCTTGTTCTGAGAAGGTGAGAAGATGATTAGTGATATGCCCTACCATAGCTTGAAGTTTCTTTGTATCAATATCCTCAGGGACAGATGATGAAGACAAAGCTTTCTCTAAGATTTCCCTATGTTTGGGGGATAGCCTAAATAGTTCTAAGATAGAAATCTACATGGGGGTTTTATTAAGTTGATCTGGGAGATTGCATTTTCTAGGGTTTGATGTTGTTAAAGTAGGTTGTCCCCTAGATTGAGATGGGACTCTTTGCATGGTGAATTTTCCATTTCGCGTGGTGACTCCACACTCCGCGCTAGGCCCTTTGATGGTGATGACGGTGATGAAACTATCACAATAAGTGACTACATTGGAATAAACATGCTACACATTTGTGTAATCCTTACCTTTTCTGTTGTTGTTTCCTTTGCTATGATTTGGCATGGGGTTCTTGTATATCTTAAGATCTTGGCTGCCAACTGGTACCTCAACAAATATGTCTCCATTCTCAATAAGATCCCGGATAACATTTTTTGAGCCTCATACAGTTCGATGTTTTTTGTCCTTTGATTTTGTGAAAGTCATAAAGATATTTTTCATTGTACCAAGGTGGTTTATCTTGTGGTTCTTGGTAGTTTTCAAAATTGGAAAGCATTATCAAGTTTGACTCTACCAATTTCTTCATGATGGTTTCAATAGGTTCCAACAACTATGTGTACTTGCATTTTAGATAGTTGTTCATGCTGGGGTTTCATCTTTGTTGTGTTTCAGTGTTATTGATCTAATTGTTTTGTGGTGATGTAGCTTGTTGCATAGTTGGTTGAACGTTAGCTATTTGATTGTTGTTTGGACTAGGAGCACTTACGTCCACCTTAGCATCTACTACACCATCATTCATTATGTTCTTGTTCTTAGCCTAGACACAAGGCTTGTCGTTTGAACTGGTTGATGGGCAGTTGTCTTTGTATGCTTGGGTATTTCCTTGTGATATTAGAGTTCTCTCAATGTTAAGGGCTCTAGGGAAAAGCTCTTCATAAGAGGTAATGCACTGCATTTTCAAGTGAAAGGATAGATTTGGATCTACATTTTCTATGATGATCCCCATTTGTTGTTCATCGAGAATGGGCCATTTTATTTTACTAGCTCTTTTCCTCCACCATTGCAATAAATTGGTGAAAGAATCTACTTTGTTTTGTTTGAGAGTGTATAATTCTTCTAAGCTCACATCCATGCCAAGATTAAATGAGAAGTGATGTATGAATCTATCAATTATTTCTTGGAAGGTCTTAATGCTTGGAGGAAACTGAGAAAACCAGTCGATGGTTGGGCCTATCAAGCTTCGTGGAAAGAGTTGCATCAAATAGGATTCATTGTAGGCAACCTCGATACACATGACGTTAAACTCTTTGACATGGTCCACAAGACTTCCTCTCCCTTTGTATTTATCAAATTTTGGGACTTCAAAACCAGGAGGGAAAGGTACCATTGTGATGTTTTAGTCGAATGGATATGAACATAGGTTTTGTTGTGTATGAGGCTTCTTCATTTTTCCCATCTAAATATCCTACATTTATTGTGTTAATACTTTAAGTTGTGATGCTAAATTGTCTTGTGGGTTTGGTGGAGAAACACATGTTGTGTATTGTGGGATGGTAGATGGATTGTACATGGGATTTTGATATGATAAGGTGTTGTTTGGTGTGGAGTATTGTGAAGGCGATTGTGGTGGAGGCGTATATGTTTGTAATGTGTTTGTATTGATGATGTTCTATTGAGGATTATAGTAGGAACCTTGTTGTTGTTGTTTTTGTTGGGAATACTACTAAGCTAGTAAGGCTTCCTATTATTGTTGGGCCACGAGGGCTGCTTGTTGTGATTGCTATTGTTGTTGAGCCGCTAGGGATTGATGTTGTTGTTGTGCTTCTAAGGCTACTTGATGGGCTTGATGTTGTTGTTGTTGTGTTGCTAAGGCTACTTGATGGGCTTGATGTTGTTATGCTATTGCTAAGGTTGCTTGTTGTTGTTGTTGTGCTACTAAGGCTACTTGATGTTTTTGTCGTTGTTGTTGTGCTACTATGGTTTCTTGTTGTTGTTGTTGTGATACTAAGGCTGCTTCTTGTTGTTGTTGTGCTGCTAAGGTTGCTTGTTGTGATTTCTATTGTTGTGCTACTTGCTGATATGCATGTTGTGCTTGTTGCAAGGATAGGGCATGTGCTTGTAATGTAGGATCAATTGGTTGTTGGGACATCTGTGATGGATTTCGGGTGTTGATCTTTTGAGTGGGTTGCATGTTGTTGATGAGAGGTTGGGGGTTCCCTTGGTTTAACATTCCTTGCAAGATGGTTCATTGGGATGGAGGAATGTAAGTTTGAGGTCCCATTTGATTTTGCATGATGTGGGGGACCAAGGGGAAAGATGATGATGGTGCCATTAGATATTATGATTGCAATGACATGTTCCTTGACCAAAGAGTAGGGGTTTCCCTTGTTGAACTTGAGGTGGGATCAAGGTATTACCTTGGTTGATGGGGTTTGTGACCAAGGGGTTGTTTTGATTTGGATTTGTGATGGTTGGGATGAATGCATTTTTTGAAACCAATGGTGTGGATGAACTAATTGGGGGGTTGGATAAAGATTTCCCTATTTTCATTAGGGGTTGATTTTTTTGTGAGGGTGTTAACATGCCCTTGTTGGTCCATACTACCTTTCACAATGTTGGACACACTTATGGTACTTGTGGGGATGGATGAAAATAGGTTTCCTTGATATGTTGGGGTTTTCATGGATTCATGAAGTGTAAGTGGTTTATTTTGATGTAAGGGGTGTTCCGGAACAATAGGAGCACCAAAGGTAGGTTTCCAAGTGGTGTTTTGAGATGGATTGGTGTTTAAGGTACCCACAAGTGTGTTGCTTTCCAATGGAAGAGTATGACCAAAGTCCTTAGCAAGACTAGTTGTAATACTAGGAATGGGTGTTTGATTTAGCCCTAGCAATGGAGTTGTTTGAATGGTGGATGAAGTCAAGCCTTGTGTCAAGGGTTGCACAGGAAAAGATGGGGAAATTGGAGCTACGTTTTCTAAGGATTGATTTTCTTGTTTGTACTCCATGATTTCTTCCTTAGTAAGTCCAAATGGGTTGTTTGTAATGTATTCTATCTCATATGACCTTGATGGAGATGAGGGTTGTCTCAATGGGGTAGCATGACTTCTTGGATCAAATTCTTGAGGATTGGGATCACTTGAGGTGAATGTGACTTTGGTTTTCTCCATGATTGTCTTGTGTTGTGATCTTGTATTTACCATAAATTTTGGGTCACCTATGGGAGAGTTGTGTTGATATTTGTAATGTTTAAACTCTCTAGTTGACTCAAATCTAGGTAAAAGGGACACTCTAAGTCATTTTGGAGAAATGATGGTAATGGAATATGAAAAGGTGAATGATGTGGAGAGTGATCTTTGAAAATGCTTTGGGACAACACTTTTGACTATGGGTTTGATGTTTGATGTTTGGATACAGGATGTTAATGAACTTGTGAATCTTTAGGGTAGACTTGTGACCTTAAAGATAAACTAGTCCAAAGATGATAACTAACTTAACTAGGTGCATGGAAAAGGATTCATTTCACATATACAAAGTAGCTAAGTTAATGTTTGGGTTGATATATGTCTAACTCCAAATTGTTGGCATGTTCAAAAGTTTTCAAAGTTTGGTGAAGTGAAGGATGAAATATGATGAAGGATGGATGAAATATTTGACCCAATGTTGACCTAGAGTGAACCTTTATTTTGCAAGACCAAGGTAGTGAGAAACAAGCTATACCTCTAAAGAGTTCAAACCCTAAAGACTCAATGATTTAAGAGTTCTTGTGAGATATGTAGATCTAGTTTGTCCATGAAATATCATAGAAAACGTCTTCTTATTGATCTATCTCAGTTGCGGTGATTACTTAAGATATGTATCCAAATAATCTTTGCATTATAATGTCTAAGTTTGAAATAGTGACATGTAGACCTTCTGTTGGGGATTTTGATTTTGTGAGAGATCATTTAGAGAAGCATAAGATTATGGAAAAGAGGATAGTTATTGCCATGTAGGAGGTGTTAATATGGGCCTTCCAAGCTTGTTCCTCTTGTTCATCTAAGATGTATGCTACGTTTCTCCACTGAAATAGTGTTTCCTTTGTTTCAAAAGTGAAGCTCCTCAAACTACTAATTGTATTTGTTTGTTCTCCTTCAATTAGTTCAAATTTTGGTTGAATGATAGTGAACCACCAAAAATGATGCAATAGGGAAAGATGATTCCCCAATAGGCTCCTAGGGTTTTTCACCTATGGGAAAGGTTGAAGAATGACTCTCTTTCACACTAAAGGTATTCTTGGTGAGTTGATTCAAAGATTAGGGTTTGAAATGGGTGTGATTGATGTTTGTGTCTGAATGTTGTAATATAATGAAATAAACTAGCTATGAAATGCAAACTAATGTAAATGCAAACTATATAAAATGACCTAAAGATGACCTAGAATGCATGCAAACAACAAAGAAACTGGAAAAGACAAAAATAGTGCACTTGGAAACTGAAGGTTGACAAAGGGGAGCTTTGGAATATTTTGGAATCTATTGAAAATGCTGACTGGGACACTTACACTAGAATGGGTGACTTAGTCCTCTTCCCGAGAAACTTTGCTAGAACAAGTTTTTGGCAAAAGGGTATCCATAAACACAAAAACCACTTTTCAGGCCTGAACTAGGACTAATTTTCCAATGATGGTGACTTAGTCCACCTAGATCTTTAGAGAGTTTTGAGGTTGGAATCTTTAGGATCCCACTTGTATTTTTGTTTCTGATAGAGACCCGTGTCCAAATCTTCAGAAAATGACTTGCAAGTTGTCTTTTAGCTCCTCCTAGGGTTTTGGTTGACTTGGAGTGTTGTGGATAGAATGATGACACCTTTCAACACTTTACTCCTTGACTAATCTACATATAAACCTGCAAAGCACACATGCAAAGATAAGGAAAAGGTTAGGGTTAGAGAATAGGAATTTTCCTTATTCAAACCTCATGTTAGTAATCAAACCCAAATGAAATAGAATGTAAAGCGAAGAATAATTGAATAGCATGCAAGTACAATAACTCACCAAACTCTTATTGAAGAAGTCTGAAGATATGCAAGAACCAACTACAATGGATGTTGCTTGAAGCGATTATTACTTGAATGCTTTCTTGAGAAGATTGAATACTTGATTTATGAATGCAAGAGTGTAGAAGAGAAAAAGAGAGAGATAAAATGAGGAGAAAAACCTTGATATATACACGTGACTCCCTAATTCCCTGAAAATAACACAACATAGGCCAACCTTAGGGTTTTGGAGGCAAATTCCTATTAGAATTTTGTTTTAATTTTGAATTTTATGCCAAATGGGACTAATTCGCCCAAGGTGGCGACTCAATCCACTTGGATAAAGTCAAGTGGTAGTCAAGAATTAAGTAGTGTTTAATATTGATTAACGAGATTATCTCCCGAAACACACTTAAGTCGGGCCTATAAGTGCATTAAGGGGCCATTTTTTCATGAGAAATGGTTGATTTAGTGATGACAAGCTTAGGAAAGTGTGGAAATGTGTTACAACACTTCAGACTAAGGCTTGGAAAGGGGTTATTCAGGTGAATTATTGTGGACAAGTCCTAGAAAAGTCAGGAAATGTGTTACAACACTTCACAACACCTTTGTAAGACTTTGTTAGGTTTTTGTAGATTTGAAAGCATTCAAGGCCTAATGTGAATGTGTTGGCCACATTACAACATTATATCTAGGCAAAATCAAGACAAAATCCAAGAGAAATGGCCAGAATGAGTGAAAAGTTTCTAGGCTAAAATTTTTGGTGACACATTAGTAAGAGGATGAACTTTCTTCAAAATCACACTAAAGTAGCCAGGACATGCATATCGAGAGGGATCCAATGTATTCATGCTAGTGAGATGAAACAACTATAATCAAGAGGGATGATCAATCCACCAAGATCAAGATCACATGGCAAACCAAACATAAGCACAAAAGATCACACAAGGAGTTGATGTGAAAGAGTGAAGAGAGAGGGGAAGTCAGACCAAGCTTCGACCATTTGTCCAACTAGTTGTGGATCAGATCTAGGTTGTTTGTCTGAAAGAAGTGTATTCACTTTGGGGCGATGAGAATTTTGGTTGTCCACCAAGTGAGAAGGCCCAAAAGGTGAGAAACATACAACTTGTATGTACCCACACACACAGAGGTGGCTATGGGGAAAGTTGTGCCGCTAGTTGGGCTTCTCACTTAACCATATGACGAAAGTTATACCTCTTGATAACTTTGATAAAGCGCCAAAAAAGACAAGGGTTTATGGTTCATGAGACAAGAAAAGCTTTGTATGCTTAGAACTCATGAACAAGTGAAAGATGACACCACAGGCATGCAAGCTATGTTATGCAAGGTGGCCATGTATGCAAAGTGCAAAATGCAACATGTAAAAATGCAAAAGGGATGTTCAAAGGTGTCTTATTTAGTTCATGCGAGGTATTTTACTTAGGGAACATTGTGTCTAATATCTCCAAGAGAGGACCAATCAAAGGATAGAAAATTTGCAACTTAGGGGATGTAGTGTGTCACATCAGGCCTCTTAGAGGAATGAAATATGCTTAGATAGATCACTTTCATGAAGGACGTTACACCCAATGTCATCCACAAAGCAAGGAACACATCATATGAAGCAACAAGGTTGCACTAAGAACCAAGAAAAAGAAAAATGCAAGGAGAAAGCAATGACATGATAGCCAACTTGGAAAGCCCTATTCGAAGTGATATGTTTCTAAGTGAGGCTACGTCATGCCAAGGAAGAAGAAATGAAGGAAAAGGGGCGAGTGTCCCCAAAATGAAAAACACCAAACACATAAGGGATCTATGAATTTGGGGTTAGTATGTTCGTTGTTGCAAGGTTTGTTTAGAGAGATAGGAGTTGTCATCATCTCCCCAAATAAATAGAACTAGAAGGACAAAAAGGGAGCAAAAACAAATAAAAAGAAAGAGGCATTTTGGGTCAACATGGAAGAAACATAGGGTGTCTTGACACTTTGCATCGTCCCCAAAAGGAAAAAAAAAGAACAAGGAAAATAGAAACAAAAAGAGCCTTTTGGGTTAACATGAAGGAGACATTGCGGTCTCAATGCCTTGCATCATCCCCAAAAGGAAGGCACAAGCAAAAAAGGAAAGGAAAAATCTTTTTGGTCCAACATAAAGGAGACATTGCGGTCTCAATGTCTTGCATTATCCCCAAAAGGAAGACAAAAGAAAAAAAGGAAAGGAAATATCCTTTTGAGTTAGCATGAAGGAGACATTGTGGTCTCAATGCCTTGCATCATCCCCGAAAGGAAGGTGAAAGCAAAAAGGAAAGGAAAAAAATCCTTTTGGGTCAACATGAAGGAGACATTGCGGTTTGAATGCCTCACATCATCACCAAAAGGAAGATAAAATAAAAAGAAAAAGAAAAAGTGAAAGAAAAGTCACGACATATAGAAGAATGAAGGTACACATAGAAGAATTTCACAAAGAGAGAGAACATCAATCAGAACAATACATGGGAATATGTTACACACAAACACGACAAAAGAAAAAGAAAAAGACTAGTAAGGAAAATGTTTGTCAACTGACAATCAAGTCATCCGCCTCCCAATATCAGTTGGTATAAGCAAGAGGTGAATAACATAGCTAAGGGATAAAAACAAGTGCATTACTAGGGCAAGGCTAACAACTTGGAGCCCCCAATTAGTGCAAGGAAAGAATGAGCCGAGTGAGGTGAGGGGAAGGATCATGTAATAGTGAGAAGAGAATATTCTACAACCATTACATGAAGGGGTGTGCGATAGTAGTTTATGGTTTGAGGGGGTAGCAATTATCTGTTAGAAATCTTGAATAAGATTAATAACCAGGAACACCTACAAAAACAATGATAAATCTTCCAGAAGAGGATATGCAAGAATGAGCTTGCTTGTTATTAAGACCTCTCAAATGATGAGGTAAAAAGGATGTTTCAAATGATATAATAACCCTCCTTATATAGGAAAGGGTGAGATACAAGATGCATTAAGATGTTTCCATGTGTCTTGATCTAACAACATGTGACAACAAGGAAACCCTAACAACATTATTAAAAGATTAAATGCAACCTAGGGTTAATATGACCTAAGTTAACTTATGCTAGTGTAATAAATAATATATTACACTAACACCCCCCCATAAGTGCAACTTAGGGAGGAAATGAAAATGCAATGATTATGCATGATGATGATGGGTCCCGGCTGATGGCCATATTAGGTACCCATGTACATAGGATGAAAATGCAACTAATCTCCCACTAAATGGAGAAAAGGGGAGAACCCAGTGGGAAGAAAACCCCTCTCCGAAAAAAGGAGATGAAATGCAGAAAGGTGATGATTGGAGGACTCAACATCATCCCCCCAAGGACAACAATCATCACATGGATACAATACAATCAATGGCCCCCCCATAGGAGAGAAATAGAGAGACAATATAGCCCCCCCAAAATATGTGATCACTTGCAAAAAAAAGGTAAGTGTATGTAGACAAAACATGATCCAATGTCGACAAACAACTTGTCTCCCTTTCGGAAGAAACAAAACCAGGTGCAAGTGCAGAGATGCTTCCCATTCCGGATAGGAATTGAAGGAAGGATGGATGTATATGAATGCTGATGATGTCTCTGAAAGCTGCTCATGTGTCTCCTTGCCTGATGAAGATGAAGATGCCACAACCCACTCAAGTACATACCCAATCAATGTAGAAGGTGACAAATCAGGACGATGCGGAAATAGATGCTGAACAAAATCCAAAGACTGTGATGATTTGACAACAGGAGTGCAATGACTGTCATCAAATAGGAGAGATATCCTCTCAAATATGTCCTCCAAATCTAAAATGTGAGACTCCACAAACAAGGATGCAATGTTTGATAGATACGAATCCCAATCAGGAAGACAAAGTGATATTGATTGTAATGAAATCACTGAAGGTGAAGGTACATCAATTGTCTTTGATGGAGAAGCAGGAGCATCGGAAGAACCCTCTTCATCCTCATCCTCATCTGAAGATTCAAAGTAGTCCAAATATTCAAACTCCCGCATAGTATCTGCATCATAGGGTATCTTGTCGGAAAGATGAAGAGGCACAAGATAATCTGAAATAGGATCATCTGGGAATGGCTGAATGTCATGATCTCCATGTATCTCCCAAATTTTAGTCCAAAGAGTATGAGGACAATCACAATGATCAACACTTTTCAAGGTGGAAACATCAATATGCATTGCAATGAATCCTAAGACATGATCCCTTTTGCAATTCCAAGCAAATTTCTTACTGTCAGTACCAGGAGGGGGAACAAGATTATACAAATTTGGCAACAAATGAAGCCATCGGAGATGTGTGATGATACCATTTCTCCATTGTGTGTAGTTTCCCCGTTTCAACATGATCAAAGCAAGATGAAATGAGAACCCCATAATGAATTATGATGCATAAAATCATGTTTCTAAAAGAGAATATGTGCTAACAAGAGTCAACACATTGAACCCCCCCTTTTTACTCAATCAAAGAACCCCCCCAAGAAAATATGATTTGGCACTTTATATTAGTGCGTTTACAACTTCCACTAGCAAGAAATACTAAGTGGTCTTGATTTCAATGCTTTACAAAACCCTCACAAATAGGGTGTAAACTGAAACTACAATATTTGAACTCAGACAAGTAAAACTAACAGCACCACTGGAATCTACTCAAAAAAGCATGCACTTTCAAAACAAGAATCACCTCGATACGAGGTCGTATGAGAAAGTTATGCTTCTTCGAAGTTCCCAAAACGAGAACCGTGCAATGTCACGACTGAGAATCTGCAATTTCTAAAAATTTTCTGCATCAAAACCAGAAAACGTCTGCACTAGTGCATAGAGCACAAAAAAATAGCCAAATTCAAAAAAAAATTCGTGAGAAACGGAGTTCATATGAGCAAAAACGGAGCATTGGAAAACTGCCTTCAAATTTGAAATTGCCAATGGAGAGGGGTACGGCTGAAGCTTTCTGAGTTCATTTCTGCAAAATATACTAACTGCATGCAAAAACTAAAAAGTACCCAGATGGTTTTTTGATGCGGCGAACAAAACCCAGATGGCGTTTTTTCTTGCAGATGTACAAAAGATGTAGATCTAGTGTAAAATAGACGCCCTTAGCAACAAAAAACGACCCCAACAACCAAAAAACGACATGCAAAGGTTGAATCAGCTACCTAAAACATGAAAAGGCATGCTGGAACCTGCAATGTTGATTAAAAATGCAAAATATGCAAATCGGTTGTCAGATTTGAACTTGAAACCCTAGTTCCACAATTGTGTATCACGATCTCTGTTTCGGTGAAGCAAAAGCCAGATTGACTTTCTCGACAGCCCTGGACTCAAATATGAGCTCAGATTTCCTCCAACATGCACCGAAAGTGACCTTGCAGAAAACCTTAATATGGAGACAACCTCAAAGAAGATCTTATAGCCATAGCTCAATCCTCAGATTTGGGAAGAGTCTTGCAGGAAGGGCTCTGATACCATGTTAGAAATCTTGAATAAGATTAATAACCAGGAACACCTGCAAAAACAATGATAAATCTTCCATAAGAGGATATGCAAGAATGAACTTGCTTGATATTAAGACCTCTCAAATGATGAGGTAAAAAGGATGTTTCAAATGATATAATAACCCTCCTTATATAGGAAAGGGTGAGATACAAGATGCATTAAGATGTTTCCATGTGTCTTGATCTAACAACATGTGACAACAAGGAAACCCTAACAACATTATTAAAAGATTAAATGCAACCTAGGGTTAATATGACCTAAGTTAACTTATGCTAGTGTAATAAATAATATATTACACTAACATTATCATCATTGAAATGATACTTGCTCAATATCTCTTTCAAATGACGACACTCATCGCTTCGATGGGAAAGAACACGATGGTATGTGCAATGTGGGACATTAGCATCTCTAGGGAATATTACCAACCTATTCCTAGGTGGCAATGTGATGAGGTCTTTGTTTAGGAGAATTTATAATTTCATCTCACATTCAGGTGGGGGATGAAGAGGAAACTTGATTTTTTGTAATTTATAAGGCCTCTTGCATCTACTAGATTCTTCTACTTCATGATAGGAGAATAGGGTCAGAGGTCCTGATATGATCTTATTATTGTCCATGTGAGTGTTTGGAGATGGTGGGATTTATTTAGGGAGGAGAAAATTCAGATCAGGGGGAAATCAAGGATCATCGTGCCATCATCACGAAGCCAAAGATATTCTCGAGGAGGCATATGGTTATGAGGGGGATCCTGATAGCCTATCCTCTTGGTGGTTTCATCAGGTGAGATTTGTTCATAAAATTTGTGTATTTTATGTTCATTTTTTTTGTCACCACCTTGTTTACTTAGAATGATAAAACCTTTTCCATAGGTTTGGTGAAGGTTGATTGGGGTGTTTTTCATTTGATTACTGTAAAAGGGTTGAGTAGGAGCATGTTTAGATGAATCAGGTTCACCTTGGATAGGTAACTTAGGTGTATTGTGAGTTTTAGGATGGAGATAACCAAATTCTTCAAGGGGTGACATGGTAGGAAGCAAGGGTTGTTGCATGGATGGGTAGAAGGATACATTTTCTTCAAGATTATCAAGGCATTCATTAAGGAACTGGCTCATGCTAGCATCATCGTCTCCAATGATGTCAACTTCACGAGGAGGACATGCATTAGGAAGTTATTGAGTAGGAGTAGGTTCAAGGTCATTAGGGTCAGTGGCAAAGGTGCAACTTGACATATCCACTAGGCATTTGAAGGACATCCAATTCTTTTTGAAAGACAACCATAATGAAAGCTAACTAAGTACAATAAATCAACTAAAACAGAGAATCTAGAAACAAAAATAGAAATGCAAGAATAGAAAACAAAGGTGCAGATAATGCTCTGAAAGTGCCAAAAATTATAGTGCAAATGTTGCAAGTGGACTAAGTCGCCCAGTGTAGCGAATTAGTCCCAACAATGATATTTTTAGCAGTTTTTAGAATTTTTGACTAGTTTTTATGATCTTTATGCTTTTTTGATGCAAATACAGAATGAAAATGCAGATTTTTTGTACTTTTACAATAAAAATGTAATGAAAAATTCAAGCTATTATGAAATTTTCATTAATGCACTTTTGGAAAACCCTAGAATGCAAAACAATGCAAAACCCTAATGCAATGCAAGCTTTTTCCTAGGATGCAAATGCATGATCAAAAGTGAAAAAGGGGTGTTCTAAGGACGGGTTCACCAAAATAAACCACCAAAAATGATGCAATAGGGAAAGAGGATTCCCCAATAGGCTCCTAGGGTTTTTCACCTAGGGGTAAGGTGGAAGAATGACTCTCTTTCGCACTAAAGGTATTCTTGGCGAGTTCATTCAAAGATTAGGGTTTGAAATGGGTGTGATTGATGTGCGTGTCTAAATGCTGCAATGTAATGCTATGAAATGTAAACTATGTAAAATGACCTAAAGATGACCTAGAATGCATGCAAATTACAAAGAAACTAGAAAAGATAGAAATAGTGCACCTAGAAACTGAAGGTTGATAAAGGGGAGCTTTGGAATCTTCTGGAATCTATTAGAAATGCTATCTGGGACACTTATGCCAAAATGGGCGACTTAGTCCTCTTCTTGGGAAACTTTGCCGAAATAGGTTTTTGGCAAAAGGGTATCCAAAAACAGAGAAACCATTTTTCAGGCTTGGTATTGGGACTAATTCGCTAATGATGGCGACTTAGTCCACCTGGAGCTTTCAAGAGTTTCGAGGTTGGAATCTGTAGGTGCCCACTTGTACTTTTGTTTCTGACAGAGACCCATGTCTGAATCTTCAGAAATTGACCTACAAGTTGTCTTTTAGCTCCTCCTAGGGTTTTGGTTGACTTGGAGTGTTGTGGATAGAATGATGACACCTTTTCAACAACTTACTCCTTGACTAATTTGCATACAAACCTGCAAAGCACACATGCAAAGAGAAGGAAAAGGTTAGGGTTAGAGAATAGGGGTTTGCCTTAGTCAAACTCCATGTTGGTAATCAAACCCAAATGAAATAAAATTTAAAGGGAAGGATGATTGAATGGAATGCAAGTACAATCACTCACCAAACTCTTGTTAAAGAAGTCTAAAGATATGCAAGAACTAGCTCCAATGGATGTTGCTTGAAGTGCTTAGTACTTGAATGCTTGCTTGAGAAGATTGAATGATTGAGTTGTGAATGCAAGAGTGTAGGAGAGCCATAGAGAGATAAAATAAGGAGAAAACCCCTTATATATACATGTGAAGCTCTAATTCCTCAAAAATAACACAACATAGCCTTAGGGTTTTGGAGGCAAATTCTCATTAGAATTTTGTTTTAATTTTGAATTTTATGCCAAATGGGACTAAGTTGCCCAAGGTGGTGACTTAGTCCACTTGGAAAAATTTAAGTGGTAGTCAGGAATTAAGTAGTGTTTAATGTTGATTAATGAGATTGTCTCCCAAAACACACTTAGGTCGGGCCTATAAGTGCATTAAGGGGCCATTTTTTCATGAGAAAGGGTTGATTTAGTGATGAAAAACCTAGGAAAGTGTGGAAACGTGTTAAAACACTTCACAAAACTTCAAACTAAGGCTTGAAAAGGGGTTATTCAGGTGAATTATTGTGGAAAATTCCTAGAAAATTGAGGAAATGTGTTACAACACTTCACAACACCTTTGTAAGACTTTTTTAGGTTATTGTCGATTTTCAAGCATTCAAGGCCTAATGTGAATGTGTTGGTGACATCACAACATTAGATCTAGGCAAAATCAAGCCAAAATCCAAGGCAAAAGGCCAAAATGAGTGA
Source organism: Sequoiadendron giganteum (assembly GCA_007115665.2). Taxonomy (NCBI): domain Eukaryota; kingdom Viridiplantae; phylum Streptophyta; class Pinopsida; order Cupressales; family Cupressaceae; genus Sequoiadendron; species Sequoiadendron giganteum. Next base: position 216,867,488 of record CM021100.1, read on the forward strand.
TAAGTGTCTAGGCTACACTTTTTGGCAACATAAATAGTGGGGGTAAGGTTTGGTTGATCAACTAGAGCGATCATATGCCAAATAGTCATGTGGGGTTCAATTTATCAATTTATCTTGCTTAAATGAGTTTCTTTTTACCACAAACACTTGTCTTTCTTAAGTTTCAAACTAAATGTCTATGTTAAAAACATCATTCATTTCACAAAGTCCATTTTGTGAAAATGATGAATTTAGGGGCATAGTTACCTAGGTTTACTTTGGAAATTATGGATTGAGATGTAAACCTAAATATTTAGAAGTTTCTAAGAATAAATCATTAGGACAAGCATCAATATCAAAGTTTTTTCAAAGGGTATCCATACTTAGACCAAAGGGTTTGAAATTTTGAAAAGACTTGTTGATGTTTGTTTGTAATTGTTTTGGAACCAAGTGTTAAACTGACTCACAAGCATTTACAATCCTAGGTAGAGCAAGTACGTATTTATTAGTTGGCTTACCATCATCCCCTAAGAGATGATTAATCCTTGAAGATGAAATGGACAAATAGGCTATGTCAAGGAAATGTACCATCTTGACACACCAAGTAAAGGAGTCTCTTCCCCATTTGATTTATTGCCTCAGTAAAAAATTGGACATGGTAAGTAACTTTTTGGAGTGGTGCTCCTCCCATACACTACCTCAAAATACATTTAAGAATTGGACTTGGTTAGCCATTACAAACAAGTATTTTCATGACCATATTTAGGATAAACTAGTGCTATACATGCAATGATTCACTCAATTAAGAGGCCTCCCAACCCTTAGAAATATCTAAGGGTTTTAATGCATCACAAGGATACTAAGGGAAAAATTCGTCGATATAGGTCAACCACAACCAATTGGTTAATGACTTTAGTCACAACCAATTATTTATATAGCAGACCAAAATGAAATCTCACCGCTTGGGTCGTTCCCTCTCACAAGTTGGGAGGTAGGCCCTCTAAAGGTAACACATGTTTGAAGCATTAAATGATTTTCATCACCCAAGATTACCAAAAGGCACAAGGGGAGAGGATATGAATTTCCAAGAAGAAAAGCTATACTTCTATGTTTCTCTTCACCCAAGATTGCACGAAGTGCAAGGGGAGATGATACACACAACAAGCATACTCAAGAAAATAAGAAACATGTTCATTTTAACCTTGACAAGCATAATGAATTTGTTTTAAGCACCAAACAAAATGTGTAGATTGTTTTGTTAAATTTTAAACCAACATGCATAATGATGTGAGGGTTTAGTTTTAACCAACTTTAACGTTCATTTTAAACCCAAAGGAAATCTAGTTTGGTCCTAAAACATGAAATACAACATCATAAATGGGTTATAATTGCCCCACAAGTGTCAAAACACTTATTACAATTATAAATTAAAATGATAATATGCTCCTTCACTATGAATTTTATTTTCCAAACCTACAAAACTAGTTAGCCTAAAAAAACAAAACGAGAAGTCAATGACATGTTAGAAATCAGATGAAGTCAAAAAATTAAAACACATGTCAAAATTCAAGTTCAGTTTTTGTTTACCAATAAATAGCAACATTGAAATCAATTGTGTCCTTGAATTTCATCAGATGCATTGTCATATCGAAAGTGCATTGCTATATTGAAAAATAAATCGCGTCGCTCTACAGTGAACAATGACATCAATAGCGTCACCCAATCAATTGTTGCTGAATTAAAATTCATGTTGTGATAAGAAATTAGTCTAGCATCGCTATTTTCATTAAGCAGTGATGAAATTAATTATGCGTCACTAGATTAAACATGTGTCATTGTTTTCAAGATCAAATGTGTCGTTGTATAGCGACGCGTCCAAGGTGTGTCAATGAATTCTCAATAGTGTTGATGAACCTGTAAGAACAAGCAAAACAAAAATTTAACAAGAAATTTGTCAAATTGATTAGTTTATGCCCCCTTCTAGTGCCAAAATGTGATCGATGACTGTAGTATAGGCTAACTACACTTGATCCATGATGATTCAAAGTGTATTTAAGTCACTATGCATCAATCCCAATAAGATCATTCAATTTAAACAAAGATAAGAAACCATTAAAACTAACATATTAAAATATGAAAGCTTGATAAATATATAATCTAAGACATTGAAACTTATCCTATTGGGGGAGTGGTGTTGTATTGATGTGGAATGGTGACCCTTTCCCAATCCCATGGATAAATTAGCTCATTTCAATCGATTCTATTGAAGAAAATTAATGAAACCAATGAAAGATGTGTTGTAAAACATGATTAAAGCTAGATTAATATGATAAAAGCTAAGATGTATATTGTAAATGTATGCAAATCTATTCTAAATGTATACAAGATTCGAAAGATTCAAACCCTAGTTTTAAGTTATGCTAAATGGATGCACCTAAGTTACCATGGAAGCCATTAATGAAAGCTAAGCTAAAAGTATATGTAAAATAACCTAAAATTCTTTTTAAAACATAAAATGTGAGTGATTTTAACATCATAAGTTTAATATTAAAAGATGGAGATCCCTATTTAATAGATGCAAGCTCTATTTATAGAATAGGAAAAATGGAACTCCTGGTCAAGATAAAAAAGGATTAATCAATGGTCAAGATGGAAGGAAAATGGAGGCATGGATCATGGATTCCCATCAAGGGCTTACATTCATCCAAAATAACACACTTTCAAAACTTGCACAAGAAACTTTGTTGAGAGTTTGTTACAAAAAATAATATTCCCTTTTTCAAATGAGTGAAGAAAGAGAATATTCTCAAAAAATATTCTCATGGGTGAGGAAAATTAGATATTTAGTTAATTAAAACCAAATTTAATTGTGCAAAGGCGAAGGAATATTCCTTTTTTGGAGGAATGTGCAAAGGAGGAATATTCTCAAGGAATATTCCCTTGCAAGTGGGAGGATTAGATTAATTAGTAATTTGATAATTAAATAAAGTATCAATTATGCAAATTAGGGTAATTAAATGACATTCATTAAATAAATGATTTAATGAAAAGGGGGATATGATATGACATTTAATTAAATAACTTAGGGTTATTTAATTAAATCAAAGGACTTTAGGGATTAAATTAAATAATTTGATTTATTCAATTT
>CM021100.1:216870714-217129824 GCA_007115665.2 Sequoiadendron giganteum
TTCACCACCTTTGTCTGACCTTAAGCATTTGATCTTCAAACCTGTCTCATTCTCGGCCATAGCTTTGAAAATTTTGAACATTTCTAATGCTTCATGTTTTTCTCTCAAGAAAGCAACCCATATCATCCTAGAGTAATCATCAATAAGCAACATAAATTACCTTTCTCCTTGTAGACTTCTGATTCTAGAGGGACCACATAGATCAGTATGCACTAGCTCCAGTACTCCATTAGAATGATGTTGTTTGCTTCGAAAAAAAAATTAGTCTGCTTTCCCATCAGACATTCCTTGCATATGGTGTTAGTAGGCTTCACTAACTTAGGAATATCTCTAACTACTTGAGTGGAGCTTACTTTGACAATGTTATCAAAATTCACATGACACAATCTCCTATTCCATAACCAACTTACATCAACTTGAACAATTAAACAACTTTCACTAGCAACACTCAGGTGAAAAATGTTACCTCTTGTCTTTGTACCTGAAGCAATTACATTTCCAGAGCTTCCCAATATTTTACACTTTCCATCTGTGAACTAAAGATTTTATCCCTTGTCAACCATTTGTCCAACACTCAACAGATTATGCTTCAATCCTTCTACATAAATGACATCATTAGTATTGTATTTACCACCAAGAAAAATAGCGCCTCTTCCACAAATCACACCAACATTGTTGTCTCCAAATCTTACAACACCACTGTCATATTTTTCCAAGCTTACACATTTTCTTTTGTCACCAGTCATATGATGTGAGCATCCACTATTAATCACCCACTTATCCTTTTCTTCAATTCTGGCTGCAAGATATTTCTCAATATTCTTATTACTATCAAATTTAGTGGACACCAAACCATTTTCCTTGATAGAAATGAATACCCATCCATCTTCATTTCCATTTTATTTATCAGATTCATCATCAGTAACACCTTCTTCGACATAATAACATTTCTTTTGAAAGCTAGGCTTATTAGGTTTGTACTTAGGAACTCTTTCAGGACACCTTGATGCAAAATGACCTATCTTATTGCAAGAGAAACATTTAATAGGAAACTTTCCTTTATACTTACCTTGTCCTCTGGCTTCTTTTTTCACAATCAATGCTTCCATCTCTTCTAACTCTCTTTCTTCATCTTCAATCTATTTCATCTCATCTTCATACTTGAATGTCTTCCTTGAACTTTCTCCCAAATCATATCTTTGTTGGTTTCTTTCGAATACAATAGCTTTAAATGTAGATTTTGTCTTAGGAGTAGATTCACCAAATTCACTCAACTCAAAGGTAGCAAGCTTACCAATCAACATATCTCTTGTCACATTTGTTACTGTCCTGAGCTCTTCAATAACATGAGCTTTCGTTTTGTAAGAAGTAGGCAATGATTTGAGCACTTTAGCCAAAATCTCATCTTCTTCCAAGGTTCCATCAGCACATCTAATACCCATCACTAGTTCATTCACTTTTTGCATGAAAGAAATGATATTTTCATCTTCTCTCATTTTTGGTTTTTCCCACTTGCCTTTCAGACTTTGTAGCTTAGCAACTTTCACTTGTGCATCTCCTTCATACAGTGTTTCCAAATTCTTCCAGATCTCATGTGTTGTTTTCAAACCCATCACATTTCTCATCTCTGAATCTGTTAAAGCACTTAATAATGCTTCTATAGCCCTGATATTAGTTTTAGCTTCTTTGATTTCATCAAGAGTAGAAGGACCATTCTGAGGAATAGTATATGTGTTCTTTGTAATCTTCCAGAAGGGTTCACCAATGCACTTCAAATGTCACTCCATTCTAACCTTCCACATAGAGGAATTTGTACCATCAAATCTAGGACTATTCTTCTTCTATGATGCCATCTCATATGACCTCAAGCTATTAAACTTCTTCAAAGGAACTTGCTCTGATTCCAATTGTTGGCAAAACAAGGATAAACAACTAAGAGGGGGGGATGAATCAGTTGTCACATAATTTAAAACTTATTTAACCTTATCAACCTTTAATCTTAGATATGATAAATAGCAGTGAAATCATGAATCAACAACACATCAGAAACACACATAACACCAAGATTTTTGCATGGAAACTGTGTTAGGGGAAAAACCACGATGGAGGTTAATCCACAAGTTATACCTTGTTAAAAGTATAAGAGAAATGAATAAGGGGAATGCACATGCATTTAGGCACACTGCCTAGAGCTCACTGCTCAAAGAAGATTAAATCCATTTGATGATATTGAACTAAGAAATCAGCTTCTCCAAAATCCCAATGATAGTTCTGATTAGGCACAAAAATAATTCTTCACACTTCGCTCAAACTCCTTCATACTCTGCTCTATAATCGAATGATCTGATCTTTATTCACACATAACACTTGCAAAATTCACATAATACTCACTCATTCTTCTCAAATGAAGAAAATAATCGCTCTTATATATCCGCTACATAAAATTACATCAACTTTGTCGGCCAAAAATAAAGAATAGATGAATACAAAATATTGGCCCAATTCATGAGAAAATCTCAATGCACACCAACTGAAGTCAGTCACAACATAATGAAGACCTAAAACAACATATTCAAAAGTACCAACCATTCAAAAATTAATCCACGAGGATCCGCAACATGCTACAACCACCATTTTGGCTAAGAACATGAAAAATCCGAACACACAAAGGAAAAATCTCCGATCACGAGCACATCGATCAACACAGACGTTTAACAAGGATAGAGCACGATCTAGAAACATCAACAAACATTGTAGGAGCATACACAACTCAAATTGTCAGAATTACATTCTCTTCTTTCAAAAACACCAACTACAGTAATAGAGTAACTGCAAGAACACATAAACTCATGACTTGCTCCAAGCTTGATGCGTACGTTTGAAACTTCTGGAGGATAAACTAGATAGGCTCATAAATAAACCCTTTAATGCACAACTTATGAATACCAACATACTGAACCTTCCACCATTCTAAACTTCACAGCCTCACAGACATACTCCAACATATTTATTATAATTTTCTCAATATCCTCGACATATACAACCTTCAAGACACCAATGCTAATAGTGTTGACATCAATGAAAACCACATATCAACAAACAAACCACAACATCCAACACATAATATATTGTGCCTTATTTTTTATCCAACATGTTTGTTCAAAGTATATAGGTATAGGTGAAATTTCATTTCTTGATCATTTTTATTTCACATCATAGCATGTGGAGTGAAATGGGCTCCCACAAGGGTTGAGCCCAACATGCTTGCCTTCTGTTTTGAAGAGGGATGAGAGTGGAAAGACATCATATTTATCCAATTAGACAAATATCCATTACCTATGGTAAGTGAGGTTGTTGACGTCACTACCATGAATGATAAATGTTTGACAAATTGGAAACACAATAAGAAAGACAACCACATTATTTATGAGTGTGGAATAGTCATACCCAAGTGAGTTGCATAGTGGAGGTGTGATGAGTATCTTACAAGATCACACTACCCAGGAAGGCTAATACTTCATCAAGATCTATAGTAGTCAAGTCAAGTAGCATTGTGCAGTCAAAGAGTACATAAAAATGTGAAACATGCTAGAACAATATGTAATTAAAAAAATTGCTCTTGATCAAATCAATGGAGTTTAAGGATACTATTTCTAGAATGTATCAAAAGGTATCACAATTAAGGAAAGATGTAATAGTGAAAGGAAAGGTTAGATAACTATTCAAATTCATAGAAATCATGAAGCAAAGCTAAAGAGTAGAGGACAGTCATGACTCTAATGATTGAGATCAAGAACTTTCAAGGCTAATGATAGTGGATAGTCATAGAGGATGGTGGTAGTCCCTTTGGAAGAATAATGCAAAGGAGGAAGAGTCTAAAAGATAAAAAAAATAAAGTGACAGTCCTCTCATTCACAATAAAGATAGCTTGCAGGTGAACAACAAAGGATGATAGTCTACGAATGAATATTGTTGAGTATGAAATACATTAGCATTTTTTCCAAAATGAAAGGATATAGTTTAGTGTCATATGTAAGGATCAAAATCCTCTCTTAAACCCCGTCATAAGGACAAGATGGTACACAATATTAGATGTTGATTTGTGGGACATAAAAGGAAGGATAGATCATAGACACCTTGAATGATAAAATTGTAGACTATAATCTCATGCCAAGAATGAGTAGGAAGGGTTTCATAAGCATGTGAAGGTGCATAAGAAAATTGCACATAGCATATCTCAATCATAATGGTAACATCATATATGCATTGAACACAATCTCAATGTATTTGGAGCTATATGAAAGACTTCATACTACTTTGAAAGTCACTGATAAGCTTGATGGTGAATAAATGAGGAAGGAGGAGTTTTAAAAGGAAACATTAGTAGAAGATCTCTAAATGAGAATAATAGTGGGACATGATACAAAGGAAATGAAACATAGAATTCAACCAGTGCAAGCCAGAACGCCCACAAAGGATAAAACCTTCGAGTACCTACATAGAAGATGGAGGCCAAGCCAAGGTAGGAGAAGTCATTTATTTTCACAGGATGCACAAAGTGAAGCCACGACCTGTGGCATTTTTTTTAAATCTTCAAGATTTCTATATGAGTGAAAAAATGGAACACATAATACAGTAAATGTAAGCCTTGATCAGAATGCAGAAGTGAAACCCTCAACAAGAAAATGAGTTTTATTTATTCATAGTGAATAGATCATCATAAAGTTCAAGAATATATAGAAAAGACACAAAAAACAAGATATTTCCATCATTTGTGCACAATAAAGGAGCTCGTGACAACATTGTTTTCATTGATTTTGAAGAGAAATGAATTTGCAAGAATAAGGGCTTACTTGTGTACATTCCACCATGAGTCTGTAAATAATTCTGCATATTAAGCTTCAGAAACCCCAATCATGGTGGCCTGTGTAGCTTCATGAAATTGCTAAGACAAAAATGAAGTGAATGAAGTGTTTTGGCCGAGTATTGGTGCTTAGGGTTTTTTCCCTAGGTTGGCCAATAGAGAAAAAGGCAATTTTTTCTTTTTGTTTTAACCTTTTTCAACATAAACTAATGCTTTGTAAAGTGTTAGAATGCCTTATGTTCTTTTTGCATAATTTGCAAAGTAAAACCAAATGGTCCCCTTTATGACTTGTGTATTTTACTTTGTCTTCCAAGACATAGGCTGAGTCAAAAGCCCTTTAATATTTGTGTGAATTTGAAGGTAATTGAAATGTAAAAGCATTATTGAAGTGATAATCTATAAGTCACTTTAAAAATTGTAATATGTTGAGCAAGATACAAGGGCATTGGTTTACAAGATTTAGTCAAAGGGGGTTGTTTGGAGATTAATGAGGTTTATTATTCATGCCAAGCATATAGGGGAGGTTTATTGTCGAAGTCAATTCTTTATTCTTTCAACAAGTATTGTAGCTCATCTTGGAATTCTTTCAAGTGAAAGATAGCATTGTAACTCATTTTTGCAGACATATGCAACAATGTAACACCTTTTCAAATCAATAAGGTTAAGCAATTTTACCTTCTCAATTTTTTTTGTGTGTGGTTAAATGTATTGATGCAATTACATTGTGATACATGTGATCCTTATTGTTGTGTCCCATTGCTAGCACCTTTAGGTAGAATAAATACGTATGTTGCAGGTTGTAGGTTGTGTTGGTGATACAAACAGATTCAGAGTTGTGAGGAGAGTTTATCTTCCTTTTAGGATTGTGAGTATCATGGACTTCTTATGAAATATTGATGAAAGAACATGTAAGCCTCTGATTTGTGTATGTAGAAACTTTGTTGATTAAAAACTGTGTGTAAAAGCAATTGTGTAAGTTTGAAAAAAACACAATAGGTGCATCACCCACATAGGTGGAATTCATTTTATGCTTTTCTTTCTACCCTTTTCCATCACAAGGAGTAGTTTAGGTGAGTACCTTGGGAGCCATCCTTCTCTGGAGGTCCATTCCAAGTTTAGGTAACCCACAACCTAGGAATGTTCCAATCTTTCTCCAAAGTGCTAAGTTCTGTAACTTAGCAAGGGTACTTTGAGAGACAACATGTTGTTTATTGGATTCCCATGAAATGACTCTCGAGCCTAAATGGAACACATATCCCAATGTGCTCTTCCTGTCATCTATATTGTCTTCCCAATCACTATCAGTATATCCAACTTACTCAAACTCATTTAAGATGGAGTATACAAAATTTCATAGACCTTGGTACCATTGACATATCTCAGCATATTTTATTATTCTTGCTAATGTGTATCCTTTGGTGTTTCCATAAATTTAGAAATTATACTTAGGACATGCATTATATTAGGCTTGGTTGTTGTTAAATACATCAAGCTTTCAACCATACTCTTGTCTAAGGTTAGGTTTACATTGTTGCTAGAATATTCCTTAATTTTAGATGTATGACTATTGGTGTTGGTATTGGATTGTTATTAAGAATTTAGAACTTCTTAAAATTTTATATGACATACTTCATTTGAGAAATAAAAATATCATTATCGATTTATTTTATTGCAATGAAAAGGAAGAATTTCAAAGATCTAATTCTATCATTTCAAACTCTCTTTTCATGATTTTTTTGAACTTAACAATGAGGAAGTCATTATTTCCCGTATATATTAAATCATCTACATACAAGACAACAATTAAAATCTCACCATGAAGTTCCTTGATGTAAAGTGTGGGCTCAATGTTACTTTTTCTAAAGCCATTACTCAAAATTTGAGTCAATTCGATTGTACCATGCCCAAGGTGCTTTCTTGAGTCCATTGAGTGCCTTTTTCAACCTATAAAATTTATTTGCTTGTTCTAGGACTTCATATCTAGTTGGATATTCAACATAAACTTCTTCCTTGAAAACTCCATTTAGGAAGGAAAATTTCACATCCATTTGGTACACCTTCCACTTATGTTGGGATTCTATTGTTAGGATTGTCCACACGGTTTCCATTATTTCTATGAGAGAATACGTCTCATCATAATCTCTTCTAGGTTATTGTTTCTATCCTTTCATGACTAGCCTTGATTTATGTCTTTCAATTCTTTCTTTAGAATTTCTCTTAGTTTTATAAACCCAATTAAATCCAATCACTTGTTTACCCGTAAGAAAATAAATTAGCTCCCATGTCCCTTTTATTTTTATTACATCCATCTCCTCACACATAAACTCACACCATTTCTTTTCTTTGATATATCTACTTTAAAATGTATTAGATCACTATGATAAAATAATGCAAAATTTAGATTTTTATCAAATTCATCATGCCTTGCATTTTTATTAATATCCCTCAAGGTTCTTATCTTTCTTGGAATTAGGAAGATGAATGTTGGATCTTTAGAAATTTTCACTATTAGAGTTTCTTGATTGTGAATCATTTCACAAAAGCTAATTGGTGGAATTTGGAGCTATTGTAGATAATATTTGAAGTTGAGTGCTAGGCTCTAGATTTATCATAGGTGATTTCTAAAACTAACTATTAGGATCTAGATCTACTATAGATACACCTTTTTGATCTTTATTTCCTTCTTCTTCATAAACTATGGGTAATATAACTAATATATCTGAGGAAGTGTCTATCATTTCCATCCAAAGATTTATTTTTATGAATTTAAAATGCTTACTAATTACAAGCTATTTGATGATAGGGCTATACAAATTATATGACTGGGATTATTTATTATATCTTGTGAAGATGAACTTTGCTCCTTTAGCACATATTAATATTCCACACACCCAAAAAGTGAGGTTCTTTATACTCTATTTATTTTTTACCCACACCTTCTTGTGAAATTTTGTCATGCACAAATTTTGTGGGACATCTATTTAGTAGCTATATTATTATCGCAACAACCTCAACCCAATATTCATTTGGAAGCCCCTTGGTCTTCAACATGCTTCTTTCCATCTCCATGATGGTCCTATTCTGTCTCTTTGCAACTCCATTTTTTGTGGAGGATAGCTAGTTTTAAACTCTCTTAATGCCTTCATTCCTACAAAAATAAATAAATTGTAGAGACATTTACTCTACTCTATTTGATCCGAAGACCTTGATAAAGCATCCACATTATTTATTAGCTAGGGTGTTAAACTCTATGAAATTCTCAAAGGCTTCATATTTGTGTTTTAAGTAGACCCATGTGTTTTTGATATAGTCATCAACAAAGGTCATAAAATATTAATTTATGTCTAGGTTGAAAGTTTGCATGGGCCCACATTAGTATAAATGCACCAACTCCAATGGTCCTTTTGTTGTCCTATATTTCCCTGATTGAAAAGGATGCTTATGAAGTTTAAAAAAATAAAAGCTTCACATTTTCTATTAGGATCTACTATGGTTAGTAACCATCTAACCATATTCTTCTTGGAAAAAAGGTTAAGTTTGAAATAACTTAAATGTGCATACTAAATGCTAGAGCTTTGAAGGGTCTTTGATGATCATCTTGAAGGATACCTGCCATGGTGCTAATATACTCTTCATATTCTCAGGACAAGGAACTAAAAATGGCGTTGATAAATCTATTTATATATGTAGAAGAAACATCTAATTCCTTATCATTTGGACTATTTTAATCTTCTTTTACTCACTTTTTTGTCAAAGATGGTACACTTTCCATTTTATATTAGCATTCTTTTAACCTTTTAGACCAATTTTCCAACATCAAGAGATCATGTTTTATTCTTGGGGCATAACAAATATTCTCTATTTATATTTTTTTTTACCATAGTTGCGTAGATCATAGAAGCCCTCTACCAACTAAAGGAACTATTTCATTATTTCCCATTTTGATCTTAGATTGAATAATCTTATCAATGAAGGAAAAATGTTTTAATTTTCACTCATATGGTTCATGCATCTATTGTCTAGGTACTAAAATTTACCACTACTCTACTCAATAATGTTTAACATGATAAACACTTTTGACTATCTAGGTTCAACCTCCTCATTAGCCACATTTGTACCATTTTTTGACTTGTCATATTTCCTTTTTCTACATCCAATTGCAAAATGACCATACAAGTGACAACAGGGTGATCCCACAATACTAGTTTACAATTTTTGGCCAAATTGGACATTGAAATGATTTTTTTTAACTAAATCTTCACTTTTGGGCACCTATAGTGGCTAAACCATGAGGAATTTGAAGATGATGCAAACTAGTGATTTGTGACATTTTTCTATAGATTCTAAATATATATTTTAAAAAATTTGGAATTAGATTTCACTTCTTTTTCCATCTCATTCGAAAACAAATTTTTAACAGTAAACACCATTTTTAAAGAGTGATGTTACTTGCTAACACATAACTATTTTTTTTATGAAGGATAAAATTCTATTTTTTTTGAATTTAGATTGATAACTACGATATCTAGTGCACAAAATTGGTTTAATAGAATTTCATTAATTTTTTTTCTTAATTATGTTTCAAAGTCAAACCAGTTAAAATTTAGACATGATTTACTTGCTAAAATATAACTTTTTTGGTATGTATCAAAATTCAATTTTTTTGTTGGATCAAGGACATCAATATCTAGTGCACTAATATTTTTTTATTTTTTTTATAATCTGCTATTTTTCCACATGTGCAAAACAAAAAGCTTTATTTTTGGTGAAAAACCTATGTTTAATCAAACTAAAAAAATACATAATAAAATCAAAACATTACAATTATATTCAATGGATATTGTTCTGAGTTCTACCATAATCCAATTGGGTCTGTGAAGTCTCCTCCATTTTCATCCTCAACCTGAGCTTTGAAAGGAAATTTTTTGCAGAGATTTGGTAGAAAAGGGGGAGAAGGGAAAAAAAGGGGGGTTTGTATGGACCCCCTTTGAGCGAACCCCCCTTGACCCTTTCAGGTGAAGGGGGGTTCGCTCAAGGGGGGGTCTATACAAGCCCCCCTTTTTTTCAATTTTCCTTTGTCTTCATTTTTAAAAAATGTGCCAAAAGGTGGGTCCCATCATTAAATAGGGTTCGCTCGAAGGAGGGTTCAAGTGAACCCATTTTGTGGTCCATATGAACCCCCCAGTTTGTGCGAACCCATAAAAACCAAAAAAAAAAAAATCATGGGAGAATTTTTACAATTTTCCTTCCTTAACAGAATTGTAAACTATTATTGTGGGATCACCCAACAATAATATTGAACATTAATTTTATCATATATTTGATTTGAGCTACTACATTTTTTCTTGATTCAAGAGTTTGTATGTGAGATACTTGCTCCCTTTTGAGTATTTAGTTCTTTTAGATATGCATATTCTAGAGTTACTTCTTCCTCTACCTCTGGAGTTTCTTCTAGAGTTGGTTCTTCCTCTTCCCTTACCTTATATTAGCTTGAGATTTGAACACTTGCTCTAGACAATAAGGAATAGACCTGTTTAGGTGCTACTCATGGGTTTGAAGTGAATCGATCAACTCATCTATTGTCAATAATGATAAGAAAATAACATCTTCTTTTGCCATGACTATGAGGTCAAAATATTATGGCTAGGCTCCTAATTTTTTTCAATGATATTGTGATCTTTAACATTTTCACAATTAATTTTCGGTTGATTTTTAAACTATAGACTCTTGTATTGAAGTTTGAGATGAGCTTAACATCCTTCATTTGAAGAGTTTCAAACTCTCTCCTAAGCAACTTGTAGTTTGAATAACCTTACTTTGTTAGTCGCTTTGTAGGAGTTTTGAAGAATCTCCCATGCCTCCTTTGAGTAATTAGTTGTTATTGTGGGGAAAATAAATTTTGTCATCGTTTCTTCAATAATACTCAAAATATTTTGCATCCTTCCTCTTGATCTCTTTTAATTGGGTTGTTTGGGTATTTGTGAGGACTACATATACTATCAGGTCTACTACATCTATGGATCCAATCACAAGTAGTTCACTTAAATCATTAGCCACTAAAATAGTTTTCACTTTTTTTGAGTAGACATCATAGTTTCTCCCACCAAACATGGGTGTTGTTGCTAACTTTTAACATCTAGCCATGTTAGGAATTTAAAACATAACTCTAATTTCTAGAGTTCTAATACCCAATAGAATCTAGAACCTTGTATTTGATACCATGTCTTAAAAAAATAACAACACTACTTCTATAATACTACTTGTTAGAAAAAAAATATCTATAAAGACTACTATTTTGATACCATATATTGTAAAATAATAACAATTCAAGACAATAGAAACTACAAAAAGAAACAACTCTTAAACTCAAAATTTATATTACTTATTTATATCAAAAATAACTTGTATAAAATATTTACAAACATAATGCAAAATGTCAACAAATTCTATTTGTTGTGCATTCTCTCTCCCCCCTCTCTCAAGAAGCTTTCCCTATGTATGCTCTTAAGCTATTGGATGAATTCACCTTTTTAAAATTGCCCTTGTTGCTTTGTGTATATTTTCTAAACTACTGCCCTATTCTATTCTTTAGTTAGTATAGTTGAATTTTTCACTCTAATCTATTTTCCTCCAGTTACTTCTCTATTCTTCCTTTCTATTTTTTTTTTTTTTTTTCTATTCATTTTCTACCTACCAATAATATATTCCCCCAAAAAATTTAAAATTAAAAAACGAACTCGAATTTGAACGTGAGAAACTGAGCCTCCAAAAATAAAGTTTAGTAGATATTAAAAAATGAGATGTCTCAAATCTTGGGGAGGAATGGAGGACACATAAGAAATTTATTTCTTTGACTCAAAATTAATATTTCCAACAACCCTCATCCATTAAAAAAAACTACATGATATTAAAAAAAACAGAAGTGATACAAAGCCAAGAAGAGAGGGTTAAAAACCTAGAGCCTCAAGGCTTAAAAAAAATTGTGGCCAGAAGATAAAACCAGACAAGGTTTAGCCCCACATGCTGAGAAGATAAGGGCACAATTTATGGCCCATCAGCCCCTTGCCATATCACCACCAGTCGTGGCCCATTCATTAGAAGCAAACCTCCCGCAATCTGACTCAGCTTCATCTCCACCACCTTGATGATGACAAAGATCAGAGCTAGGAGCTAAAGATTGGTGAGAGGAAGGAACTGAGGGGAAAGAGTCATCGTTAGAAGCCAAATGATAAAGGATTCCATAACCCATCAAGGGAAGGTGAAGCTCGATGCAAGTGCCACAACTCCCATCTTTGTGAACCACCCATACCTATTGTACCACTTGCACCATATCTGCCCTGAAAGCTGGTCAGAAAACATGCCATTCTCTCCTTTTAGGAGCCCTGTGGTATCACAGGAATAGGGGCATGAAGATAACAGACAACATACCTTCTGGTAGGTATACGGCAAATTCATAGCGAGCAATTTACTGTCACAAAAAAATCATCATTTAAGTAAAATTTATCGTCAGTAATTCCCTAGAACCCCTCTACTATGACCACCACCACTTCTAGCACACCATATTTGAGTTAGGAAGAAATTATGCATGAGTCCAGTTGCATGGCACCTAGTCAAGAACCAGTTCAATACACATACACGATGGTGCAAGGTGAGAGGATGTAATAAAGGTAATAATGATGGTTTTAGTGACATCAAACCTGCAAAAAGTAAAATGAACGAATGTTATTGTACAAGGGAAAGCCCAACGGCCTAGGGGCTGAGATATCTGACGTCAATATCTCCTTTATTCCATTCTGAGCATTCCCCAGTCACTTATCTCTGCTGAGAAGGGTAGAAACATGCCAGTTTGATTAGCAAGAAATTTAGCCACTTTGTTGCTTTCTCAAAAGCAATAAGAAGAAAATTTCCTCCAACTAACAACATAGAATCCCCTTCCATAATCAATTTCTGGCATCTGAGATATTTAGTTTTAGACCTTCCACCACTGCTTCTAATTCTACCTTGTCTTTACTCATTTGAATTAAAAAGTAGGCTCCACTCGCTATCCTTTCCAATTCATCTTAGATCATGTAGCTAGAATTAGTGCCAATGTGGCTAGAACCAGTTGCATCAGGATTACTTCTTATGGAGTTTTCTAAAACTTGTAGGAGGTCCTTTAATAATAAAAATATTCAATAATTTTAAAAATATATATTTAACTTTTAAATATAAGTGTCAAGAAAGAATAAAAAAATATTTTTATCTCAAGTTAATATGTCAAAAAAAGAAGTTATTTAATAAAAATAATAAAATTATAATAAAAACTCTAAAAAATTAACTAAATATGATGGGAATTATTTTATATTTTTTTAAAAATAGAATTTAAGTAAAAAAATATAAAATTATTTACTTTTTTAATTTTTTGATCACTTGCTCATTATAATCAATAATTTAATAAATTTTGAAAAATCACAATTTTAGTGGCCCCAAAAAACAAAAAATAAGACACTCTAATATGTTGAAATTCTTATACCACTGAAAATATTATCAAACACATGCAAAAATATATAGTTTTAATTAGAATAATTTTCATTTCAATTCATGAACAAAAATGCACACTTAGACCTCCTATAAATTTATTTTTATCATCATTGGTGTAGTAAAAGGTTTATAAATTTTAATTATATTTTTTCTAACACAAAGTTTGATATATAATTTTATTTTGTATATAATTTGTAGGAAATTCATCATGGAAAATTGACCATGGTGATGACTACAATAGTTATATGATGATATGAAAATGATTAAATCTAAATTTAGAAAATATTTTGTTGTTGATCTATCAATATATATGTAGACTATTTAACATCGATGGAATTATTGTCATGACACATCTTTATTTATATTTTCTCTTTTATTTTAGTTAGACTATTTTAAATATGTATCTTATTGGTTTTCAATATAAGTTTTATATTTTATTTATATTCACAAATTGATATATTTAAAAAAAAGGGTAAATAGACTTTTTTGGGCTCCTAAAACCCATCTATAGCAAAATATTAGTTAAAAAATAGTCGAGAAAGAAATCAAATAGAAAACAAACAAAAAAAAAATTAAACATGGCCTAGAACCATAAATAAGAGCTATATAGTAGCTACCATAAAAGTCATTCAATAATAGTTGCAAACAAGATGCCAATAGGAAACACCCAACCTAACTTAAACTATGCCTAACCCCTTCCTTACAATCTGCACACCCATAATCCAGGGATGAGATTCTAAAATAGATTTTAGAAGACCTATGTTCCTTTCTAAACAATTGTCCAAGACACATCATTATCTAACTCTAATCCAGGGAGAGGAAGGAGCCCTCAACTATCTCCTTAACCAACCTCATCTTGCATAATAAGGAAGAATGTATATCCAAAGATGTCATATGCTACACATAATTTGCAAACAAAGAAAGAGAAGGATTCCTACCATAGCCCACCTACTAAGCAATATTCATCTAATTCAAAAGGAAAAGTCCTAACTAAAGACAACAAAAATAAACAAAGCATGAAATACATAAAGATTCAATACAAATTTGACCTTTATACCCCATTTACCTTTCTCGTCCAAATGAATTGAAGTGAGTGCACCCTTAAGCTCCACTTGATATGCTAAAATTTTTAATGGGTGTAGTTGTATAGATGTGAATTATACTCAACACATTAACATAACAATAACTCAAGGATTAAAATAGTGTGAATAACATCATGGTTTTATCATGAATGTGGTTGATTGATATAAATGAGGAGGAAGGCTTCCAATTTATATATATTTCCGGGCATGTTCAAGATCATGGAGGTCCAAAAAGTGCCAATGAGAAAGAAAACGCATTTTTACTTCGCCAAAATCATGAAAAAAAATGTTTTTTTGTATGGGTTGAAATTTGGTTTGGTAATACCAAACCAAAACGGATATCCGTTTATAATGGATATCATGGATATTTGTTTCCTTAAATTAATTTTCATCAATTTATGCAAACAAAACAAATATTCGTTTTGAAAAGCCCAAAAAGCACACTTCCATTAAAATGGGCGTAACTTTTGCGGTATTGATCAAAATTTTAAATTTATATAGGTATTGGAAAGGTGATTTAGAGGTCTACGCAATGGATAAGATTATTCTGATAGATTGAGCACAAAAAAAAATTATAATCATTTTAAGTTCCTCCTTAAGTTTTAAAATTTTAAATGCTCATGTTTCTTGCATACAAAATCTTTTTTTCATGTTTTTTTTTGCAATAATCATCCTAAATGACTTGAAACATTAAAGAAGTAATTAATAATGAAAATTTTATATTTTTTTACTAAGGAGAGAAAAGAAAATCATAAATCATCATAGAAGGCCTTTGTTAGATTTGGTTGTGAAACCACCCAAGATCAAAATGATTGAAGGAAAGCAAGAAAAGAGATGGATAAACTCAACACTCCCTTAGCATTGAACTAGAATTCCATCATACTGATTAAGGGGAGGGGTGAGTGCTACTTATATAGAAAAATAATGGCAGATAAATCCAAGAGGGGTAATAACTCCCAAGTGCCCATAATAGGTGGGAGTTCTACCTACTCGGTAAATGTCAGATTACATGGTTATGTCTACTCAGGCATATACAAACAAATGGTTATGGGAGGTGGCTAATAAATCCAAAAGAGGGTGTGAGACTCAACTACCCAAAGGTGGGTGTGAGTGATACATGTGAATGATGGATTTATGACACATGTACTCATCCTAACCATTCTAATATAACCTAAGCAAGCTTAATAATGTGTGTAGAAAAAATAAATGTTCCCTAACATACTTGGAAAATAAAAAGCCTACACTAACACCCCCCCTTAAACATATCTTAGGTGGGTGAAAAGAAGCAAAAATGGATCCCAGCTACTAGGCCATGTTAGGTACCCATGTACAAAATACTCTCTCACAAACGGAGAAAAGGAGAAAACCCAGTGGGACAAAACTCCTCCCCAAAAGAGAGAAAAGAAAACAAGTTTCCCAACACAAGAAGAATCCCAGGCAAGGAAGAAGTCCCCTCCAAAATAGAAAGGATAAGAAAGACTATGTAGCCTTCCCTCAAGTAGTCAACTATGCCGATGGTTGATGCTCGAACCTAAATGTAGAAGATGGTCCATGATTGTCAAACAACATTTCCCCCCTTGGGAAGAAACAAAACCAAAGGTGCAAGAAGAATTTCTTCCCAATCTTGAAAGGAATATGAAGGAACAAAGTGTGAAATGTATGAAGTCCCTAAAAACTGCTCATCTGTCTCCATGTTAATGTCGAAAGCTGTCACCATCAAATTAGGTGTTCTAGGCCACACTGATGAAGATGACAATCCAGAACCTAGTAGAGATGTATGTAGAACAAGATCCAAAGACTCGACTACCTCCTTTGAAGACAAAGATACCTCCCCCAAATGTTGCTCAAAAGTATCCATAGTCATGTCAAAACTATGAGGAATGATCATGTGGAGAATGAACAAGAGGATCCAAAGGTTCCTCCGTAACAACTGAAGAAGAACCAACTTCATCAAATAGAAGATGAATGTCATGAATAGTGTCTCCAAAATATGAGATATGAGACTCCATAAACAACCCTACAATGTCTGTCAACTAGTCATCCCAAGCAATTATATCTGGAAGAAGATGTATATCATGTTGCACTGAATCACAAGTAGCCAAGGATGTAGCAACACAAGTATCCTCAGAAGCAACAATAGATGGAGGAGAAGGAATGCAAGGCTGAATAACTAGATCTGATGTGAGAATACCAAGATTCAAATAGCCAAAATTCTCCTCAAAATCAAAACTCACACTAGGAGTGTGATCAACAACCAAAGGATCAGAATCATCATCAAATGAAAAGTTTGAAAAGGTATATAATCGAAATGCATGATCAACCATCCCAGTAGAAATTATCTCTTTGCTCTCCAAGTCTCTAATTATAACTGAATTAGGCATGAATTCCACAGTCTTCCCTGCTCCACCATGAGTGATCTGATAGATGGAAAGAAGATTATTCATCAAGTGAGGTACAGATAAAACATCATTGAAGGTGTCATCCCCAATATCAAAAAAACCTTCCCAATTACACTCATGTAAGTGTTGTTTCCCATCAGAATAGGTGGCATAACACAAGGCTCAAAAGAAGAGAATATAGATTGTGTAGAAGCCATATGATGAGAAGCTCCATAATCTAGGAGCCATTTCCCTGATTCATGACTTGTAGAAGCAAAAATAAATTTACCTTTATTTTTCTTCGACTTAGAAGAAAATCCTGCATGACCTTTATCCTTGCTAGATCCTGACTATTTAGAATGTGAAGAAGAAGAAGTATACTTAGACATTCTAGAAGGTAGATCAATGTTGTTTTTCTTAAGAAGATGTTTCAGTTCACCAATATCCTTCTTATAACAAGAATTCTCTTCATGTCCAGTCCTCTTGCAATATGAACAAGTAGACTTCTCCTTATTAAATGAATCCTCCCTTGAAGAGGATTTGTTCTGTGCTTGATCTGTGTGTGGATTTTTCTTAGATTTCTTTTGTTTCCTATCAGATTTTCCTAACTCTTTCTAGATCACTTAGGCTTACCAGCCAACAAAGCCCGAGCCTATGATGGCTTTATGAGACCCATAGAAAGAAGCTTTTGTTGTTCATGCATTAACAATTTCAAAAAAAGATGCAAATGAAGGCATTGTATATGTAGATCCCATAGTCAGTCTGTGAGTATGAAATCTAGAAACAAAAGCTGCAAATTTAGGACAAATTTTATTCATTGTATTATAGATTAACTGAATGTCCTTTTTATCAATACCACATGCTTTACATTGTGCTCTCAAATCATTGACCTTAGTAATATAATCCTAGATGTCAAAGTTCTTAAGATCAAGGCTCATCAATTCATTTTCAATCTGATAGCCTTTGACTTCATCTGTTGTACCATACAAATATTTTAACTTTCCCAAGCATCATATGAATCTTTACATGCTTCAATCTGAAATATAAGATCAAGGGAAACAAAACTACGAAAAACATCCAAGAACTTTCGTATGTTCAAGCATCCATTTTGTCTTTTCCTTATCATCTGTAGGTTCAACTACCTTCTTTTCAACATATGGAGTATACGCAAGTTTCATTAAGGCATTCCATGCATGTTGATGCCATGTTGCATAATTATAAGGTGTTAGCAAAGGAACCTTAGAATGATCCATGTGTGAAGAAAAATAAAAGCATAAGTGAACAAATAAAAAACACACACACACACAAAGAGAGACCCCCCCTTTTTCACTCAATTAAGAATCCCCTCAACAAAAAATGATTTGTAACTTTATAAATCAGTGTGTTTACAATGTTGGAGTTGTTTTCTAGAGTTTTACAATGTCCAAAAATGGACCCAAATATTGAAAGTGCAATACAATATTAGAATGAGAACCTCAAAATAGCACCAGTGTGTAGTGGTCAGAAAAATATTCACTTTTAAAAATAGAATCGCCTCAATTGGAGGTCATATGTGAAAGTTACATCCATTTGAAGTTCAAAAAATGATGTTTGTCCTTTAAATCTGATGAGAAAACTGAATTTCTGGAAAAAATGAGATCATATGAGCCAAAAAAAATCACACCACTACAAAGAGCACAAAATTCTACCCCAAATAAAAAAAAATTGCTCTGATAAAGGCCATCGTATGCTTGAGATATTGTGCTCTAAAGTTGAAGTGTAAAAATAAAAATTGCAATGGAGAGGGGTCAATGATTGCAAAAAATCAATATCTGCTAAATTCGGTTGAGCTGCTGCTAAATTTAGGGGAACCACCAAATTTGTCCATAGCCAAGTAGTTTAGAATTCTGCTATAACTGATGAACTGCTAGATTAAAATAAAACCCTGCTAAATTTGGCAACATTCCAAAATAATTGCTAATTGTGGTTGAGCTTGTCAAATCCCTGACACAAAGGCCGAGGTTATTATTGTGCATTGTACGGAAGCCGAGGTACAAGGGACGCAGATTTGTATGTTGTTTGTTTGAAATTTTTAATAATAAAAGTTTTAAAACAAACTTTTATTAAAAATTAAAAAAAAAACACTTTAAAAAAAATAGTGGGGGGCCTAAGGCTGCACCCCACACCACAAATAAAGGGCTGCACACTTTAAATGGTGCATACATCAACTTGTAGGTACAAGTTGCAGGTAAGGGTACCCTTTGGTACTTTTGTTGATTTTAATTTTTTTAATTTTTTTCAATTTTCATAAAGAAATTTTTTGATATACAATAAAATAAATATGTCAATTTTCATATATATATATATTTTGCAAGAAATAATAATGTTTTTGAATTGAGAAAATAAATAATTTTTTTTTGAAAAACGTGTTGCACCTTTTGCAAGTGGGGCCATATGGTTTCATCTGTTAGAGAAATTTGCCCCAAAAATGATTTTCTTCAAAATCGACGAATTGGTAGTCGATCTTTAGGTTTTGATGCCTTTTGAGAGCAATGGTGAAGTCCGTTTGGGCCGAAAATGCATCAATTTCATGGCTACCTTCTGGAACCTCTCAAAAAACCTCTACTTCAACCCTTCACAGATCTCGCACTTGATGTCTGATCTAGACAAAATAAAAGTCAATTCTGACTTTTCTGGCTGCTCTAAACTCAATGGTGAGTTTAGAATATCTCTAGGAAGCTCTGAAATACTTGCAACAAGATGCAATAGAAAGGAACCCTCTTAGAAACTGAGATCTGTATCAAGCATTTTTTATTCTCCAAGTCATCATCAGATGCAAGAGAAGAGCATACTTTGCTTTCAAGAATTGATTGAAAAAACTACTAACCCAAAAATCACAACCAGCTCTAATACCATGTTAGATTTGGTTGTGAAAACACCCAAGATTAGAATGATTGAAGGAAAGCAAGAAAAGAGATGAATAAACTCAACACTCCCTTAGCACTGAACTAGCATTTCATCATACTAGCTAAGGGTAGGGGTGAGTGCTACTTATATAGAAAAATAATGGTAGATAAATCCAAGAGGGGTAATAACTCCCAAGTGCCAATAATAGGTGGGAGTTTTATCTACTTGGTAAATGGCAGATTAAATGGTTATGCCTACTGAGGTAAAGACAAACAAATGGTTATAAGAGGTGGCTAATAAATCCAAAAGAGGGTGTGAGACTCAACTACCCAAAGGTGGGTGTGAGTGACAAATGTGAATGATGGATTTATGTCACATGTTATCATCCTAACCATTCTAATATAACCTAAGCAAGCTTAATAATGTGTGTAGGAAAAATAAATGTTCCCTAACATAAGGAAAATAAAAAACTTGCATTAACAGCCTCCTTGTTGTCTTTGATCCTATGTGCACCTTTACCCAAGTTTCAAACTAGGAGAACAAATATCTCTCTCTCCCCCTCTATCTATTTAGCTATCTCTCCCTCTCTCCCCATCTCCTTCATTTATCCTCTCTACATATATCTCCACTTTTCCCTTACTCTTCCTTTATCTATATCTCTCCTCTCTCTCTCTCTCTCCCTCCCTCTATCTATTTATATAATCTACCTTTTCATCAAGTTATCTCAATATCTCTCATTCATATACACACACCCCCCTATTTATGCCTCCCTATATCTATCTCTTTGTCTATGTCCCTCTCTCCATATCTCTCTCCCTATCTCTAATACTTGTCTCTATCACCTCCTTTCTATCTCTCTTTCCCCCTCTATCTATATCTCAGTATCTCTACCTCTATCTTATTCATTCTCTCTCTCCATATCCCTTTCTATCCATATATTTATATACCTTTATCTCCCTATATCTCTATCTCTTCATATCCCTCTTTATCTCTCTATATCTCACTCTATCATTATCTCTCCCTCTTTCCCTCTCCCACTATATATTGATATATCTCTACCTCTCTTCTTCTCTCTATACCTATCTATCTCCTTTTCTCTACCTCTATCTCTCTATCTACACCCTCTCTATCTATCTCCCACTCTCCCTTCCTCTATCTCCCCCTCTCTATATCTCTCCTTTTCTCTACCCCTATCTCTCTATCTAGGGTACTTGGAGAGATAGGTAGGGAGTGGGAGAGACCTGAGAGAGAGAGAGGGAGATAGAGGGAGGGAGGAAGATAGATACTTGAGAGGGAGAGAGTGAGGGAGAGAGATAGAGGGAAGGAGAAGGGGAGAGACTTGAGAGGGAGGGAGGGAGATAGAGAGAGTGGAAGAGAGAGACCTAAGAGGGAGATGGTGAGTGTGATTGTGTGTGAGAGAGAGAGAGAGAAAGCGAGGGAGAGAGGGAGTGGGATATACTTGAGAGAGAAAGAACTAAGAGGGAGATAAACTTCAAAGGGAGGGGAAGAGAGAGAGGGAGAGGGGGATATGGAGAGTGAGAGGGAGATGGAGAGGGAGAGAGAGAGGGAGAGGTAGTGGGAAGGACTTGAGAGCGAGAGAGAGAGAGAGAGGGGGGAGTGGGAGAGACTAGAGAGAGAGAGAGACTTAAGAGGGAGAGAGAATGAAGAGGGAGAGAGACTTCAAAGGGAGGGAGAGATAAAGAGAGGGATATGGAGGGAGAGAGAGGGGGAGAGGGAGTGGGAGGGACTTGAGAGAGAGAGAGATACCTAAGAGGGAGAGAGACTTCAAATGGAGAGAGAGGGAGGGAGATGGAGAGAGAGAGAGAGAGAGAGAGAGAGAGAGAGAGAGAGAGGTCTAAAGAGAGAGAGAGAGAGAGAGAGAGAGAAGGAGGGAGGGAGGGAGAAGTAGATAGTTAAGTATAGAGTTGAATAGATTGATAGGGAGAGGTCTAAAGAGGTAAAAAGAGAGAGAGAGAGGGAGGGAGGGGGGGAGAAATAAGTGGAGGGATAGGTCCAAAGCTTAAGGGGAGACAGTGAAATATAGAGAGGTACAAAAAGGGATAGAGAGATATGATGATTTATGAAGATTTTTTCATCTCCTTACTACAAAAAATATAAATGAAATATTTCATTATTGATTACTTTTTCTAATGTTACAAGTATTTTGAGATGAGTGTTACAAAAAAGCATGTACAAGATACTTTGCATGTGAAAGTAGTGAACATTTGATGTTTCAAAATGAAATATTAAGTTTAAATGATTATAATTAATTTTTCATGTATAATATAGAAACACAACCTACTCCATTGTGTAGATCTCTTAATCACCTTTCCAACACCTATAAAAAATCAAAATTTTGATAAGAAACACAAAAATTATGCCCATTTTACTAAAGAGGGTTTCTTAGGTCTTCAAAATGGATATCTGTTTTTTTTGTCAAAATGGATATCCATTTTGAAGACCTAAGAATGGGTACCCGTTTTCCAAAATGAATACCCATTTCAAACGAATATATGTTTTACTGAAAAATCTACACCCTTGGGATTTCCCTCGGGTTTTCCTCGATTTTTGGCTTGGGATCGCCAAACCTAGAAAGTCAATTGAAAAAATGTGTTTTCAAAATTTCCTTAGTTTTTCAAAGTTTTCCCTTATGGCTGATGACTTTTTTTGTCTAAATTTGATGAAACAAAAAGGGTTTATTGAAGAAATTGGTAGCTTTCTTCCAATATAAGGTATGCCTTATCTTGAATTTAATAGATAATTATTATTGATTTTCTACATACATTACGACCGACTAAAGTCCTAATTGATAGGTTGATTGAAAAACTTTTATAATTTTCAAACTATTTCACATTTTTGAATTTAAAAGATGTGTCACATTTTATGCTTCGCATACTATAGGATAAAAAAAAATGAATTTAATAAATTTTTGACCAAGTTATGGTGGTCAGACAAACACATTTTAATAATTTTGAAATGTTCTAACAAAAAAATTATAACTAATTTCTTACATGCAAAAAAATTACAAATTTTTTTTGGCACATCTAGGCATGTGTCCTCTACATATATTGAAAGTTTCAAAAAATAAATAATTTCTTGTACTTAGGGTGGTCAGACATACACCTGCTTATCTTTTTCCTGAAAATTTAGTACTACTACATTGAAACTTCAAATTTTCACAAAATAGATTTTTTTTTTTTCAAAAAAGGACTAGTAGCCTAGAAACTACATTCAATTTGCTATAAATTCTATTCTTACATATTTTTCAAATTATGTTAATAACCTATTCAAAAAAATTATGTCAAGTTGTCTAACTCTAGTTTTTTGAAATTTTATTGCCACTTAGGGGCTTAGTTTGGACCACCATGATCCTGCACATATCCTTCCATGAGGAAAATCAAGGGCCAAGATGTAAAGCTAATGGAGGGATAGGATTTGAGGATTGTGGAGACATGGATTGAAGGCTTACCCTTGTGCCAACAATCACAAGGGGAAGAGGAAACAAAACAAGTTTCCATGAGGAGGAAGGGAATCCATGCTCACACGTGTGATAAATGTGGCACGTGTAAGAGATATGGTGACTATACATGTGTGAAAAAGATAGTGGGTCTAGGTCAATAGGACAACATTGAGGTGAAGGCTTTAGAAAATTTTAACCTTACAAGCTTGTATGCTCAAACATGTGAGCAAGAAACAGGTTAATCATGTTCACACATGTGGAAGTATGAGGAGGATAAGAAAAGATGACAAATGATGACATGCTTAGATTTTAATCCTTGTGGGTTAATTTAATGGTCAAGATTAAAATTTTATGGATTAAAGAATTAAAATACATGAAAGGTTAGTGGGGTTGATTAGTTTTAATTAATTAACTAAGTTAGAGGAATAAGGGACTAAGTTTATTTAATTAGATTGATTTAATCAATTAACCCTAGGGAAGAAATAAGAATTAATTATGGGAATGGTAATTAATTAAATAATTATTATTTTATTAATTATAGGAATATAGGATAGTAGTGGATTGTTAGAATAATTAATAAATATTTATTTGTTTGTTTAATGAATGAGAAAATGATGAATGTGGAGTCGATGGTGAATATTGGGAGTCTAAATTTTTCTCCTCTTTGATATGGCACCACAACTAGAAGTTAGATTATATCAAAGGAGAATAAAAATATGCTCAATCAATTGAAATAATTGATGAAGAATAGATAATGGGATGATGTTCTTCGAGAGGTTGCTTGAAAAAAGGTATTTAATGAAGCTCTAAAAATGAGGAAATGGAGATGTAAATTTGGTAGAGGAGGAAAAATAAGGATCAAACAATAAAAAATGGAGAAAATAGATTAAATATAAAGAAAAGGTAGAATAATTAGGTAGGTGCACAAAGATGGGGGGCCAAAAAGTGGCCACTCCACTTTTTGGTCCTAAAATAGAGAAAAGAGGAGCACATTATAATAAAGCACACTCACATTATGGGTTGGTAGTGACCGAGCCTAGGCTTAGTCATTAATAATCCAAAATGCAAGTGTGATATAACACACTCACATTATGGTTTTAATTTCAAAAATATGTATTTTTTGAATGTATTTCCAAAACACAAGCACGTTATAATGCACTCACATTTTGATCTGCATTAAAAAAATATTATTTTTTTCTCTTTCTTGTTATCTTTCAATGAAACTATTTAATGAAATAAAAATTCAAGTATAAGCTAAAATTTACACAGACATTTGCTTTCGTATAATTTAATTTATATTTCATGTATATAGTTTTGGGATGTTTGCATGGTTTTGGTTCTCTAGTTGTAGTTTTTGGAAGATCTTATAATTTTTTAGACAACCAAATTTTAGTAATCAACACTTGTTGTATCATCTTTCTCCCTCTCTCTATCTCACTCATTGTTTATAACTTATGTTCTAGACCTCTCTCACACTCTCTTTGTCCCTCTCTACTTCTCTTTATCTCATCATTCTCTCTCTCTCTCTCTTCATCCCACCCACCTTCCCTATCTAAATTTCTTTATCTAGCATATCCTTCCCTACCTATCTCTCACCCTCCCTCCTCTCTCTCTCAATCTCTCCACCTTCCTCCTCCCCCTCTTTCTCTCTCATTCTCTCTATCTCACTTATTTGTCCCTTCGTCCATCCTTCATTCCCTCCCTACTTCTCTAGATATCTCTCCCTCCTTATCTCTCTCTATCTCACCTCTCTCTCCCTCTTTCTACTTCTCCCTGCCTCCTCCCCCTCTCTATCTCTCCTTCCCTATATACTTCTCTTTATCGCTATCTCTCTCCTTCCCTATATACTTCTCTCTATCTCTCCATCTCTCTCTCTCTCTCTCTCTCTCTCTCTCTCTCTCTCTCTCTCTCTCTCTCTCCCTCTCTCATTCTCTCTCTCACTCCCCTCCCTCCTCTCTCTCTATCTCACCTATCTCTCTCTCCCTCCCTCTCTCCACCCCCCTCTCTATCTCTTTCTCTCTATCTCTACCTCTCCCTCCCTCCTTCCCTCTCTCTCCCTCTCTCAATCTCCCAACCTTCTTCCTCTCTCTCTTTCACTCTCTCCTTTCCTCTCTACTCTCTATCTCTCCTTCCTTATATGCCTCTCTCTCTCTCTCCTCTTTATCTTTCCTTCCCTATATACTTCTCTATATCTCTCTCTCTCCATCTCTACCTCTCCCTCATTCCTTCCCTCTCTATTCCCCTCTCTCAACCTCTACCTCTCCCTCTCCCCCCCCTCTCTCTCTCTAAAGTGGGGACATACATTGACACTTTTTTCACGAGCGTTGGACTTAGTTGTACATTGACATTGGCATTTTTTCTTCACTTTGTTCACGAGCATTGAACTTAGTGTAGTGTTGGCATACCATCTTGGCCATTTTGTGGCATCTTATCAGAGTTATCAAGGAGTATAACTCTTGGTATGGTTGTTATGGGTACACACCTAGTGAAAAGTGATCCTCACTAGACCTAGTGTGTTTCTCATTTTACCTTGTCTTAGGGGCTCACCTAGTGAAAAGCGGTCCTCACTAGCCCGTGGTACCTTCTTGTTTGTGGTTCACCGAGCTTTGATATGGTGTGAGTCATGAACACCTTTGGTGTGAATCCTAGCATAACAGAGCTTGCTACCCCGTGATTATCCATACCCTCCTTTTTGTATTTTGACATTGTGTATGCTTGTGTGTGTTGTATTGTTGCACTTCATGTGTGTTCCTTTGTGCTTATGTTGGTGTGCCATGGGCTCTTAGATCCTCGGGGCTTGATCACCCCCTTGATCCTTTGGCATCCTATATTTTCAACATTTAGACAATTGAACCCCTCTTGACCTATTTTTCTACTTTAGTGTGAGTTTGAACGTAAATTCACACTCCCACTAAAGTGGGTGCTAAATGTAGCATAAAAAATTGTAACCCTTAACAATTTCACACTTTGTTTTGGCCCCCCTTAATTTATTGGACCTAATTGAGTATTTAATTTCCCAAATTATGTATTCTATGGCCTATTTTTGACAATTTCCTAGGAATTACAAACATGAATGAAATGCATTTGTCTAAGACATTGCCCTCAGCCCCAAAAGTCCCAAAAATAGGGATGAGACACTCACGCCCTAAGCATGAGTGTCCCCCTATTTTGGATCCAAATTCAAATATGTTAGTGTCGACAATTTAATATTTGCAATTCAATTGTCTGAAGCCAACTTTCAAGATTTAATTGTCAAGAAATTGAATAATTGCATATAAATACCTTGTTATTGCATCATTTCCAAACCTAAGTGAAATTCATGAGGAAAAAATATTGTCAAGAGAGTCAAGAGAATTCAAGAGCAACATTTTTAGTGATTTATAAGAGTAATTCAAGATCCAAGCATTCTTGATGATGTTATGCAAGTTTGTTCATGTTATGTTGTCATTTGTTTGTGAAGGCTAAACCTTTGTAGGTATTCAAGCAATTCAAGCATTCAAGAAAATCTATCAAGAAAGATCCAAGACCTTGAAGTGATGTGTATGACTTTAGTCTTTCAAGGAAGACATTGAAGGGTGGTGAGTTGCAACTCTTTTTGATTTCATCATTCCTTCCTTTCATTATCATCATATCTTTGGCATTGCCATTGTGGAAGTGGTAACACTTACATAGGATTTGATTGAGACACCTGTATATGGCCCAACATTTTCCCTCTTTGAATGTGCAGGTTTTCAAGTTTGAAGAGGATTGAAAGAAGCTTGAAGATATATTTTGCATTGTTGCCATTGTTTCCATACATCTTGTCAAAGCCACAAAAACACCTACAACATTTTCTAACAAAAATCTAAGTTATGCAGGCAAAAATAGGAAGCCCTAATCTAACATCAAAGGATTGTGAAGACAGATCTAAAAAATCTATACAAGGACACTCACACCTTGGGTGCTTATGTCCTCCGTTTTTAGCCTCAAATTTGAACAATAGGTGCACAGTGTCCTACTTTGCTCATTTCTACAATCAAAATTTGAATGTGACTTTCTATAGCTTCTTTTTTTGCATTAGAATAGTAATTTGCACTATTAGTCTAGTTAGAGCATTGTATTTCATTTCTAAATCCATTCTAGATTTGGTCAAGCGTTGGTTGACTCACCTTTCGGGTTGTAAGTCAATCATATACCTTGTCAAATCCATCAAACCCCCATTCATCCATCATTGCATTCATCACATGCACAAATAATCACATGAAACACTAGAAAACTAGAATCCAATCCTAGGTTCTACACATTAGGACCTATGGTTCTAATTTTTCTTTGTTTCAATAGATAGAGATTAAGTATATTTTTAGTTAAATGAAGGGGTAACCAATGATAATATTGATGTTGAAAGATTAATGACCATATTTTATTGTTGTCAATTCCTCATAAGTACCTTGCATATATATTAGTAGTTTCTTGGTTTATATTATCCAATATTGATGATACCTTTGCTCCCATGTTTTATGGCATGATATCTTGTGCTATTTATGTGGTATTGATAAGTGTTATGAGCTATCAATTACTATGGGTTGATAAAAAATATTGAAAATCAATATTTCTGAACCTAATTATATATAGAAGAAAAAGATTTTGATTCCCCTAATAAATTTGACATATGCAAATAAAAGAGAGAATGGCATTAATAATTTCTCTTAACACCATAATATACAACTCAAGAAAATAGTTGAGAAAGTGTTTTAGGGACATCGAGAATTTGATTAGTTTTAATCCAAA
This sequence comes from Sequoiadendron giganteum, assembly GCA_007115665.2. Lineage (NCBI taxonomy): Eukaryota > Viridiplantae > Streptophyta > Pinopsida > Cupressales > Cupressaceae > Sequoiadendron > Sequoiadendron giganteum. Next base: position 216,898,672 of record CM021100.1, read on the forward strand.
ATCTTTAAAAGACTAATATATAGTTTTGTGATCCTCTTGGAGTGGATTTATGTGGATAAAAAATAATATCATGGAAACTAAAATTTTAGTTTTAAGAATATTATTAAAACAACATGAATTTGGAAATTACTTAACATAAAGACCTTGTGATCTACTCAATTGACCAAAGAAATTGTTTTACTTTTGCATTTGCAATTTGCATATGCATTATAAAATGATGTCATTAGCTAAATATTTTTGTAATCAAACACATTATTTAAATATCTTTTATAAGAACCATTAAATGCAAATTGTGTATAACAATATGGATATTTAATGGTGGTGGCTCATTATGGGGTTGGTGCATTGTTGCTTGAAGACTTACAAAAGGTGATGGAGGGGAATTCCAATGTGAAGTGGTATCTATTCATTAGCTCTAACAAACTCCAAAATGAGGCAAGGGGAAGGAAGAAGGTAACGAAAGGTTTGGAGTTTCTAAAGCAAGCCATGGAGATTGTTGCAACAAAGGGTGTCTATTGGCTCGACTCATTGATTTTGGAAAGGTCGAAGGATGAGGTAGACCATTGATATTGTTCACAATATTTGGACATTTACAAATACGAATAACTAATATATGGATTTTTTTTATTACAACTCATAATTTTTGTAGTTTTTCTAATTACAATTTAACAAGGATTTTGTTTCCTCCCCTATTTTTATGGCCTACAAAATCAATTTTTGATATTGTAAAAAAAAATTATATTTGGTTAATATAAAGGGAGCAACCCCCATGGTTGCAGCTAATGATAAATAAATGAATAATTAATATTTTTTACAAAATTATTTATAAACATATGTTAGTATATAAATACATCACTATGGAAATATTTTTTATCGTATATGATCAATCTAAAATTAAAAATATATAAGATATGAAATATCAAGGCCAAAATCCTAAAAGAAATTAATTTATCATTCTTCAATATTGTTCACATAATAATAACCTTAATTGTACGATAGTATTTACACAAATGAAACTTTTAGGTAGTTAAATAATGTCTTTTATATTTACACTCTAATGTTTCGTGGATGATTTCAATAGATTTAAAAAATAAAGTTCAAAAATTGTTGCCATTTCTTTGTATAATAGACTAATAAATAAATTAATTTAAATTTAAGTCAACACCAACATGCCAAAGATGTTTAGTTTGTTGTTGATCCCACTCCACGATTTTTAGCCTATACACAATAATTAAGAAAGATTAGTCAAATGACATGTTAAATAATATAATTTTGTTATAAATTTAAATTATTTATGCTGAAAATAAATTGAATAATATAAAATAAAACATAATTCAATAATATAGAGTAACAAATTTGCAAATAAAAGAATTTAATTTAGTAAAAAATAAATGAAAGACAAAATCACATAATTATCTAATCTAAGTGAAAAAATTACCTTAGAATAAATAAATAATCTACCAACGACTCTTCTTCATTATTTTATAACTTCCAATACTAGAAAAAGTTGTTTGAGCTATGGAAAATATTTGCATTCTACATGAACTTCAACTTTTGGTGTGTGGGTGGGTTCGTGGATGCTCGAGTAATATCGAAGGCTAATTTTTTTATAAACGTGTAACTTTTAATAATTAAAGAACATAGCATGTTAAAGACTCCAAATAGATATGTATCTCGAAGTATTTTAAAAGATTAACATGTCCATAAAATAAAATAAATACAAAATTATATGGATTGCACTTGAGTCTTTGCAATACATCTTAATACATTAAATCCAAATGGAACTAATGTACCTTCCCAACAAGTATTATTGAATGGTGGTGAGGCAACTATCAAGATGAAAAACTAGGTTCAAATACTTAAACTACATAACATTCATATACGTTTGATTTTTAAGAAAAAGTAGGCAAGCTACCTATACAAATATTGACCACTTCTCTAATTATAAAAAGTGACCAAATATTTTTTTATTTAAAAATAAATAAACATATGGACTTGATAAGCCCTCCCTATAAGGAACTACCCAAGCTCCCCCATAATCATATGTGATAAAAGGCCCAAAACATTTATTCCATATTCTCAAGGAAGCCCAATTAATCACCCAAAACATTTATTCCATATTCTTGAGGAAGCCCAATCAATTTGACCAAGCAATATTCCAAATTCATCAATAAAAATGAAACTAAAGTAGGTTCAAGTTATATATAATTGTGATCTCGATTAGTAACATCTTCCATATAAGTTTGATCTCATTCAATAACATTTGGCTTCAATTCAAGTGTGTCGCACATTTGCAAATAAAAAATAGTTATGTAGTGGAGGAAAAATGACACCCCTTGCCTCCTCTAAGGGTGAGTGTTCCTCAACTACTTCAAGGGAAAAGCTCAAGTGACAAGGGTGGAAAGACAAGGAGTTCTGGTTATATATCTATGTTTTATGAAAGATTGAGGGCTATGAGTTTTAGAGACCGAAAGAGTAGACTTCAGAGGTCTTGTGAGCAAGCTGATTGGCTCTCTGACAAGGACGACAGTGCAACGCACAGACGTCCCTACGATGCGTTGTAGTCTCGTACAAATCGAAAACAAAACTTGCTAATAGAAACATCAAAGAATCTACTAACTCTTCGGAGAATAAAATCTAAAGGTTGTGTAGAATTAACAGAGTAACGGAAATAATAAGAAAAGAACTAATATGCATAGATTAAACAAAACGAAATGAAATGACAAGATGGAAAAGAGGAGAAAGAACTCACAAGGGGTCCAATGCTATGAAATGCTATGAAGCTTCCTGCAATTCTCCAACTCGATAACCTACACACATGGAGACATGCAAAATGTTGGGGTTGTTTTAGGGCATAGGTGTTCCCACCTCCACGAACAACCAATAGATAGATAGGAAAGATAATAGACAAAGAAATACATATACAACTTAAAGTGACAATATGCTATCAAAATGTAATGTCCCCATTTGGAATCACCCTTATTTTGCCCACAGGGTCTGATTATGCTATTGCACTAGATGAATTTTTTGTACACTAGCGAGGGCTTATGTTGGTTGTCGATTTATCTGCTTTTGTTTATCTCTGCAGATCACATACATATATATATGTTGTGTTCTATCCTATGCCTGGCTACGAGTGTATTCTGGAGGCCGTCTTTATGTTTTGTCCAAGAGATAATGTCGCTTGCTTGAATCCAATGCCTCCTTGCTTTAAAAACATCCTTTCCTTTATACCCCACTAGCTGAAGGTTGCATCTTTTCATGTTATGTCTTTACAAAAAGTCATGTTATTTTGTTAACTGCTTAACTAATCTTAATCGCATTCGAGGATAATTAATTTATTAACATTATCCCTTAATCGTTGTCACCAAGTATTAGTGATTTGTTGCCTTCACCATTCTTACGTGTACCCCTTTAAAATACACTAATCGTTGTCTTATCATGCTTTTGTCCTATCTGTTTTTGTCTTATTTGATCATCATTTTTCTCTTGGTGCTCTATTTTCATCTTGATGATGGATCACAAAGTGTGATCCGAAACGTCGATGCAAAAAATTTACACACAATCGAATCCATAAATCTTTTACAATTATTCTCCCTTAGTCTCTTGTTGATCGATGTTGTCCCTGGGTAATGAATTTTTGCCATCCCTTAACATTGCTAATATATATATATTACTTATGTTTATATTTTTTTATTTATTTTTTATTAGACTGCAGGAATCGGGTAGCACAACCCCCTATAAACTGCAGTGCGCCTGGTAAACTTTTTAACGTGACCGGCGGCGCTGGCACGACACGCCCTCCGGTACCACGAGGGTTGGGGAGACTAGACCTCGTGACCAACCTCCTGCAATAGGAAAGATTTAGCCAACCGAGCTAGGGCCCCAACCCCTACTTATGTTTATATTAATATATTGTATGTTTCCATATTTTATTTTTATATTAGGTTTTTTATGTATATTTTATATTATTATATTATAATAATAATATTAATTTCTTAATATTTATTTTTGTATATATATATAGTCATTTATTTTATTTATTAATTTATTTGCATTTCTAGCTTCAAGGCATGACAATCCACCCCACCCAAGATTGCTCGTCCTCAAGCAATGCCATTTTAACCGAAACCTTTTTAATGTTGTAGATATCCCTTAACTGGGAGGGTTGGTCGGATAATCCGTCTTTAGATTTTGAGGGTGTAACTGTATTGTACTACTAGATTTTCTCATCTAGAAAGCTCCATTTGTTTATTGTCCTTTCTTCTTTTGATTGGATGCTTTTGAGATATCCTTCATCGTACCTTGTTTTCTTGCTTGGGTTTTCTTCCTTGGTTGTTTCTTTATTGGGTATTGCTTCTATGTTGTGGGATTGACTTTACCTCCCACATATATGTCCTGGCTCCCACTTTTCTCTGCACCTATGACGTAAGTTCTTCCTTTGAAGATCCCTTGTATTACATATGTGTCCTGGTCCACATGGATCTTTGCATTAGAACACATCTTTCTTTCTCATCCTTCCATTTGCTTGCATTTATGACCGAGCTCCCATCTTTTGCAGCCATGACCATTCTTACTTGCACCCCTTTGAAATGCACTAATTGATGTCTTATCATACTTTTTTCCTATCTATTTTTGTCTTATTTGATCCTTTTTGTCTTTTTCTCCCTTAAGAAAACTAGTGATGCCAAAGGAGAGTATGCAACACCCGAGAAGAGCCAAGAGAGCCAAAGTGTTGGCGTAGAAGCCAAAAAGCAATAGAACTTGCAAGAAAATGGTAAAGGAGAATGAGAGCTAGACTGAAAAGATTGAGAGAGTGAGTGAATAGAGTGAATAAATGAGAGTTTGAGTGAATGGAGTGAAAGAATAGTTGAAAGAATGAAGAAAAGGCATGCAAGAGGGTGTTTTTGATGTGTTTGCAAACCATATAGGCATTACACTTCGCAAGCAAGTGGAGTAATGTCTCAACGTCCATATAGTCAGGAATATTTTTAAGATGTCTATGCCTCGTGCAAACATTTGTGCGTCACATTAGCATCCACAAGACAAAAATCCACTTAAAGATAAAAAATAAATGAGTTAGGGATGAAATTAAGGTAAGATGAAGGGGGAATTGAATTATCGAATTTAACAAGGCTCTAGAGGGGAGATTATGGAATGTGAAATTGCACAGGGTGCAATTTTCGGCATTACATTTTGCCCCCACTTTAGCGAGCATATGTATTCTAACATGTGCGAGCTAAAGTTGATAGAGGTCAAAGAGAATATGCCCAAGATGAAGAGGATGTGGGTCTTCGATCTGGTATATGCAATAGAGAAGTTGAGCCAGGACACAAAGAGGACATGGGTCTTCCATCCTATAAAGATGATTGCAATCTCATTTCAAACATGTTAGTTGCAGACAAACACGTTAGGCAAAAAAGCGAAAAAATAGACGTGCTAAAATCTATAGACATGATAAAATCTGATCAAATAAAAGACAATGTTGATAAGTATGGATAGCAAGCTATAGACCATACGACAAGTAGATACAAAGACGTGTGATAAAAACAAACCCTACAAGAAGGAAAATCCTTATCACAAAAAGACAAGACCATAAGACAAGTCTAGTCGGTTGCCCCCAAGCTAGACAAGAGATCCTAAGACATAAAGACATTTTTAAGACAACTTTTTGAAAAATAAGCAAACATGATATCCCCCCTTAGAATGGTGTGTGTTATGCAAAGGAGCACATGTCATTCTAAGGAGAAGAAAAGATAGAGGTGTTGTGGCACAATGTACATAGTGAGATGTTTTCATGGAATGTTGTTGCACGAGGGACAACACATAGAATCCACAACATCAAAGAAAAGCATAGACGAAGAAATCAAGATCACAAGGGATCCAATTATTCCATGTCAGAACTAATCATAATGTATATATAGAGATAAGATAGTATAATGCATATGAACTATCATCACACCCCCCCCAATAGATCGCAACGGGAAGAAGAGTTGATGTTAGAGCATCTGACAAGCTCTATGAAGACGATTCCAACAATGGGGAGGGTGCAATTGGGGAAAGGTAGAAAGATTGCTTAATATTCAAATGAAATAAAAATGGATGAGGAGGGGTCCACATAGCAGTAGGGATATTTGAAACAGCCAAGAAAGGAGATGGGAGGAAGCATGCAAGGGGTCGAGCCCTTTGAAATTGGGGAAAGACAAATAACTAAAGGGGCGTAACCAGGTAAAGGAATTTTTTTTTTCAAATGGAAGACAAAAAATGCACAAACATGGATAATGGAGGGACGCCTCATATAAAGCATGGAGAGGTTGTGTTGAGGAGGGGGGCGACGCCATGTTGTAAAGAGGAGACTCTAAACTAAAATGCAGAGGTGGCAGTAAAATGGGTTGCACCATATCTTATGGCTAAATTAAATTGAAATGGGTATAATATGTGCAGTTATTAAGAAGAATAATTTGAAATTTCAGATAAAGGTTGTTACAGGAAGAGAAAAGGCTTGTGGGGAGGTTTTAAGGCTATGCAAATGATGGAGAGGAGGCACCATGAATGGTAGAGGAAGGGCACAAAAGGTAGAATAAAAATTGGTAAATGAATGAGTAGCTATAGGTGTGTCGACTTGAGGAATGAGTAGCTACAAAGAAGAGATGAGAGAAAGGGAATACAATGCAGATGTTAAAATAATCAAAGGCTGTGCAATAATGAAGTGGATAAATTAAATATTCAAAGACAACAAAATCAAATGAAAGGGGTCGCGAGGTGGGGTAGAGAGAGTAATTTATTTGTGAGTAGGTCGTGTTGTATATGCCAATAGTGCAGATTGCATAACTGTTTGTAATTAAAAAACATTGATAGGAATTGCCACTCTTGCTTTGTGTGTTTTGATATGACTGGATGAAATTCATCTGATGGAGATAAGTTGGCCTCTTATGAGATTTTTGAATTTGGTGTTAATTCAACAAATGGAATTGTTGAATTCTGGTTTGTTGCTTGCTACAAAACATACTAGCGATTTTATAATTTGAAGTAAAGAAATATTTGGTGGTTGCAATCTTATTGTGAGTTATGGTTAAATTGTTTAAATAGTGTAGTCGAGTATTTTCACCTGCACCAAATGGTATTAAAGCTAGTGATCCTAAATGTGTAGATGGACCATCGAACATGAGACAACCTACACTAGGACCTGAGGGTGGAGTTGTGTGAATAGATCACTGACCATGAGGCAGTTTGCACCTAAAAGTAAGTGTGAAGTGGTAGAGTTATCTGAAAATCTCAAGAGGATTGGTGTAAGTGTGCAAGGAATCTTGAGCAATTGAGATCTGAGAGGGACAAGCCATCGAAAAAAAAGAGTTGATTGTGTTGCAGGTTGGCAATTGCATGTGAAGATGAAAAAGAGGAAGCGCTTTGGTTTTGTTGTGGGAAATCCTCTGGGGATCTTAGTTCTTGTCAGAAGAGCAAGAGAGTATAAGACTGGAATGAAGAGGATGTTGAGAGGTTTGTGAGAAATCATAATAGTTGTAGAGCAAAGGGAAGAAGAGGACATAGGTTTGGTTGTTGATGAACATGTGTGTGTAAATGAAGATGAAGAGGTTGCAACAGTATGCTTGGATGAGAGCATGGAAGAAGAAGAGAAAAGTGAAGAAGAAAAATTTGTAGCAGCATTGGATGAAGATGGAGAGGTTTCAAAAGTGTGCAGCGAAGAGATTGTCCAAAATATAGAAGATGCGGTGGTGAGTGAAGTTGCAACAATTGAGGGAGTTGCAGTTGAAACAAAATATAATTTGAAATTTCTGATAAAGGTTGTTAAAGGAAGAGAAAAGGATTGTGAGGAGGTTTTAAGGTTGTGCAGATGATGGAGAGGAGGCGCCATGAATGATAGAGGGGCACAAAAGGTAGAATAAAATTTGTAAATGAATGAGCAGTTATAGGTGTGTCGACTTGAGGAATGAGCAACTACAGAGAAAAGATGAGAGAAAGGGAATAAAATGCATATATTAAAAGAGTCAGAGGTTGGGCAATAGTGAAGCGGAGGAATTGAATATTCAAAGATAAGAAAATTAGATGAAAGGGGTAGCGAGGGGGGGTAGAGAGAGTAATTTAGTTGAGCAAGTTGTATTGTACATGCCAATAGTATAGATTGTGTAATTGTTTGAAATAAAAAAAAATGATAGGAATTGCCACTAATGCTTTAAGTGTTTTGATATGATTGAATGAATTTTTTTGATGGAGATAAGTTGGCCTCTTATGAGATTTTTGAATTTGGTGTTAATTCGACAAATGGAATTGTCGAATTTTGTTTTGTTGCTTGTAGCAAAACAGAGAAGCAATTTTATAATTTGAAGTAAAGAAATATTTGGTGGTTGCAATCTTATTGTGAGTTATGGTTAAATTGCTTGAGTAGCGTAGATGAGTATTTTCGCCTACACCATGAGCACATGAAGACAAAATAAAAAGTCGAGTCAACATGGAAGAGGACTAAATGCCCTAAAGCTCCCAAAATGAAAAAGAAAACTTTATGACACATAGAAGAAGGATGAGACAAATAGAATAATTTTTACAACATAGTTCCTCTCTTGTATCCAAGTACCTACAAGTGTAGCAAGGGTCCTCTAGGGGAGAGCACAAACGTTAACAAACAAGCACAGGGGAACACAAACAAACACACAAATCTAATCTAAAGATAAAGAAGAGGTACCACCCTAGTTTGAAACCTCCAACAAGTCATCATACTCCCAATCTAGACCATCATAGGGGGAGGGAAGACAAGCCTGTAGGGGGGCATAGCAAGAGCGGTGCTTGTCGACTTGCCTACAACAAAAACCAAAGAGGAGGCTCCCTCGAGGTCTCCATCGACAAGCTCGTGCAAGGTCAACATCATTGATCTAACAAAGATAGATGACAAAGTTGAGATATCCTCCAATGAGTCATACACTTCTCTAGAGTGAACTGTTGTGATTGAACATGAGGACAAGAAACCAGAGAGTCATTGTCGACCTCTAAAAAAGGAGAAGTGACAAACTTTGGGGGAGGAGGTGTGTTATCTATCACAGGAATGGTACAAGCCAAAGGCAAATAAGACTTTTTGCGACCACCATGTGAAACGAGGTCATGCTCCAACTTACTTAAGCAAAGATGTGGGATCCTCACAGTAGAAGCAGAAGAAGGAGGAGCCATGGTAGACACAATCTTTGTATGAGGCATGTTGACAGGCTCAAGGAAAGGAGGAAGATCTAGTAAAGAGGTGATCAAGGGAGACTCCACAAAAGGAGTGATGGGCACTTGCACCTACTTAGTGTGAGGCTCATCAGGATCCATTGAGGAACCCAGAAGCAAGATAGAGGTGATGGGAACAAAAGCAGAAATGGTAACGAAAACAAAAACATGAGCAGGAATAGAGGTAGAGGTAGAGGTAGAGACAAAAGGGTCCCCCTTGGTCTTCTATGAGGCCTCACGTTCCCGAGCCAATGCCCATCGACGATGCTTACGCACATGCACAAGTCGTTTGCAATGGCTATGAGCACTAGGAAGAGTGGGCTAAGAAGATATTGGGGGATCTTGTTCCACCGGAGAAGTAGTCTCCACAATCATTGTCAACGGAAGAGCAAGCTCCTAAGGAGGGACAAGAGGAATAGAGATAGAGACGAGGGTCTCAACCACAAGGCCCTTTCCTTTGTTTGCTTTAGGGGTAGGTGGACAAACGAGAGGTCTCGAAGGTCGAGATGCAAGAACAACAAAAGAAGAGCCAAATCCCAACATTTGCTTCCTCATCCCATAGAGGGTGGATCAAGGGATAATGGGTAAAATTGGGAGTTGGAAAACTTGCGGTTTAGACTTCCACAACACAGGTGCCTTTCCTTTTCCTATGCTAGTCATAGTAGGAGGAACTGAGGACATCATCAAGGGTTGTGACGTCGCAAAGAAGAGGAGGAAGAAGAAGAAGGAAAATGGGCGAGAGCTTACTTCTCCTTAGCCTTCAAAGGTGCAGAGGGCAAGGCACATTGTTGTGCATGCATAGAGGCCTTCATAGAAATTACCTAAGAAGAAGGCAGGAAGACAACATTAGAGACCGAACCTCTAGTCTTGAACCTAAAGTAGGCCTTGTAGAGCAATCCCCATCAAGGCAGTAAGGGTCCGACTGAAGCAGGCCAGAAATGGTCCAGGGAAAAGCCCCCACGTGACAGAAGTGGTTTATATCCAATGTCTTGGATAGTATACACTGTGCCATCATGAGGAAACTTCAAACACTTGTGGACAACCGAGGCAACTGCATTCATGGAGACTAGCCACGAAATGCCTAATCTAACCCTGAATATGTTGGATTTAGGTATCACAACAAATGGGACTTCAAGAGATTTAGGTCTAACAAGGATCGACAAAGAGATAGATCCCATAGGCAAGACAAAAATACCATTGAATGAGTACAGAGTGTGGTTTGTGACTCCTCATACTTCTCCTTGTGTAAATTGTTTATAAAGAGGGTCTCCTTTGTTATGACATTGACCCGACTAGAAGGGTCAACCATAACACCAATCATGATGTTATTGACTCGAGTTGGTATGTATTATAGAGAAGGTTCCTTATTAAGGGGCAAATCACATGGTGTGAATGTTATGTCGAGTGTTTTATCCACATGACTTAGAGGAATACGAGTGAACGAAACCATGTTCACGTATATAGATGGGTTAGGATCAGTAGATGAAGAAGCAGATGTTATCAAATTAGCAAAATGGGAAGGGAAAGGATATGTGTATATCTGTAGTTGGCTATTAAGTTGGCTATAGACATTCAAATTTTGTTTCTTACCATCGAGTTAGACGATATTGTTATCGATGTGCTCTTGGATGACATGCCTAAGAAACACAAATCGTTCGATATCATGACCAGAGACTTGGTGGTATTGACAAAATTTATGTGCATCATACCAGTTAGGATAAGGCTCAGACAACAGTCTTATTTTTGGGAGGGAAATTAAACCATCTTTTAACAATTTCTGAAGAACATTTGTGTAAGACTCGAATAACTTTGTGAAGATTCCATTACGTCATACAAAGTTCTTTTTAGTAGGAATAGATAACACATTTGCTACTGCTTTATTCTTTTTTAATTCCCCAAAAAAATACATGGCTAACTAATTATTTAGACAAGAGGACGAGGATGAATCCTTGTACTATCACCGTCTATTAATATTCGTGCAATGCAACCTATAGATGAGTAAAGGAAGGGTACTTCATCAGAAGGAATTCCTCTCTCAACGCTAGTAGCACATTTTTGACGAACACACGTTGAACGTTGGAGTTCGACAAGGCATAGGAGATTTGGGAGAATAGAGATTGATAACAAGTAATGAAATCAATTACTTTTCATGGGTTCCTTGCTTGTAATGGATGAGATCAGTGAATGTGATCTTTGATCCAATGTTTGCCTAGAATTGTTGCAAGAACTAATTTACCAATTGATCGAAAGAAAATATGGAACTATTAAGAAGCAAGCAAAACCATTCCAATGCCACATCCTTGAGGGACCGCGGAAATAGCTTTGCTAACAAGGCATTGTGATAAAAGAAATCAATAACATAGCGGTGAAGGATGAGACATGTGACTGCGAATCTCCCCTACCACTATACTTACCAAATATAGGAATTTTCATCTCTTGAGGGATGGGGACATTTAGAATGGAAAGGGCTAGGGGATTATGGTAATAATATGATTGTAATGTAGAATGAGAGGTGAAGCTAGTCAGGTTGGCCAACTGTTATTGGATTTGTCCCATGTTTTGTAGCAAAGCATAAGGATGAGATCGATTGAGGGAGTCTGACTAGTTGATGTGGTGGGGATTCTGGCTTTAGATGTAGGGATTTCAATTCCCAAAGGGAATCGAATCACTTTAATCCCAAGAACATCTAGAGGCACAGTGTTGGTATTATCAATAACATAAATAGAGGGAACGTAAGGACTAGTATCTACCATATGCAAGGACACTCTTGGCATCGAAAAATACAACTGGAGGCTAATGGTTTATGATTGGATGTCTTGAGGGTTCCCCAAGACAAAAGTGTGCGAGGGGACATGGGTTTCCACTATATTAACAATCCCTCGAAGTAAAATCCAAACCTTTGCGATCTAAAATAAGCAGATTTCTCAAACTGTTAAGAAGAGGAGCAACTTGAGTGTATGATTTTTCTTTACCCACAAAGTCTTCAAACTCTTTAAGTTTCTCTTCCAAAGATTGGATCTACTCAACAAGAACCCTAAGAGCAGTTTCACAAGCTAGGGGAGAGGAAGGATTAGAAGGAGTGGTTGGCGGAGACTTCGCTTGAACTTCAAGTGATGGACGAGCGAAATCAAGAGGAGGGGAAAAACTAGATGAGATTCCTATAATGAGTTTCTCGAAATCAAGACCTTGACGAGGATTGAATTGTCTTCTAGAACCCATATCTCGTTGTCAATAACTTCTTCTAACTATGTGTTTGGAGGTAGTGGATTGGGTTGTGAAACTCATAAAAAGCGTCACAACACTATCCAATACACATCCCGACAAGAAAGAAGAAAAAAATTTGACAAAAAGATAAAGGTAAGAATAGATTCATGTCTGGTTCGCTAAAATATAATGGATGAAAAATGACACCCCCTACCTCCTCTAAGGATGAGCATTCCTCAGCTACCTCAAAGGAAAAGCTCAGGTGGCAAGGGTGGAAAGACAAGGAATTTTTATTATATTTATATGTTTTATGAAAGATTGAGGGCTAAGAGATTTATAGACCAAAAAAGAAAACTTCAGAGGTCTCGTGAGCAAACTGACTGACTCTCGACCAAGAACGACAACGCAGTGCGCAAACGTCCCCACAACATGTTGTAGTCTCGTATGGACCGAAAACAAAACTTGCTAATAGAAACATCAAAGAATCTACTAACTATTCGAAGACTAAAATCTAAAGGTTGTGCTAAACTAACAAAGTAATGGAAATAACATAAAAAGAACTAATATGCATAGATTAAACAAAATGAAATGAAATGACAAGATGGAAAAAAGGAGAAAGAACTCACAAGAGTTCCAGCACTATGAAGCCTCTCACAATGCTCCAACTTGATAACTTGCACACACAAAGACGGGAAAAAATGTTGGGGTTTTTTTACGGGTTTGCCTCAATCAAACCCTTGCATAGGTGTTCCCACCTCCACAAACAACCAGATAGATAGAGAAGAAAGATAATAGACAAAGAAATAGATAGACAAGATAATAGACAAGTTAAAATGACAATATGCTCAAAATAATGATGATAATGCAATAGAAAAGATGTGGTTACCCTCCCTTAAGCAAGCTAGTGATGTTGAAGGAGAGTATGCAGCACCAAATACAAACCAAGAGAGCCAAAGTGTTGGTTTAGAAGCCAAAAATCAATAGAACTTGCAAGAAAATAGTGTAGAAGGAGAATGAGAGTGAGAAAATGAGAGCTACAGGGAAAAGATTGAGAGAGAGTGAATACAATGAATGAATGAGATATTGAGTGAAAGAATAGTTGAAAGAATGAAGAAAAGGCATGCAAGAGGGTGTTTTCTACAGATCTACAAGCCACAAAGGTGTTACACTTTGTAGACAGGCAAAAGTGTAACGTCCCAACAACCATATAGTCAGGAATATTTTCAAGACATTTGTGCGTCACATGGATGTTTGTGTCATGCTAGCGTCCATCACAAAAATTCACTTAAAATCCCAAAATTAAGGGGTTAGGGACGAAATTAAGGTTAGGTGAAGGGGGAATTGCATTATCAAATTTAATAGGGCTAAAGAGGAGGTTATCTATGCTCCACGGGGACGCGTCCCCTATGGTTTTTACTCGTTTCCCGTATCGGGTACGAAACGGGGACGTGGGTACTGCTAGGAAATGTACCCTAGCAGTACCCTTTTGCCCTCCAAGTACCTGGTACTTCTAGGGGATGGTTTCCCAAAAAAAGGGGACTTGGGTACTTTTAGGGGACTTGGGTACTGCTAGAAGTACCTGGCACTGCCTGGCCGTACCCCGACCGTACCGGGTACTTCTAGCAGTACCCTACAGCCCAACCAAAAAAAAAAAGCTTTTTTTTTAAAAAGTAAGAGTTTTTTTATAAAAATAAAGCTATGGGTGGGCCCACAAGGGACGCCCCATCACACTTGACCTAATGTAAGTGACATTTAAACTCCAAAATGAGAAAAAAGTAACTCATTTTTACTTTTCCATTGTGAAGTGAAGGAAAGCAAAAGAGGAGCAGCTGAGTGAAGGAGAAAACAGCAGGTTGGAGAGGAGCTTAGGGCATCATTTCAGCATATTAGAGGTATGTTTTTCATCTTTTTTTTGTATTTGCTATTTCTTTTTAATTTTTGCAAGATTTTTTTAAGTTTTACCAACACATAAGAAGGGCATTGTGGGTTCATTTTTATTTTTTTTTCAACTTGCAGCTCTTTGAATTTAAAAAACAATCATGAGTAGCAGCAGTGATAGTGAAAGTGATGATCATGATATTGAAATTCAAATGCAAGAAAGAACTCAAACTCAAAGAACAAGAAATAGACCTAGAAATAGTGCAACTGCAAACATTGGGGGTTGTTTAGAGAGTGGGAGTGGAGTAGGGTCAGCAAGCTCAAACCAATTTGAATGTCCATCTGAAACCCTCAAAAAATGGGCAAAAGGCCCATTTAACCCCAAAAAGCCTCTACTACAATTTGCAACAAGAGTTGATAAAGATAAGAAAAAAAATTCAGGGGGTAGTAGATTATGGGAGTGTCATTTGTGCCACAAACAATACAAGGGCAGCTATACGAGAGTTTATTGCCATCTTTTGTGGATTGGTGGTCAAGGGGTGAAAGGGTGTAGAAAAATAACCCAACAAGAAAAAATTGAGGCAACTAGATTGCATATGGAGGGGGAGGCATTAAAGAAAGGGGTTTCAATTGAGAGTTTGCAGCCTTGTATGGGAATGCCTACACCATCAATGGATGTTGCTTCAGCTTCTCGATCTCATGTGGGGGAGGATTCTACTAGAGGAAAGAAAAGAAGTATGCATGTTGCTGATATGTTTAATGTTACAGTAAAAGATGGGGCTGATTCCTCTATTGCCAAGTTTTTTTATGGTAATGCCATACCATTTCATGTCTCACGTTCACCATATTTTAAAAAAATGTGCAAAGATATAATAGCTGCTGGTCCCTCATATGTTCCACCTGGAGAAACTAAGCTACGCACCACTCTACTTGATAAAGAGTACTCCAAGGTGAGTATTTTGATGGAGGACATGAGACAAACATGGTTGACAGATGGCTGCTCCATAGTTATGGATGGGTGGACCGATATCAAACATCGGCCACTCATCAATCTTATTGTGACTAGTACAGCAGGCTCTTATTTTCTTAGAGCTATAGATTGTTCGGGCAAAAGGAAGGATGCAACCTTCCAATTTCAGATTTTGAGAGATGCTATAGAGGAGGTTGGAGCCTCTAATGTTGTGCAGGTATTGATCACAGATTCACATTTTGATTTTCTTTCTTTCTTATTTTTGATTTGGAATGTGAGACATCATCTATAAATTAAAAAATTTATTAAATTATTAAATTGATATCTATACTAATCTCATATCAACTTGATGATATGCCATTGCCAGGTAGTGACCGATTCAGCCCGTGTGTGTAAATTAGCTGGATTGATGGTGGAGAGTGCTTATAAGCACATTTTCTGGACCCCTTGTTGTGTGCATGCATTGAACAATACCTTGAAGGACATTGGGAAGATAGATTGGGTGAAGGCAGTGGTTGCAGAGGCTAGAGAGGTGCAAATGTTCATTTGCAACCATCAGACTTCACTTGCTTTGTTCAGAACATTTTCGAGGAAGGAATTCCTCAAGCCCGTGGAGACTAGATATGCCAGCTACTTCATTTTATTGGAGAGGATGGTTGAGATCCAAGAGGCTCTACAAATAATGGTGGTCAATGTAGAGTGGGGTAGATGGCATGAGTCAAGCACACCAGAGGGAAAAAGGGTGAAACAAAAAATCCTTGATGATGACTGGTGGTCCACAATGAGGTAAGAAAATTGGCATTGCTGATTTTATTATTTATTTGAATTATTTCATAATTTTATTATTGCTGATTTTCATTTTATTATTTAATATTTATAGGCTAGCTGATTTTAATTTTTGTAACTTGTTTGCACTTGCAGATATGTATGCTCCTTTATCTAGCCTATTGTGCAAGTGATTAGATATGTTGATACTGACTCTCCTAGCCTTGGAGAGATTTATGAGACCTTTGATAGTATGCTTGGACAGGTCAAGCAAGCAATTTATGGCAAGGACCCTCCTTTGGCATTTTATGAGGAGCATCTTAGGCCCATTGTGACGCGACGATGGGACATTATGAACACCCCGCTACATATGACAACTTATGCTCTCTATCCAAAATGGTATGCACCGAGACCTGGGAGAGTGGCTCCATCTCATGATGAAGAGGTGAAAGAAGGCTTCATGAAAGCCCTTACAAAAATGTATACTTCAGAGGAATCTACTATACTTTGCACACAGTGGCTTGCATTTGCCAATTTTCGTGGTCCAACCTTCGGCAAACCAGAGGCGAGGATGGATAGAGCTACATTGGCTCAAACCGACCCTATTGGATGGTGGACGTGGCATGGGAAGGATGCACCAGAGTTGAGATTACTTGCCGTTCATCTTCTTTCATAGGTTGCCAGTTCCTCTGCTGCTGAGAGGAATTGGTCCACATATAGCTTCATCCAATCAGTCAAGAGGAACTGCCTTACCTCTAGACGATCGGAGAAGTTGGTGGCAGTACACAATGCTTTGCGGCTACAGGATCGCCAGTCTAGTGAGTATCGTCAGACTCCAGCCTTACGATGGGATGTTAATCCCGAAGATGCTATGCAGATTGAGGTTGATGATGCACAGGAGGGATTGGTTGGGGTTCCATTGGCTGAGGCAGATCCTTCTATTGACATGGACACTGACACTGACTTAGACTCGAGCTCCGATGGCGATGCTAATCTAGACCTACCTTTTGCTGATTAGGGACACTGGACAGCGATATATTTTCTTAGTTTTATGTTTATCATGTCATTTCATAGTTGAGACTTGGAGCCTTTGGGAATTTTGGTTATAATTATCAGACTCTTATATGATATGTATGCACATTGATAATGAAAAGCATTTGAATTCTGTTAATTTGTTTGTTGATTCTCATGTGAAATCTCAATTCAAGTCTAATGATATATAATAAGCTTATACAATGTCTAGAATGAATGCTTTATCAATGTTATGCTATGAACATTTGAAATTTCTCTATATTTTTAAAAATTTCCCTATTTTTTTATCAGCCGTCCCCTACCGTCCCCTAAAAAATGACCCAAAAGTACCCCTATACCAGAAACTCGTCCCGGCATACTGGGTACTTGCCGTCCCCGAAACCCCGTGGAGCATAGGAGGTTATGGAATGTGGAATTGTACAAGGTGCAATTTTTCGGCATTACAAGTTACATGCCATGGTTACACACCTACATGATTTCATCCTCCCACTCTTTCTATATAGAGAAAGGGAGGTTGAGGTCATATATTTATATAACTATTTCTTTTAACTTCTTTTTTTGGTGAATTTGCAACACAAATGGGTCCATGTTACCATTTTTATTAGAAAATTTGTGAGACAACTAATCCTATGTCGATTGTGTTTTTCTATGCACAAATATTAATGCAATAGCATCTCAAGCCTATATGAAATAGTTATATACATATATAACTCTTGTACATCATAGTTCTTGCTATAGAGAATATTTTCTCGTTGTGATATTCATATTTTTTTTTTATAACCTATCTTTTTGTTGCACATAACTATAAACACATCAAAAAATCTTTGCAATTTAACCATATCATTAGTAGGGTGTATTAGAGTGTCCACATATCCATTATTGTATTTAATACAATATTACAAGTCATGACTTTTCCTCCTAAGGAAGCCTACAAGTTGCGCATGATGATTTTGAACTTCAAGCCAACACTTAGTATCACCAATAGCCTTATTGTTCCTAGGGAGGTTCATGTTATGAGTTGCATCAAGTTTGAAGACTCTTGCTTTGAGACACATCTAAAGGAGTTTGAATGCACATTTCAGAGCAACATGTATAGTTCCTAAAAGGAAACATGCACTAAATCCTAGTAGTCATATAAGGAAATTATTACAAGTTTTCTTATTATCTATACAAATTTTAGTAGTATAGCAAGATAGTAACACTTAGAAAGGAACATGAATAGAAAATAGAAGAAGAATAAAACAAATAAAGGAACCTTAAATTGATACAAATATCCTTTGGGAAAACCCTCACAAGGGAATGCTAGTGTCCAAAGCACTAAATCCAATGTATTACTCAACAATAATAGGTCACAATACAATATCAAGCTTCATGCTAGGTGATCTACACTTTGAATCTAAAGAAGTTTTGACAACCCTACATAAAATTGAACATACAATCTCCATCCCAAGGCCTTCCCCTTCCACCCTTGCCCCCCAACATATCTATATATATAGGCCAAGAAACCCAAGAAACCGATAATTTCTTACCAAAACCATGAATCAAAAATAAGTCTAAGTGCTTCATATTCAAACTATATGCTCCACCCCTAAGTGTAACTCCTACACACAAAAAAATAGCTCTTGATTGACTGGTGTGACCCCCAGGACTACGTGAATAAGTAACTCCTATGTGCTCCACATAGGTATAGTATTAATCAATTAAACACCTTTTACACATTCTATAAATAGCTTGTCAAAGATGATAGTCATAGTCCATCTATACTTCTTGTTCATCAACTTCTTATGACCATTAAAAGACTAATGGCATATGGTAGAGAGTGTCAATGGAATCTCAAGAGTCTATCCAAGTGGGGCAAACTTTTCTCTATGGACGTATTATTTACAATATTTAAAATATTAGATAAGGGCTGCACAAAATAGTGAGCTAATTGATAGGGTCAATCCCATACCCATCCTCCACCACTTCAACTTATTTGAGCTTACAAGCTTCATTAAAGCATTTGTAGCATTCGTTAATGTATCCACCTTCTAGACCATGACTCTCTTGTTCTCCCCCATGTCACAAGGAAAGTTGTATGACACATCAATGTGCTTCATCTACACATGAAAGACAACATTCTTTTCCAAGCTAACATCACTCTAACTATCATACAGAATCACAATTGCATCTTCAACTTGATGTTTGAACATAATATTTGAAACAAGACTACCTAATTATAGGCATGGGTAGAGTCCATGTACCATGCCTCTATAATTGAAAATCCAAGCAATACTTGTTTCTTCAACCAACTAATCACATCATCAAACAAGGTAAAAACCTACCCATTGGCAGACCCCATCTATCCACACCACTAGCCCAATTAGAATCCATGAATTTTTGTATATTTTTTTGTCTTACTCAAAGATTTATCTTCCTTGTAACAAATAAATCACTTTAATGTGTCCCTAAGATACCTAAAGACCCTATTCACTATAGTTCAATGTTCTTTGCCTAGATTGGGCATTTTTTCGATCTAGGTGTAGACCATAACATACATAAGACTACCAATTACACTTGCACAAGGGAAATGCATTGATGACCACAAATTTTTGCTCCCACAAGAAGGAAGATGCTAGTTTACAATCCTCCATCCTAAACCACTACAATATAGAGTTCACATATCTCCCATGGTTGATTTGGAGTCTTCTATTTATTTTCTCTCTTAATCTCCATCGCTAAGAAGAACTTTGCTACCCTCAATTCCTTCATATTAAACTATGTTGAAAACTAATATTTTAAAGCCACAATAATTTATCCTTACTATTACCAAAGTGCATGGCATAAACATATAAACATATAACAATAAAACGGTCATCATCGTATTTGAAATAAATAGTGATTTGACATAGCTCCAACATGCCCCAACTTTAGGACATAATTGCTATATTTTCTATACATCTTAAGGGATTGTTTAAGACCACAAAAAAAATCTTCGACTTGCAAAACAAAACTTTTTTAACCTTCACCTCAAAGTGCTTTTGTTGTGTCATGTAGATCTCCTCCCCCCATGTACAAAAGTTGTTTTTGCATCCATTTATTTAGCCTCAAGATTGAATGCAACAACAACAAATAACAACAATATGACAAATTTCACCTTTGCAACAAGAGAGAAGATCTCACCAAAATCAATTCCCTCAAGCCAAAATAACCCTTAGCCATTAATCTTGAGCTATACTTCTCAACTTTAATCTAAACTATATTTCTTCTTAAAATCCATTTGTAGCCAACATGTTTCCTATCCTTGGTAATCTTTACCAATTCATATGCATTGTTCTTATATAGTGCAACCATCTCCTTTTCCATGACTATCTTCTAGCACTTACAATCTATATAACCCATTAAGTCCTTCACCATTTTAGGATCATCTTTGTTAATAGAAAAAGAAAAAATGCATCAAAAATCAAGAGGGTTGTACTTATTGGGTTTCATTCTCTACTAAGTATACTTCATCAAGGGTGAGGTTTGAGGTTATTTCTCCTCACAAGGTCTTTATTGAAATTTTGGTTGAACTTTAGGTGGTCTACTTGCTCTTTGGCTTCACCTATACCACCTTTTTCTAAACTCTAGGTTGTAAAGGCATAAAATAAGATTTGATCTCCCTAAATATCACATTCTAAGTATACACTATCTTTCTAACCTTAAGATTCCAAAACTCATAACCTTTCACACTATTATCGTATTTGATGAAGATGCACTTTTGTACTTTGAAAATCAATTTGAATCTCTTGTCCTTAGAAAGATGCACACATGATTCACATTTGAAAACCCTTATATGTTACTGCAGACGAGGAAATTCGACACCCTTAAATGATGCGATCTCGATAGGGTGAATTTTCCTTGACTACCTCAAGGATTAAAGCTCAAGTGGCAAGGATGGAAAGATAAAGGAGTTTTGCTTATGTTTTATGTTTTATGATGAATTAAAGGACGATAGTTTTAGGGGCCGAAAGAGTAGGTTGTAGAGGTCTCATGAGCAAGGTGGTAGACTCTCGGCCAAGGACAACAATGCGACATGCAGATGTACCTACAACGCATTGTAGTCTTGCAGAGTTTGAAAACTAAGTTTATCACAAAGACAACAACAAACCCACTAACTATTTGACAACTAAAATCTTGGGGATGTGCTAAGCTAACAGGATAACAGAATAATGACAACTAACATAAGCTAAAAGAAATTCAATGGAAATGACAAGATGGAAATGAAGAAAGAAACTCAAGAGAGGTTTACAAATGAAGTCCCCTACAATGCTCCAACTTCAAAACCTAAACCTGCATGCACAAAAACGGAAAAATGGTTGGGGTTCTTTTAAGGGCTTGCCTTAGTCAAACCTTCGCGTAGGTGTTCCCACCTCCATGGACAACCAAATAGATAGAGAGGATAATAAACAAGAAAGTAGATAGACAAGATAAAGACAATAGATGTGTTAGAATAACAATATGCTACCCAACGTGAAGACGATAATGTAATGTAAACAAATGATGTAGTTACCTTTCCTTTAGGAAGATAGTGGTGTCGAAAGGAAGAGCATGCAATATATAAGACATGCCAAGAGAACCAAAGTGTTGATGTAGAGAGCCAAGACGTGAGAGAGCTTGATAGAATGACAAAATGAGAGTGAAACATGAAGAATAAGAAAGAGAATAATAGATAAAATATAATTCCAAGAATAGCAAAAATGGAAGTTTGATATGGATATGGGCATGCAAAGGGGCATTTTCTGTGCACCTGCAAGCTACAGAGGCATTACACTTCGCGAGTAGGCGGGAAGTGTAATGTCCCAAAGACCATGCAATGAAGAATCTTTTCGAGACATTTGTGCGATGTGCAAATGTCTACACGTCGTGCAAATATTTGTGACAAGAGTTCACTTAAACAACTAAAAATGAAAGGGGTAAAAAAAAGATTAAGGTTACATAAAGGGGAAATTGCATTATCAAATTTAATTGGGCTAAAGGGGAGGTTATGGAATGCGAAATTGCATAAGATGAAATTTTTGGCATTACAATTCTTTGGGGTGAAATGAAGTGATTAAACAAGGGGGGATGAGAAACCAAAGAGTCATTACCAACTTTCGAAAGAGGGGTAGTGACAAACTCTGGAGAAGGAGGCATTTTTCCATCACAAAAACAATGCAAGCTAAAGTAGAACAAGTTGAAGAAGGAAAATAAGACTTTTGCAACCATCGTTCAAAAGGAGGTTGTGCTTTGACTTGCGCTTAAGTGGAGGATGTGGAATACTTGCATTAGAAGCGGAATGAGAAGGAGAAGGAGCCACAATAGAGACAACCTTTGTATGAGGCATGTCGACGGTCTTAGGAAAAGGAGAAAGATCAAGTAAAGAAGTGATCAAGGGAGGCTTCGAAGAAGGAGAGATGAACACCTGCATCCACTTAGGGTGGGGTTCATCAGGCAGGAATGAAAACAGAAATAGGAGCAGAGAAAAAAACAAAAATAGAGATAGAGAAATTACGGCGAGGCCTGTCTCTTCCACTAACATGGGAATACAAAGAGTTTGTAACTTTGTAGAAAGAAGAAAGTGTTGATCAGTACTACTAAAACAACTTACAATGAGAAGAAGAAACTGCAATAACCAAGTATTAGAGATGTCCAAGTAGTTGTGAATATTATCAATCAATCTCCAACCTTCAAAACTCATCAAATATGAAAAACCACTCCAAAACCCCAACTCCTACAAACTGAAATATTAGACCAGCAACTATGAGATTCACTAAAATATTCATAAGTCACTCAAATCTACTCCAAATGACACGAAACGAAATGCATATGACCCCTAGAGAAATGGTGACCAAGCTAGGAGTAAGAAACAACTGCAAACTATAGTTATTTATTTTTCTAAAGCTTTCCAAGACTTCCCACACAAAAGTGCAACCTAGAGAGAAGTCGACTTGCAATATAAAATAAATGGTTCCACGAAAAAATCCCAAAACTTGCACAAAGGAGCGCACTGTACCAAGGAAATGAATGGGCCAATACCCAGAAGCCAACAAAATTCACCTAAAGAGCTGCGAATGAAAACCTACTTCAACCACACCAAAATCAGCAACATGAAAAACTGACAAACACATCAAAAACATTAGAAAACATCATAGGACCCCATTACAATAAGCTCAATTTGTCCTTCTGAATAAAAAACAATCTTCTCACTTAGCTAGTTGTTATCTTTCAAGCAAGAAACCAAGTCCAAGCTAGGAGGTATGCATTCCTCCAAGCAAACCACTCACCATTTCAGCAGCATAACATTATAATTCCTTCATGCATGCCAAACAAAGAGCCCAACACTCTTATTTATAACATTTCCTTTTTTTTTTTAATTAATTAATTAATTAATTATTATTTAAAAAATAAAAAATAAAAAATTTCCAAATGGAATCTCAAAAAAATGGGGGAAGACAATGGTCGACTTGAGGAGGCTGCTACAGCTAGGGTTCTTGGTTTGAACGTTGGAGGAGAGGCTTCGCAGGAAGCGGCAGGAGGCACTTGGTGCTTTGAAGATGGCAACAGTATAGTAGCTAAGCAGAGAAATCAGTTTGAGAATGGCATGAGGAAGTCAGCGAAGGCACAGGTGAACAAAGAAGAATGTGCAGTAGAGGAAGTAGGTGTTTCAGCGCGCCAATACCAAGAAAGGGGGCCTTTTTTTGCCCACTTTTTAGGAAATGATGGGTGTAATAAGAGTAATGAATAAACTCAAAATAGGGTGAATCATTCACACATACTCTTGACAAGAAGAGGCGATGGACACTCTGGCTCTTTTTCATCTAGAACAATCACCTTGGAGCTAGATGAGTAGCTTGAGCAAGAAGTTTTTTTCAACGAAAATGTTTTTTCTGGGCTAGGTCTTATTGGAAGATTCAGGGGTTTCAGGCCATCCTTAATGGATCTCCACTAGTGGATTTCTAACCACTGGAAATCTGTAATGGAAGGGTATGTGTAAATCTATCCCATGGTCAGAGGTTTTTTCATAGTAGTTTTTGAAAAAGAACAGGATAGAAAGAAGATCCTATGTGATTACCATTGGGATTGGGAAGAAAAATCTCCACTGATGTTAAAGCCATGGCACCCGACCTTTAATCCAACTACTGAAGTTTTTGAGAAGGTACCTGTTTGGGTAAGACTTCCCAACTTCCCCTTGCAGTTCTGGTTTGATTCCTGTTTAGAGGCGGTAGGGAACTCTCTGGGTAGTTTTTTAATGGTTGATGAAGGATCCTCAAATCTTTTGCATTCAACTTTTGGCCAGATATTAGTGGAAATGAACTTGTCAAAGGCACCTCCTGAGGAGATTCAAATAAAAACTTCGAAAGGTTGTTGGGTGCAGCCCTTGGATTATGAAGGGATACCCTTTAGATGCAGAATTTGCCCAAAATTGGGCATTTGGCTGTGGAATGTACCAAATCAAGAGCAACCAAATCGGCCTCCTGGTGAAAAGATGTTGGCCCTCAACATTATACAGTGGAGAAAATGGAGGAAAAACAAAGAAATGTTCATGAGAAAAGCAAGGAGGAAGAGATTCTAAAAGGGAAGGCTCAAGTGGAGGAAGGTAGACGGGAGGATCAACAACAGACTGGGGAGAAAAAGGATCAGAATGGGAAAGCTCTAGTGGGGGAAGGTAGAAGGGAGGGTCTACAATAGACTAAAGAGATCCTAGCATGAGAAAGGGATTTGGTTGTGAACAAAGATAGTGCTGCTCACAATGGTGGTGAAATTGAGTTAAACCCCAAAAACTGGGCAGCGACACCTGACTGCCAAGAGAAAAGAGGTCTTGCGAGTCCACGGGAGCAAGGGATAGGGAAGTGAAAAGTCGATGAACAAAGACACCAAGACGATGGAAGCTTGGGCAGAGGATGAAAGAGTCCCAATGCTAAAACTTTGAAGTGGCAGAACGAGGCTACAAGGGTAGAGGATGGATGGAAAACGGTAAAGGGGAGGAAAGCAAAGAAAGATAGGAAGGAAACCTTCATGATGGTTCTTAGGTCTCAGATGAAGAGAAGGCCTATCTGATTTTTAAATGTAGGATCTATTAACAAGTTCATTTTAGGTCTTGTTGGTGTGTTGTTCCATGATGTATGGAGCTCGTGTCTACAGGGTGAAGTTGCATGGTTTGCAACTTACGATTTGATGTAATTTTCATTTCCAAGCAATAAATTTTTTTGAGTGATCGACGAAAAAAAAAACATTTCCTGCTCCAAATTCAAATTCAATCTCCCCCCAAATGGACGCCAAAACCAAACTCAAATTCACAATGCCAAATTATGTCATTGTATTTTCTCCAAGTCCTCCTCCAAGAAGCATTATAATTTATTAAAATGTTAGTAAAGTATATTATGGCGTCCAAAATAATAATAAAGTGAAACACTTTATTAAACTGATTTAATTCCTCTAGGCTAGGCGTCAAAACAATAAAGTGAAATATAAATATAAATGACCACTTCTTTCTCCAAGGCGTCCAAACATGCCTTAAAAATATTTCACTTAATAACATATTTGCAACTTAAATATTTCCCCTATAAAGTCGTCCATATTAGCATAGGAAATATTTTCCACTTAAACATTATCTCCTCAAATATTTAACTTGCCAAATTAAATACCTCAAAAACTCAAGACCAAATAGAATATATTGCCTTGCCAGATATAGCCATAGTATCAAACTGTTGAACACCTACCAAAAATAGCCTCTGCACTGAACTGTTGAAGTGCTGCTAAAAATAGTACTGCCAAAAATAGCACCAAGGGTGTTGGAGACCAAACTGCTCAAACCGACCTGCCAGATATAGCCACAAAACTAAACTGCAAAAACCCTACTAAAAATAGCATTGCTAAAAATAGAACTTACTAAAAATAATATACTGCTAAAAATAGTAAGTTGTTCCAAACTCATTTTAACCACAATCTAAGCAGCCGTCGTACTTGCTAAAAATAATAAGTCCAAAAAATTCCTTTGTTGCAGTTGCATGCCACACCATTGCGAAGCTCTCTTAAAACCCAGAAGGAATCCAGAATCTAAACTGCAAAACTCGAACATGCAACTTTCGTAACTTAATAAAAATAGTAAGTCCGAAAAATTATCTAATGCAATTGCATGTCATACCACTGCGAAGCTTTCTGAAAACCTAGAAGGAATCTAGAATCCAAACTGCCAAACTTCAACATGTGAACAGTTGAATCCTCAAAAGAAACCACCAAGCAGCCAAAAACCCTAATTCTGCCTCTAACTAGCCTACGAGCATTCAGGGATAGGCTATTAATCACTGGAGAGTGCAATGCTATAAATGGGGACATTACAGCTATTAGGCTTGGCTACAGATTTATTTGAATTTTGTTTCTTACCATCAAGTCAGATAGTACCGCTATCTATGTGGTCTTGGACCACATGTCGAAGATGCACACAACATTTAGTATCATGACCGAGGACTCGGTGTTGACAAAAAAATTGTGCATCATACCAACTAGGATAGGGTTCAAACAACAGTCTAATTTTTGGGAGGGAGAATAAACCATTTTTAGAAATTTTTGAAGACCATTAGTGTAGGACTCAAATAATTTTGTGAGAATTCTATTGCATCCTGCAAAATTCTTTTTTGTAGGAATGAAAACCATGTTTGCTACTGCTTTGATCTTTTTTGATTCCCCAGAAATAGATACGACTAACTGATATTAGGATGGGAGGACAAGGAGGGACCCTCGAACTATGCTACCGTCTACTAGTAATCTATCAATGCAACACATAGATGGGTAAAGGAAGGATACTTCATCAAGATAACTTTGTCTCTTAACGCTGGCAGTAGGTTTCTGACAAATAGACGTTGAACATCAAAATTTGATAGGGCGTAAGAGATTTGGGAGAACACGGATTAGTATTGAGCAATGAAATCAGTTACTTTTTCACACGTTCCCTACTTACAATGGACAAGATCGGTGAAAGTGATCTTCAACCCAATGTTCGCCTACAACTGTTGTAGGAACTAATTAACCAATTGATTGGAGGAAAAGATGGAGTTATCGGGAAGTGAGCAGAACCACTCCAAAGGGATCGTGGGAATAGCTTTTGCTAAGAAAGCATCTTGATAGAGGAAATCAGTACACATGGTGGTGAATGACGATACATGGGTTTGTGAGTCACCCCTACCACTGTACTTATCAAACTTTAGGATTTCTACCCCTTGGGGTATGGCAACATTTAGAATGGCGAGGGCTAAAGGATTGTGGTGATAGTATGGTTGTAATGTGGATTGAGAGGTAGAGCTGGTCAGGTTAGCCAACTGTGATTGCATTTGTCCCATGTTTTCTAACAAAGCATTCAAAATGAGATCAGATGGGAAGGTTTTCCTGGTTGAGGTGGTGGAGGTTTGAGTTACGAATACAAATATTTCGTAACCCAAAGGGATGCGATTCACTTTGATTTCAGGACTATCCAAGGGCACAAAATTTGTATTATCAATAGTGGTAAAAGAGGGTACAAAAAGACCAATGTCTACCATATGCACAAACACTATTGGTATCAGGAGATACAATTGTGTGTCGGTGATCTCCAATTCGACATCTTGAGGATTTCCCAAGATGGAAGTGTACGAGGGATCATTGGTCTCTAATATGTTAGCTATCCCTTAGAGCAACTCAAGGCCTCTATGGTCTAAGATAAGAAGATCCCTCAAACCACAAATAAGAGGATCATCTTGAGTGTATGTATTTTCTTGTTTCAAAAAATCTTCAAAATCTTTAAGTTTCTCCTCCAAAGATTGAATCTGCTCAACGAGAACCCAGAGCAAACTCACAAGCTATGGGAGAGAAAAAAATTAGGAGTGTTTGGTTGAGAATTCGCTTGTACTTTTGTTGATGGTGGAACATAATCAAAAGGAGGCTCATAACTAGGTGATAGTCTTGTAGTGAATTGCTCAAAATCAAGGCCCTAGCGGGAGTACTGAACTGTCTTCTAGAACCCATATGTAAGTGTTGATAGCTTCTTCTAACTACGTGCCCAAAAGTTATGGATTGGGTTGTGAAACTCATAAAAAGTGTCACAACACTCGGTCCAACAAACGCCCAAACAAGAGAAAAAAATGTTCAACAAAAGATTAAGGTTAGGGTAGTTTCATGTTGAGTTCACAAAAATGTAGAGGAGGAAATTCGATACCCTGAAATGACATGATCTCAATAGGACGAATGTTCCTCGACTACCTCAAGGATCAAAGATCAGGTGACAAGGCTGGAAGAACAAAGGATTTTTGCTTATATTTTATGGTTTATGATGAATTAAAGGATGAGGGTTTTAGGGGTTGAAAGAAAAGGCTATAGAGGTCTCGTGAGCAAGTTGGCAAACTCTCGACCAAGGATGACATCATGACATGCATACGTCCCCACGAGACATAGTCTCGTATGGTCTAAAAACTCAGTTTATCACAAAGATAGCAATGAACTCACTAACTATTCGATAACTAAAATCTCGAGGATGTGCTAAACTAACAAGATAATGTAAATAACAAAATAATGACAACTAACATAAGCTAAATGAAATGAAATGGAAACGACAAGATGGAAAGGAAGAAAGAAACTCACGAGAGGTCGACAAATGAAGTCTCCCGCAATGCTCCAACCTCAAAACATGCACACACGAAAACAAAAAAATAGTTGGGGCTATTTTAGGGGCCTGCCTTAATCAAACCCTTGTGTAGGTGTTCCCTCCTCCATGGACAACCAGATAGATAGATAGAGAAGATAATAGACAAGAAAATAGATAGACAAAATAAAGACAATAGGCATGTTAGAATAACAATATGCTACCCAACGTGAAGACGATAATGCAATGTAAACAAAGGATGTAGTTACCCTCCCTTTAGCAAGATAGCGGTACTAAAAGGAAGAATATGCAACATTTGAGGTGTGCCAACAGAACCAAAGTGTTGGTGTAGAGAGCGAAGACGTGAGAGAGCTTGATAGAATGAGAGAATGAGTGGAAGATTAAGAAGAATAAGCAAGAATGACTAATATATCGAATAGAATTTCAAGACTAGCAAAAATGGTGGTTTGAAATAGATATAGGCATGCAAAGTGGTGTTTTCAACGCGTCTGCAAGCTGCAGAGGTGTTACATTTCGCAAGCAAGCAACAAGTGTAACATCCCAATAGCCATGCAATCAGGGACCTTTTCAGGACATTTGTGTAGCACACAAATGTATGTGCATCACGCGAATGCCTACGCTCGCGCGAACGTGAGAAAAGTTCACTTAAATGGTCAAAAATGAATTGGGTAAACACAAGATTAAGGTTAGGTAAAGGGGACATTGCATTATCGAATTTAATTAGGCTAAAGGGGAGGTTATGGAATGTGAGATTGCATAGGATGCAATTTTCGGCATTATAGTTACAACAAAGGCCTCTTTATTAATCAAGCTTTCCTAGGTGTTTTCTCCACTAGAGTTGAAGTATGAAACAAATTAATTAAATAAGAATTTGTGCTAACAACGTCCACCCAAAAATTATACACCAAACTAGCACCATCAAGCATACTCATATCTCTCTCCATCAATGACATCTTCAATTGCTCTACAACTTGATTTGTTTATGGTTGTATAGATTATTCCTCACAATACCATGTTCCCTACAAGAGTTGTTAAATTTTGCTAAACATAATTTTCCACTATTATCTATAATCAACACCTTGATCTTCCTCCCTATTTGGTTCTCAACAAGAGTTGAACTCATTGAGCTTTGAAAATACTCTATATTTGTGCCTAACGATGATGTCCATGATTTCCTAAAGAAGTCGCCAATAAAATATACATAATATAGAGATTTATCTAAAGATGGTACATTCATAGGACCAAATACATGACTATGATAAAAACTATAATTCCTACAAATTGAGTAAAGTTCAAATGAAATTTAAACTATTTTTATTTTCCATATACACAATGTTCACAAAATTAAAATTGAGGGAACTATCAATTAGCCCCTCTACTAATTTTTAAAATTTTAAGACCCTTAGATCTTTCTCATCAATGTGGCACATATGCTCATGTCATAACATGGTCTTCTCTAATATAAGCTTATGATTCCCTAAATAAAGAATCTCTAAACTAATACATTCCATAGTGCTAGCATCCAAACATAATAGAGTTCCAACACACTAACATAATTCAATTTACTTATAACAAGAATTTTCCTCATTAAACCCAAAATGTGTACATCTTGGTTGGAGGTTGTTTTCGAGTTCTTGTTGCTACTCATGCTTGTTTGGGGATTGTTTGATACTTCACTTTGGTCGCCCAGGCTTGCTTGGCCATTTGCAAGTGATTTGAGTCAATTCCATCAAGTATTGGAGGAGATATGGTGTTTTGAAGGTTGTTGATTTGAGTTTCAAACCTGTTGTTCATATGTATCAGACCTTTGTTCTATTATCAGACCTATTGCAGCTTCTAGTTTGTCCTTCCATTAACCTCCAAGGGGCCTATCTTGAGGTATACTTGTTCTATTTTGTTGCGGTACTCACATACTTACATGGCATCATCTTGGGAGGGCGTTTTGCTCCACTTTTCTATCATTTACCTCTCATAACTACAGTATGTGATGATTTGATATGTTTATGTTGAGCTCATTGTAACACCATCAATAGTATTGTTGGTGAATGCTCTTATAATTGCTTTGATACTTACCCCACTAAACAAGTGGTTACTCCTGCTGAATAAGTGGTTGAGCTTTGCTTTGTGTACTTGTTACTCTCGTTGAATAAGTGATCGAGTTTTATATTTCCTTTCTTGCTTTGCCCACTAAACAAGCAAAATTTGGTCGGTTTTTCGCCAAGTGCATTTCATTTCTTGTAATTCCCACTGAACAAGCAGATGTTTACTTTCATGCATTTGGCTATCTTTCCTCACCCCATTGAAGAAGTGATAGCATAGAAGAATTCAATTGTAAGTCTTCTCATTGTATGCTAACCTTGCCCACATCGAGATCTGGGTGATCAGAAAGTGGAAGGTGTTTGCTTTTAGTCAGATTGTTCTTTCTATGTAATACAAGATCCCCTTTCCACTATATGCTCTCACCTTTCCCACACTGGGATCTAAGTGATCAAAAAGTGAAGGGTTGCTTATTTAGTGTTTACTATTGCATTTGGCTAACACTAATGAGTGAAAAAAAGAAAAAAATAAGGGCAGGTTATTACACCAATTGATGGAAAATGGTCAAGAACATTATTGCCACAAGTCTGATGCAACGTAATAACAGTCTAATATTGCCAACCAACAACCTCCCAACTCCACCAATTCACCAAGAAACTCCACCAAAGTGCAAGAAATGCATAAGAAAAGTCTAGGTGCCCTTCAATCAACCCAAACAACAATAACAAGACGATTTTTGGAGCCCAAACCTCAGCAAAGGAAGTAACAACAACATTGATGCCTTCAAACAAGATGTATGGCCCCCCTAGAGGTGTGACCTGCTCCCAAAAATCAGGTTCTCCATTAAAAATCCTAAACTCTTGCAAGAAGGGGTGCCCAAGGATAGAGAAACCAATAAACCAACACCCACAAAAATTTATCCACTCCTCAAATTAGTATGAGCAAAACAATGGTACAACCAAGGGTTTGGAAGTATCAACCAGCAATCTGAAACTCCAAGAAATCACTTCCAAAATGCACCCAAATCTTTGCACAAATAGTTATCATACCAAAACATAGCTAGAATTCATCCTAACCAAAACTGAAAACAAACCATCACTGTTAAGCTCCAATGATGATTATTGAATGTAATCATAGTCCACCGGCTAGGGATTATCTTTCAAATATGAAACTAGTGGCCTAAAGAGGGTTTTTGTCCTTAAAAGATTCAAGAAAGAACACTCTGGTTCCAATCCAACAACATAACTTTATCTCCAAATTTTATAACCAAATGAGAGCAAGAGATGGCATATAAACAGGCTCCAAGAACCAAAAGTTTGAAATGTGTTTCCCTCCAAAAAGGGATGCCACCTTTACGAGCAATATAAAATTCAATTAAAAATCACTTAACTCACATACTTAGACGTCCACCCTTGATATCCATAAATTTATCATTTAAATTGCTTTAAGTCCTCAACTAGCCTTCCACTTTAGCTTTGCATAATATTTGCTTTTAAAAATAACTTAAGTCATCAAGCTAGGCGTGGGGTCCAAGCGAACCACTTGACATTATAATATTAACTTAAGTTGCAAACCTTCCATTTTTTGAACTCCAAGAATGCCGAAAAACCCACTGCTGAAAACACCAAGACGCCAAAACACTACACTTACCACCACTGCTAAAACTAGAAACCTTGCTCTGAATTGTTATCAAACCCCTGTCAGAAATAGTGCTTACTAAAAATAGCATACTGCTAAAAATAGTAAGTGACTCCAAACTCAAAATGAGCACATTTTGAGTAGCCATCGTGACTTGCTAAAAATAGTAAGTACTAAAAATAGCAGTGACTACCCACCAAAGTTCTTTGAAAACCCAAAAAAACCCTCAAGAAAACTCCTAATATATCCTCTTCAAAAGCTGACGAGAAACCTCCAAGAATCTTGGAAACCCTAAAATCATCTCTGAGTAGCCTACAGGTCTCTAGAAATATGCTAACGACAACTGAAAAGCATAAGGCTAAAAAGGGGACATTACAACATTTGATCTCTTAGGTCATTGAATATATAAGGCAAATTATTGACAATACAATCTTGGTTACAATTCTAATATGGTGTCATTTAATTTTATTTTTACTTTAAACCACTCATATTATTGCTTATTATTGAACTCTTCTTCATTAAATACTTCCACTCATAACACATTAGAATCCATTTCAATATTTTGTCCTGTATATCAATCATCCCTTGGCCCCATATCATCATACTTTGCTTGAAATTGTCAAAACCATATTTGATATCATTCCCTAATGTAAGACAAATATTTTAGAATGTATGGTCTATTAAAGTCGTCATCTACGTAATTAAAGGTGTTTGATTGCTTTATTGTAATTTATATAGTTAGATTTGTACATGTATATTTAGTTTAACTTATTTGTAGTTTGTAAAATTAGTCTCGTAGCAATTGTAACCCATATGGTAAATATAGAGAGAAAAATATACTAGTTGAATTATAAAAACATTGAACCTAGAAATATTATTTGGATTATCTAGTTACCAAAAAAAAAATTGAAGTGCTACACGCTAAAATAGGGGTACTTACAACACGCCACTTGTAAGCTTCAAGGTTAATCTTTGGGGGAAGTCTTGTTTTTGTATATGCATCAATCTTATCCATTTCCTATATCCAACAAATGAGAAGACAAATTCAATTAGAATCTACTTACTCATCCCATATAATAATATAAAAACATGCATTGAAATACATAATCCAAAAGGTGTAATTTTAATGATTCCATTGAAAATTGGAAAAACAGTAGGAATATATCATATCATGATTTCATATTTCATAAGAATTAGTAATTTGTTTCGTTTGTTTGAATCTATTTTGGATTTTTTAATTTCTACCATATGCACATTATATCTTAAATAATATTGGCCATGTAAATAAATGCATACATAGGCTTGAAAATGGCAATCAAGCATGATAGTTCTTAAGTATAATACAAGTAACGACTTCCCATCATGTAAAGAACAACTAAAACATTGACTTTTAAAAAAAATTGGTGAACTTTCTAATTACAACTTCACTAATACAATTTTTTTTCAAAGACCTATTAGTCTTGAGATTACAACTTAACTTAATTTTATGCTTGCAGCCCCAAAGAACAAATTTCCACCTAAGACTTTCTACATGATAGAGACAAGAGGCATGATAACAAGGAGAAAATTCAACCCAAAGGAACACTCTCAAAGAGGGTGGAAGAAGACTACAAAAAGGAGCTAAGGAAGAAGAATATTTGTTTCACATGCAAAGAACCATGGCCCTCGAGACATAAGAACAAATTTCCACCTAAGACCTTTCTACATGATAGAGACAAGAGGCATGATAACAAGGATAAAATTCAACCCAAAGGAACACTCTCAAAGAGGGTGGAAGAAGACTACAGAAAGGAGCTAAGGAAGAAGAATATTTGTTTCACATGCAAAGAACCATGGCCCTCGAGACATAAGTGTTGGGAAAAGTGGAAGAACTGTCGATTAGAGCCATATTCAGCTGATGGTTAAAAAAAAAAAAAAATTAGACCAACAAGCTGAAACAGAGGGAAGTGAAGAAGGTTCAGCAAAAGAGTCTGGAGAAGTGAAGGAAAGTGGTGGCACACTAGCCAGGCTCTCAAGTCTTCAAATAAGTGATTCATTCGAACTTAGAGGTTTGTTGAAAGGGCTGCAAATTGTTGCTCTTATTGATATAGGTGTTAACACATAACTTCATTGATGAAGACATTGTAGCACAAGGGTTCAAAACTAAGAAATTTGGAGGTTTCAAAATCATGGTTGCCAATGGTTACACAATGTCTTGTGTAAGGAAGATACCAAAATTAAAAATCTTGTTAAACTGCTATGAAATCAATGATGACTTTTATGTTGTGAATATAGGAGCGACACATGTCATTTTGGGTATGTAGTGGCTTCATTCCTTAGGGGAGATCACCATGAACTTAAAATCCATGGAGCTGAAAGTTTAGGATGGTCATAGGAAAGTGGTATTGAGAGGAATGTCCAAAGGGGGATCCAGTACTATTACATGCAAGATAATGTAGGAAGCATTCGATCATGGTCAAGGAATAAAGCTCAAGCAAGGAGGTGAAAACAATTTCCAAACTTATGATAACCCCCTATTTGATATGGAAGTAGAGCTATCATTTTCTAATCCTTTTGAGATGCATGAAGACAATGTGATAGAGGAACATTTATCTTGTGTTGATTTGCTTCCTATGGTGGACCATTATGGTTTGGGGGTTGGCCTTGTGGATTCATTGCAAGGGGAAGGACGCTATTCTAATTTAAGTGATGATCGAGTGGTGATCCCTTGTGTGGAGACTTCAAATGTTATCAAATTCTCTTTTGATTTGGCTCACCAGCTGGTCAATTGTGCACAACCCCAAAATGGTGGAGTCACTTTAAAGGAGGTTTCCCTTGCCCAAGATCATAGGCATGGATTGATGGGAAGCAAAGATGATGGAAGAAGCATAGCATGTGAGGTTCCAGATCAAAGGGGTGATAGGAAGGTTGTTGTTGCCTTCCTTTTCAGCCGCCCTATGAGTCCATTTGCATTCATACAAGTGGATTGGAGAGAGATTTTGAGAAAAACTTGGTATATTGTTGAGTTATTGACTCTTAGGGAAACATTTCCAGCCAAGAGAACGATCATAAATTTCATTTTTGGCAGAATATTTTCAGTGTTGCAGCAGTTGTTCTACCTTTCGGGTGCTGATTTTTCATAAATCAAACTATGAGTTGCCCATTTCAAACTTGGATAGCTGAAAATTCACACATTTTCAGCCCATTTAGCCCCTTAATAGGATTAATTTATGGCTTCAGATGAAGGGGATGACAAGTTGGGCCAACCAGGTTCATGATTGTGGAGAGCAATTCTCTGAAGAGTTGGAGAGTTTGTAGTATTTGATTGCTCTTCTTACCAACAATTTTCGGGAGGTCTCTTGCATAGATGCCCAACAAGACAATGCTTTGAGTAGAGGGAGCTACAAATCTCCTAGGTTGACTTGGGACCTTGAGATCATACTTAGTTTCGATATGGGTCGATCTGATGTGTTTGGAGTTGTGATGGCATTGCTTGAGGACAAGCAATCTTTGGGAAGGGAGGACTGTAATGTCTCTTTTCTTGAGTTCCCTTGGCAATTGATGTTATCTTTTGGTGTTTGTAATGTCTTGTTCTCAACATTAGTCCTATCTGGTGATCATTAGCCTATCTCGGAGGCTCGTAGGCTAGTCGAAGGTAGAATTAAGGTTTCCTTTTTTCTAGGAGGTCTCCTTTTGAGTTTCAGGGGGTTGTTTGTAGGAGTTTGGTAGTTTGTTCTCTAGGTCTTTCTAGGTTTTCAAAAAGCTTCAAAGGGGTGTGACATGCATTTCCATCAAAGGATATTTTTGGACTTGCTATTTTTAGTAAGTTACGACATCTACTTGATTTGTGCTCAAACAGTGTTTGGAGTCACTTACTACTTTTAGCAATATGCTATTTTTAGTAAGTATTATTTTTGGTAGTGCAATTTGGCAGCAGTTCAACACATAGTTTATAATTCTGGCAGTGAGGTGGTTCTGTTTTGGCAGTGGCTTCTCCAACATTCTTAGAGCTCGAAAAGGAAAGTTTTATAACTTAAGTCACATTATATTTTATTGTTGTTTTTGGACCCCATGCCTAGGCGTTGTGACTTGAAGTTGTGTTTAAAAGGTGGGCCTCATTTTGGACACCCATATCGGAGATTTAAAATGTTTTTAGTGATTATTTGCCAAGGTAAAGGGGACACCATATTTCACAAGCTATGAGTTTTAATTTATAATATTATATTCCTCATATTTGGGCATCTCATTTTGGAGGGAAAAGGGATTTGAATTTCTAAGTTGACAACCTATAAGTATGCCTCTTTGCCTCTTCATTTGGTTATCCATTTTCATATCATAACGAAGTGTTGCTGAAATTATTTCAGACTCTTGCTTGGGGGTTCAAATACCTCCTACCTCTTCATCAGTTTTGAGTTTTACAGATAACTATTAGTGTTTTAATGATCAGATAATACAACTGAAAACACTCAGAAAATGCAACACATAAGATAATAAACACAACAAGATACCCTGGGCAAACCCTCCTCTTGAGGGAGAAAAACCCAGCAAATATGTCTCTTATATAATGAAGGAATAAGAGCAGAAATCTGCTTACAACTCAAGCCCAGCTCATGGCCGAATTTGATACAATGAGTAATAGTACCTCTCCTAGATGCAAAGATACAATCAAATATGCTTCTCCTTGAAATCGGCTTGCTGCTGCAAGATGAATCGTTGCTGCTCAAGTGCGAACTTCTGCTTGGAATGCGAATTATGCTGAATGAACTTGATTGTGTAAATGAACAAACATCACCTTGTATTTATACAAAATAAGGTGACTCTTCAAGGAGGTCGGCCTCACTTGAAAATAATAAATTACAAAATAATATCAAGGAAGGTCGACCTTATTCATTTAAATTAAATGAGTATAAATTAAATAGCCATAGGCTATCATTTAATTTATTACAACTTAATGTGATCGCTGGAAGAAGCAACCTGATGTTGCTAATAACATCAACACTCCCACTCGGCTAGGGATGATACTTCCAGCTGCATAAAACATATCACCTCATTATGATGTTAGATGTCACCTCATCGTGATATCAACCATCATGGCTACCTCCATAGATGGTATGTACAAGTGCTCATCACTCAATGTGATGTTGTCACCTCACTGTGACTTTCACCATGGCTCTCCCAAAGGGTGAAACACAAGTACAAGAAAATCATCATGGACTCCCTCACGTGATGTTGTCATGGAGTCACACGCATGACATCCACCATGGCTCTCCCAGAGGATGGAAACAAAGGATTTCACCTTGAACTTCTCTTGAGGGAAGAACGCATAGCCAAGGGATTTCACCTCGAACTTCTCTCACAAAGAAGAACTCATTAAGGAGGATCACTGATACTGAGACTCCTTCTCAGTCAAGGCTGCATTCTCCACCATACCAAGCTTTTCTCGAAAGTACACAACCTTTATCCTGGAGAGGGGCTTGGTGAGAATGTTTGTCGTCGGCTCATCAGTGTTGATATACCTCAACTGTATTGCTTTCCTCAATACCATATATTTGATATAATGGTATTTGATCTCAACATGTTTTGTTTTGTCATGAAACACAGGATTGACAGAAAGCTTCACACAGCTCTGGTTATCACAATGAATGATAGTAGGCTCCATTGATTGTCCAAACAATCCTGCACAGAGCTTACGAAGCCATACTGCTTCACGAGCTGCCACACAAGTTGCAATATACTCTGCCTTGGTTGTACTCAATGTTACTGAAGACTGCTTCCTGCTACACCAGGATATCATGGTAGATCACAAATTGAAGCAACAACCAGAGGTACTCTTTCGATCTATGACACACCCTGCCCAATCAGAATCAGTAAAACCATGCAGCTCCAAATCCACACCTATAGAATATCTCAACCCATATCCAATTGTGCCACGCAAGTATCTCGGGATATGTTTAGCTACAACTAGATGTATCTACCTTGGTTCACACATAAACTGACTAAGTGCACTCACTGCATAACAAATATCAGG
The DNA here is from genome assembly GCA_007115665.2 of Sequoiadendron giganteum. Classification (NCBI taxonomy): domain Eukaryota; kingdom Viridiplantae; phylum Streptophyta; class Pinopsida; order Cupressales; family Cupressaceae; genus Sequoiadendron; species Sequoiadendron giganteum. Next base: position 216,937,051 of record CM021100.1, read on the forward strand.
TCTAATGTTAACTAGGTACATCAATGAACCAATCAACTGCCTATACATCGTAGAATCTACCAGTTCTAAACTAGTTGCAGCCTCCTTCAACTTATGTAAGTTTGTTTCCATAGGTGTAGACATAGGTTTGCAATCAATCATACCAAACCTCTTCAGAATATCAATAGTATACTTGCCTTGACTTAGAATCATCTCATCTGGCTTTTTCCAAACTTCTAAGCCAAGAAAGTAATGCATGAGACCAAGATTCTCAAATTCAAAAGCTAACTCCTTCTTTCATTTGAGAATGAGGTGTTCTTCTCCAGTAATAATCAAATCATCAACATACAAAACCAAAATCAATGCTTCACCATTAATTACCCAGAAGTAGAGGTTAGAATCTGCATCATTCTTTGAGAAACCTAGACTCAACAGGTAACAATCAATCCTTTCGTACCAAGCACGGGGAGCCTGCTTAAAACCATACAAGGCCTTCTTCAGCTTGCAAACATGAGACTCCTTACCATGTACCTCAAATCCATCGAGTTGCTCAATGTAAACCTCTTCTTCTATTACACCATTAAGAAAGGTTGTCTATACATCCATTTGGTGAATCTTCCATCCTCTAGATGTTGCAATCGCAATGATGGTTCTAATAGAAGTATAACGAGCCACAGGAGCAAAGGTTTCTTCATAGTCAACTCCCTTTTTTTGTGAGAACCCTCTTGCCATAAATCTTGCCTTATACTTCTCAATGCTCCCATCAGCCGCATGCTTGATCTTGAAGAGCCATTTAGAAGACACCACAAATTTGCCTTCAAGTCTAGGAACAATATCCCAAACATCATTCTTAAGTATGGATTGATACTCCTCAGTCATAGCATCCTTCCAAACTTGTTGACTAGAAGCTTCTTCAACACTTGAAGGCTCTGACTCAATGATTTGACTCATAACCGGAGAACTTATTAGGTCTCTTGCTTTCTCTTAAGGTTCCTCATGGGGTTGCAAAATTTTTTGCCTCTTGCATTATTTTCCTGGCCCAAAGAGGTCTCTTCCTTCCAATCACAATATATGTAGGCCCATCAGTAGGCTCCAAGGGCTCAGCTGGATCATCATCTTCTTTAGGTTCTAGAACCTCCCTCTGATTCTCAGGAACATGGTCAACTTCCATATCCTGAGGAGGTTCTTCTTCATCGATCCCCATATGAGTGCACTTGGATCTTCTAAATGCAACATCTTCCTCAAATGTGACATCTCTACTAATCTCAATAGTCTTCTGACCTGAGATGTAGATTTTGTAGGCTTTTGATGTCTCACTATAGCCCACCAGAATTCCCTTCTTCCCAAAAGGTTCCAACTTTGTTCTCTTTTCCTTTGGAATATGAACATACACTGGACACCCAAAGATCCTCAAATGACTGACTTCGGGCTTCACCCCTGAGAATGCTTCTTTAGGAGTTATATTCTCCAGGATTCTGTGGGGACTCCTATTCTGAACATAGACGATTATCCTAGATGCCTTAGACCAAAGAGAGATTTGCAGGTCTTGATCATGTATCATTGCTTTGACTGCTTCCACAATAGACTTGTTCTTTCTTTCAGCAACACCATTTTGTTGAGGATTATAAGGAACATTGAACTCCCTCTTAATCCTTGCTTCAATACATAAATCACGGAAGATATAGGAAGTGTACTCTCCTCCATTATCGGATCTCAAAACCTTGATCTTTTTCCTGGACAAATTTTCCACCTGTGCTTTGAATTCTCTGAATCTTTCTAATACCTCCTTAGATTCTTTAGATCTTAAGAAATAAATCCAAGTCTTTCTAAAGTGGTCATCAATAAAAATAATGTAATACAAGAAACCACTCAAAGATGCAACAGACATTGGACCACATAAATCAGAATGAATGAGATCAAGAATACATTTAGATCTACTTTCTCTACTATGGAATGTACCTTTTGTATTCTTACCTAAGGCGCAACCTTTGCATGTACCTTCATGTTCCTAGTTGAATTTCGGAAAGCCGATGACCATCTTCTCCATGATAGGTAAAGCTCGAAAGTGAATGTGAGCCAATCTTCGATGCCAAAGGTCACACATACTAGAAGAATCATGCACTAGAGCCTGAAGGGGGCGAGTGCATAGCCTGTAGAGACACTCATGTCTAACTCCAATTACCCGAGCAGACTTGATGTTGGAGTTCTTTGCCCATATAAGAACTTTGCCTTCTGAAAAGACAACTTGATAACCCTCGTCTTCCAAGGTTGAGATGGAAACAAGGTTTCTCTTTATGCCTGGAACAAATAGCACATCATTTAGCTCCAAAGAAATGTCGGAATCTAAGTGAAGAGAGGAGTTCCCAACTCCTTTCACAAAGTAACTAGCATCATCTCCAATAATGACTTGTTCACTGGAATCTGTCTTAATCAAATTGGATAGATGCTCCCTAAATCCAGTGATGTGGCGAGAGGCACCACTATCTATCAGCCAAGTGTTGGTGTCAGTGGTTGCATTGCTTGACAAGGCTAAATAGAACAAATATTCACTTGAGTCCTTTTGTGGAGAGATTTCTTCAACATTTGCAATGGCAACCTGCTACTTAGACCTAGAAGGACATTCCTTTGCAAAGTGACCATACTTGTCACATCGGAAACATTGGACTTTGGATAAGTCTCTCTTCTTCTTGAATGCGGGAGACCCATCATTTCCATTATCTCGATTCCTCTTGAAGAATCCTTTCTTCCCATCTCTTCCTTTCTTCTTCGTTGAGTGAGAGGTGAGAACATGAATATCTTCATTAGTTGAACTTTGACCTACGCCTCTAGCCGCCAACCTTGACTCCTCTTGAATGCAATCGGCCCTCAACCAATCAAACTTGGGAAGTTTAGATCTTGCATTGATTCCCTGAATATAGGACTCCCATGATAACGGAAGACCATTGAGGGCAAAAGCATGGTCAAGTCTTTGTCATCAATCATGTGACCAAATGTAGAGAGTTGGTCTCTCAATACTGAAATCCTTATGAAATAAGCAATCATTGTTTCTACGTTCGCCATTTTCACATGGTGTAGTTGTTACTTCAGTGCAAGTGCCCGACTGGTGTTGTTGATTTCGTACATCTCTTCCAATGTTTTGAACATGTCTCTTGTCGTCTTTAGCTTGGAGACAATCAAAACAATATGATCTTTTACATAATCAACCAACATCTTCTTTGCCTTGATGTCTTTCTTCCTCCACTGCAACTTCTCTTCTTCTTTCTCTGGTTCGGAAACTTTGGTTTCCACAAACTCAGCCAAATCATTCTCTTCCAAGGTGAGCGTGATTCTGAACCTCCATGATGTGTAGTTGGAAGCTCCCTCGAGTCTATCCTCAATTTTTAGACCATTTACCATCTTGACTAAAATAGAGATAGACAAAAAAAGAGATTAAGGAGTAATGTTGCAAAGCAGATTTGATCACGATCTTCTTCAAACCTGCTCTGATACCATGTTAATGTTTTAATGATAAGATAATACAACTGAAAGCACTCAGAAAATGCAACACATAAGTCAATAAACACAACAAGATATCCTACGAAAACCCTCCTCTTGAGGGAGAAAATCCTAGCAAATATGTCTCTTACATAATGAAGGAATAAGAGCAGAAATCTGCTTACAGCTCAAGCCCAGCTCATGGCCGAATTTGATACGATGAATAATAGCACCTCTCCTAGATGCAAAGATAGACTCGAATATGCTTCTCCTTAAAATCGGCTTGCTGCTGCAAGATGAATCATTGTTGCTCAAGTGTGAACTTCTGCTTGGAATGCGAATTATGTTGAATGAACTTGATTGTGTAAATGAACAAACATCACCTTGTATTTATACAAAATAAGGTGACTCTTCAAGGAGGTCGGCCTCACTTGAAAATAATAAATTACAAAATAATATCAAGGAAGGTCGGCCTTATTCATTTAAATTAAATGAGTATAAATTAAATAGCCATAGGCTATCATTTAATTTATTACAACTTAATGTGATCGTTGGAAGAAGCAGCTCGATGTTGCTAATAACATCAACAATAACTCCTAGTTGATCATTTGGTGATCTTCATCTAGAGGTTGCAATTTGAGTTCAATGGTGATGGCTTCATTCCTGTTTTTAGTTTGGTATGGCTTTGATGTCTTCTAAGGCATTTTTAATGTGCTTCCTTTGTTGTTTGGTGTTTTTTGGAGTGCTTCTACACATAGTTTACATACTCGGAATTGGAGAGTACTCGGCAAGCCCAAAAATTTTGACTCGGGGAAAAATCGGGAAATACTTGACAAATACTCAACAAATGTGTGTGGGTATTTATGTATGTGTATACTCAGGACTGCACTGTGCACACATACATAACTATAAACATACACAGGATGCCAAGTTTGCATGCATATACACACAAACTTGCCAAGTTTGTGGGTTTTATGCGAGCTACTAGCGATTACTCAATAATTTGATAGGAGAAAATCCATCTGCATACTACCGGAGAGTAAAAGCAGAAATTACTCGACATGCAATTTTTTTGGAGATTACTCGGCTACTCAGAGAGTAATTAGAGAGTATGTAATCTATGCTTCTGCATACCTAGTTGATTCATGTTTATGCTCATACCTTCATGAGGAGTTGGAAGATTGTTTTGGTTAATGGCTTATTGGATTCCTTGCTTTTGGGTGCCCCCTTGCCTAGAATCTTGTGATTTTTGAAGGTGAATCTGATTTATGGTTGTTAGTCGTCCTCTTTTGGGGTTGTACTCTTTGACCACTTGTGCTTTGGTATGTGTTCCTAAATATTTTGAGTTGTTTGGTGGAGTTTAGCTTCTTGAACATGGACGCATAGCCCTTAGGTTTCATTTGCATCCAATTTGAGGTCATTCAAAGGAGTATGGAGGAAGTTGTGAGCATTTGAAGGTATTCCAGGCTTGTTGATCAGAAAAATCAGAACACTACTTCTTTATATCAGACCTGGTATCTTGTCATTTCTTCATTATTTTTATGCCTCATCTTTATATTGTTTCAGAGTTGTATACCTAACACTTGGGCTTCATTATTATTGATTTCTCACATGATATGTATTGGGTTAGTTATCATTTTGTAATTGTTGATCTAGTAGTACTAATCAGCCTTTCTTTCAGTACCTTGTATCTCCACTCCCGCTGAAAAGTGGTTGAGTTTATTTATATTTTTGTTGCCCGTTGAAAAGTGGAAGAAGTTGGCTTGCCGCCTAAGCATTTACATTTTCTCTATTGGTTGGCTTGCCGCCAATAGCATTGTACTTCTAGCATTTCATATTATTGTCATTAAATCCCCTTACACTGTATGCTCTCACCTTGCCCACTTCAGGATTTAGGCGATCAAAACGTGAAGGGTTGCTTTTAGTTTGATATCAAATCCCCTTACACTATATGCTCTCACCTTGCCCACTCTGGGATCTAGGTGATCAAAACGTGAAGGGTTGCTTTCAGTTTGTTATCTTTCTTGGGCTAACGTTAACGGGTGAAGTTTTATGTGCTAAAAATTTAGAAAAAAACTAAGGGGGATATTTCAGGATATGTGCCAGCATGTTCAAATGAGTATATTGATGTTATCAGTGAACTTTTGTGGGTTTTTCTAGGTTTTTTCTAGGCATTTGTCAGTGATACTGCTATTTTTAGTGACGTACTATTTTTTGTAAGTTCCAATTTGACTTCAATTGTGTCAATTTGGAGATTTGACTCACTATTTTTAAGAATTTGCTATTTTTAGTAAGTGTTTTTTTAGCACTTGGTCTTGGCCTCTTTTCCTTCAACAACTCGGTGTAATGTTTTCTAGTTTCAACATTGGAGAGTTCAAATTTTTCCAAAATAATATTTAGTTGTCATTACTTAAGTGATGGGTAAGGTTTAGTTGTGACCCCCCCTTGTGCCTAATGCCTAGAGGTGGTCACTTAAGTTGTTTTTATAAGCAAATTATATTTCTTGGGTGGATGCCTAGATGGCGGTGATTAAAGTGAATAAAGTTAAAATTAAATATTTTAACATGGAGAACTTTAGAAAGGGGGGTGTCCCCTTTTGGAGGGAAAAAGATTTAAAATTGTTTGTCCTAATTTCTCCCTCATTTTTCTATGTAAACTCACCTAAGCTCTCATTTGCATTCATGCTAAAGATTGATAACAAAATGTTGGTAGTTTGAGGATTGAATCCTTTAGGCTTTGAGAACGAAAACCCTCAAGGTTGCGCTAGTTTCAAAGTTGAGAGACACTCCCTAGCTGGACCTTGGTGTGGCTTCACTATAAGAATCACCATTCGAGATATTGGTGAAGATCTCCAATTTGATTTCAATTATGGATTGCTTTGATGTTTTTTAGTTGTTATGCTTTGGTGTGGATTTTTGACCTTACAAAGAGTTTTGGAGTGAATTTTCTTGGTGTTATGCTGGCTGGACTGTACCATTCCTTGCTTAGGTCGTACCACATTTTGATGTTGTAGATTGAAGTACTGAGAAATTTATTCTAGGTATTGGTTCTTTCTTTTCCTTTGCATTGGACGACCTATCTTGCAAGTTTGTGGGATTTTTGGTGGAGCCTTTGAATTTTGGGAGCAAATAGCCCTCCTAGCTAGCCTTACATCTTGTGGAAGGGAGGGCATGAGGGTTTGGAAGAGCTTTCCTCCATTTTGCAGCTGGTTCAGATCCTATTTGGGGTACCAAGTCCTTACTAGGGTATTGCATTTCATTTTGTGATGGTTTGGAGAACTTCTTGGAGTGCATGCCTTGATTTTACTTGCTGATTTGAGGTTTTTAGACCTGTTGTATGTGAGAACATCAGACCTACAAATTATCTTTTGAGTCCACTTGAGGGAGTTGTGGAGTTATTGAAGTAGTATACATTGAAATCTTGCATTGGGATGGATCCTTGTCATGTATGGTGTGCATCTTGAGTGATTTTATTGGCTGGTCGTAGCTTAACAGCGCTGCAATTTCCATATCAGACCTGATACAATTGCATTTCAGACCTTTTTCAAACTCTTGGGTGACAACATTGAGATATACTTGTTCATTTCTTGCAAGGGGTAACTCATTCATGTTGTTGGGTTTCATTTTGGGAATTTCATTTCAGTTGGGTTACTTGTATTTGGGGTGTTATTTCATATTTTATATCTCATGAGTAGCTGGATTGTAATTGTTAGTATCATTTGTCCTGAGCTTTCATTGTAACACTGATTTGGTAGTACCATTCAATGATTTAGCTCTTATTTGGATTTGATACTAACCCCACTGAATAAGTGGCATCTCTATTTCTCATTGAATAAGTAGATGAACTCTTTCTTGTTTCATGTAATTCCCACTGAATAAGCAGATGATCTATTTCTTGTTGGTTATGCATCCCACTACAAAGTGACTTGATTGGCTTGCCGCCTGATGCTTGTTTTCTACAAGCTGTAATTCTCGTTGGATAAGTGGATGTTTCCTATCATGTTTTGGAGGTTTCCTACTCAACCCATAGAACAAGTGGTTTACCTCAGTAGCATTGCATTGCAAACCTTGCCACCGTATGCTCTCACCTTGCCACATCGGGATCTGGGTGATCAAAAAGTGGAAGGTAATTGATTTTAGTTGATTCTCATTGTTCATGTTTTGATGCTAACAAGTTTTAAAAGTAAAAAATTAAGGGTGGGTTATTACACAATCAACCCTAGCTAAGCACTGCCTTTGGAGGAGTAAAATCAATAAATCCCAGCCTTGAGGTCAGTTATACAATAGTCAACCGCTGGTTTACATCATTCCCAAATACGAACAATCATCCTCAGTGTTGCATTAGTCATGTAAGGTGTTAGATCAGTCATCAAAAAGTTATACCAATCATATAGGGTGTTATTCCAACATTGTGAAAGGTTACATAAATCATATAAGGTGTTAACCAATCATTAGAAGGTTATACCAGTCATTTACGATGTTGTTCCAATATTCTGGAAGGTTACATCAGTCATATAAGGTGTTGTCCCAGTTAACAAAAGGTTATATTAGATATTAATAGCGTTGTACCTGGCTTTGAGAGCATCAATAAATCATATGGAGTGCTTTATCAGTGGCCATATTGCACAACATCTGAAATGTACTAGCCAATTTTTTCATTTTTTTGACACAATGATTTCACCCATTAACGTTAGTGAAAACACAATCCAACTGAAGGGAACCCTTTCCTCTGATCAACCCAGATCCCAATGCAGGCAAGGTGAGAGCATACTCGAAAGGGGATCGTTAGCGCAACCGAAATTGTTGAAAGAGTAGTGAAAGGAGATAACAATCAACTCAACCACTTATTCAGCAGGAGGACTGAAAATGAAAGTACATTACTGAAATTAAATATGCAACTCGACCACTTGTTCAGCGGGAGCATGTTGACGGCTCAGTCGATCAGCAATATGATGAAGTGATGCATTACAATATATAAATAGGTGGCAAGCCAACCTCTTCCACTTATTCAGTGGGTGATGCAAGAAATGAAACCTAAAACTATAGACTGAAATGATGCCAGCCTCTTCCACAAAGTGGGGATACAAAATATAAAGTGCAAAAAGTAAAGAGCTGATCAGTACTACTGATTCAACATTACTATGCGATGAACAATCTGTAAATACAATGAGATATAGATAACCAATGAACTCCAAAATGTTAGGAAATGAACTCCAAACAAATACAAGCTATCCAGCATATGAAATATAGTAAAAAAGACTGAAATATCAGGTCTGATATAAAAATTGCAGCAATCAGAAATTCATACCAACAAGCCCTGGAATCACCAAAACGCTCATAACTTCGTCAAAACACCTCCGATTGATGTGAAATCAAGTGCAAGGGAAGCATAAGAGAAGGCCGATCAAGTACAAACCAAGAAATAGTAGCAAGCAACCTCTGATATTTTATGCACGCTTCCCAATGCAATGGCAGGGAAAGTACAACCTCCAAGAAAGGGCGACCAACAAGATAAAATCCAAATCACCTCAAAAAAATCTGAAAACTTGCAAGAAGGGGCGCCCCAAGTAGACTTGAACAATAAGCCAATACCCAGAACCAACAAAAAATTGTGCAAGGAACTATGATCAAAAATGTGCTTCAGCCAAGCACCACACCAACATCACTAAAAACTGATAAAAATGCAAGAAACTCAACTACAATGTGCTCAATTTGTTCTCAAGGATTAAGAACAGCCAAATCTCAACTAGTTGTTATTTTTCAAGCAAGAAGTCAAGCCAAAGCTAAGACGTATGCATTCCTCGAAGCAACTCACTGACCATTCCAGTAGCATAACATTACTGTAGATATAAGATGGTGAACTAAGAGCCCAATGCTCTTATTTATAACATTTTCTACTTCAAATTCAAATTCAACCTCCCTCCAAATGGACGCCAAAACCAAACTCAAATTCACAATGCCCATTAGTGTCATTTGCATTTCATCTCCAAGTCGTCCTCCTCCAAGAAGCATTATATTTTATTAAAATGTCAATAAAGTATATTATGGCGTCCAAAATAATAATTAGTGAAACACTTTATTAAACTGATTTAATCCCTCTAGGCTAGGCGTCAAAACAATAAAGTGAAATATAAATATAAATATAATTGACCACTTATTTCTCCAAGGCGTCCAAACATGCCTTTTAAATATTTCACTTAAAATAATATTCTCATCAAATATCAAACTTGCCAAAATAATCACCTCAAATGTTGGAGACCAACTAACTATACTGCCCTGCCCGAAATAGCCATAATACCAAGTTGTTGAAACACTGTCAAAAATAGCACCAAGGGTGTTGGAGACCAAACTACTCAAATTGACCTGCCAGATATAACCACTGAATTGAACTACAGAAACCTTGCTAAAAATAGCATTGCTAAAAATAGAACTTACTAAAAATAGCATACTACTAAAAATAGTAAGTTGTTCCAAACTCATTTTAACCACAATCCAAGCAGTCGTCGTACTTACTAAAAACAGTAAGTCCGGAAAAGTTCTCTGATTCAATTGCATGTCACACCGCCACGAAGCTCTTTGAAAACCCGGAAGGAATCTAGAATCCGAACTGTAAAAATCCAACATGCAACTGTCGTAACTTACTAAAAATAGTAAGTTCAAAAAAGTTCTCTGATTCAGTTGCATGTCATACCACTATGAAGCTCTCTGAAAACCCAGAAAGAATCTTGCAACCAATCTACAAAAATCCAACATGCGAACCCCTGAATCCTCAAAAGAAACTTCCAAGCAGTTGGAAACCCTAATTTTGCCTTTGACTAGCCTACGAGCATCCAGGAATAGACTAACAGTCACTGGAAAGTGTAGTGCTAAAAATGGGGACATTACAACATCCGTCATTGTTCACTTGTGAGTTGATTTGAGAAAGCAGTAATTCTGAAAATTCATTTTCCAGCTTGCATATTTGCATTGTCTGTCATTTTTCCCATCTTGCAATTAAATCAGATAAATGTTGTTGTTGTAGTTATATTGATTTCTAATCAGATCTGAATATGATTTAAATTATTTAAGGTTTTTGTGAAGTTTCCAACTTGGTAGTTGCTATCAGCGTTTGTATTACAAGTTTTAGTAGTTGTTCTAGTGGTGCATGTTTTAGAAAAATCAGAAAATAACAAAAATTATAAAAAGGGGACATTTCAGCACCCAAGCTGGTAATTTAGTCGCACCTTCAACATCTTATCCAACATTTCTTATAGGTGAATAGAAGAATCTCTCTTGCTCACTCTAGCTGTCTCCCCCACAAATGCAGAAAGGCAGATGGATGAAGATCAGGTTTTGGTTTTGGAGCTTGATTGTGGTCGTAGGCAGATGAAAATTTCCTCATACAGGCCCATGAAGCTCCTCTATTGGAATGTTAGGGGCAGTAATACTCCTAACAAGTGTGTGTGTTTCAGGGACATACTCTGATCATCAAACCTGCTATTACATAGATTTAGGAAACAAATCTTTTGTGTTCAAGGCTGCAAAATGGCAGATCTATAATTGAAATCTTTGGTCACAGACAGCAATTGACTGCATGTATCCGAGAAATATGAGGGGCTTGCAAAGGTCTGTCATTAATATGTCAGTCATACATAAATATTTAACTTCAGATACTTTAACATTTTGTGTCAAAAGTTATTTGAAATAGCTTCTTAGTATGTACTGAAACATGCATATGATAAACTATTTTTTAATGGAGATGGTGGTACCAGCATGAGACATGAAAAACTTCGAAGAGCATGCCTTGCATTAACATAAATGTGGTTTTCATGCATTTTCCATCCTTATTGCTTATTTCTGTATAAATTATTTCTTTTATTTTAAATTTCAAATTAGTCATTTCATGTTATGTTTTCTTCATTTCCGGGAGATATTGGCGCTTGTGTTGCCAAAAATATGTCCCTTTTGGGAGCCATACCCAATTCCGTATTTAGTCCAACTTAGGATCACTTATTGCATTATTGCTATACCCAAATTTCAATGTAGAGGAGAAATAGACCCAAGTCAATGAGTATAACTTCCATATTTCAATACCTAAATTTGAGATAAGTGTTGCTTATTGGCCTTGCTCCATAAACAAATTCTTTTTCTATTTATTTTATACAATCCATGGAAATAAAGGAACCTTTTTTTGACTAACCTCAACCCATTTTGCAAGTTTTGGCCTGGATGTTGTGATGTCAAAGTTCCTCAAACTTGAGAAGAAAGTTTGAAATCTCTCAATAAAAGGGACATAAGCAATATCAACCTGTCCATTGTAATGCATAATCTTTATTGAATCAGTACACAGAAAATTCGAATATTAAATCGTGAATGCACTCAAATTCAATTTGCCCCAGGATATATCATCCATAACATCTTACCACACCAAACTGGCCCAGAAAGAAAGGTCCCTCGTCAGCAAACTTTCCCAATGAATCTTCCAAATGGTCAAGAGCAGGACCTGAAAGAAAAATATACACACCCATGTTTGATTTTGTGTTCATGAAAAGACACTTATCTAAAATCATTTTAGTTGTAAGATCCAAACTCTCCTACCAAACTCTTGCTGAATCTCGGAAACAGAAAAGTCTTCCTTGCTCAGAACAGGGAAGCCAATAGTTAAAAGAGAATCTATATACTTTAGCAGTTCGCTTGCAACTTTTTGCTTAACAGGTCCCTGCAGAATTGGGTGACAGCTGAGTACTATGCCAATTTATTAATGACAAGAAATTCAGATACACAGGGAGGTTTTTGTTGTTAATATACCTCAGGAGAAAGTTTGGGACCTTCAAAATGATCATCAAGATACTGAATCAAATCCAAACTCTCTCCTATTACTTTGTTATTATGTTCAAGTGCAGGCACCTGCAAGATGAAGATAATTAGATCGATACAATTTTTAACATCATCATCTAAGCATTTCATTTAGGTACAGATCACTGGTGATGTTGACTAAGGATATAACAAAGATCCATTGATTATACCTACAAATATGTATCAATTTAGTTACAACAGAAAATCATTAACAACCCATATAAAATAGGGAGAAGGGACTTCCTCCAGTATCAAAATGGAAGGATATTAAACCTTTGAGAAGACTTGAAGGGCGACCCGTAAAGCTAAATTCCAGCCCTTGGTTTAGGGTTCAGACATGCTAACATTGAAAATAATTAACTTATTGTCCAAGGGAGACTCTCTCCTCTAACTTATTGTCACAGGACTTGAAAGAAGCAGCCATAAACCCTCCTAAGAGAGAAGATTCGTTTATGTCCTTAGGGAGGACAATAAGTAGCAGACTTGTCTGCTAATAGACATTATGTCAATTAAAAGATAAAATGCATCATTTGAATGAAATCAAGGAGCTGAGACTGAGATAACTGGAAATAGACTCCAAGCTTCTTTAATAATTATCCCAAGCCTATAAGAAAGACTGAAAGAGTTGTCAAAGGAACTTGTATAATTAGCTTTATACTTTTTGTGTGTCAACTGTTGCATAAAGAACACCAATACTTGAAGCAACCATTTATGGCAATTGGCACAGATATGCTTCCCACAAAGTTACAAGGGTGCTCCGATCATTTCGAAAGCATTACAGAAAAAGCCAACTAGAACTAATTATGCATTAACCAAAGCTATTTTGACTGCAAAACATATCTTCCACAAAAATTTGACTCTCCACCTAATTTTATATGTGCTTTTCTTTTCTTCTGTTTGTTGTTTGCTTGTCCATCAAACAGTTTTCTATCATCATTGTTTTCAGTACCTGACTTGAGATCACAATCACACCCTACTCTCTCTAAACCAAACGTACAGACCATCCAAAGTAAAGCCAATTACACTTTTTTAAATCCTCAAGCATTTGACTAAGTAGTAATCCTAAACATTGATCTTTCTACCAATGGTTCATAATTTTTCATGGGGCATTGAGATAAATTTTGTAAATATTCATTATTTAATTAAAGATAATATCATAAAGACATAGGTAAGATTACCTTGTTAGGAGGGTAGACTCTCTCCTTGTACCAATCAGGCTTGTCTTGAAGACTGATTCCAATTAGTTCAATATTCTCAAGGTTCTGCAGCTCAACACTTAAGATAATATAATATTGGGAATTTGGAAAACTGGTCAATGATGATAGACTTGAGAATGATTCTGGATTCAATTCTATGTTTCCCACAATAAGTGTGCATTTTGGGAAACTTCTAAGAAATAAATATTTATTCATTGTAGAGAAAAACTAAATGATATTTAGGGAAAAAGATAAAATCTCCTAGAGGTTGAGAGCATAAATTCCAAGAACAATGAGTCAAACAGATGAAAAGGTTCATGCAAACCTTGAAGTTTCTAGCTATCCACACCCTTTGTGCATATGGACAGATAGTACTGATGTATAACCTGCATTTCTCAACTTGATCAGTTCAGGAGAACATGAAAGGAAAAAATTATTAGATACTGCATGCAGAAGATATTTATCTTGATCTTGACAATTGTTGGGAGTTTCATGTTTAGAAAATTCTACAACGTTTTACAGTAATCAATTTCAATTCTTCACCATATAAATACAGATATAATAGTATGTGTGTGTTTGCACATATGTGACCAATAAATCCAAACTCAAGCAAAGGACATATTTATGTGCTTAATGTGATTGATTATTTAACAAAGTGGGTAGAGGCCAATCCCCCCAAAAGAGCAACATCTGAGATAGTTTGTAAATTTCTCAAAAGAAAATATCTTATCCTAATTTGGAGTGCCAAAGAAAATTGTTACTGGCAATCCTTTGAGCTTTTCATTAGAAGAGATCATCAAATTTTGTTACAAATATGACATGCTCTTGTTTCATTCATCAGATTACCATCCACAGGGAAACAGACACGCAGAATCCTTGAATAAGAATAATTTTACTCATTTACAAGTTGGCAGAGGGGAATTACAGAACATGGCAATTGAAATTATTTGATTCGCTTTGGGTTGATAAAATAATGTCAAAACGAGCAATCAAGAATTCCTCTTTTTCTATCATGTACAGGATGGAAGCAGTGTTACCTATCACCCTCAAATTGTCAGCATCGCAATTTTCTCCTTTCCATGATGTCAATGGTTATGTCGAAATTTTTTTTGCCTTTTATATAAGGTGTTTGCTTCTTGTCTTGTTTTAGGCATTTCTTTAAGTGTTTTTTTAGTTTGAATTTATTACCCAATGGATAAACCAACCCAAAGATTCTGAAATTCTCCTATGACCAAAGTATGTCTAATGGTCCCTAGAAAGAGCTCTTGTTAATGCCAAAATTGGTACCCCTTCGAAACTTCACATATAATCAAAATTTGTAGTCAATAACTGTGTTATTCTTGTCATATTATTGATGCTAAATAAGTTGTCATTCCTGTCAAATTGCCAATTCATTAGGTGTTGATCTATTTTTGTCATTACTAACAGTGTTTGCAGATTGCTCATGGGTGTGGATTACAAAATGAACGGGATCAAATTCAATGGTTTTGGGCTTCAACACAAAAAGGAAAAGGATGGAATGTCAGAATCTTAGACCTGAAGGAAGAATCGCAACAATTGACAAAGTCAAAGGATGGCAGAAACAAGCTCAAATCGTGTCAAAGGAAGGAGTAAAAACAAAATGTCAATGAAGCCAAACTTTTTTAGTGATTCAACCACGAGGAATCTGTGACAAGATGGTGAAGCAAGAGTAAAAGAGCCACCAACATGAAGACAAGTTCAAGCAGAGATTAAGTTGCACCTTCTCAATAGCATAACCAATCTAAAGTGGTGACTTAATTGGCTAAGTGGTTGAAAATCCACGACCAATGAAGTACAATCCAAAATACAAAAGGGAATCGAATTTTTATTTTGGCAATGCCATAGACATATGGTGATTTAGGTGACTAAGTAGACGTGAAGTTGTAATGAGCAGTAATGAGAGCAAGTTCAAGTGTGATATTGTACTTTTCCATTGGTCATGCTAGGTAAAATGGGCAAAGTAGATGGCTAGGTGATCAGAAATACGCAATCAACAAATATAAGTTGAAACATATTGAAGAATTCACACTTTTAGCATCGAAATGCCACTTCAAAGGTACAACCCAACTGCAATGATGGCAAAGAAGCACAACCAGCGAAGAGGCACTTATAATGCTCAAGCCATGTTGCCCTCTCCCTATGGCAATGCCAATGAAAAATGACAACTATGCTGGCAACAAGATCATAAAATCACGCTCAACACGATATCAAGTTGAACATAAAATAAAATCACATGTTCTGCCTAGCATTGCCAATCAAAAAGGCGACAAAGTTGGCACTACTTACTCAAAAGTGCAACCAAGGATAAGAAATCACCTTAATGCGAGATCAAAGCGAAGTTAGAAGATTTCAAAGCAAAAGAAGCAAATTCTATTTATTCCCCAAGGACTTCACCTCTAAAGCAATACCTATCACATGCATGCATATTGGGGTGTTTTAGATAACCAAAATGTGACCCAATATATCACTTCAATATTAGGTGGAGAGGGTATAATTTAAATGATTTGATAAGGATCAATATGGGGGGTTGGAAAGCATGTGCAAAAGGAGGTGGGGTGTTTATAGGTTACATTCCAGATCCTTTGAAGATCACTTTGCACAAGTCAATTATAAGAAATGTGATTCACTAGGTTGGTCTTTCCAACATAATGAAGCTATCTTTTTCTACACTGCATAGTCTTGTATTGTGTGAACCATCATTATTCCAAGAGTGCCTACTTAATCCCAACTCTATTGCAATTAACAAAGGAAACAAAGCTCACACCAAGATCATGCAAGTTCAATACAATCCTACTCAAGTTTCCTAAAACCAGTAATTGGACACCTTTGGTAATTGCATGACCCTTCCCAAAAGAATCACAAAGTATCTATAAAATCCTTCCATTATAATTTAAATTAATATGATATTTTGTTGAATTAATAGGAAACAATGCCAATTCTAGGTACGAAATGTCCTAGAATTCGGATTCAAATCCTCAATGGATTCAACCAAGGTTCATCATTTTCATGGTTGAAACACTTTCATCGAAATAGCTCTTGAACCCGTGCAAATTTGATAGTGACATGGTACTCTTAGACCAATTCCATCACAATTCCAAGTGTCTTTGTTGATTTTGAGAAATATTTTTAACTTGTTGACCATAGAAAACCCTATATGTCAACATTTCTATCATTCCATTTGTTTTACATGTTGATTCATGACATGAAAAGAAAATACCACATGATAGAATCATGAATCTATTCTTTCATGTATTGTTTTATGATTGTGTTGGTTGATTTGTCTCGAGTAAAATTCATCCTAATATGATAGTTGTTGTGTTTAAGATTCCATGATCCACTAAGGGTTTGAGGACTAAGATCCAAAGAAAGGACATTAGTAGTAACTGGGTTGTAGGTGACTCCTTCCCACATGCAGTACTATTAAATCCCTATCAAATCTCACAAATCCATTGCCATGCTTCTCTCAAGTATTGTGCTAGTCATTTTAGGGTTGTTCTCATTCAATTTCTACTATTAAGTCTCAAGATTTACTTTCTAGTTTCCATATCTACTTGTTCGTTACTAGTAGATATCAATCAATAATTTGATAACTATTGATGGCATTTGAATTATTAATATATATAGTATTTAATAACTTTAACATTAACATATCTATACTATTTAATAAAGTTTTTCAAATATAGATAAAAAATATAAAATTAATATAGTATTAGCTTTATATTAATATAGTATAGTTTTACGCTTGCATGTACATATGTATTATATTTTTTGTACGAACTACCCAAAATGTACCTAGCCCCCCTTCCCCTAAAAATAATTGCCTAGCAACATATTATATCTACATACCCATACCTTATTTGAATTCAATAATTTAGTTAATATGCATACCATAATTGAGATATCTATTATTACGGGGATTGGCTAATAGAGTTTTTCTCATCTAGGTTTTCGGTGTAGAGGCTTTAATGTATGGGATGTAAATCAAAATTGATTGAGTCAAACATAGTTGTGGGTAGTGCCCTTGGTTGATAGGGTAGAATAATAAGGGGCTATAAAAATGTAACAAAAAAATAGCTACATAGGATACTTGGTAAAAACAGGGAGGTGTTTTAATTATATCAATGTATGCAAAGGGCATATCAAAAACATAAATTTGAGGGGTAGAAATGAAACTAGAGTTGCTTATTGGTACCAAAGGAATGCATGTGATATGTCATTGTTTAATTAAGTGAATCCCCTAGGAGCTATTCATTAACATAAGTGACTTGTTCAAGAAAGAAAAAGAAAGTTTTAAAGCAAATAAAAGCCTATTCTAGGTTATATTTTAGTTGCATTTCCTATTTTACAAAGAATGGGGATTGGGCTTGTTTTAAAGTAGTTTAAAAGCATGTGTTTTATTGTTATTTTCTTTGGAAGCTTCACTTAGAGAGCTTATAAATAGATTCCTTGAGCACTATAGAGATCCGCTCATCGTTCACCTATTCAAGTGATGATCTTTTCATTATAGATATGTTTTTATGGGTGTTGTTTGATGCTCCTTTAGATCAACAACTCACACACAATTTTAGTATTTGTCAAAATGACCAATTGGGCAATTGCACCATTGGTTAAATATTGTCAACTTGGTGAATGGTTGTTCTTGCCCCTCACCAAAGATAGCACAGCCGAAATATTTTGTGAAACCATCAGTTCGTGAGTTGTATGCCTTGTCAATTTAGCAAGTTTACAATGTTACACTATTGGTCATGCAAAATAAGTGGGCATTCATGGTGGGCCCCAAGATCTTTTGAAATAAATTCAATGAGGAAAGGTTGTGATATCACAAAAAATATGTGATACTATTGTACAAGGTTTCGAGGATACGAACTTGACAAGCTAATTTTGGTTGTGTTGTTGGCCAAATTTGAACACTCCACTGATACTAGGACTTGCACAAGCAAGGAATTGCTCAATGAAATACATAGCAAAAGTTTTGGCAATGTCATTTCTACAATCTGCAAGGTGCCATTGCTATGATAGGTGCGCAATTTAATTCTTCAACCACCGAACACTTGCGAAGAACGTCCCTTGTCTCAAAATTCATGTTCTTGTGCAATTCATACCAAAATGAGATGGGTACTCATTACACCATCAATGTGATGGGATTTTTTAGCTATCAAAGTGATTTCACTCTACACCAAGCATTCAGATGCGTGAATTTCACAAGATTGTTCCATACCTTGCATGCCACCTTGCCAATGTTAATCATCATATCTAACATCTACAATTGTTTCCTTCAAAGGGATTGATCAAAGACAATCTGATTTCAGGGTTTATCTTTCTCTATATAAGGCAATCCCTCCCTCATTGTAAATATGTTGCAAGATTGGATAGATCTTGGGTAGCCTTAACAAAAGAAAACACTTTTGTATCTTCAAGCCTTCAAAGTAGTAGATTGTATTTCTTTGATTTAGTGAATTGAACTCTTTGTGATCATGCCAATGGGCCCTTTACACTTGTAGTGAGAGGAAACTAATATATATATATATATATATATATCTTGGCTATTCCTATCTTGTGTGTTTTTCCCTAATTCCATTTGCTAGTTGCCCAATCATTTTGATATTTTTTTCCTTAGCTTGTTTCTTGAGTTTTATAGTTTTCAATATTGGAACAGTGCATGATCATGCCCTTTTCTCGTGGAACTGATGTCTTAAAGATAAAGGAGCTCTATAAAAACTATAATACTAATAACTCTCTTAGCGAATCACCTAGTAGTTTAGTTTTATATTTAAGCAACCTCTTCCCCTTTTCCTTTTACAAATCAATAAATTTATTGAAAATTATATGAAGAGCCAACTTCTAAAACCTCAATGGTTATCTAGCAAGTCAAGACCCAATTTTGCAAGATTTCCCATGTTGATATAGGAATGTATATATGTACAAACTTGAATATCAACAAACTCATCAAATGGAAGGAGATTTTTTGTTAAACTTATGTTGCAAAACTTTCCATTTAGCTTTGAATTTAGTTTATCATGTTGACATTGAAGAAGTTCACAAGAAGATTTGCGTTTAAATTCTCTTAACACCTATCCTGTATTTGTAATTAGTATCTTTGCATGCTTTTAAGGATTGTTGTATTGGATCTCATATCATATTTTGTATTGTTTGTAGAATGTTTCTTTTATCAAATCAATTGTAATGTTAATACTAATTCATTGGTCTCTACTCTAACCAGTGATTGGTGTTTTGTGTTTCCAATTCATATTGTTATTCAATTGAATAATAAAAACTGGTGAGATAACTACTTTCAACCTTGTACGCCTACCTCTGAAATCAAGAAGATAGATCTAGATTGTTTATAAGTATTTTTGTTTACATGTGAAAACCCTCAAAAGATAATTT
The DNA here is from genome assembly GCA_007115665.2 of Sequoiadendron giganteum. Taxonomy (NCBI): domain Eukaryota; kingdom Viridiplantae; phylum Streptophyta; class Pinopsida; order Cupressales; family Cupressaceae; genus Sequoiadendron; species Sequoiadendron giganteum. Next base: position 216,956,942 of record CM021100.1, read on the forward strand.
GTGCAACGTGCATAAGTAGCAATCTAGTTTATTTGTTTTAGATTTTAGGAGTACAATAAATCAAGGACCTTCCCATGCTAATTTGAAGAGAAAACTTCCTCACATAATATTATGATTTGAGTTGTCACAGAAGTGACAAATTAAAATGCTTACATTATTATGAAAATCGAGCATATAGAGATAATCAATATATTCTTATGAAGGGCTCATCCACCCAACACTCACACATGACACCACAACAAAGATACACACAAAAAATGTGAGGAAAATAAAACCCCTTTCGATTTCTTCAATTTGAAATGAAAATACAAATTCAGACATTATAATATCACAGCCAAATGGGCCATTCTTTCTACAAAGAAATTCAACTCTCTCAGAAAATCTACAAGTCAGAGCCACTGCCTGCACTAATGGAATTGTCCTCTCTAACCTCCCTTCAGATCTTTACTTGGCACCAGTAACTTCCCCCACTGATTCCCCCAAGATTCTCAAAAGTGTCCTCCCTCTTTTGGATGTTCAAAGATCTAGTTGTCCATTTTCCCGCCCTTTGAAATTTCAAATTCTGAAAACTTGGTAATGCAACTCCTAGGAGCCATAACTTTTGAACCACGCATCGGATTGACAAACCGTTTACACTATTGGAAAGCTCTCAAGAAAATGGTCTCACACCAAATACCCTTTTGGGATATTTGGATTTTTTCCCATTTTCAGGCCTGTTCATAGCCTCTAAGTGCTTCAAATTTGACTTTGAATATTTTACAAAAGGATTTTGACCACGAAAACCTTAATATCTCACAAACCATAAATGATATTAAGATGATTTCTTTGCCATTGGCTTAATTTCACAATTTTGGAGCTCTATGTAAGATTACATGTCTATACATGCACAAATGCCAACTTAATAAAAATGGTAACCCTACTATTTTTATCCCTTATGGAAAATTTATTCACTAAACCTAACAGAAATCAAAACAAACAACTTTTGGGTGATGCAAGATTGCTCTTACACCTTGGATGCTCTTAGAAATCCTTCTTATAAAGGATTAAAAGTATGGGAGACAACCCACATTACAAATGTAGCATGAATAAAAATAGCATACTAAAGGGAAATAAATCCTAAAGTTGGAACAACTTTATTAAAGCCTACAACTAATAAATAATTGACCATTAATACTTAATAATTATTTTTAACACCCTTCCTTAATGATCAATCTTCTAACTACACCAAGCTTATCCCAAATTTTACAAATTTGTTAGGTTGGTAAGAATATCTACGATTTGGTCCTCTATTGAACTACAAAATAGATCCATCTACAATTTGTTAGATAAAGAGACAATGTATTTCCACATGTTTGATACGCTCTTAGTTCTGTTAGAGTAATTGGGTATTTACTTTATTAATTAAACAATATCTGTTTAATTACTTAAAGTTCCCTTTTACCTTTTTTCACTTAAGCTAACATTAGGTGCATAATAATTAATTACTTTATTAATTATTATTGTGCAAGCCTAGGGTTTTCCTTTTTAGGGTTTTCATCTATATGTAGTTGAAAACTATCTTTTGTATCATTAATTCATTTTACATTTTCAGGTGAATACTTTGCTCCACATTCTTGAGCATTTCCTTTGTTGCTTCTCTTTGCTTCTCCTTGTAACAGGTTATTTGCTTGCAAAGATCGTTTGGGTTTTTGTGGTGTTGTATCTTCTCAACTCCAACATGGTATCAGAGCTTCAGATTTGCAGCTGCTTGTTCTTGTTTTGAGATTTTGCATTGGAAGCAAATCTAGGGTTCTAAAGTTTTTTTTGGGTGGATTCAACATTCTCCATTTTTTGGGTTCACTTTGGGCTCAAATGGACTGTTCCATTGGATTCGCAGCGCCCAAAAACCCCTAAAACGATTGTCAAATCGTCGATTTTGGTTCCAATTTGAAGGCAAAATTTTTTTGCCCTAGGACGTCACGGAGCAAAATGCATAAAAATCGAAAAAAAATCATTTTCTTTTGATTTTAGCGGCGGCCAGATTGCTCGTGCCCGCCGCCGCCCGATACCGCCACGATACCTGCGCTGCTCTCGCCCGTCGCCACCCGTCCATCGCCACGCCCGGCCCGCCCCGACCCGCTAACTCCACCACCCGCGCCGGCTCGCTTCGCCTCAGCTGGCGGCTGCCTCAGCCAGCTCTCGCTTCCTTAGTAAGCTCCGATGCGGGCCGCGGAAACTCCGCCCAGGGCTCCCAACTCGCTCCTCCGTGCGACCATTCGCCACCCCGTACCAGCTCTAAACCCCCCGGTCTTATGGGTGAGGGGTCCGGCCCAGCCGCCAGCCCCCTCAACCCTGACCAGGGGCCGAAAACTTTAGCCGAGGGGCTCCAAACATTTAAGACTGGCACTCATCGGCGTAGAATGGGCATTTTTTCTCGCTTTTTCGCAAACGAGATATCGTCGGAAAGCTGGTTCCGGCGCCGTTCCAGTGGTACTGGTAATTTTTCCTGATTTTGCAGTTTTTCTGTGTTTTTTGCCAGTCAAAGTCAGAACTTGGTTTTTTCACTCCAAGGGGCGTATCTTTTGCGTCCGAACTCCGTTTCGCGCAAACGAATAGGCGTTGGAAAGGTGTTGCAGTCCTCTTTCCAGATTTAGAGTCCATTTTACTAGTTTGTTTACCAAGTATTTTTTATTCAGCTTTGTGTGTTTTTACACTTTGCTCAATTACTTGGTCCTTCTGGCTCCTACATGAGTTTTGTTTGCGTGGGATGGGTTATATTCATTTGATCTAAATGCTGTAAGGTCAGATTTCTTAGTTTGTTATTCATTTGAAGAGTTATCATGGGTTTCTCTACTCATCCTTCAGTTGTTCTTCTGGAATGGGGTAATTATGAGTCATGGGCAAAGGGTATACTTACACATTGTAGGTGGCTTAATATTTTGCCTTATTTATATGATCTCATACCTGAACCAGCAACTTTAGAGGGCAGATTAGCATGGGATATTATTAGAAATCACATTGCAGGAGTTATATTGTCTAGTGTTGATCATGACACTGTGTTGGTTATATCGGACATTGATTGTCCTCACCCACTTTGGACACGTCTTTGGGAGATCTATGGAGACCCTATTCTATCTCCATTTCTAGAAGATCCTGCTTCAGATTGTCTTATACCCATTGCTTGGCAAGAGAATACACCATTTGATCATGATACTTTAGAGGAGCTTGAGTATTTAGACACCCTTACATATTCCGATGGATCAGAGGTTTGTCTCACAGTTCCTACTCTTCAGACTGAGACTTCATCAGCATCTCTTGTTGTTCTTGATTCAGTGCAGTAGGGAATCATACATCTTCCAGACATAGCTACTTTGGACTCTTATGTTACAAACATATCTTTCTTGTTTGTTGAGTCCTATATTGCAGATTTGGAGGATTATTTTGAGGACATTCATCTCCTCTACCTTGACAGTCAGGTTATCACTGTTCGCCCACCATTATTTGCGCATTCAGAGGTTGCATTTCAGTATTCTCCACATCAGATTGGATTTGACATTATTTGTTTCCATTCAGACAGTGAGACTCTTCAGCATCCTATCATGGCACACATCTTGAGATAGATTGGTTCTTCCTTCTTCACAGGGTTTCTTCGGTACAGGTCCATGGATCCGTTTCTTCCCAAGGGGAGGAATATCATTTGCCGCTTCAGGATCTCTTTTTGGATTCTACATCAGGCATCTACCATTGTGAAAGGAGTTTCTTCATTGTGGGGGGGCCTTCTTCTCTCTTTCTATATCTCCTATGGAGATCATTGCACATGTACTTATATGATAGAAGCTGTCTATGGGGGGTATTATGTTATCCACCTCCTATCCTTCTTTCATTAGTGCATTGCATTTCTTCCTTGCATTCTATTTTGGGGAGGAGTTTTGTTCCCACTGGGTTTTCTCCTTTACCCCATTTCATTTAGTTTGCATTGATTTTGTATATGGGTACCTGATCTGGCCTTGTTGTCGGGACCCATTGCTTTTGCTTTCAGTAGCTTCTTCTAGGTTTTAGCTTCTCCCTAAGTCTAGCTTAAGGGGGGGTGTTAGAGTAATCGGTTATTTACTTTATTAATTAAACAATATTTGTTTAATTACTTAAAGTTCCTTTTTACCTCTTTTCACTTAAGCTAACATTAGGTGCATAATAATTAATTACTTTATTAATTATTATTGTGCAAGCCTAGGGTTTTCCTTTTTAGGGTTTTCATCTATATGTAGTTGAAAACTATCTTTTGTATCATTAATTCATTTTACATTTTCAGGTGAATACTTTGCTCCACATTCTTGAGCATTTCCTTTGTTGCTTCTCTTTGCTTCTCCTTGTAACAGGTTATTTGCTTGCAAAGATCGTTTGGGCTTTTGTGGTGTTGTATCTTCTCAACTCCAACAAGTTCTTGTGTTTGTATGATATATCTCTTTGGCTCTACACACTTTCCTCTTCTTTTTCTTCTATATTCCACACTCACAAATGGCTGGTGTATATCTGATATATATCTTATTTTCCACCACACTTATATCACTCCATGGATCTGATCTAAATCATGCACAATCTTCTTTCACAAACTGATCACATATATGGCAAAGCTTTCCTTCAAATCTGATCAGTAGTAATATCAATATCTTCAAAAATCTACTCAAATCATAGATTCTTACAATCACACATACTTCCCTTTAAAATAAATCTGATTTACACTTCATATATCTTCCCTTTCTCTTCATTTATATCTTCTCTAAACTCAGAAATAAATCATTACATTTTCTTCTTCAAATCTTCTTTTATATTTCCCAAATGGATATGATAATAGAGTCATAGACACAACCTTTCAAAATAGAATTCAGATTACACCTCTTTGATAATCGCACCTTTTCATATGTTAAATTCTACCCTTGTTTCTCATAACAGATCGCGCCATTTCATATATTGATTGCTTCCCTTTGTTATCATAACAAAATCATACCATATTGTTGTTTGTGTAAACTAAGACAATTTGTCTTATATACAAGCGCTAACTTTTTGGGAGGGAGGTCGGCCACTTAGAAAGTATACAATTTAATTTAAATTTGAATTTCATTCTTGGCACCAAGGCATATGGGTTGGCCCATATTCAATTCCATTTTTCACAAGGTTGGCCAGCATTTTCCATGTAAATGTAATTAATAAAAACTCTTCACTTTTTCTTCAACGTCTTTCTCATAGTCTTGTTTATTATGTTTAAATCTTTAATTTAAACATATGAATATCTCTATGTCGGTCTTCTCATTTCACCAGCTCTCTTCAATGGGAATGTATAACAAACTATTCTTATTTTGCTTTGACATAATGACAACATATTTCCAACAAAAGATAACCAAGATCATAGTTGGCAGACTTGCCGAGTTTTCAGCGAGTCTTGAAAAACTTGCGAGTCTTTTTGCCCCCCAACTCTATTTGACTTTTACTCGCCGAGTCTTCCAGAAGAGTCTTTGCCAAAAAATCGCTGAGTTTTTGGAGAGTACTTGCCAAAAACTTGGAGAGTTTTTGGCAAAGACTCTTTTGGAAGAAGAGAAACAAATTGGAGCTTTAGTGCATCCAGCTGTGAACAGAATTGGAGCTTGTTTGAGGCCATTCACACGAAGAAGAGGAATAAATTAGCTCAAAAGCGCCTCAATGACCTTGTCTTTGTGCAATACAACCTTCACTTGCACACAAGAAGAGTAGAGGACAAATCACTAGATCCTATTGATTTGGATGAGATAGATCCTTACAGTGATTGGACAAGGCGGGATGAGAAGCCTCCATTGTTTACCACATATGAGATTCTTGATTTTGAGAGACAAGCAATGGAGGATGTGGGTAAAATAGGAGATGTATGGTTGGAGTACATTCACGAGGATGAGGAGGAGTCATTGCCAGAGCCAGATACTTCCAGGATGGTGGTCAAGCCTCAACCATAGCCTTCCATGCCAACCGAGGAGCCACCATGTACTTGCAAGACTAGAGCATCTACCTCTTCCCTAGCTTTGACTAAATTAGGGAAGAGGAAGGTGTAAAATGTTGTATTAGTATTTACTTCTAGTTTTACTATTTCCATTTTCAGCTATCTATTGTAATTTGTATCAGATTATCAGGCTTTCAGCCATCAGGATTCTGCATGAGAATGTGATTTTGTAATTAATTTGCATAAAAGTCAATCAAATTTAATAGAAAACACTTTTGTACTCATTTATGGACTCATTGGATTCATCTTGTCATTGAATTTTGAAAAAAAAAATGTGTTTCTAATGAAATTTAAGCAATTTTTTAAGTTCCCGAGTTTTTTGCCGAATTCTCTCCGAGTTTTTGTTGACTCATCAATTTTGGGCTCAGCAAGTGTTTTGCCGAGTCAAGTTTTCCAACTATGACCAAGATACTCATTAAATAAATAAGGGAAAACCTTCTTATAAAGAATTACAAGAACAAAAGACAACCTGAGTTATAAATGTGAGATAAATAAAAAGAACATAAAGGCAAATAAAACATAAAGTATATCCTAGAAACTCAAAACAAATTTATTAAAGCCTATGACTAATAATTAATTGACCATTACTACTTCATAATTACTTTAACAAACATAGCTCAAGGTTGAAAAAACTAGGATTTCAAGAAAAGTTGTTCAATTTGCTCCAACATACTCAATAAAATTATCTACAAAAAGTCCACATATAACAAGCAATCTATAACCCTTGTTAGATTAACCTTTGGTTGTCTATTTTCAACAAAATGAAAGGCAAAAATAACTTTCTTAAAAGTTCAGTTTTTCTCTAACAATTGTGCAAAAATTAACTACAAAAGGTCACAACTACCAAAAAAAACCTTAGAATGGAAATGAAACTCACATGAGCACAAACTTGCTCTAGTACCATGCAAGATTTCAAACTGACATGAAATTTCTACCCAAGAATAAATGCCTTAAAGCGATTTACAATAACTTATTTGCTCAAAGAAATGACATAGAGACAACATTTAAAATAAATGACTACATGTAATGAACAAAATCCAGCTATTCATTTATAAATTTGTAAAGAACAAAATGTTGCATTTATAGAAAATATAAGGAAGAAAAGAGGATGACATTTCACTCTTGAAGAAGTGTAACTCCTAAGGAATTAATCAAAACTTCACTCCCCAAAAAAGGGAGTGTAACTTCTAAGGAAGAGGGTGACACCTCACACTCCAAAAAGAACAAGCATAACTCAACCTAAGTAAACAAGCTGCCTAAGAAAGTCAAATCTATAGTGTAGTAAATGTGTAATTAAATCATCACACCCTCAAGGGTGCACATAAACGAAATTGTAAAGAATAGACCAAATAATAATTATATTGTGTAAAAACGAAAGCATTAAGAGATGTTATTTACAGCTATTAATCTTTTCTTATTTCGAACACTAGCAAAACTGCAGCATACATTAAGGAAAAACCGCTGTGCTGCATGAAACCACAATGATATAACTGGAACCACCATAACACAAACACAATTGCCACCCTGCTATGTCTCTCTATTTTCAATACCCTTCTTTAGATGTTTAACGAACCTAAGGTGTCTAGATCCACCTTAGAACCATGTACAACCTCTGCAAACCCCTATATCGATCTTGCATACTCTGATCTTACTGAAATTCACCATATTAGGAGTGCTCTAATCATTTTCAAGTTGCATACACAATCAATTTGACTAGTCAAAGAGAATAATGTCAGAGTAAGCTGAACTTACTTACATTTCATAATCCTATTCAGATGATGTGTGTCACTTAATGTCAAGATCTGTGTTTTCCTCAGATGCTTGGACTTTGCTTAGAACAGGATGAGAAAAGAACAATGCAGAGAGTTATGTGGAATTGGACAAATGTTGGATGCTGCACTAACAAAGTGACTATAAAGGATGTAGTTTGTATTTTGTACAAAATGCTTCTGAATGAACTCTATTGTATTGTAATGTATACCACGTAGGTTGGTGGAACATTGTTAAGTTGCACTTTAAAGACAAGGAAACCAACCATTTGCATTTAAGCACTTTGGTCGCCTGTGATGGTTGATATCTTATGTGTAGCCCATGAAGTCTAATTAAACATTTATCTATGAGGAACTTATGCCATTTGAAGCATCACAAGCTGTGTGCTCTGTTTCTGTTCTGTCATTATCGATAATTTAGTCATTTTCTTAGAAAATTTATTTTGTGGGAGATGTAATTTAAGGGGTTTCCTTCCCATCAAAATTCACCACAGCCTGGCACCTCACCTCATCCTTGTACTTACCATTCAACTACATTAGCAGCAGAGGAACATGCCTTACAGGGTTTGAAACTTTGGACCAGGGTCATTATCATGGTAATTACTCCCACCCTACCCTGGATCATGGTCCATGGGACTGGGAAACGCTGTTGAACCGATCTGATTTAGGCTATAATTTCTGTGTTTGATTTCTCTAATGATGTTTCTTAAACTGTGTCTTATATATCTTTTGTGAGAAACATTTTGAGACAAAATATAAGAGCAGATCCAAATTTACAATTACAAAACTGACTGTGTATCTCAGATCAAAAGGACTGACAGCAAATGAGGTAGACATAGAGTGGTGGATAATGGTGTCTAATTTGGATTGTTAACATGGATTTACAGGCTATTCATAAAATTTACAATAATCATTACATATACAAATGTTTACATTAGGCCCTATACCTAGCCAGGTTTTGTTTTTGGCCAGTGACTTTGCTAAGTTCCAAGACCAAATTACAGTCGATTGCATGTTAATTTATTTGTAATGTGTTTCCATCTTTGTTTTCATGAAACATTTTTTAAATTAAAGATAACAAAAAAAAATAGGAAGGTGTCATTTGTTAATATATCGAGAATTATTTTCATCAAGATATTTTCCATCATAAATAAATTAAAAAAGGAAAATCATTAGAAATCTCCATACCATAAAATATGGGGCTTCCACTGTGAAAGTAAAGCCACTGAAAAATATTACCCATTACAGAGTATATCATACAAAGTAAAGAATCTCTTTCTCCCGAGAATTTCCATCTAAAAAATAGCGATAATATTTTGAGATTTCCACCGTTCAATATTTAATTTAAGATGATTCTCATCGTAATTTTCTGAGTGATGGGTTCGAGAAAAGTTTAAAATTCATTAAAAGAAAAATGTTCTAACCTCGTGGTGCCATCAAAGATTGCAGGAGGGTTTGACTGGGAATTCAAATGCACTCTGTATTCAAAATCATTCGAAAATATTAGTGGAATGCAAACTGAAAAACTATAACATTTGATAAATTTCTGAAACATAGGCCCTAGACGATTTAAACTGATTCAATAAAGATCATTTGATACTCACATTGCAGCCATTATCAAGATCTTTCTTTAAAAAACTATAAAATTTAATAAATTTCTGAAACATAAGCCCTAGACTATTTAAAGTGATACATTAAAGATCATTTGATACTCACATTGCAGCCATTATCAAGATCTTTCTTTCGTTCCTGTTTTTATTTCTGTAACAAAATTTAGAAGCTCAAACTTGAGAGAAGAAATATAGCTTTAATACAACAATTTTTCTCCCTCCTAGATACATGCAGTATTAATTGAATCGGAGCTTACGTGGACAATAACATAAAGCATATGATCTCAGCACAGTGGAAAACGTAGCACATGAAAATATAAAAAAATATTCCCGTTGTATAATCGTTGGAACCAATCCACGATAAAAGGTTGACCGAGTATATAGTTAACAATATTAGCCATTAATATTCAAATAGATGGTTCCAAAATTGACTTGGTGTTTTTCTTTTTCTTTTTTTTCTTTTTTTTCTTTTTGAATAAACCTCAATTATTGACTACATACCGTTTAACATAATTGATTTGGTGTGGTATGTTTACGTAAATTCGTTACAAGTTGTGAATGGGTTACAGAATATAATATATTTTTATCATTTATTAAAGTTTAAATCATATATGTGTGATTAGATCAATTTTTATTCATGTGTGATATTGTTGAAATGGATTCTCTCGTTCGTGGTAGTTTATTCAAATGAGACTTTTAAAATTGGTGTATAAACATTTAACATGTTTGATCTTCAGGTGACTTTAATAAAATGACCAACTTGCTTATAGGTAATTGAAAGAGGCTTCTTGAATAGGTGTATGCTTATTCAACATGTTCTAATATGTTTAATGTAGAGATGTCAATATCTATATAAGTGAGTTGAATCTATTAAAAAATGGATATTTTATCTATATACATAAATGTTTATAACATTTTTTATTTCTAGGCATTTTGATATTTTCATGAGTTGACTCCACGTTAATGGAAACACTTTTCAAGTCTCGGTTGTTTATGTAGGTAAAGTGATTTATTATGGTATTCTTAATTAAGAAATTTATAATTCATTTCCAAGGTATTTCACAAGGCAATAATTTTGATAGCACTCTTGATGTAATTTTGCCTATATAAGATTTTGATCACGAATGTAAATAGTTAGAGGAATTTATTTTGATAGGGTGCTTTGTCAAAAGGATACCCTTGAAAAGTTGTACAAAAGCTACATGAATACCTCCTAAATTCCCTATGGCTTTAAGTTGCAACCCATCCAAATATGACCAAGAATTTTTTTATTTTGATTTGTTCAAGTAAATCATGTGGATGTCATCTCCAAACATGGGTTTTGGTAACTATTGACATTTCATGCCACCCTTATGACCCATCATTGAAAATTGATCTAAGAGATCCTAAATGGGTCATATTGTGTGAATCTCCCTTGAAAAGGTCCTAAATGGCTAAGTCTTAAAGTTTTGGGTTTTTGGACCTTCGCTTACATCCATTTTGGCATGCCTCTTCCATTGCTCTAGTCCTTCTCTTTCACCTTTATTCCTTTTGTTTTTGTTTAAGTGTTTCAGGTGTCTGTAATGCAAAAGCCAAAAACATCCTAATGGCTTCAATTCTTGCCACCAAAGAAAAATTCTCTTCAAAATATATTCCTTCCACTTTGAGTAACCCTTACACACAAGTCTAGCCTTGTTCCTAACAACTTTTCCATCCTCATTCAACTTGTTCCTAAAAACCCACTTAGTTCCTATACATTCTTATTTACAGGCCTTAGGACCAATTCCCAAGTATGATTCTTCTCAATCTTTCCTAATTCTTCTACCATAGCTTTGATCCAACTTTCATCTTTGCATGCCTCGGTTACTATTTTAGGTTCTACCTCAGAAAGTAAACAAAATTTTACCAATTCCTCTATCATAGTAGTTTTTCTTCTTGTTTGCACACCTTTACTCTTATCTCTAATGATTTGGTCTTCAGAATAATTATTTAACACATACTTAGGAGTCTTAAAGGGATCTTTTCTAGAGCTTCTTCCTCTTCAACTATCATCTCTTTTTCTTCCCCTTCTTGTTTTTCTTCTTCACTACAAGGGGGTTCATCAAATTTATATCCTTCTATCAACACTAAAATTTGATGTGGTTCTTCATCCACTTTGACACTTGCACTTTCAACAATCTTCTTCAGCTTTTTGATATAGCATTTGTATGTCTTGCTCTTTGTGGAGTATCCAAGGAAGATTCATTCATCAGATCTTGCATCAGACTTTCCTAAGTTTTCTTCATCTCTCCTGGTATAACATTTGCTTCCTAGCACTCTAAAATATTTCACAATAGGAGGTTTACCATACCATAACTCATAGGGAGTCTTTGAATTATTCACTCTTGCTTGACCTCAGTTAAGAATGTAAACTATAGTATGAATTTCTTCTCTCCAATAGACATCTGATAGGTTTGCTTCATTCATCATAGCCTTGTTGCTTCTTGAACTATCTTGTTCTTCCTCTCTAGAACTCCATTCTACTAAGGAGTCCTAGGAGCTGACAAATGTCTTTTTATCTCATGATCTTCACAAAAACTGTTAAACTCATTTGAAGTAAACTCACCACCTCTATTAGATCTCAAGCACTTGATTTTCAAATTTATATTTTATTCTCTACTATAGATTTAAATGCTTTAAAAACTTGTCTAGAGCTTCTGATTTTTTTGAGAAATGTCACCCAAGTCATTCTAGAATAATCATCAATTCAACAACATAAAATACTTATGACCTTGAGAGCTTCTTATTATGGTAGGTCCACATAGGTCTATATGCAGCAACTCCAAAGGACTTGCAGTTGAATATTCTTTAGTCTTGAACCTCTTCTTTGCCTAATTTCCAACTTGACACTCTTTGTAGATTGCATTGATAGGCTTTGTTATCCTTGGAAGATCTCTCACAACATTAGTAGAACTAATCTTCACTAGGCTATACTATTCTTCTATTCCATATCCAACTTTCATTGATTTGAGACATAAAGCACTTAGAACCACCACCTTTGAGCTAATAAACATTACCTTTTGTCCTTTTTCCTGCAACAACCAAAGTACCAAAGCTTCATTTTCTGATTTCACAACCATCATATTGAAACACAAGATTGTATCCTCTGCTACATATTTTTCCTACACTGAGAAGATTATGTTGGAGACCCTTGACATAAACAATGTCATCTACTTTTTTCTTGCCATCAAAACTATTTGACCCTTTTCCACAGATCTTAGTAGATTACATATCATCACCCAACTTAACAAGACCACCATCACACTTTTCAAATTTGAAAAACTTACTCTTATCACCTGTCATATGATTTGAGCATCCACTATTAATTATTCGGTAGCTTCTCTTCTCTCTTGCATAAAAAGTGGTTAACATAGTTCCTTCAATGTTGTGACCTATTTCTGAAGCACTTTACTTCACACATCTTTCAAGATTAGTGGAATTAGCTCCAACATTTAAAACCATGAACAAGAATTCATCACTTTCCTCATTCGGATAATCTAATTCCTCATCATCAAATACACCATTGTCTTTTTCAACATAATAACTCTTCTTGATAGATTTCCTTTTATGATCCTTTTGTTTGTCATTTGCAATTTTGATTGGAGATTTAGAAGCATAATGAACTATCTTTCCACAATTGAAACATTTGAAAGGTAACTTACCTTTATATTTGATAGTGCCCTTTTTCAATCTCCTTACAAAATTTGTTTCTACCTCATCAGGATTATTTGGATCTGATTCATGATCCTTCTTTGCCTTCCTTACTTTAAATGTTGTTTCTTTCTTTGTAGCATCTTGACCAAACACTTTCAATTCAAAATAAATTAAAGAACCAAACATTTTATCTCTAGAATATTGATCCAAATGCGGAGCTTCTTTAATAACAAAAATTGTAGAACTATAAGATTTAGGGAGAGCTCTCAATACCTTTTTCACAACTTCACTTTCTTCCAACTTACCACCAAGACCATTGATGGTATTAAAAACATCATCCACTCTAAGCATGTAGGTAGTAATATCTTCATCTTTTGACATCCCTAGGGTTTCAAATTTGGATTTGTAGTTTTACATCTTTGCTTGCTTGACCTTAACATATCCTTCATAAATGCTCTCTAGCTTTACCCAGACCTCTCCAACAATTTTCAAGGCTGATCACTTTCCAAGTTTAGAATCAAAAAGACCACTCAAGACAACATTTCTTTCTTTTCCATTATTCTCATAATCCTTGATCTCATCATCACTTGTTGAACCATTAGTAGGTTGAGTATATCTAGTTTCCAATGACTTCCAGACATCAAACCCTAGAGAAACAAGAAAGGATTTTGTATTGGCTTTCCAATAAGCATAATTTATTACATCAAACATAGGAGCTTTGACACCCTTCTTGTGCACCATCCAAATCTACCTCAAGAATTTAAGTTGCTTGTAAGGAACCACAACTATGATACCAATTGTTAGATGCATAGGACAACTAAGAGGTGGGATTGAATTAGTTGTACATTAAAATCATCAAACCATCATTAATCCTTAAACCCTTATTAGTCTTCAAACCCTTATTAAGCATTAACATAACATAAACATATAAAACAACAATGAAAGCACAACCATACACAATAGAACACCAAATTTATGTGGAAAACCCAATCAAGGAAAAACCACGGTGAGGATTAGCTCACATATATATGAATAGCAACACCAAATACAATAGCCTCACTGTTGAAAGGGCTCATTCCCAGAAAAGAAGAAAGGATCACTGTCCAGAAGAAAGAAGAATAGAATAAATTTTTACAGAGAGGTTCACTATCTAAGAGAAATAGGAATATCCACCACTACAACTCTACACCATCCACAACCTTTGGCTCACTATTTCTAGCAACTTTAGGTACACAAAAAAGTAGACACCTTTTGCTCACTACATATGGTAGCCTTATGCATTTAAGCTCACCCTTAGATCACCACAATTGATCACATTTGCACTCTCAACACACACACACACCATCTCTAACAATTCACCTTGCATTTATACCATTTGTGCGACCTTAAACAACTTCATAAGGTTGGATTCAATGAAATGTATGCACCTCAAATGTGCAACACCAAAATAGGTCAACACCATACACCTCCATAATGGAAAGAAGTGAAGACATACCACACCATGGGTTAAATAGCACCCAAATCTACATCAACATGATTTTCCCTACATCCGCAGTCCACAAATCACTTCCACACATGGCACTAACATGCTAGGTTGGCCAAACTTGATTAACGCTAACAACAATCAACTAAACACTTCACTAGGTCTGGAAAAATCATGTAGATCATGTGACAACACCACACAACATACTAAAAAATTCCAACATCAACATACTACTCTGCAACACTACCACAACCACTTGAAACCAAAAATACTTTCATCTTGTGCAACCCATTGCACAACCAACAAACTCCAACACAAGAACTGAACTTGTAGAGAAAAACAACACTCAATACACCAAGGGAAGTAGATATAGACAATATAAGCACATTCCCAAATCTGCAAGACAAGAAACCTTAATGTGAAGAAATGCGGAGCAATTCCATTTCTCCTAGACACTTTACTTCACAAGCAACACATTGTCAAACACATCCTCCAATGCCACAATATCTAGAACCTAAAACTTTGGATATATCACCTATGGAAACCTTTGATCATCACATCCAAACTACACAAACATATCTTTATCCATTAAGAAATGCAGAGCATAACACAAAACACACCTTTGTTACCTTGCACACTCTCTAATTCAAATTTTCTATAAAACTAATGGTTATTGTTTCATGTTTATTGCATTACATGTTGATTATATGCTATTTATTGAACTTGATGGATCTTCAACACTTACTCAACACAACCATACAAGAGTTTGACATCAATATCTGTAACACTTTTTTAACACCCAATTCCTTCTCATCGAAACCATACTAAGGGTAGACACCAATGTGACATCAAACCACAACATAGATGGCAACATAGTGCAACACTCTCAACAACTCCAACAATCTCCACATACAAGGGGTTGACATAAATGGCAACACTAATGAAAACACCAGAAATCTACAATTCAAGTTTCCAATAATAAGGTATGTAACACATCGATTAGTAGGAAAATATTCATCCAAATTTTCTTCTTCAAAGTAGGGTGAGTCTAAGGACATTTCATTAGAGTGGGAAAATACAAGGAAAAAGAGATGGGGTACATGGGATTGGCATTGAATATAGAATGAAGGGAAAAAAGATAAGAAACTATGGATGGGGTTTTCTTAATAGGGGCTTGTTCATAATTTTAGGGCTAGAGTGGTCCAACCTAAATAATATTTGGGGAACTAGCCAAGGCTTTACTATGGGTAAAAAATTTCACCCCACTTCACAACTTAGTAAGGGAAGGAGATGGATCCTCCATAATTTTTAGACTATTGGGTACACTCATGGTGGGACTAGGTGAATTTCACATGTGGAACAAGTAGAGATGGAATACCAAGCCTTGATGAATGGGGATTTTAGCCTTATTAAGGAGTATTTTCACCACTAACTATTGAAGGGAACTATTGATAAAAGGGGGGAAGATCACAAGTAAACCATTCCTTGGGTGATTTAAAAGGGTAAAACAGTATGAGAAAATATAGTTGTATGTTCCCTTAAGTGTGAAATAATTGATAAGGTGTATACTCACCATGTCCCATGGTTTTGGTAGGTCCACCCTTATATAAGAATTTAGAATCCTGCCACCTTCTCTTTATTGCAAATAAAATTATTCATCACACTTTTATCTTTTGAATTTCTTTCTCTCTTGATTTTGAGTCCCTTTGTCCACAAGATAGTATCCAAAGAAATATAGTTTTTCATGACCAAAAAATTTAGCAGTACCTATTATAACTTGCTCATTCTTCCATTATTTAGATGGGTAGGATCATGGCCCTTAATATTCTCAAAACATAATTCTTTTTTTTAATTAATAAATATTTGTCACAACTCACTAATTTTAAGAATTTTACATGATGTGATTCACTAAAACTTATTCACCACCCATACTATTATTCCCTATAAATCATAAAAGAAACTAACAATAACCCAAATTTACCAACATACTAGGATAGGGACCAAACTACCAACATGATATCTTATGTTCATTGAAGAAATATAAAATGGAGATGAAAATGCATGACCATATGTCATAATGAAATTCTCCCTTGTGTGATCATATACACATGTATAATTGTTCAAATTGAATAATCATAATCAATCACATATTTTTGTTTAGGTCCATCCTAGGAAGCATGAGGGAAATAAGGGTCTTCATTATATTTGCAAAGGATGGCATGACACTAGAAAACCATCTAGGATAAGCTCACTTTCCTAGTGCTAAGTGTAAGATCTCCACTTTGGTGGTTTTGAATATTATTGTTAATTAAATTATTTATATATGGGGGAATATTGGAGGAAAGTTTCAAAACCATCCAAACATTCAAATTAATTCTCAAATTGGCTTAGCTTCCCTAAAATTATGCCTAATGTTGACCTTTAAGAACCTTTACATCAAACTTTTGACATCATTAAAGTAGGCAACAAATTTCTAATTCAAACGAGAGTTTCTAATTAGGAAGTCAAGGATGACTTTATAATCTCCTTCTACCTATAGGAAAATGATACCCAATAGAATTCAAAATTTAGGCCCCAAAAGGTACCACAACTTCAGCCTCATTGTTAGTTTTAAAATTAAGAATCCCCATATAAGTAGCAACCAAGTTCCCTTCTTCCTTTTTGACAATTCCTTCAACACTTGCCTTACCAAGATTACCTTTAGACACACCATCAAAAATAATTTTAGCTAGCTTGGTATAGGGGATATCCAACATGTATCTTTTATGAGTTCCTTTTTGAGAAATAGACTTTAAGTTCAATCCCTTTCTTAGCTCCCAGTTTCTTGCCATTTTGAGTTCGGGGGGAGTAGTGGAATTTTTAATATTGGCCACCTCTACATTCTCAAAAATAATTTGTGACATGATGATATGGACGATCTCTATAGGGTTTCTCTTTTTGTCTATGAAAATGTAGTTATTTTATTTCTTTCAAGATGGTCTAAGAATGGCGAGGTAAAGTATGGTTCCATAGCTCTTTAATTAAAGGTTTAAAAAAGAGGGTACTAACCAAATCTATTTTTTGTCTAGGTCTCGATGAGCAACCCAATTGAATTCATTTAAAAAAAAAGTGTATTCCAAATGTCCCAAGAAAAATGGTAGTTGAAGAAGAGGTGGTTAATTTCCTCCTCTTGAGAATAACATGCACCTCTCTTAGGTAGTTGGAACCAATTTTTTTAAGATTTCCTATAAAAACAATCCTATCACGGGAAAACATTCTCTAGAAGAAATTAATTTTAGGGATTAGTTTAGGATTCCAAATATCGTTCCAATTTATAGAGGGAGAAGTATTAAGCAATTAAGAATTGTACAAAGATTTAACCAACTCCCAAGAGAGTTAGGGGCCTAAAAGTAATCATCCTCTATGACTAATATGAACAATTAGATTTTATCCTAGAGTATCAAATATTTAGAAGCTGTGGGGAATTGGGGAAGTAGTCCCCAAGGGTGTGCCATCTTAGATATTTATTCCCTCTAATTAGGTAGTGAGGTAGCCTTCCACTTTTGACCCAAATTTATTAATGAGTAATGGTTTGATAGAAATAAATTGTTCAGCCATGCTAAGTGGTGTTGAGTCCCAACCATCTATGAACCCAATACTAAACTTTAGTTCCATCCTTGATCCTCTGCCTAATATCACTATCCAAGATGTTCCTAATTATAAGGATGTTCTAGATTACAAACCATTTCAAAAGAGTTAGGGACTTATGGAATAACTTTTAGTCCCCATTTTGGAATAATTGTTGTTCATTATTTTAAACTATTCATTTGTGCTTCTCAACCCACTTTCCCCATTAAATATTTGTTCAAAAAATTAGTCTTTCTTAGGCCAAGTCCTCCCTTTAATTTTGGGTAGCACACAAATTCCTAATTAACAAGAACCAACCTCCTCTTCTCTTCCACACTTATCTGGAGGAAACATTTACGAGTCTATTTGTTTCTATTAGTTGTAAAGGAAGGGATTTTAAATAAAAATTGAGAGGAATAAATTGGGGATGCTTTGAAGGAAGCTTTCAAGAGTTGAAATTTACCCACTTGGGTAAGGAGTTTAACCTTCTAGCTAGCCATTTTTTTGGATTCTCTCTATTATAGTGTTTCAAAAATTATTTTTTATCTTTCCTAAACATAGAGGTAGGCCATAATAAGTTCCCAAAAACTGTACCTTAGAACTCAAAGAAATAATAGTTTTTAATATTGTT
Organism: Sequoiadendron giganteum; assembly: GCA_007115665.2. Taxonomy (NCBI): domain Eukaryota; kingdom Viridiplantae; phylum Streptophyta; class Pinopsida; order Cupressales; family Cupressaceae; genus Sequoiadendron; species Sequoiadendron giganteum. The sequence continues at coordinate 216,975,717 of CM021100.1, forward strand.
TCTGGATTTGATTGTGTTGGAACTTTTGCATCAACATTTCAGATCACACTCTGTGATCCATCATTAGGATGGTAGAGAGCAAGAGGAGAAGAAAAAATGGATCACAAAGTGATCCAATACGTTGATGCAAAAAGTTCCAACACAATCAAATCCACAAACTTAATACTAAACTATAATATGGATTGTGAAAACTTGATATCATTAATTGATTTGGTAATGTTTCTTCCTAGCACTTTTGTCACCAATATGAATACGTATAGTGAAAGAGTCTCCCCTTGCCTCATACCTCTTCTACTACTAAAAATAACCACAAGGAACACTGTTGATAGGAACTAAAAAATTGGGGGTAGTGACACATTGTTGAATTATATTGATAAGTTTTCCTTGGAAACCAAATTTACCCAACATGTTGAACAAGAAGTCCAATGAAATTCGGTTATAGGATTTTCAAATGTCAAGCTTAGGCAACATACATTTTTTTTACTCTTGTCCATCAAATGAAGAATTTTGTGGGTTGTAATAATAGCATAAGAAGATTGCCTACTTGGAATATAAATCCTTTTTTATTTTTGGATATTAGTTTGAAAAGGAAAGGCTAGAGTCAATTGACTAGAATCTTTGTAATTGTCTTATAAATTGTGTTACAAAGGCTAATGGGGTGGAAGTTCTACATTATGCATGTCTCATTTTTCTTAGGGACCAAAGCCAAGAAGGTGTTATTAAGTTATCCAAGGATTTTTGTGAATTCAAATAACTCACATACAACCTCCTTGACATCTATTCTCACTATGCCTAATCAATTTTGAAAAAAGGATGGAGGGGAACCATTTGAACTAAGTGATTTCAAAGGTTCAAATGAAAAAATAATAGATCTAATCTCCACCTTTGAAACTTTTTTAACGATGATTTGATTATCCTCCATAAAAAGAATCAATGTAATTTTCTCTAACAAATGATCTTGAATGTGACCAAAATAATCTTTAGAAACCTTAAGCAAACTCTACAAAATATACACAATTAAATTTATAAACTCTTACTATTATTATCATGGATGATGGAAAACTCATTCTTACAATCTAAAAAAATTACTCATACAAGAAATCAGGATGGAAAGAAAATAAACAAGTGCTCAAACTAAAGAAACGGCTGCAGGTAATATCATTTTTGTGGAGAACCAAACTATGCAACGAAGAAATAAAGTGTTATTCTTAAAAACAGGGAGAGAATTTGCAACAATTTACCAAAACATGTCAGGACATTATTTCTTATTATGGTTAAAAGCTCATTATTTGCTTGCTTAAAGAGAATAGAGATATGGTGCGGACAGCACAATGTTTTATGCCTTCTTTATTTTAGCGGTTGTTTTCCTTCTGGCTATTGTCTACCATGGTTCATGAGGATGCTCCTTTTTCCTGCCATAGAAACTACAATCGGTACTACCGTCCAAAGTCCACAGTATCTTCGGTCCTGTAATTTCCACTGTTCAGTTGCTTTTCATAGAGAATCGTGTTTGCATTTTCTCTGGTTGTTTGTTGCCCCAAGAATTCACATTGATAGATTGATTCGATCTTCCATTTTTGTTACCCCCGCATGTGGTACTGTGTTTTGTTCCCTCGATGATTTGACATCTCAACGTGGGAGAAGACTGCCTGCAAGCAATGACCACGCCATTGACTGAAAATGGCATTACTATGCTTATCCATGGAATGGAAGAGTTTTATCACATATCACAATTTGTCGGTGGACAAGTTTAAACGGTACATATATTCTTTTGATTTGCTTAAGTTGTTCATTTGAAATCAGATTACCTTTTTCTGTAGGGTCTATTTATTAATATGATTTCAGATAAACGATCTAAACAAATCAAATCTTGTAGTATTCTGATTAAACCAAATCTTGCCTGTGGTTTATAATAGACCCACTGTTTGTCAAGTGCTTTAAGCAATATACCTTTATCCTATTCATTCAATAGAAAGCCTATAAAACAATATCTTTGTATAGCAGGATGATGTAGATTTGATCTAGACAATTTGGCATGGTGTGACAAGGTTTATGTAGATTTATGACCACCAAAATTTGTTAGTGAAATTACAAATCAGCGTCTTTAATTATACTAAGAATGACGGTTATTAATCTTCAAAAGATAAATTTTCAGGAGTGTGACAACTATTTAGACACTTGTAAAACTTTATTGTGCTCTATTACCATGCAATTTTGCCTAGAAGAATAATTGCAAGTATCTCTTCAATCCAGTTAAATTCATTAGATTAGCGCAGTTTTAAAATGGCTTTACATGAAAAGTGACAAACACGAAACCATTTGCCATGCTTCTCATGCTGCTGTTGTAAACCTTTTTTAGCAGCATGCTGCTCATGCTTCTGTTGTAATTTTTTTTTTCTGCTTATTTCAATATAAAAAACAATAAAATTGACAAACACAACCAATCGTCCAAAGTGATGGAGACTCACTCCAAACACACTGCATGAACTCAGTCACATTTGAGTGCAGATTGACTATGTTTCAAATTAGTCAATTTGTTGCAGAATGGTCCTTAACCCACTCAAATTTTATTCTGTCCTTTTGCACTGCATAGTTAGTTTTCTCTAATACAGTAACTGGAGAGACTTTAGGGTCCCCCACTAATTATCATTCGTGACTACAACCGGGAACCTTCCCTTAATAGAACCCCCACAATCATTGTACAATGTCAGCAGTATTAGGTGTATGGAAGCAACCTCAAAAAGGTCATGTTGGTGTATTTGAATCTCTCCAGAACATTTTGGTTGCACAAATAAGGAAAGCAGAGTCAAAAGAAGAATTTTGGACATTCGAATCTTTGCAGAAAATTAAAGTTCCTCAAGACGTTTGAATCGGAGTCCAAAAGAGGTATCATACAGTATATTAGTAATTTTGTCTAGAACGGTTAGTAAAATTTCTTTTCCAGCTCTTTATAAGCAAAAATGGTTCCGCCGACTCCAGACAAACATAAAACAAAATACAATAATTTTACTTCAACTCGAGGAAAATCACAAACACGTTAATACTTTCAGAAAGAGGCCAAAAATACACGGCATGGAAGCTATTTCTCCCATTCTTGTGTCCCACAGAGTCCTAGCCAACCTGTTGTTTTTCGTTGGGCTTAGTAATTATAAACGTTGGCACTTAATTCATAATGAACTGAAAAATGTGGAGAATAAGTTTAAAAGAAAGTGAGATAAGTTTGTTAAACTTTCCATGTATTAATTAGGACTTACATTTAAGAACTTTTATTTGTATGTTGGGATGTTCTAGGATTCGATTATTAGTCTAATTTGTGATAAGTTCTTTTATATTTTGGATGTAATTCATTTTTCTTCATTTCCATACTCCATTTTTTATCATCTTCCTTTTGAACTAAAGTATATATTTTTAGGGTTTCTAGTCTTGGCTCTAATATCATGTTGAATTTGTCATTTATTAGTTAGGGCTCAAACTTAGGACCTTCCATTTACATGCTAGAGTACTCTACCATTAGGCTACTATCCCACTTTGTGACAAGACCTTTTTATGGTTTGAGTATAGCTCATTTTTTCAATTAAAATAAAAAATAAAAAATAAAAAAGAAGATTACAATTCTAAACATCGAGCAATTTAAAAAATATCAAATAAGAACTATGAGAACTATGGGAGTAGAAGAATCCAGAAGGTCAAAACAATAGATTATTTATCCAAATAAAAATAAAGTTGACTATGTGCATTCTATATTATTAGTTTTCTATCTATCTCCCTTGTGACATTCCTTGAGGAATCACTCTTGCTATTGAGTCCTTATTATTCCATTCTATCCTTCTAACAATTGTGATCCTACTCTCTAACCCATTGTTGCTTTTAATAGTCCTTGTGACTTTTCTAACCATCCATCCATATAACTCAATTGACTACTATTCTAAGCATCATATATGTAAATGTCTATTTCTTTGAAATCCTCCTCTCTAAATTTACAAAGCATTTATATTAGGTTTCCTTTCCCAAGGATTATGTTTGATAAGCTATTCCCACCATTAGGACCTATGCACTCTTTGTTTCTCCTAATATATTACATTCTTGAAGCATCCTTTGTCTTTCTTACACCCACTACATTAACTTGTTTCAATCACTCTTGAAGACTTGATCTAATTTCCCTAACTTTGACAAAAGTTTTTCTTGAACACTACGTTTTTTAGTTTGACTATGGTTACTTACCACATATCCTCGTCTCACACTACATATTCCTCTCCAACACACTTAAGAACCAAAAACTCCACCTCTCTTCTTGTTAGTGTGAATGGAGATATTTCTTAACTAGATATTAATGAGGACCTATTCACATCATTAATAAGTTTACTTAGGAGTTAGTTTCTTAGGTGGCATTCTAGAAACTAATATTTTATGGGACCATATTTAATTAATATACATGTAATTATCTAGGCATTTAATATTTCTCTCGTGCATTAGACATTTAATGATTGCAACTAAGGTGGTTATCCAACTACCTCTCTCCTTGCATATATAAGGAAGGCTCGTGTATATTTGTAAATCATTCTAGATCAATTCATCATAGATCATCATTTGATCAAGTTGTCTTCTTGCTCATAGTGCACTACTTTCTTGTTCATGTGGATGTTATTCTTCTTGGTGATCCATTAAATATTGTAGTTTCAAGTGGGTTATTGATTCATATTTCCAACATGGTATTAAAGCTTAGGTCATAGGAGATCCATCTCATATTGGGAAGTTGAGCTGAGGAGACTATCGTAGATTGAATGGTTTTCATGACTTGGTCTAGTTGTTCTCATCCAGGAAGAAACTAATTTTTAAGATACTTTGGGTCAAATCTAACCCCGACATTATGTTCAGAAGGTCTAGAAACCTAAGGATCCCCTACCCATTTGTTGAAATTCGACTTCGTCATTTAGAGGCCATCAAAGATTTTTTTTCAGCTATATTAGTGGGCAAAGGTACATATCGTGCAAATTTGTGTCGACATATTCAAAGTTGGTTTATTTCACATGTCGGCTTTTACATTTCATAGGCGGGTTTGAAATTTTTTAATTGGTATATATTTTAGATTTTGATTTCCAAAAAGGCAACATCAAGATCTTTGAAATCTCTGTGCTCAATCTTTCGCAGTTCACATAGTACATTTTGCAGGAGGAATTCAATTTATGTAGGATCCATAGTGGCATTAATTATTTGTCAGTACCTAAAGTCTTGTTCACCGATCGCTCCCCTTCCGTCGGCTTCCCTTCGTCCACTGTCGACCACTGTTCAACCGCTGACTTCATCGTCTGTTCTGTCTTAAGCCCTTACCACTTGGTAGCGGTCATATATGCATCCACGAGCTCTACTCAGGGAGCGACGCCACCCCAGGTCAACCGACTCACAGCTCCACCACCCCCGAATTGGGTGTTGCAATTTTTTTTTTGCAAACAATTAAGCCTCGTGGTCATATTGCGGCCCAGGGGACTATTTTTTTTTGGCCCTAAGTCCCTGTTTTTTGTCCCTGGTTAGTCTGCGCCCCTCAATACGGTAGGTTTTTTCATCAGAGCATAAATTTTCGCTAGGATATCAGATTTTCACAAACAAGATATCACTAGAAAGCTGGTTTTGTGTAATTCACAGCCGTGCAAAGTATTTTGCCAGATTTTTGCTATAAGTAAAAATTATAGCCATCTTGAGTCATTTCTTCTATTTGGACTCCCGGGCTTGTATCTTTTCACCAATTTGTTAGATTTTGGAGATTCCAACGATATTGCAAAGGTGATTCAAAGTTCTATCATTCTCTCTATCCACTTTTTTTAGATTCATCTCTAGGTATATTCTATTGAGTTTTTGCAATTTGTGGTAGTTACTTGATATCTTGGACATCCTGTAATTTGGAGAAGGTTTGTTTGCATTGGAGGCTTTATTTTCACTAGCACATCATATATCAGAGGTTTCATAACATCTCTATCAGATATATTTGGGCCTCTTGGTAGATATTTATTTTAGCATACATGGTAGAATCAAGATTTGAGCTTCTTACTCCTCACAATTATCACACATGGAAGGTGAAGATGTTGAGGCTACTTTGGTCTAAGGGATTGTGGTCTACCTTGGAAAAGGAACAACCAGAGTTCATTAGAGAATATGAGAAGTTTTCTCATCAAAATAAATGTGATGAAGTGATGGGCTTAATTGCATTGCATGTTTTTGATTCTTCATTCTTCCACATTGAGGAGTGTACTACACCTAAAGTGGTATGGGATAAATATAAGGATCTCTTTGGTTTTGTTAGTGATGCTAGAGAATTGCAATCAGAAGCTGAGTTATTAGCCCTTTCCACTCATCCATATCCTACAATTGAGGACTATTTGGTGAAGTTCAAGTCTTTACGTACTCAATTAGCAGGATGTGGGAAGGACAAAACTGATAAAGAGTGCATATTCTTGATCTTTTCAAAGTTAAAAGGTGCATTTTCTTATTTTGCTACTTCTTTCTATTCTGCTATGGATGGGTTAACTAATAATTTTGTCATGCCATTATTTGAGGTTTTTTGTGAGAGGTTGAGTAGGGAGCAATCCAAGCTGAGTCAATAGGATGTCACTTCAAAGTCTCATGCATTGCTCGTCACACAATCTAAGGGGAAAAGGAAGAAAGGAAAAGCTAAGACAAGATCTATTGAGACTTCTAGCACCGCTTCAAAAGAGGGAAAATCTAAGGAGAAGCCCACATGTACCTTTTGCAAAGGGATAGGGCATAGTGAACATGTATGTTTTAAGAAGGACATTCATGAGTTGAAGTAACTTCTCAAGGATCACTATATTTTAGTTCCTTCTTCATCTAGTTCACCTTCTTCTTCTACCACATATGCGAAGCCACCACCTAAAAAGGAAACAAGATCTACCTCTTTTAGAGGAAAGGGGAAAGCATTGATTACTACATTTGTTGATAGATGAGAAGGATGGATTATTGATTCAAGAGCATCAATGCACGTTACTAGGTGTTTTGATCACATTGTTCTAGGGACAATTAGAGCACTTGAGTATGATAGAATGTTGACTACCAATACTACCATGGTTCATGTAGTTGGTACGTGTGATAATAATTTGGGTTTAGGTCATATCCAAGATGCAGTTTACATTCCTAATATGGCCCATCATCTTCTTTCAGTTTATAGATTACACAGGGAGGAAATATAGTTGAGTTCACATCTGAGTCAGTTCTCATTCGAAATGATCTTGAAAAGCTCATTGTTGTAAGGGTGGCTGATCATCAGTCACGAGTGTATACCTTCTCTCATTTTTATGATGATGATGATCCTTATATTCCTAAGTCCCTATATTCTAGGGAGGATAGTAATTCACCTAATGGTTCTATTGGTTGGTTGAATTTGGCTCTTCTTTGTGTGGCTCCTCATCATCTCATTCATTCTAACAAGACATGCAATTTTCCATTCTTCGAATTACAGGATGGCTTTGTTTTAGGTATTGCAGACATGGCTACTTCTACAAGTTTGGAGGACATTCTTGAGGGGATATCTCTCCTCTATGTAGATTCTTCTTTGGAGAGTTTTCTTGAGTCTCCACATTCCATTGTTTTGACGTTAATTGGGGATCCTAATCTTGGTGAGACATCCTTTGAGGGCACACTTGATTCTTTCAGAGATTTCATACATGAGGATTCTTCCATCCCACTTCATCATGGATTTAGAGTTTCTTCAACATCTACCATTGGATTTGTTTCTTCCTAGCAGGAGACATGTAGTTTGTCATTATTGAACACTCTTTTGGCTTCAAACTTCATTCATTGGCTTTAAGGACACTTCATTCAGGGGGGCAATCTAGTCTCCATCTATTCCTTCAATGGAGGGATAATTGTATTATACTCTAGTGATATACGTAGTTCTAGGTGGTATTGATGTTGAGACCTCTATCATCACTTCCATTACTTGTACACGATTAGCATTAGATTTTACATTATATCTCTTTTTTGGGGATGAGTTTTGTCCCATGAGGCTTTCTCCTTTTCTCTATTTGTAAGAGATTACATTTCCATTTGTACATGGGTACCTAACATGACCTAGTAGTCGAGACCGATTATATTACATCATTTACATGATAACTACACTCCTAAGTTGCACTTATGGGGGGTGTTAGTGTGAATGGAGATTTCTTAACTAGATATTAGTGAGGACTTATTAAAATCATCAATAAGTTTACTTAGGAGTTAGTTTCCTAGGTGGCATTCTAGAAACTAGTATTTAATGGGACCATATCTCATTAATAGGCATGTAGTTATCTAGGAATTTAATATTTCTCTCATGCATTTATAATTATGAATTAGGCATTTAATAATTGCAACTAAGGTGATTATCCAAATACCTCTCTCCTTTCCTATATAAGGAAGGCTCTTGTAAATTTTTAAATCATTCTAGATCAATTCATTATAGATCATCATTTGATCAAGTTGTATTCTTCCTCATAGTGCACTACTTTCTTGTTCATGTGAATGGTATTCTTCTTGGTGATCCATTGAATACTACAAGTTCAAGTGGGTTATTAATTCATATTTCCAACACTTCTTTCTTGCTCACTCAAGATCTCTATTGTGATAAACTTCGTGCATTACTTGTCATAACTTGAAGTTACAAACTCCAAAAATTTACTAAAATTTAACTATATTTTTAAATTTAATAATATTGTCTTAAACAATATAAAAAGTCTTCATAACATTGTCTAAATAACACATATTTTAAAATTATTTAATGTGTTATGACTAAGAAGGGGGAATTTCAATACTATTGTAACACTTTATTATAGGTGGCATTCATTACTATTATACACTTTATGTTTAATTTTTTATGAAAAAGTTCAAGGTTCAATAACATAGGTCTAAATTTCCCACAAGCTATAAATTGAAACAAACTAAGTAATTTAATGTTAAAAGTCTTATTACATTTTCCAAAGGCTTGTTGCAACTTGATAATATTGGTTGTCATTGATGTCAAAAGTATGTTTGAGGTTCTATATTCTTTAAGATTGTCAGTGCGTAATGGTGCAAGTCACTATCACAATATGCCAAAGATTAGTAATCTACCTAATATCTAAGAATGATGTTGAGGTGGGTACACATGTCTTAATGTGTTTTTCAGTATGCCTACAATGATATCTTGGTAGTTTTCTGTATCACACTCAATGAAAAGTTGTAGAAGTTTTATCTAATGCATTCACAATATATACTCTAAGGAAGAGACAAGTTTTTGGTCCGCATCCTTCTGCAAAGAAAGATTTAGTCTCGTGGTTGTGAAGTTAATTCAATAAAGATATGAAGGTGTTATTTCCAAGGTTTCAATTCATTAATCCTTCTGCAATGAAAGTTACAAGTGATAGAGTTCACGTTTGTGCTATGGTAGTGCAAAGTGGTTATGAAGGCTTGTTGGAATGCTCTGCATTCCTCTAGATATGAATATTTGGCCAAGTGGTTTTATGGACATACTCAGTGATGTCTAAAGAGTGCTATATTGAAGTTTCAAGCGGTTTGGCTCTCTACAAGTTCAATTTTCAAGTGACTGATTGTTATAGTGTGTTTTGAATGTATAATCTTCAACAAAACATATGTTTTATTACTTGCACCAATAGAAGATTGTAAGTTAAGTTGTATAAGTTTGTGTGGAAACCCTACATGTCTCATAGTGTTTAAGGATTGAAGTGATGAAGATCTTTCTTTTTTCTAGTACCACACTGTTATTTCAAATCATTTTGTGAAGCTATGTTGTTGTTGAGGTCGACCATGGCATGTTAATGATGTACACCACAAGTTCAAGTTTGAGTGGAGTTTAAGGAGTGATTAAAGATGTTGTATGGTTCACGCCGAATCATCTGATAGAAATATAAATAATGTTTTATCTTTTTTTGTACAACCAATAAAGATGTAGGTTGATATCCTACAAGTTTCATAATTTCTTGTTTATGACCGACTGAACTTGTATTTTGCAAGCTTGACGATGATATATATAGAAGATCAAAGATGTGAAAAGTAATTATGGAAGAGTGCAAAGATGTACGAGTGTATGAACAGAGTATGATAAGATCCTCTACAAAATTAATGTGTAGAATTGATGACTATCAATGGGTTGAAGCTATAAAGTTAGTCAAATTTTAATTGTTTTCTTTTTAATCAGGGAGTAGTAACTTCCTTGGGTTGTAGCCCTAAAATCAATTTTTATATACAGGGATTAGTAGATTCCTTAGGTTGTAGCCCTAAATCAAATTTGTAATTTTTATTTACTTGTGAGGTTAGATTAGGACAATAGTTGCTAGCAACATTTCTCACCGTGGTTTTTCCACTATGGGGTTTTCTACATAAATTTGGTGTCATATATTTTCTTGTGTGTATGCTTATCTCCTTTCCTATTATTATTAAGTAGACAAATGCTTAATTGATATAACATAGCTTCAACAATCATGAATTGGGATTAAAAATTGAAGTATATTGACTCACCCCTCTTAGTATTCTAGTGTGTTCAACAATTGGTATTAGAGCAAGGTTCCATGATATAGCTTAAAAGTTGAGGTAGATCCTGTATTTGGAGCATATGGGGAATGATGTTGTGCCCAAGAAGAAGAGATCTTTAAAAGAAGAGGACATACTCCATAAGGAGGATGATAAATTTGAATTTAAATTCAATAAAGAAGATTGTCCAGTGGATTATGAAGGAGAACCCATTTTTGCTGTAAATGATTTGGATGAAGAAAGAGAAAAGAATGAAGAAATCTAGTTCAAACTTGAAAAATCAGAGAATAAATTTGTCAAGTTGAAAGTTTAAGTTGAAGAAGGTAAAATAATTTCAGATTGCCTAAATACCAAGCTCAATGATAAATCTGTTGAATGCTACAAGCTTGAAGAAGAGATTGTTTCCCTGAGGAAAGAATTGGATAAAGAAAAAGAACAAATTGACAAGGGTCTAAAGCTAAAAGGAGGTTTTGACATTCTTGATGAGATAATCAACTCTCAAAAGTCATCAAAATAAAAATCTGGTCTTCATTTTGAGAAAGCTAAAAGTCCAAAACCCAGTGCTTCCACAAACCTATATGAGAATTTTAAGGCAAAAGGAAAGTTTGAAATGAAGGAGGAAAAATATTGCACTAAAGAACTTAAGAAGAAAACCTTTGAAAATGAAAATTCAAACCAAGATAGGAAGAAAGAAGGTGGATTTACCCCTTACTGAAGGAAAAGAAGATTCAAAGGTCCTCCACCTACTAGACAACATGCTCCTACTAGGTTCACTCAATATTTTCAAGGTTATTGTTATTCTTGCAATAAATTTGGACATAAGGTTGTTGATTGTAGATCTAGGGCAAGAAAAAATGACTACATGGGTTGAAAACCATTTGCACCTCAAAGATATGATGCTACTTATTTTCATGGATATTGCTATGCATACAACAATTTTAGTCACAACGCTCCAAAGTGTAGAAGTAAGGCTAGAAGAAATAAGTTTGTTCCAAAGCATAACATTATCTATTATAATTGCAATAATATTGGACATAAAGAAGAGTTTTGTAGAAGTGGTTTTGTGAAGCCACCTATTTAGAATTAGAAGAAGGAAGAAATCCTAATTGAGCAAAAGAAGGGAAATACAAAATTTTGGAAAGAGAAAAAAGATTAGAACAATGTGTAGAAGGATGATACCATGCTTGTGCATTCTGCACAAGACCCTGTGACAATCTGAGATAGAGCATTATCTCAGGGGGAACTATCATTTGCAAATCCTTTAACCTCATAGAAAGGACAAAATGTTGAATATTTCAACATAGAAGATGAATTGGATCAATTCCTATGGTGTGTAGGCCTGTTGAGCAAGACTAAACATTTTGATCAAGGTTTTGGAGTAAAGGAATGTTTTTTGGAGGTGTGCTAAGAATATTTGCATCCCTATGATCTCATAGAGAATTTTGGAAAAAGGTTTACCTAACAAGTACTTGAGTGCATTAATGATAAAAAGTTAGGGAAAATAGAAGGATTTTTATGTTTTATTTAAACATTATGTTCTAGTTTTCCATCTAAAGTATTTATTTTTGGAAGAAGAGAAGAGTGATTAGATTTTCAAGCTATCTGTGTGAAACCCTAGCGACGGTGTTTGAAGCCTTTAGAAGAACTATCAATAATAACCTCGCCCTTGGTTGATGTTGTGGAGAAACCCAAACCAAAGTAGAAAAAAATCCCATTTAAGGTGATGAAGGTTGATAAGTGAACCACCAAAAATGAAAAAGGGAAAGATGATTCCCCAATAGGCTCCTAGGGTTTTTCACCTAGAAGTTGGTTGGTACAATGCCTCTTTTGCGCTAGGTATCCTTGGTGTTCATTCAAAACTAGGGGCTTAAAGGTGTGTGGTGTGTGATATGGAATGCCCTAAATGCTAGGAAATGATAAAGGAGACTGATTATTAATGCTAAACCTAGAAAATGAACTATGCTGGAAAACACATTGAGATATGCAAACATTAACTAAATGACCTAAGAAAACATAAGAAAACTATCACATAAACAAACAAAAATGAGGAGGTACACCTAGAGGCTGAAGAAGGATGGCATGAGGGTCTGGAAACCTGTAGAATCTGATGTAGAGGTCAATTGGGACATTTACACCATTCTGGGCGACCTAGTCCAATTTTTGTGAAACTCTGTGAAACTGTGTCGAAACCAGTTTCTGCCAAAAGGGTACTCAAATCAATAGAAAACCTAGAAATACTGTAAAGTGGGACTAGGTCACCACTAATGGAGACCTAGTTCACTTCTAGATTTTAGGAGATGTAAAGGTGTACTCTGTAGGTCTTGGTCTGCACTTTTTATTTCTTCAAGTGTTCGGATCTGCAACTTTGATTTTCAATCTGTAGGTGTCTTTTTGTGTAGATTCTTGATGTAACCAACAAGGAGATGCCCTAAACAAGTCTTCAAACCATTATTGAATGATCTAAAAGCTTCCAAGATACCTAAATCTGCAAACACACAAAGAGAGAGAACAAAATGTTGATTGTTAGGGATTGGGGGTTTGCCTTAGTCAAACCCCTTTTGAGTGATCAAACCAAATTAAGATGTAAATGTAATGAAGCATGAAAAAATGGAGTTTACCTTGCAATTATGATTGATCTTGAGTTACAACAATGGAGGATTCAAACCTTGAGTGCTTCAACAAAGGATGTCTTGTTGACTTGGAATGTAAACCCTAGATTGCTTGAGAAGAGTAGTGGATGAAGAGTGTAGAGTGAGTGACTAATGAACTAGATAGGGTGAAAAATGATGGGAAAACCCTTATTTATACAATTTGTGCCCTAATTTCATCAAAAATAACACCACACAAGCTGACCTTAGGGTTTAGGAAACCAAATCTTGCAAGAAAATTAAGTTTATTTTGATTTTTATGTGACATGTGACTAGGTCGCCCAAGGTGGCAATTTAGTCCACCTGGGTAGTTTTGATTGGATGTTGGGAATTATCATGTGGTTAATGATGTTTATTGGGATTATCTCACAAAACACACTAAAGTAAGGCATGTAAGTGCATTAAGGGGTTATTATGTCATAAGAAAGGGTTAATTAAGTGATGACAGGCTTGAGAAAGCATGAAAATGTTTTACAACACCTTACAACACTTTGGCACAAGGCCTGGAAAAAGGTAAAAGAAGGTCTAAAATCCATAGGCAAGGGTCCAAATGAGTGAAAAGTGTCAAGGCTACACTTTTTGGCGACACATTTAGCCCCCACTTTAGTGAGAGGATGAACTTGCTTCAAAATCACACTAAAGTAGCCCAATGGAGATGGTGAAGAATGACAAAGATGAAGAAGGTAGTCAAGACCTTAGGATTCAAGATTCTAAGTCAAAAAGACATCAATGAAAGAATACATTCAAGGGTGAACAATATGCTAGAAAACAAGATACATGATCATGTGATGACAAGAACTAGAAGAGAGAAGAAGGAAAGTGGAAAGGTGGATCAAGCTTCAACCGTTTTTTCTAGCTAGTTGTGGATCAAATCTAGGTTGTTTGTCCAAAAAGATGTGTGCTCACTCTAGGGCGATGAGAATTTTGGTTGTCCACCAGGTGAGAAGGCCTGAAAGGTGAGAAACACAGGTGGCTATGGGGAAGTCATGCCGCTTGTTGGGCTTCCCACTTAACCATACCAAAGTTATACCTCCTGATAACTTTAATAAGGCACCACAAAAGAAACTAATTTTGTAATAGTGTAAGATTTGTTCAAAGGGATTTTGCTTAGTTCGTGCAATGTCTCATCCTAGGGAACATCATGTAGAATTTCACAAAGAGAGGAAAGGTGCAAAAGGACTCATCTTGTTTCCAAGAGAGGAAATGATGCAAATGTCTCATCTTGAGCAACATTGTGCCTAATGTTTCCAAGAGAGGTAATCACAAGAAAAAGAAAATCACACCATGAAATGTGAGTGTTGATGTATGCCCCCACTTTAAAGTGGTTGCTAACACCATTATTGTGAGAAAGTGATTTAAAGTAGAAGGAGACATATTGCAGGAGAAAGATAGTATGTCACATGTGATTCACCTTAAGATAGGTCATCCACATCACAAGCTTGCTCCTATATGTTCATGAAAGGTTAACGACTAGTCAAAAGAGACAAAAAGTGAAAAGCTACCTAACCCATTGCCCCCACTTAGTGCAAGACAAGAATGAGCCGAAAGGAGGGAGAAGATGCAAGGTTAAGTGAAAATCAGTATCAACCTGAGGAGTGAGGTGCCCCCACATAAGGAAGAGCACCAAGCTCCTTAAGATGTTGGATTTTACGACTCAAGGACTTACATTCATTGGTGGAATGATCATGAACTCAGTGGTAGGTGAAAAAGGAATGTTTGTTGTAACATTTCTTTCAAGTTCACAGAGGAAGGGAGATCAAGTGATCTTGGAGGAGTCTCGACAAGATACCGTCTTGATCAAGGGTAGAAAGTGGTCCTTTAGCATGTGACAAAGAAGGGTCTTGCTTAGTACAAGAGGTCATACTTATGCAAGGCACTATAGATTGTGAGATTTTGTATACTCCTTTAGAGGAGTGTGTAAAATTTGAATCATAAGTGTTCTGCAAGATTACATTAAGCGAAGGTTTCTTTTTTTGTCGCGATTGTTGCAAAGGATCACATTTGGAAGGTGATTTAGAAGGATGGTTTGGGATGGTGTCGATGTTAAAGGAAGGTTTGATGATTTTGATGAAAGGAAAAAATCCAATACCATGATTAGATGTTTGTGTGTTAGGCTTGATAGGGGTGAAAATACTTTGTTCGTGAGAACCACGTCCTTTTCCACTATAGACAAGTTGTTTCAGGAGCTCATAACCTTTTCCATAGAGCGTTTTCAAATTTTTTGGATCGGGTGAGGGTTCTTTGTTGGCTTCTATGTCTAAAGTACTTGAGGTGGATGATTGCAAATGATCGACCGAGTCTTGTGTGGACAAGACTAAATTTCCCTTTTCAAAGTCTTTGTTGGTGTTCTTGGATTCTCCTAGTAAAGTAGGTGTGAAGTCTAAGGAACTCCAATCATCATCTAAGGACTTGTGGTGCATGGGTTCCACTTGTTTGGTGGGTTTTGAAGTGGTGAAGGGTTTGATTTGTTTTGCTCAAGTTGTAAGACACTAAATGGCTCAGGATCAATGTCAAGGGTGTACACTTTATTGTTGTAGATATACTTCATCTTACGATGAAGAGTGGAAGGCTCCACATTCATTGCATGAATCCATGTCCTACCTAAAATGAGGTTATATGAGAGATCATGAGGCATAGCATGGATTAGATCGTCTAATGTGGCGATTCTAACTGTAAGAGGCAAAGTGATCACACCAAGCAGTTTATGTCCTACACTGTCAAATCCATGGATGGATAAGGAGGTGGGTTGAATGGTTGATTTATCGATATGGAGCCTATCCAAGAGATTGGCACTACACACATTAACAACTGAGCCATTGTCAACAAGGGTTCACTTTATCCCTATGCATTTGTATTGAGCTATGATTACAAAAGCTTCAACTTCTTTTTGCATGTCCAAAGGAGGTAGCTCACTTTGGTGGAAAACAATGTCATTATGTAAGTCTTGAATCATAGCTGCTATGCCATTTGTTTGCGCATTAGAAGGGATAGGAATTTTTTGTAAGGCATTCTGCATCATGTTGTGATAGTGCAAAAAAGCTTGAATAAGGTCCCATAATGAGATCTTAGCAGGAGTATTCTTAAGTTGGTCGACAAGATCATACTCCCTAATGAATGAATTTAATTGAGGGGCAACAGGAAGAATGGGAGGATTAGATAAAAGTGAGGGTGTTGAGGTTGGTTGGGGTGGGTGAGGAATGTTTCTAGTGTAATGCATATAAGAAATGGTATTATGACTTAGCTACTGCAACACATTATGCTTAGGTGGGTAGAGTATAAGTTTGGGTTTAGGTTTGGTTGAGGGGGGATAAAGGATTAGTTGTGGTTGAATAATGTTAACGTCCCCAAGGGAAGGAGAGTCAATGTTATCCTTGTCTTGCATCATGATATCCTCCCTAGGAGGAGAGTGTTTAGGAGAACTAAAAACCACATGTTTGTGACATTTAGGGATTGGTTCTTCTAAAATGAATTCATCACAAGTAGGGGAATGATCAATGATGGGATGATTAGGAGAGGGTTCTATTTGATTATCAAAGGTCTCATTTTCTTGTTCCATACTATCTACCCTAGTAGGAGAGGTAGATGCATCACGAAGAGGGGAGGCATCAAGAGAAAGAACACTATGATTTTCAAATAGATTGTCCCAAAGGGGAGGATCATTAGAAAGCATTAGGGAAGGGAGGGTCAAAAATATCATGACTTGTAATAGGTATATCTTCTAACACCAACCTTTCCTTGTTGTAGCGAGGAGGGATATGAGAAGAACAAGTTTGAGGGTCATGGTTATAAAGACTAGGTAAGGGGATGATGTTTTCATTTTGTTGTTTAATGTTTTGCAAAGGGGAAGGAGGAGGAGGAAGACAAGCATGGCCATCATGATCTTCAATGGTTGCGTCTTCTTTCACTAAGATATCTTTATCACCAATGGGAGAGATATCAGGAGAAGAACAATTATGATTATCAGGATTATCAATGCTTGTATCCTCTTGGGTCAAAGATTTAGTGGATGATCTAGAAGAGATGAAGTCATCAAGGGCTTCATCTATAATGTCTAAATCATTGCTACTAAAGGGATTTCTATCTCTAAGTTTGTGAGTGGGTGCATGTGATGTTATTAAGGTTGTCTTTTCATTTTGTAATGAATTTGATCTAAATGAACTAGGAACTAATGCATAAAATGAAGATTGGAAAAGTCTAATCCTATCCTCAAGTACCATGAATGCTATGACTAATGAATTAAATTTAATAGAAGTTATGCATGCAATGTAAAGACATAATATGAAATACAAGTTTCAGATTTTAAAGAAGGTAATTTACTGATTATACTATGCGATGATGTGAAAATGACATGTTGTAAATGCAAAAGTAAAAATGTACAATGCATGAAATGAGATAATTTAGGCTAGTTTGAATGAAATGCATGTTATAGAAACACAACCAATTGATACAAATAATACTGGCACAAAACAAAAGTTTAAAAATAGGGTTTATAACTGTAAATGACAGTATAAGGGGCCTAAAGGGACTAGGTCACCCAAGGTGGCGACTTAGTCCACCTGGTAATTTTTTGAGATTTTGCAGAATATTTTGATGGGTTCAGGTGGTTTCTGTGTTGGATGAGGCAGACGTAAACTGCGAATGCAAAATTTCAGAAATTTTGAATGTTTTAAGAGGCAAAAATGCAACCTATATGCACTTTCACTAATGCAAAAATTCAAAACCCTAGAATGCAACTTAACTAATGAAAAATGCAATGCAAGCTAATTATAGGACAATGATGGACTCCAAATAATACAAGAAGGGGGTAGGAAGGTCAGGTTCACCAAAATGAAATAGGGAAAGGAGATTCCCCAATAGGCTCTTAGGGTTTTTCACCTAGAAGTTGGTTGGTACAATGCCTCTTTCGCACTAGGTATCCTTGGTGTTCATTCAAAACTAGGGTCTTAAAGGTATGTGGTGTGTGATATGGAATGCCCTAAATGCTAGGAAATGATAAAGGAGACTGATTATTAATGCTAATCCTAGAAAATGAACTATGCTGGAAAACACATTAAGATATGCAAACATTAACTAAATGACCTAAGAAAACATAAGCAAACTATCACAGAAATAAACAAAAATGAAGAAGTGCACCTGGAGGTTGAAGAAGGATGGCATGAGGGTCTGGAAACCTAAAAAATCTATTGCAAAGGTCAACTGAGACATTTACGCCATTCTGGGTGACCTAGTCCAGTTTCTGTGAAAGTGTGTCGGAACCAGTTTCTACCAAAAGGGTACTCAAATCGATAGAAAACCTAGAAATGCATGTACAGTGGGACTAGGTCACCACTAATGGCAACCTAGTCCACTTCCAGATTTTAGGAGATCTGAAGGTGTATTATGTAGGTCTTGGTCTGCACTTTCTACTTCTTCAAGCGTCCAGATCTGCAACTTCGATTTTTTGTCTATAGGTGTCTTTTTGTGTAGATTCTTGACCTAACCAACAAGGAGATGCCCTAAACAAGTCTTCAACCAATTCTTGAATGATCTCCAATCTTCCAAGATACCTAAATCTACAAACACGTAAAGAGAGAGAAGGAAATGTTGATTGTTAGGGATTTGGGGTTTGCCTTAGTCAAACCCCTTTTGAGTGATTAAACCAAATAAGATGTAAATGTGTATAAGCGTGAATTTTCACCCCTAAAAAAAATTCCTCTTGACTCCCTTACACTTTAGAAAACCTAAGGCAAAGGCTTAATTCCACTTAAGCCCATTGCTCACATCACACTTGGCGCCCTGCTTGTGTGTCGGTGGAGGAATTTCTATCGGGGACACCCGCATGACATGTAGACATCTGCATGATGCACTTATGTCCCTAGAAGATTCCTGCAGCTAGAGTCTATAGATACGTTACACTTCCTACTGGAAGTCGAAATGTAACACCTCCCTCCGGCCGACCGACCCGAATATGGTCATTTTTCATACTTTTCCTTCATATTCTTCATCTCTTAATCCATTCTCAAGTTTTGCAAGATCGATTTGAGAACTCTCTCCATTCCATTCATTCATTCAAGCTTTGTAGCAATACTTTACACTCCATTGCAGCAATCTACCACTCCATCACTCTGATAATGCAAGCGCAGGACAAACTCCATTGCAATAGAGGCTTGAGTTCCTCTCATTTTCTCCTCCACAAGCCTTGATCGCTTTGGATGGAGGTGGTAAGCTCCTCTTATATTCTCTATCATTTTTGTTGAGTAAGCACATATTGTTTTGTAGTGTCTTTTGTTTACGTAGCTTGTATTCTCTTCTTCATCACATTATCTCTATCATTTCAAACTTGGTTGTCTGTGGAGGTGGAAACACCAAAGTGGGGGTCTGACTAAGGCAGACCCCTAAGCAAAACCCCAACATTTTCTAACTTTTATGTGTGTAGGTGGAGAGATGTTGGAGCAAGCTGGCAAGAATATTGTTGCACGAAATCATCTTCGTCACCCTTGCGATAATTTACTTCCTTTATCATGTTTGTCTATACATATCATTCTTCTTAGTCTTGTTCTTCATTTCCCGAAGCTTCTAAATTAGGTTGTCAGTCTTTCTTCTAGAGTTTAACCTCGTCTCCCTGGTTTTCTGGTTGTACGAACATGAGTGCACCTATGAGATGCCAGTGCACTACACTGTCATCCTAGAACCACATTTCTGTCCTCTGACAGAGAACTATCTGAGACACAAGGTTGACCTTGAAGATCGACTCGCCTAGTCTCCCCTTAACTCTCGGGTTTGCAAAGTGGTCGAAGGACTTCATAGTCCTCATCATTCTCATCCCATCTATCCTAACCTTCCTTTAAGTTGAGGTAAGTTAGGGCAGCCATCCTGCTCTTGGCCTTTCGTGACTTGGGGCCTTCCAGTGGTTGGTCCCCCTCTCTTACAAAATGTAATGAAGCATGAAACAATGGATTTTACCTTGTCATGATGATTGATCTTGAGTTGCAGCAATGGAGGATTTAGCCCTTGAGTGCTTCAACAAAGGATGTCTTGATAAGTAGGAGGTTTCTTCCACAGCGTGTCAAATTATGATATTGCTATCAGGATTCAACCGTGTATTTTTCGAGTCAAACTCATTGACCCATGATTCATGAAGTGGTTCACAAGAACCCATCTCTCATGATAATGAATGGTCCACTTAGCACTCATTGCATCTAGGTGATGCTCACAGAGGTGAAGCATTGGTCCTTCTTGGGATGTCACCCATCCCAGTACTGCTCCAGCTCAAGCACGCTTAACCACGAAGTTTCCCCCAAGGTTAAGACCACTTAGCTTGCTACCCCATTTGCAAAACCTTCAACAAGTGTTGTGCCTTATGAACTATTCATTATAGAGCCCCTTTAGGTCATCAATTAATAAGTAGGAGGTTGCTTCCACAGTGTGTCAAATTATGATATTGCTACCGGGAGGTCACCCATCTCAGTATTGCTCTAGCTCAAGCACGCTTAACCATGAAGTTTCCCCCAAGGTTAAGCCCACTTAGCTTGCTAGCCCATTTGCAAAACCTTCAGCAAGTGTTGTGCCTTATGAACCATTCATTATAGATCCCCTTTAGCTTGTGAATCATGGGTCAATGAGTTTGACGTCCCGGGAGTTGGAGGAATATCATAATTTGACATGCTGTGGAGGATTTAGCCCTTGAGTGCTTCAACAAAGAATGTCTTGATAAGTAGGAGGTTTCTTCCACAACATGCCAAATTATGATATTGCTATCAGGATTCAACCGTGTAGTTTTCGAGTCAAACTCATTGACCCATGATTCATGAGTAGTGGTTCACAAGAACCCATCTCTCATGATAATGAATGGTCCACTTAGCACTCATTGCATCTAGGTGATGCTCACAGAGGTGAAGCATTGGTTTGTCCCGGGAGGTCACCCATCCCAGTACTGCTCCAGCTCAAGCATGCTTAACCATGAATTTTCCCCCAAGGTTCAACCCACTTAGCTTGCTACCCCATTTGCAAAACCTTCAACAAGTGTTGTGCCTTATGAACCATTCATTATAGAGCCCCTTTAGCTCATCAATTGATAAGTAGGAGGTTTCTTCCACAACGTGTCAAATTATGATATTGCTATTAGGATTCAACTGTGTATTTTTTGATTCAAACTCATTGACCCATGATTCATGAGTAGTGGTTCACAAGAACCCATCTCTCATGATAATGAATGGTTCACTTAGCACTCATTGCATCTAGGTGATGCTCACAGAGGTGAAGCATTGGTCCATCTCGGAAGGTCACCCATCCCAGTACTGCTCTAGCTCAAGCATGCTTAACCATGAAGTTTCCCCCAAGGTTAAGCCCACTTAGCTTGCTACCCCATTTGGAAAACCTTCAACAAGTGTTGTGCCTTATGAACCATCCATTATAGAGCCCCTTTGATCTTGATAGCAATATCATAATTTGACACGTTGTGGAAGAAACCTCCTACTTATCAAATTATGATATTGCTATTAGGATTCAACTCTATAGTTTTCAAGTCAAACTCATTGACCCATGATTCATGAGCGAAAGGGGCTCTATAATGAATGGTTCATAAGGCACAACACTTGCTGAAGGTTTTGCAAATGAGTAAGCAAGCTAAGTGGGCTTAAGTTTCGGGGAAACTTCATGGTTAAGTGCACTTGAGCTGGAGCAATACTGGGATGGATGACCTTCCGAGATGGACCAATGCTTCACCTCTGTGAGCATCACCTAGATGCAATGAGTGCTAAGTGGACCATTCATTATCATGAGAGATGGGTTCTTGTGAACCACTACTCATGAATCATGGGTCAATGAGTTTGAATCAAAAAATACACGGTTGAATCCTAATAGCAATATCATAATTTGACACACTATGGAAGAAACCTCCTACTTATCAATTAATGTGCTAAAGGGGCTCTATAATGAATGGTTCATAAGGCACAACACTTGCTGAAAGTTTTGCAAATGGGGTAGCAAGCTAGGTGGGCTTAACCTTGGGGGAAACTTCGTGGTTAAGCGTGCTTGAGCTGGAGCAGTACTGGGATGGGTGACCTCTCGGGACGGACCAATGCTTCACCTCTGTGAGAATCACCTAGATGCAATGAGTGCTAAGTGGACCATTCATTATCATGAGAGATGGGTTCTTGTGAACCACTACTCATGAATCATGGGTCAATGAGTTTGACTCGAAAACTACACGATTGAATCTTAATAGCAATATCAAAATTTGACACACTGTGGAAAAAACCTCCTACTTATCAAGACATCTTTTGTTGAAGCACTCAAGGGCTAAATCCTCCACATCGTGTCAAATTATGATACTGCTCTAGCTCCCGGGAGGTCAAACTTATTGACCCTCGATTCATGAGCTAAAGGGGCTCTATAATGAATGGTTCATAAGGCACAACACTTGCTAAAGGTTTTGCAAATGGGGTAGCAAGCTAAGTGGGCTTAACCTTGGGGGAAAATTCATGGTTAAGCGCATTTGAGCTGGAGCAATATTGAGATGGTTGACCTCCCGGGACGGACCAATGCTTCACCTCTATGAGCATCACCTAGATGCAATGAGTGCTAAGTGGACCATTCATTATCATGAGAATGGGTTCTTGTGAACCACTACTCATGAATCATGGGTCAATGAGTTTGACTCGAAAAATACATGGTTGAATCTTGATAGCAATATCATAATTTGACATGCTATGGAATAAACCTCCTACTTACCAATTGATGAGCTAAAGGGGCTCTATAATGAATGGTTCATAAGGCACAACACTTGTTGAAGGTTTTGCAAATGGGGTAGCAAGCTAAGTGGACTTAACCTTGGGGGAAACTTCGTGGTTAAGCATGCTTGACCTGAAGCAGTACTGGGATGGGTG
The DNA here is from genome assembly GCA_007115665.2 of Sequoiadendron giganteum. Taxonomy (NCBI): domain Eukaryota; kingdom Viridiplantae; phylum Streptophyta; class Pinopsida; order Cupressales; family Cupressaceae; genus Sequoiadendron; species Sequoiadendron giganteum. Next base: position 216,998,743 of record CM021100.1, read on the forward strand.
ACCTCCCAGGATGGACCAATGCTTCACCTCTGTGAGCATCACCTAGATGCAATGAGTGCTAAGTGGACCATTCATTATCATGAGAGATGGGTTCTTGTGGACCACTACTCATAAATCATGGGTCAATGAGTTTGACTCGAAAACTACATGGTTGAATCTTGATAGCAATATCATAATTTGACACGCTGTACAAGAAACCTCCTACTTATCAAGACATTCTTTGTTGAAGCACTCAAGGGCTAAATCCTCCACAACATGTCAAATTATGATACTGCTCCAACTCCCTGGAGGTCAAACTCATTGACCCATTATTCATGAGCTAAAGGAGCTCTATAATGAATGGTTCATAAGGCACAACACTTGTTGAAGGTTTTGCAAATGGGGTAGCAAGCTAAGCGGGCTTAACCTTGGGGGAAACTTTGTGGTTAAGCATGGTACTAGGATGGGTGACCTCCCAGGACGGACCAATGCTTCACCTCTGTGAGCATCACCTAGATGCAATGAGTGCTAAGTGGATCATTCATTATCATGAGAGATGCGTTCTTGTGAACCACTACTCATGAATCATGGGTCAATGAGTTTGACTCAAAAACTACATGGTTGAATCTTGATAGCAATATTATAATTTGACACGCTGTGGAAGAAACCTCCTACTTATCAATTGATGAGCTAAAGGGGCTCCATAATGAATGGTTCATAAGGCACAACACTTGCTGAAGGTTTTGCAAATGGGGTAGCAAGCTAAGTGGGCTTGAACTTGGGAGAAACTTCATGGTTAATCGCGCTTGAGCTAGAGCAGTACTGGGATGGGTGACCTCCCGGGACAAACCAATGCTTCACCTTTGTGAGCATCACCTAGATGCAATGTGTAAGTGTATAATAAGTGAATAAGACTTAAAACACTTCTTAATATGACATTATATCAATGATTAAACAAATTGAATCAATTCAACAAAGTAATCAATTGAAAGTGTCATATTGCTCTCTATCTCCAAAGATTTATTAAATCCTGATTGCTCTCAGATTGTTTAAGCAACGAAGACTATTAAAATGACCATCTGAAGAACGAGATGATGATAATGCAATGCTAAATGATAAATCAATTAAACTAGCATGACATAGACATGAAACAAATAATTGTAGCTACAAGAGGCAACCATGGTTGAAGACTTGATCGCTTGATGCTTGATATGTGAATGCTTGATGCTTGATGCTTGATGCTTGATGCTTGAATTCCTGCAGAGTAAGAGTGCAAAAGCCTGATTATCTGGATCTTTTTCTTGGTTGAATGAGGCTATATTTATAGATTTCCTGGCTGTAGAAATGCACAGGGAAAGCTTTGAAAGGCTTGGATTCAATCTGGAGAATTGAATGGTGAGAGATGGAGGAAATTGAGAGAAAGATGGAGATTGTCTCTACCCATGAAAACACCAGGCAAGAGAAGAGGAAGAATTGATGGAGGAGGATTGAGAGATCAAATTCCAAATTTGTCTCTAATTTGTCTCCAAAACTTCCCGTGAAGTTTCAATCAATTAATTTTGACATGATTTTGACATAAATTAGACATAGGATATCTAATTCATTTTTTAGAGAATATAGATGGAATATTCTTTGTGCTTTAATTCAAATATTTTGATTTATTTAATTTAGCAAAAGAGGGATAAATAATTTAATAAAACGAACTATAGGATAGTTGTTTATTAAATTAGACAGAAGAATATGGCAATTAATTAATAAAGTGTTTTGTCTTTATTTAATTAATTTAAGATGGATGTGATAGATTGAAATAGGGATTTGATAATTAAATCGAACAAAGTATTTATTTTTGTTTATTTAATTAAGACGAGATTTAGAAGAAATTATGAAGAATGTGAATGTGAACTATATTAAATAAATATTCAAATTTATTTAAACAGTAGAGGAAATTAAGATAATTAATCAAATAATTCGTATTTAATTAATTTGATGCTCCAGAGCAATTTTAGGTGTATACACAATGAGTGCTAAGTGGACCATTCATTATCATGAGAGATGGGTTCTTGTGAACCACTACTCATGAATCATGGGTCAATGAGTTTGACTCGAAAACTAAACGGTTGAATCCTGATGGCAATATCATAATTTGACACGTTGTGGAAGAAACCTCCTACTTATCAAGACATCCTTTGTTGAAGCACTCAAGAGCTAAATCCTCCACAGCGTGTCAAATTATGATACTGCTCTAGCTCCCGGGAGGTCAAACTCATTGACCCATGATTCATGAGCTAAAGGGGCTCTATAATGAATGGATCATAAGGCACAACACTTGCTGAAGGTTTTGCAAATGGGGTAGCAAGCTAAGTGGGCTTAACCTTCGGGGAAACTTCGTGGTTAAGCGCGCTTGAGCTGGAGCAGTATTAGGATGGGTGACCTCCCGGGACAGACCAATGCTTCACCTGTGTGAGCATCACCTAGATGCAATGAGTGCTAAGTGGACCATCCATTATCATGAGAGATGGGTTCTTGTGAACCACTACTCATGAATCATGGTTCAATGAGTTTGACTCAAAAAACTACACGGTTGAATCCTGATAGCAATATCATAAAGGATGTCTTGTTGACTTAGAATGCAAACCCTAGCTTGCTTGAGAAGAGTAGTGGATGAAGAGCTTAGAGTGATTGAATAATGAGCTTGCTAGGGTGAAAATTGAGGGGAAAACCATTATTTATACAAGTTATGCCCTGATTTCCCTGAACATAACACCACACAGGCTGACCTTAGGGTTTAGGAGATCAAATCCTGCAAGAAAATTAAGTTTATTTTGATTTTTATGCCACATGGGACTAAGTCGCCCAAGGTGGTGACCTAGTCCACCTGGGTTGTTTTGATTGGATGTCAAGAATTATCATGTGGTTAATGATGTTTTTTGGGATTATCTCACAAAACACACTAAAGTAAGGCATGCAAGTGCATTAAGGGGTCATTATGTCATAAGAAAGGGTTAATTAAGTGATGGCAGGCCTGGGAAAGTGTGAAAATATTTTACAACATCTTACAACACTAAACACACTAAAGTAAGGCATGCAAGTGCATTAAGGGGTCATTATGTCATAAGAAAGGGTTAATTAAGTGATGATGGGCCTGGGTAAGTGTGAAAATATTTTATAAAACCTTACAACACTTTGGTACAAGGCTTGGAAAGGGGTAAGAAGAGGTCTAAAATCCATAGACAAGGGTCCAAATGAGTGAAAAGTGTCAAGGCTACACTGTTTGGTGGCACAATAAGGATGGCCTCTTTTTGAAGGTTCCTACAGATGTTGTGTACTTTGAAGATGTAAGAATATACATCCATGCATCGCTGAAAGAAATTGATCATACTTCATATTTTGAAGGGCTTTGACATGAACTCCTAAATGATCATGGTATGTACAAGCCAAAATATGAAAATGTGGCAATGAAAGGGTTAGACACTTGGAAGGATTTTATAAACTTCTACGACTGTAAAGAATGGGTAAGAATTATTCTAATTCACATCCATGAATCATTCATTTGGTTGGATAAAACCCAGATAATTACAAAAGAAGCAATTATGGATATTACTGGTCTTTGTGCCATCGAATCAGTCCCGATGATGAAGTAAATTAAGAATGAAAGAATTATTGAGCTTACCAGAGAAAAAATTGATAAAAGAACCCTAACAGTGAAAGATATCACTGATCCTAGAGTTCACTATGCCACTATGGGGATTGCATATAAATTTACTTCACAAATAGAGAAGGTTTTGCTACCACCACAATAATTCACACTGGCTACAAATGGCGAAGGAAGGTGCTAGCTTTGATCTCTATAAATTTTTGAGAGAGAAACTAATGGAGAATTTGGAAAGGACAAAGGAAACTAGTTATAATTTTAGGTTTGGTTCTTTAGTCATTTACCTTACATTCTTCTTCCTAAATGAATTACCTAGATTTAAATGTAAGATAGGGGATAAGTTTTCTCTAGTAGCAACACAAATCAAGCAACATATAAAAGTTTTTCATGATAAGAAAACATACAACACTCTTTATTGGGGATCCTTTTAAAAAAAATTGCAAACTGAGATGTAGAGTAAATGTAGGATACCCTCTAATTTGGTTCAAAAATATAAGAAAGAGGTAAAATTCATGGTGGAAAAGGATCATTGTTATATGGAAGCCATAGAACCTAGACCCTTATGGATTCCTAATTTGCCTTATAACCTTGCACTTGAATATGTCCAATGATATGTGGATATCCTACGGAAAAATACAAATGATACAATTGCTAGGAGATTTTATACATATGATGAGATAATGGATATAGAAGAGAACTTGGAAAAACATAGAGATGAGCTTCACAAAAAATGGGGTCTTCCTCTGAAGACTAAAATTTGGTACCCCTGTGGAGAGTTCTAAAGAAAAAAATTTCCTCCAAAAGCTAGCCAAGAGCCAAGAACATCCGATAGATCCACTTCTATTGCTACATCTACTCTACAACCCTTTGAATATACTCAGTCGATCGGTGCTAGAAAAAGAGTTGCATTAGAAACTCCTCCACAAAAGAAGGCCACAAAAGATGTGCATACAAGGTCTTAACATAAGGCAAAGAGAAAGAAGTCAGATGTGGAAGAAGCTGAAGAAGAGGAAGAAGTTGAGGATGAAGGTACCTCCAAACTAAAAAAATAAAGGAAAGAAGATAGAAGAGGAGAAAATTGAGAAAAATCCTTCGGTGTTAGATGAACACCCCTAGATTTTGAAGCTATTTTGAATGGAATTGTTAGTCATGGTCTGTTGAATAAGACCATGGAGCTACATTCAGATGTCCCTCCAGGAGATTAGAAGACCATAGAGAAAGATATTTATGTATACCTACTCAAGAATAACATGTCCTTTAGTGACATCATTGATAAAGCTCTGGAAATCCTAGCTCAGGATTTGAAACAAAGAAGAGAAAATGCTATCAAAGTAGATGAGGAATTGAGGCAACAGACAATTAACAAGGTTGGATTCTCTATCTATTAGGTTGAAAAGGAGAAGATAGTCAGGAAGCAAGCAAAAGAGATCCACACAAAAAAGGTTAGATATATTCTAATGAGCATGGATGATGATGTTAAGAAGAATATCCTGATAGAAAAAACAAATTCATAAAGAAGATCATTGAAGAAATACAAGAGCCTTTGGAAGAGCATGTTACTATAAATGGGCCCCATTTGATGTTCATACAAATAAGAAAGTTGTCTTTGATCAAAAAGAATATTGTAAAAAAGAAGAGCAAGATGTCTTTGGTAAGGACAAAGAGAAGGAAAAAGAGAAGGAGAAGGATGCTAAAGAAGGAAGCTCAAATAAAACATATTCCTCTTCGGTTGACTATATCAAAGAGTTTTTGGCACATGAAATGTAAATTCAACTGGTGGTATCTCTGCAACGGCCGCAAGTCCCTACCTTTGATGGACAAGTTAATTTATCTGGTATGTATCCCCTTCATAGGATGAAACTTGGAGATATACTCCACTCCATGGAAAGAATAATTTATACAACAGGTGGAGAGTATAGGAGATTTAGAAGAAGCAATACAAATGTTGAAGAAAAAATGCTGGAAGGAAAAAGGGATTCATCTTTTCCCCCTACACAACAGATGAAACAACTCATAGAGTCTTTTGAGACTTATTCATCCCATCTAGAGAAGCAGGCATAACACATGTTTAATGAAAAGAGATTGAAAGATTCCTTCAAAAAGTTTGGCAACACATTGGCCAAAATGCAATCATGTATCAAAGTTATTAAAAAATGCTTGGAGGAAGCAAAAGTGTTATATGTTTTCTATCTCAAATGGCCTGCAACAACAAAAAGTAGTACATTCAATTTCCATCAAGACATCTCATTTATAAGCCTTTATTATCTGAAAGTGATATAAGCAATAAATTCTTAGGGGATGGGTCCCAATTCTACTAAAGTGAAATGAGGCGTGTTGTGAGACCACACACCAATAAGCACATGGCCTTCTTGGATTTTCATGAAGAACTCTTTCATGTATTCTTTAGGATACCTTTCCCTTTGTATTTTTCATACTTTGGGATATCAAAGAAGGGAACAAAATATATGATATGTATTTATAGGAAAGGATGTAGAAATCATTAATCAAAGGTGTGTGATTTCTTATGATTCCTACCTTAGAGTCATTTGATTATGTAGTTCATAGCTTTCCATTCTTGGTGAAAATATGAGTTAGGTGGTATAGAACTTTGGAAGTTACTGATGTGAGTGATGTTGGGAGGGGAAGTGAGATGTTTGTTTTTTGATGTGTGTGACCCAAGGAATTAAGGTTGATATTAGGAGGGGAGCGGATGGTCATTTTGGAAGTGGAAATGTGAGATGTGTGTTGATTAATTTGGATGGAGATGTATTCAACTTGGGAAGAATTTTGTTTAGCCCTAGGTTGTGTGTCTATGGTAGATGTGGTTAGGTTAGTGGGTGGTTTGAGTTTGGATGCCATACTAGTGGGGAGTTCACAATATATGTTGGAAATAGTCTTCACGTGTACCTTTTCCCTTGATGGTAAAAGAGTGTTTAGTTTGGGATGTGGTGCTATGGTCTAGATTAAGGGTGGAATGGAAATGGTATTGGTCTAGAGGGTTGGGGTACATTATGTTGTTAAACTTGGATAGGTCATATTTGGGTGGTAATTTAGTCCATGATTCAATGGCCTGCCTATGGATTGCATCTTTTTTATTTTAATGAACCTCTCCATGAGATCATGTACCCTTGTTCAATATTGAAGATGGTGCTAGGATCAATAGGGTACCTATGTTGATTAGGAGTGTCCTCATCAATTTCATTACCATCATGGCGGGGTTGGGATGGCTCTATTAAGAAGGGGAACATTTCTATGAGGTATGATTTTATATAGAGATTATAAGTCTATAATTTTTCATTATAATGGAAGCCATTAGTCTTGGCTTAGGACATGATGTGACAAAGAATGGGCATGAATGACTTGATGGGATCAAATTTGGATCAAATGAGTGGTAAAGGGGAAGCCCTTTAGACTCCAAGGTTTGAGCCTATAGTTGGATTTGGATGATTATGTTGAAAAGGATAATCCATTCAAAAATGAGTGATAGACTTAGGTGATTTTTGTTGACTTTAGAATAACTTTGATAGATCCAAATTTCATAGTATCCTCAGTCCTGTACTTTCCATTGTTCAAGTTCTTTTCATTTTCTCGAGTTGTTTGTTGCCTCAAGAATTCACATTGATAGATTGAGTTGATCTTCTACTTTTATAACCCCTACATGTGGTATTATGTTTTGTTCTCTTGATGTTTTGAAAACTCAATGTGAGAGAAGTCTTCATGGAAGCAATGACCACACCATTGACTAAAAATGACATTAATATGCTCATCCATGGAAGAGCTTAAATTGCATGACAATTTAGCTGTGGACAAGTTTGAAAAATATACTCTAAGCTTTAATTTGTTTATGTGGCTCATCTGAAATCACACTACCTTCTTTAGTAGAGTCCATCTATTGGTAGGATTTCACATGAGCCACCTAAACAAGTCAAAGCATGGGGTGTGTTGTTTAAGACAAAATCTTGCCTGCATTTTATAGGAGGCCCACTGTACTATCAAGTGCTTGCACCTTTATTCTATCAGTTCAATAGAGAGCCTAGATAAAACATATCTTACTAATTTTACTCTATAGCAGGATAATGTAGGTTTGATCTAGACAATTTGGAACAATGCGACAAGGTTTATGTAGATTTATGGATACACCAAAATTTGTAGATGTTAGTGAAATTAGAAATCAACATATTTACCTATTCTAAGAATGATGGTTATTAATACTCAAAGATCAATTTTCAGAGTTGTGATAATACTCCAATAATTAACACACTTCTGAAAACTTTATTGTGCTGATATTCGCTGATGGTTTGATATCTTTGACCTGTGGTCTTTGACCCTGTTTATATTTAACTGACTTTCTGCCTTATGAAACCTTTTGTGTTTGAATCCAACACCTTGCAAATACTACTTATCTAATAAAAAACATACCACTTTATCCTGAAAAACAATTGCAAAGTATCTCTACAATCTAATTAAATTCATTAGATTAGTTCTGTTCAAAATGGCTTTACATGAAAGTGACAAACACAACCAATCGTCCAAAGTGATGGAGACTCCATCCAAGCACACTGCATGAACTGAGTCATATTATTTTAACTATGTTCCAGAAGTGGTCAATTTGTTTGAGAACGGTCCATATCCGACTCAGATTATATTGTCTTTTTTGCGCTGCGTAGTTAGTTTTTTCTAGTACAGTAGCTGGACAGACTTTAAGGTCCCCCACTAATTATTATTCTCGACAACTTGTTGGAACCTTCCCTTTATAGAGCCCCCACAATCATTGTACAATGTTCACAATATTAGGTGTATGGAAGTCACCTCAGGAAGGTCATGTTGGTGTTATTTGAATCTCTACAGTACATTTTAATAGTACAAATAATGAAAGCACAGTCAAAAAAGAAGTCTGGACATTCGAATCTTTGCAGAGAACACTATAGTTCCACAAAACATTTTGAATCGGACTCTAAAAGAGGTATCATATAGTGTATTAGTAATTTTGTCTCGAACTGTTTAGCAAAATTTCTTTTCCAGCCATGATTCCACCGACTCCAGACAAATATAAAACAAAATGCAATAAATTTACTTCCTACTTGAGGAAAAACACAAACACCTTAATACTTTAAGAGCGAGCCCAAAAATACAGGGCATATAAGTTATTTCTCCCATTCTTGTGTCCCACAGAGTCCTAGCCAAACTGGTTGTTTTTGGCTGGGCTAAATAGTTATATTACGTTTGTACATGATTAAATGAAAAATGTGGGGAATAAGCTCAAAGGAAAAATATGAGTTAAGTTTGTTGAAATTTCTATGTATTAATGAGGACTTAAATTTAAGAACTTTTATTTGTATGTTGGGGATCGTGGATTATTAGTCTATTTTGTGATCAGTTCTTTCTATATTTTAGGTGTAGCTTATTTCCCTTCGTCCCTTTACCCTCCCTTCTATTGTCCTCCTTTTGAGTTAAAGTATATGTATTTAGGGCTTCTATTCTTGGCTCTAATACCATCTTAAATTTATCATTTACTAGTTAGGACTCAAACCTAAGACCTTTTGTGTATATGTTAGGATGCTATACCTTTGGGCTACTATCCCACTTTGCGACCAACTCTTTTCACAGTTTGAGTATAGCTTAGTTTTTCAACAAAATAAAAAAGAAAAGAAAAAATAAAAAAGAAGATTACAATTCTAAACATCAAGTAATTTTAAAAAAACCAAATAAGAATTATGATATCTATGGGAGTAAAATAGTCCAAAAGATCAAAACAATAGATTATTTATCCAAATGAAAATAAAGTTGATTATGTGCATGCTATATTATTAGTTTTATATCTTTCTTGTGACGTTCCTTGAGGAATCACTCTTGCTATTGAGAGTCCTTGTGGATTTTCTAACCATCCATCAATATAACTCAATTGACTACTATTCTAAGTATCATATGAAAATGCCTACTGCTTTGCAACCCTCTTCCCTCTAAATTCACAAAGAATGTCCCTTAGGTTTCCCTTTCCAAGATTATGTTTGATAATTTTTTGTCACCTTTAGGACCTATGCACTCTTTGTTTCCTCTAATATACTACCTTCTTGAAGCATCTTTTGTCTATCTTGCACCCACTACATTAACTTATCTTTGTCACTCCTCAAGACTTTTGATCTAACTTCTCCAACTTTGATGAAAGTTTTTCTTGTACACTACCTTTTCTAGTTTGACTATAGTTACTTACTACATATTCCTCTCCAACACACTTAAGAACTAAAACCTCCTCCTCTCTTCTTTATTGCTCACTCAAGACCTCTATTGTGATCAACATCACTTGTGCATTAGTTGTCATAACTTGAAGTTGAAAACTTGAAAAAATATCAAAATTTAACTATATTTTTAAAATGTAATAATAGTTTTAGTCTTCAACATTATAAAAAAGGATTCATAACATTGTACAATTAAAACCTTTTTATAATTTAGTTATGTGATATGGCCAAGAAGGTGGAATTTCATTACTATTGTAGCACTTTAATATAGGTGGGATTTCATTGCTATTATAACCCATTGTATTTAAGTGTTTATGAAAAAGTTCAAGGTTCAATAACTTAGGTCTAAATTTCCCACATGTTAGTGGTTGAAACAAACCAAGCAATTTAATATCAAACTTGTAATTACATTTACCAAAGACTCCTAAATATTTAATAAGAAAATATAACTTCTAGTGAAGAATCAAACATGTTATTCCAACACACATTCAAGATTTATGAGATTCTAAGGAAGAAATCTAGTTTTCAAAGACATTGTGATAAAGATCCTCTCCACTTTAACAAATCTAAGCTCATTTGAATATTTATCTATCCTAAACACACAATGATGTGCATCTTCCATAAAATAATTAAAAGTAATAATTTAAAAATATAAAGTCAATTTCATTATACTTTTAATCATGTAAGCTTTTGATTTAGCATTTCATTAACACACCATATTTTTTACAATAAAGTGTATTTTATAGTCATAAAAATAATTGTGTATAAAGCTACTAGTTTGAACTTTTATAAGATTACAAGATTAAAAAATGTAAATCATGATTATCTTCCAATATATAACTAATTAACTAAAATTGGTACCCTCAAGTGTGACATGATGCAAATGGCTTATTTGTACAACAAATCTTAAACTACAACATAAATATTTAGATAGTTGAAGTAGAAAAGTAGGAGAAAGAGATTCATGGGAGTACTTTTCAACCAACCATAGATTTGTACTACTCCTTATAGGCCTCTTAGAAGGTGGGAACCTACCTTCAAGGATGAGGTGACAAGAGTGTATTTCATAACAATAAACTAGGAACAACTTTAGATGACCACTATGAAACTCATACAAAATAAATAAGTCGATGCAAAAAGTTGGGTCCACAAAAAGCTCAAAAAGTGGAAGTGTTTTTCCTATTTTTCATATTTTGTCACACTTGGATTGAAATTTTCAAGCACATACACATTGAATCTTAAAAAGGTTAGTAATATGAAATTTATTATTTTGAATCTTGTTTCCAAATATGTAATTTATTCTAATACCCAAGTGATAAAAATTAATTTTAATAGGCATATATAAAAACCACTTTTAAAAAGTCACTCTTTTACCATACCACACATGTGTATGAACACCATAATTTGACCTATATACAAGTATTTTTCTAATTCCTTTTGGGGAAAGATGTGTAACAAACTGAAGATTGATGAGGAATTTTTTTATAATTTTTATTTTTATTTTTGATTTTTTATTGGTCATAATTGTTGTTTTTAAAAATTAACATGTATGGATACCATAATTTGACTTAAACTAATCATTTTTTGATGTTTTTATTATGTAGAGAATTGTCTAAAGATTTATGTCATATTATTTTTTTACAAAAAAATAACAAATTAAAAGTTATTAAAAAAAAAAAAACCCTAATATTTCAAGTTTATGGACTAGTTAAATTCTTAGAGATTAATTAAAAAATAGAAAACATAATCTAATCATAAACAAAAAATATATATTTTAAAACTAGACATCATGATCTATAATGAATTTTAATTTCATAAATTAATTATGTTGAACACCTAGAATATTGAGGGGGGTGAGGGGGCGGGGGAGGGTGAATGAGTATTCACTAAAATTCATTAACTTCATTAACTTGAAAGTGCATTCAAAGCATCTCATGAAACTTGCAGAAATGTAAAAAAACAATTAAAGCATGCATCACATCAATGAACACAAGAACACCAAATTTACATGGAAAACACTAAAAAGAGAAAAACCACGGTGAGGATTAACTCACAATATATTATAACTAGTTACAATAGATTATAGAGTGGAGGACTCATTGTTCAAAAAGAAAGGATCACTACAAAGGGCTCACTACCCATAATAGAAAGAGAATAAAAGAATGACTCACTACTAGATTTTGAGTTAATTATAATGCATCTGCAACATGTTGAAGGTATAGTTCCAACTAAGCTCAAAAAATTGACTTCACACACTTCATCCTTCACCACTATAACACTACATATCACACATCTAATATGTCATCCACATAATGAATTAACCTTCTATATATACATACATCTTCTATAAAAACACATCATCTATTAGGTCAACTTAATTAGATGAAACATATAACCCATGACTTGTCGACTCAAAACTCCATTGCACATGACTTGCAGATGGAACCAAATGTGTTCTTCACCAGAATAGGTTGGCATGACCTATAGTCACTCCCATGAATCTAATCCTTTTACACTTCAACTTTACATGACCCCAAAACCCTTAGATCAATATCACATAACAAAATTGATGAAGCAATTGTTCATTCACAACTCGACACACAGACCATCAAACCACTTGCCATTTGGAGTGCACACACATTTGGCACCTTAAAACTTTTCCTCAAATCTACATAACCCAATAATCATCTACGGTGGAATGTAGAGCATTCCAATATGCACTCTACACATGTAACTCTTCTACTAATCGTGATACTCTATCATCAATATCTTTAGTTGCAAAATACATAGAACCCTAAATATTTGGATTTAGACACCTTCAACACATACCATCAACACCTCAAAATTTCATGATAGTATGTTCCATTGTAAAACAATGCAGACCACAAAACTGTTCCTCTGTACATGCATACCAAGACTTAGGAAATCTTCACAAAAAAATTAGTATTCTTCCAAACTTCATACATATTGATGCACCATCACATCTACGATGTGTTGACATCAATGGAAATACCATATACCATCATGCTCATGTTTCCAACAATCTCCCCCTTTGTCATTGATGGAAACACACTTCTCAAACTTCTCTACATCACTCCCCCTTTGACATCAAGGGAAAATAGTACCAAAAAGATACTTCTCTTCTTTACTCCCTCTTACTAATATATTTACATGAAATTAGATCCCCCTAACAAGGTTATTCATCACCAAAAAATGACAAAAACTGTACCACAATTTTGGAACACCACAATCTACTAAGAGGGGGGTGAATTAGTAGATATTAAAATTTCAATTCTATGTGCAGGTCAATGCCTTAAAATTCTTGTATGTAGATTAAACTATAAGATTCAAAAACATAATCAAACACACATAGAAATGTCACATTTAACACAAGATTTACATGGAAAACCCAAGATGGGAAAAACCATAGTGAGAAATACTGCTAGGAGCTATTGTCTTAATTCGTCCTCACAATCAAAATATTTGTTACAAATTTTGAGGGCACCAACCCTAAGATGACACCAATCCCCAATTTTAGGAGCACCTACCCCAAGGAGGAACCAACTTCCTACACTGAGCACCTACCCAGATATCTGATGGCACCCACCAATAAAATTTACAACACAAGTATTACAATATATTCCTAAGAACTCAGTTCAATGTTGCAACATGGTTTGCAACTGCTCAACCCTCTATTTCAGCCTCTGCAACCCACATACTCAACTCTACACCACATTGCTCTATTATGCACCTTAGTTCATTAGTGCATTCTTTGTTTTCCTCAAAGGACCACCATACAAACCCTGTAGCTCTTCCTTCTTTTCTTTTTAGTTCATTCTCTATTCACCTCAAGAGCCCAAAATACTCTTCTATGATCTTCACTCTATCTACACCTCTGTACACTCATAGGTACACCATAGTTAGAATATTGATCTTTTGTTTTGTGTTACCCTAGATTGTGTGTCTATTGTAGATGTGGCTAAGCTAGTGAATGGTTGATTTTGGATGTCATATTGTGGTGCAGGAGCACCCTCAGGACTTGATGCCTACAAGAGGAAAAGTTTTAGTTTATGTCTTGTTTTGTGTTTTTTCATATTAATAAGGTTATTTTGACCAATTTCCATCATTTGGGGTCATTTTGCAAATTTTTGTGTCATTTGTGTAAAAATGCAAAAGTTGCTAAATTGTTGTCAATGTTGTCGATGTTGCTATGACAACTTTCTCAAATGTTGCAAAAATGTAGTTGTGGGTTGTTTGGTGCTGGAAAAATGGTTGCAAATGTATAAATACACCTTTTAGCCATGAATCCCAAGGTTGGAGATGGGTTGGTTGAAGATGTGAATGAAATTTGAATCAATATGGACACCATTTCTATGTTTCTTTTTCTGCAATATTGTTGCTCCATTGCATGATTTCTGTCACATTGTACATAATTTTCTTGCACTGTACGGATGGAAGGGTGATTGTATCTTATAGATGGATCATGTCTTAGATTTATTTTGGTTATGGTTTGATTAAATTTCATCAAGATTTGAGGGAGATATCATCATTTTTTTTCTGTAACTTACTCCAAACCCTACCTAGGGTTCCAAGAAACCATAAAATATCATTACTTGCATTCCCTCCATGATAAAACTTTGTAATGATGTGTTCTAACCTTCCTCAAGATTTGTGGCTTAGACATTGCGTGTGTAGAGAGAACTATGTTGACAGTTGTTGCATTATGGTTCGATTTATAGTTAAAGGGTAGTGCATTGTGTTGAATATCAAAGTTTTGGCTTTGTAATGTTTTTTGTTTCTTTGTGAAGGTTGAGACAAGTCTAACATTGATGCTAAACCCTAGAGAAACCATTTGCTTGATGCTTTTATCATGTGTTGAAGGTTATTCCTTGTTTGCATTTGATTGTTCCATTGAAGGTTACTACTTTTAAGTTTTCCCATGCATTTGGAGATTGAAAAAGCCCTTGAAAGGTATGTGATGTCATCTATACCATCTTCCCATGTTTTCTATGGTGTTACCATGTTGTTCCAAATCCATTGAATGGTCAACTATGTTTGGAGTCCTAGAAGCCTTTAACCATTTTTGTTGTTGAAACCAAGTAAACCCTTTTCTCTACAACATATTGGTGGGAAGATGACAATATATGTTGACCTAATTGTCTTCATTCACACCTTTTCCGTTGATGATGGAATATTTAGTTTAAGATGTGGTGTTATAGTCTAGATGAAGTATAACATGGAAATGGTATTCGTATAGAGGGTCAAATTACACTATGTTGGTAAACTTGGATAGGTCATATTATGGTGGTAGTTTAGTCCACTATTAATGAATTTCCTAAATATTTCATCTTTGCTTATTTCCATGAACATATCCATGATATCATACCCTTGATCAAGACTGAATATGTGTTGGGATTAATAGGTTACCTAGGTTGATTATGAGTGTCCTAAAAAATTTCATTACCATCATGGTGGGGTTGGGATTGTTCTCTTAATAAGGGGAACCTTTCCATGAGGGATTGGTTATGTAATAGATTTTATTTAGATATTTTGATTCTAGTAGTTTTCCTTGTTATGATATCCATTATTGACTTAGGACATGACATGGTAGAGGATGGGTACAAATGACTTGATGGGATTGGATGTGGATGAAAGGAGTGATAAAGGGGAATCACTTTAGCCTCCAAGGTTTAAGCCTATTATTGGATATGGATGATTATGTTGGAAAGGATAATTAGTTTCCAAATGGGTGATAGAGTTAGGTGATATTTTGGTTGACTTTAGAATAACTTGGATATATGACTTGGATGGATAAGATGATTCATAAATGTGGGAATAGATGATTGGATGAAAGATGTGGATGAAAGGTTTACTTACTAAACCTAGATTGATTGAATATGTCACACTTTTTAGATCCTAAGGATATTTTCATTTGACTAAGATTTTGAAATCTACAGATGGTTGTAGAGTTCCAAGGATTCGATTGCGGGTCCTAGGATAGTTAAGGGTCGATGGATTATATTATTTTTATTAAAACATGATCTAAAGTTGATGTTTTCAATTGTTCAAGGATTGATTTCGAGGACGGCGTGATTCTAGATTATGAAGATTTAATGGAAGATGAATGAATTTAACTACTTGAAGGCATAATATTTAAGGATAACCTAAGGCTTTCAAATATTTGGATTTGAATTTTGGATGATTAAATTTTTAGACTAATTTAGATAATGGGTGGGTTTAAAACTTGGATGGAAAATGATTTTTTATGAATAAGAAACAAAGCGGTAAACACCTTGAACCAAGAGGTTTGGGATAATGATCTAGAAATAGAGGTGAATTATGTTTTACTAGTAGGTAAAAGAATAAGGCTCCAGGGTTAGGCTCAATGGTTTGAGATGGACTAAGGTTTGAATTAGATGAGGAACAAAACTAAAGGATAGACTAAGGTTGATCGACTAATATGAATTTGAATGAATGAGTAGGCCCAAATTACTAAAGGTTAGGATAATTTGGAATGATGGGTAGGAACAAAGGATTGGAAGGGGTTGAAGTTGATGTGGTTTAAGTGATGAAAAAAAATATTGTGTGTTTTAGGTTTTATTTGGATGGTATAAGGGATGGAATAATGTTTAAAACAAATTAGATTTAGGACCACATTATTAAGACTTGGAAATATGTGAGAATGGTTCATGAGGACTAATGTGGAAAGGATAATGGGTAGCAATTATGGATTGTAGATTCAAATTGACTGAGGATATAGACCATGGAAAAGGATTAAGGTTTGGCAAGTGGACTAGGGATTGAAAGGTAATGAATAGGGATTATCAATTAAGTGGTTGGAATGGGAGTCTTGAAGAATACTAAATATGGATTATAAGTGAATATTAAGGTTTGACTATGGATATGAATAATGGAATTTGAGTTTGGGAAATATATAATTTGTTGGGAGCAAAGATGTATTTGTTTCAACTATGGATACTAGACTTATGATTTAGGACTAAGATGAGGTGAAATGATTTTTGTGACTAAGGTTATGGATGATAGTTGTCCTTACCTTGGATTCAGTTTTTATTTTAAGGAAACAAATTGGATAATATTTTTTCAAAAAAATTAATTGGTTATCAAAAAACTTAATTGTTTTGAAGGTTTGCAAACAAGAACTTAGTATTCACAACACCCAATCAAGAAGACAAAAAAAAACCTAAGTTATTCAATAAAGGAGTATCAACACCTATTGCTCCATAAATATACTATCTATCAAGTGATGTATAACTAGGGAATTCAAGGTCATGTGCCACCTATGCACCCCTTACTTTAGTTTCTAAAGCCTTGATCAAAGTTATCTCTATCTCCCCAACTTGAAAGTACAATGTGGGTATCTTATCGAGCCTAACTAACTAGTATTCCATATACCCAAAGGAAAGATTGTTGGTGGTATTAGATAGTTTCACACAAGGATAACTATGTGTATCCTCAATATACCACAAGGGTATCTGAGACCTAACATGTGTAATGGATAAAAGGTGCACTTATGGTGTGGAATGAGAGGAAATGGTTATTTTTCAGTTCACATGACAATATCATAGTTTTAATGAGAAGACTAAGAATCTTGGTGACTCTTTGGAATATTTTGTTGAATCTTTATATTTTTGTGTGGATGATATCAACATGATGCTAGAATGTCCTTTCATCCAAACATAGTACCTTACTAGTAGAGTTTTTCTTTTTGAACCTGATTTATAGAGGTCAAAATTTTAGGCATATGAGCTCTAGTTTTTATTATATGGGAAAAATAGGTTTTTAATGGACCCAAAACCATTTACAACAAGTTTTGAATGGACCCAAAACCAATAACAATCAAGTTTTGATAGGGATCCAAAATCCACTCAAAGAAGAATAAGTTGCTCATAGATACAACATAGACAACTAGTAGCAAATCGACAACAAATCACCAAATTAACAACAAGACTATCCAAATCTGCACTAATCAGAAGGTTTTGACGGGAACCTTAAACCTAACAAAGATAATTTTTACAAGGGATCTTGAACCCAAACTAGGTTTAGAAGGGAACTTGAAACCCACTTACAACCAGATTATAGGGACCAAAGTCCCTCACAATACACTAAGTTTTAACGGGAACCTTAAACCCATCAATAGAGTCAATAAAAAACCACCTTCCATAAGAAGGAGCGACACCATCACCCAAATCACCAACCCAGTGGCCAACATAGTCCAGCAGATCCGAGAGAATAAAGCTCAACAAAACCCCCACTCCACCTCTATAGGAGTAGCTACCAAGGAAGATAAAAAAACCCCTTCCACCAAAGCCACACCACTCTGGTAACCTCTAGGACCACCTCAATAGGACAAACATCCATCTCAATAAGAGCTTCAGAAGAGTGTACCAAAATAGAGGGCTTCCCATCAAAGACACAACAACAAGCTCCACCTCTAAAGGAGACTCCACCTCGATAAAATCCACCTTCACCTCCATAGAAGATACTTGCTGAAAATCTCAATAGAAAGCAAATGCTCCAGAAGAAAGGGAAAACTCAACAACCAAAGGCAATACAAGATAAAGGAGAAAGATCCCCTTAGGCAAAAACTTCATCTGAGACAAAAGATACAACTTTAAACGTATCCCAAACAACAACAAAAAAATCAAAAACAGGGGAAGCATAGGCACCCTTTCGATCCAAGAAAAATAGGGGCTTGAATAAACATAACCCAACCATTAAACCAAAATCTGGGAATAACCTAAACAAAGCATCCTCCAAGAGAAAGACATCCCCCATTAAAAATAAAAACATCCTAGACCACATGGGGTTCAACAACTCACGGTCAACCAATATAACCAACTCAACAATAGAAAAGAGGCCAGTAGGAAAGTCTTCCACAACCAAGAAAACACCCACAAAAACAACATGGATGGAAAACCACCACTCCATCATAGTCTCAATAGTAAAATAGTCATTAAGCACAACTCTCTTAAGACCCAAAAACCCATGACCTCGTTAAATGGTCAGGGAAGCTGCAAGGAGTCAACACTAGAGGAGGAGGGCAACAACCCACCCCCCATTTTGAAAAGAAACCCTCAAAAGATTAAAAAAATAGCTCATTAAACAAGCACCAATGGAAAACCAACAACCAAAAATGTCCCAAAAAAGAGCACTAGTACCCATGAGGCAAAAGGATCTTTCAAAGGAGCCCAATCAACCAATAAAAGTTGAAAACCGCAACACAATAGGCCAAAAACCAACACCAGAAGAAATCAAGTACACCACAACATCCCAACAAGGTGATAGCAACAAGAAGCCTCACAACAACGCTTCCAAGAAAGACAGAGACAATAACCTACACCACCCCACCACATCCCAGAAAGCCGGCAAAAACACCCAACCCAACAACAAAAAACCTTTTGCAACCCAGTAGGCTAACAATAACACCCAACCCTGTAGCAAAAAACCATCCACCTCTTATGAATCTTCTCCTTCCTCTCCAACATCTAGTTTTTAAAGAATTATTTTTTAAATTTCTGATATTTTTCCACTCTTCATGGTAATATCATATTAGTTTTAATTAATATTTTACCATAACACATAGGTTATTTTCCAAGTACATGAATCTTATTTGTGTACTCTGTAGAGGTGTTTCTTGTTTCACTTGATTCTACTCTTGAATTATAGTTTTAGAACTCTATATATTTTTTTGAGCATTTGTAAAACATTAAAATCAGATCCATATTATTTTTCTTGTTAGTGATGATTGTACTCCATTGATTATGAACTACCAAAGTATTTTTCGAGGGGTTTAATGGTTGAATTTTAAGGGTATATTTTATGGGGTTATCATAATCATAAATTGAGATTATTTCATTTGGGGTGAGTTTTTCATCACAGATTTTAGCATTAAATTCCTTTATTTTATTTTAGGATAATTTTAGAGAACTATCCATCTTATAAACAAGGGACAAAGAATAATTACCTTGAGTAGAATCTATTACAATCTATTTGGACACATTCTTGAGTCAAGTGGTTATGAATAAAAGAATGCATAGTTTAACAATAATGATAGTTTATGGACTAATATGTATTACTATTTTTGAGGATTTTCTACAACATATAAAACACATTATCTCCCCTTTTAATCACTTGGACCTATTATTTAATATTCATATGGAGACTTTAAATCTTTTTTTGATAGTGATATTTAATTAAATGACTAGCCACATGTGGATGGTTCTCAAATTGATATTACCCCATATTATGTGGACACATCCTCATATGATGATCAATTTATTTATTTAACATACATTGATGCCTCATCTAGAATATAGGATATTCTTGATTCTCTTTCTTCCAATGCTACTGCAAATTTTAAAGTGACTTATTTAAGAGCTACTTGTGATTATTTGTAGCAAGATCATATTTTTCTTCTAGATGCATTATGACATATTTCTACTAGTTCAACATTTAGCTTATTAGTAGAGTCCTATATTTTAGATTTGGATAAAAATATTGAGGACCTTGTTTTATCTTTGATGCTAATGCTCTTTGTAGACACCAAAAATTGATCATATATTTGGTCAATTTATCCTAATTCATCTTATTCTTGATCTTCCATATCAATTAAATAATATTTCATTATTTAATTAATATTCACTACTCTGGTATTATCTAAAACTATCTCTTCTATTTTCCTATATCCTAGACCAAGGTAAATAATTAATCTTAATTATCTATCTAACCTTACTTAATATTCGTGAAAATCATATCTATGGTGAAGAGCGGGAGTGGCGAGCGAAGTAGGAGCAACATTTTGATTTCTCATGATGGCGATGGCAGAGAAGGAGCAAATGATGACCCAAATGGTTTTTTTTTTTTTTGAAGTCCTCTTTCCTGTTGCCAATGGAGTTGGGCTGGATGGGGCTGTGGTGTTTGATGGTTCGGTGGAGCCCTCTTTTTCCTTTGCAGGTTTTGGTGATCTTACAAGAGGCTTTTTCTTGCTCTTGGCACTGAGGAAGTGGATGACGTTGATGGTGGTGCTGAGGTCTCTATTTGTTGGCTACTGGCGTCTCCTAAAGGGCCATTCAAGATCTTCTTTTCTTATGGTCGGGGTTCTCATTTGCTGCTTGGTGATGATATTCTTTGGCATGATGTTTTGTGGTGGGGCTTTGGAGTGGACAAAGCTAGGAGCTCTATCCCTGGTCTTTTTTGCTTGCAGGTGCCTCTTCTCTAGACGAAGTTAGAAAGGTTGAGTTTGAGAGGGAGGAGGAGTGGGGCTCCTGTTCCGTTTGCTTGTGGCCACAATATGTGTTCGGATCCTATTGTGCTTGTTTGGCTTGTATAGAAGCCCTATGGTTGGCTCAATTTGGAGTTCATCAAGGTGCTTGATTTTTGTTATGGTGTGTTCCCTCCTTGTTCGTTGAGGAATTATTGTTCAAAGAGGGTGTCCTTTGGTTTTTGGCTTTTGGGGCTTGGCCTTGTTGTGTTTTGGGTTCTTCTCTCTGTCTCTTATGTGTTTCGGGAGCTATGAGTGGTCCTTTTGTTATTGTGTGGTTGGGATCCCCTTGCACTGCTTGGGCTTGCTTGTTTTGTCTTCCTGTTTGGGGCTTTCTGAGCTGTTGGTTTTTTTTTCTCCCCTATTTTTGGTGGGGTTCTTTTGGCTGGGTTGAATGTCATTTGTATGTTGTTTCCCTAGTTGTTGTCTTTGGTTAGGGGTGCTTTTGTCTTGCTTTCCTCTAGTGGGGTCTCTGCTCACTTTCTTTTTGAAGTGGTGTTGGAGCTAGTGGATTTGAGTTTGAAGTCGATGTTGAAGTTTTACCTGGATGCGGTGCTATTATGGAATCTCTTGGCTTTGTTCTCTTTACTAGGTGGCTCTCTAGTTTTATTCATAAACCCCAGATGGTGTTGATCTTGGTTTAGTACTTTCCAAAGGATTTTTTGATCACTTGCCTGGCTACTGTGTTTTCTTTCCCCTCAAGTCCTAAGGAGGTGGACTTCCCTCAGATGTTGCTTCCTTTGAGGTGGGTAGTTCTCCTATGGAGGTGGAGGTTGAGGGTGCTGGTGATTCCTAGTTGCGGTGGTTTGGTTGATCGCCTCATCCTCTCTAATAGAGTGGAGCTCACTCCTCTAGAGGTGGAGATGGAGTTGGTTTCCTATTACCAAGTGAGTTTGTGCTGCAGGAAAGCTGATTTCTTGTAGGTGTCAGTAGTGGATCTTAATGCCCCTATTGAGGTGGGGTGTTTGGTTTGATTGGTGGTTATATCACTATGTTCTTTGTTCTTTTGAGATCATATTTGATTGATATGAGAGGTTGGTTTGCTCACACCTGGCTGGTTCAGGTGAGGTTTAAGTTTGTCAAAAGGGTTTCCAGTCCCGATAAAATCAAAATGTACTACGGGTTTCTGGTCCTGGTTAAAATCAAGTTGTGTAAGGGTTGCTAGCCCTTGCTTGTTATTTGCAGCGTGTTGTCACGATAATATTCTTGAGGCTTTTGTTGTGCTGCTGATGGTTGATGATATATCTTAAGTGCAACTTGTTTTCCTTTGTACTAGGTTTCAAGCCCCATCAAAACCTTACTTCACATCCTATTTCCTTCAAATGAATTAAATATATATTTTTAATTCCTCTCTCTAAATGTCTTTTCCTCCATCACTTTTTATTACCTCTTAATCCTCACCTAATCCACTCCATAATCATGGGAACACACTTAATCTTTGATCAATTAAGTTCAACTCATTTTCATTTATTCCTCACCCACTTTTTGTTCTTCCTTCATAAATCCTTCCCCTTTTTGAGAAAAACCCCATATCGTTGGGAAAATGAATCTTTCTTCCAAAAAGTACCCAAAAATAATTAAAAATTCTTTTATTCCTTTTCCCCTTGCACAATAATTTCCTTTATGGAAAATCTTCCAAGGTACTATCCAAGTACCCTCGTTCATCTCAACTCATCTCATTGTACCACTTGGAACAATCTCATGAGTTTAGAGGTCACCCTCAATCCTAGCCATTGATCTTCATCTTCCAATCTCAACCCTCCATTCTTATCCATCCAAAAATCTATTTAATCACTCCATACTTAGTCATTTTTATCACTCACCTTTTTCTAAAGGCATCATTATGCTATCGAAATTCTGAGTGAGCACACATCGAATATGATCACATTGGGAAAATCTACACAACATGGAGTCTAACATAGTTCATTTTCAGCGATTCTATATTTTTGGGACTTTCTTAGCCTAATTTGAGTGTTTCTTATATTTGTGTTTTTTTGGTTTTAATAGTTTAATCATTCACTTTGAATATGATTTCATGCACACACTCTTCATATTTTTTGGTACTTACTCTTTATTTGTTTCCATATAGTTTTGAGAGGTCATTTGTTTCAAAGTTAGGCTTCATACTCCTATTTTCATTGTGACACATTTCAATATTCATTTGGGGATAATCAAACAAAGTTCTAAGATAGGCTATACAATGAGACTTCCTATCTCACCTTGCTTGTTTGAGTAGGAGTTACTTCAACATTCACAATTGGATTTGTTTCTCCTAAAAGGAAAATATCATTTTCCACAAATGGATCATCTTTTGTATTCATATACATGCATCCTCTTTTAGCATAGATGCAACTTCATTGTGGGGGGTTTAATAGTCTCTTTCTCTCTCTCCTATGGTGGGTGATTACGACATTAGTGGTTTGATCACTTCAAATACCACTATCTACATCCACCCAATTAGCATTAAATGTTTTTAGGCTTGGTGTAGAGTTATTCACTTTGGGGTTGCTTCTTAGTCCTTCATCACATACCTCAATTGGGGTAAAGTCTTTTTTACTATGGTTTTTATCCTATTCTACTTTTGTGGGGATACAATTTCTTCTTACTTTGGGTTTATTTCACATTATACATGACCACCTAATGGCCTTATTGCTAGGACCCATTTCTTCTTACCTTGGTTGCACTTAGGGGGGTTGCTAGTGTAATATATATATTTTTTGGATATGCTTATCCCGTGTATGATATTATATATATTTATTTAAGTTTACTTAGGTGATTTATTTTAACTACTCAGGTATGATGGGCTAATGAGTTGCACAGTTATAGGATTCTTCTATTTTTTCTTATTCTCATAGATTTGAAAACTTAGATAAACAATCACTAGATTTTTTAATTTTTCCTTATTCTCATCCTCATTGAATTTATAAATTATAATGCTATATATTTATAGCTCTCTTCTCTTCATATTTAACATTAAAGTAAGTATTGCGAGCTCTTGGATTTCTCTTGGAGACTAACTCTATTCTAGTAGTATGATTTTAATAATTGTTTTGTTTTATAATTTAATTAATTCTATTCAATGTTAAATATTGTAGGCTATAAACTTATATATGGATTCTAACATAAAGAATATTAAAAATAAGTTTGTATATAGTGATATATGAAGAGAAATAAGGGGTAAGGAGAGTATATTTAGACACATCAATAAAAAAAAATCACTAAAATGTATTATTATATAGTAGATATAGAATCATGGGTTCAAAAATAATTGTATCCTCATGGGAGGTTGTTGATCTTGAAGATCCTTCGAGATGTACAACTTATAAAATAAATAAAATATATCTAAGAAAAAATATTGAAATATATATATATATATATATATATATATATATATATATATTTTGAAGATAATATAATTATTAGAAATTTTAAATTATAAAAGAAAACACATAAATGCATACAAGATGATGAAATCATCTATAGTAATATATTAAAAACATGAAATATACAAGTATACAAAAATTAAGTTCAAAATGCACGGTTCAAGAGCAAAAATAAGATAACCGAAAGTCAATCCAAATAAAAAACCTTCAAAATCTCCAAGAGAAACGTACAAATATAATATCATCCTTAATAAAATTCAAAAAAAAAAAAACCAAAAACCAACAAATAAATTGTTACTCATTTATAAAATACTACTACAAAAGAATTTTAAAATAGAAATAATATCCTTTCAGAAGAAAACATGACCTTCATCATTTTTTACAAACACATTTGGAGATTATTTCCTAATATGGATCGTCATACATATAAATAAGGAATAATTATTTATTATTTTCTACTATAAAAGAGTCACACTCTCTCTTTTTCAGCCACTGCTGTTTTGTTGGCTGATTTGCACTTTCCTTCATAAGGATGCTTTCCTTTGTCTACCATAAAAACTATAAGAAAAGCTACAATTCAAAGTCCATTGCACACTGTGTTTTGTCAATTTTATATTAAGATCAATCAAGTTTTATTATCTTCCATAAATAATAATAATGTTTAAATTCCATAAATTACAAATTATTTCTTGGGTTTTGTTTCCTGATTACTTATATCTCAACTTACAGAAGACTACTTGTAAGCATTACATTACTAGTGCATGACACTAAAGTGTCAATTTATTGGATTAACAGTAGGATGGTGTAGATATATCTCAAAAAGTTTGGGATGAAGATACATCAGTTATTTAAGCGAGATATTTTTAAAAAGTTTTTTATTTTTATTTTAGAATTGATCGTAATTTTTTTTTAATAATGTAGTGAAATACATTAGAATAGTTCAGTTGAAAAATAGAAAATGGTTAGCAATTAATAAAATTTTACATTTTACTTAATTTATAAGTAATAAATAATTATTTTTCTTCTATTAATAAGAATAGTTCTACAATGCATTCAATTATTGAAAGTGGGGAAGTTTGATTCCAAATACATCATTGTATGAAATCGGTCATAATTGTACACATTTTAATTGTGTTTCTAATTAGCGAATTTGTTTTGGAGCACACATTCAATTTATAGTCCAAAATGGTAGAATCTCACTCCAAATGTATGGCATGAAATCAATCAAGTTTTTTCGTACACTTTAGCTATGTTCCAAACTAGTCAATTTATTTCAGACATACACTCAATTTAGTCTAAAGTAGTGGAATCTCACTCCAAATACATTGTACCAAATCAAACAAATTGACATAAACTTTAACTATATTCCAAATTAATCAATTTATTTTAGAACATACGCTTAATTTATAATATTATTTTATTCTACATACTTATTTTCTTTGAGAAATGTAACTGGAAAGATACTTTAAGACCACAAAAATAATTATTCTTAGTTGAAAACAAGTAGGAATCCTCCCTTTATAGAGCCCCCGGTCCCACAACCATTGTATATGTTAACTATATTGGGTGTGAAGAAGTCTAATCAGGTAGGTCATATTGGAATCTGTCCAG
This sequence comes from Sequoiadendron giganteum, assembly GCA_007115665.2. Classification (NCBI taxonomy): domain Eukaryota; kingdom Viridiplantae; phylum Streptophyta; class Pinopsida; order Cupressales; family Cupressaceae; genus Sequoiadendron; species Sequoiadendron giganteum. The sequence goes on from CM021100.1 coordinate 217,024,885, forward strand.
AACATTTTAGTCGCACTAAAAATCAGATCACATAGAATTTCGGGCATTGGAATATTGAAAGAAATTGAAGTACCACTAAAAATTGAAGTTAGGTATAAAATAGCTATCATACATTGTATTGGCAATTTTGTTTGCATCTGTCGCTAACATTTCTTTTGGAGTTATATACAGCAGAAATGGTTCCACCAAACTCAAACTTACATAAAACAAAATTCAATACATTTGTTTCAAACCTTAAAAGGAAAACTATAAACACCTTAATCCTTGTGTCACATAGTGCCATGCAACTTCTTGCTTTCTTATATGAAGAAATATGAGCATAAGAAGTAGAAACAAGTGAGGTGAAATTGGGAAATAAGAATAAGAATGGAATTTCAAATTGTCAGTTTAGTAAATTCGATGGTTAAGATTTCATGTTTATACAAGTTTTATGTTTGAGAGTCTCTTTATTTATATGTATTATGATTTGGTTTAAAATTTAGAATAGATCTTTAAGTTTAATTCAGCATCAAATTATATATCATTCTCATGAGAAAACATTGCAATACAATTAGGATTAAGTGGAAGACATATGTCTTCATACAATAAATAGTTATGTGGATCAATAGTATCAAATTATCATATTAAAATCAAATAGTGCTAATAAAACAAGCAAAGCCAAAGAGTTCAACATTTGTTTCACCATTTTATCACATACATTAAGTCCTTTCATTGCATCTTGCAATTATCTAAGACGGAGGAATAAAGCCACAATATTCAATGGTGGAGGATCAAAAGTTGGGCAGAGTCGCACACTATTTAAAAGGTTATTTAAGCCTATAATTGATATGTAGCTCAAGATGGGACCCCTCTGAATTAGCATCCAAGGCATCTACAGATAAAATAAAGCTTGTCATGTTCACATATCAATACACACGTATGAAATAATTTCATTGGCCCTACTATGACATGGTTCCATGTCATATTATAATATAGCTCTTTATCTAATGTAAGTTGGAGACATGAGGTTTTCCAAGCTATTTTAGTTAAGAGCAACATGGACATATAATATCAAATTAAACAAGGTTGCATGTACTTTTGCTTTAGCCAACTTTTGTGTCTTAAGATTCTGCATGCCTAACCTTTAGCTTAATTTTAATTTTTGAAGACCTTTTGAATTGTTACCAAATAAATTTCACGGTTTCAATGAACTTATTTTTTTTGTCTTTCTCTTTGGTTGTACAAATATTGTATGTTACATATTTTAGGTTGTCTACATTAAAGTTGAAGGTGCTTGGGTGGTACTTAAAGGTATGGTGGGAACTATTTGAATTTTTCTCCCCATATCTCACCAATGGACCAATGGTCTTAAACTCACAAAGTGCTACCCAATAATAGGTTAAAATTTTCTTTTTAAATGTTGAACACCTTTATTTCATACATTGAAGCTTGGACCATTTGAACAATCTAGCTTTGGTTGAGCCATTCGATCATGTTTCTATTAAGTATAATGTTAGAGTAAAGGTTTTCACTTAATTATGTTAATTAAGTTACCTTTATTCCTCTCTTAAGATTTCACTTTAGTTTGCATATTGTGACATTTAATAATTATATTAATTATTAAATGTCTATCAATTAGGGTTACTTTTAGGTTTGCATGATCTCCTTTCTTAAGGATTGATCCATTGTATATTTTTTATTCTATTGTTGTAATAATTTACAATCTCATATTACAGAGTTTCAAACCCTCTCTTGCTTTTTTCTCCATTCTCTTCCCTGTGATAGGTATCTCTTTACATGCAGGTGTTCTTGGACTCTGAAGTTGGTTTTGACAACTTCTACATGGTATCAGAGCATGGACCTATTGCATGCCTATTCTTGTTTGAAGAATTTGGAGCTACGAGGGTTTGATCAAGCCTTCATAGGTTTTTAGTGTGATTTTTTGTGGATCCAGCCTACTTCATTCTTTGGGTTCACTTTGGGCTCAAACGGACCTCGTTGTTGGATTCACAGCACCTAAAAACCCCTACTTTTATATAAAACATGTCCAATTTGGCCATAGTTGACCAGAGAGGCAAAAAAAAATGGCCCCAAGGCTGTACGGCCTCAGCATTAATTTTTTTTTCTTAAAATCAATTTTAAATTGATTTTTAAAGGTTTTTGAATTAAAAACCTACGATTCCAATATAGAAGGGGCCGCCGCCCACCCACCACCCGGTGGCCTCCCTTCCACCACCAGGTCGAGTAGCACCACCACTAAGGGCCACTGGCTCCAGTCTTAGCCTTTGCAGGCTTACTGTGAAGCCTTGTGGTCACAAAGGCGACCAACACCCTATCATCAACCCTTGAGGGCTTCAATCTAAGCACCAAGGTCACATGAGGGATCAAGTGCTTCACCCCAACTCCTATCTGCCTACCCCCTGGTCAGCCACGTGACAAGGGGCCAAAGAATTTTTAGCCCCTGAGGGTTGTGTGAAGACCTCTTTTACCTTTTTCAGCTATTTTCACTAAATCGGGTGTAAAATGGGCATTTTAGCTCGGATTTTTCAACGAAAATAGGTTCCAAAAAGCTGGTTTTGAGCTTGTTCTGATGGTACAATATTTTCTTCAAAATTTTTAGTTTGGCTGCTTTTTTTTTCAGTCAAAGTTAGATGATATTTTTGCACTCTAGGGGGCATAACTTGGTCATTTTTGCTCTATTTTTTGAAAACAAATAGGTGTCGGAAGTCTCTTCTCATGCTCTATTCAGATCTTCTGCTATTTTTTCCAAAAACATTACCAAGTACACAATATTAAGTCTGAAGCCTTTTTTTCTTTTTCTTTCTTTTTCATTAAAAAATCACTACTGGGGTTTGGTTTTTTGCATTGTGGGAGGAGTTTTTTTCTTGTTTTTTGTCATTTAATTCAGAAAACCAAAAACTCTTCAAATTAAACATTCATTAAACCTCTCCAAACATGGCCAAAAACTCTTCTTCTGTTGAAATTCTCACACCTCATAACTACTATACCTGGAAGACATTCATGACACGTCTTCTCAAATCAAAGGGGTTGTGGTCCTGTTTAGATGTGGTTCAACCAGTTTTGACATGGCTATTTGAGGTTATGCAGCATAGAAATAAGATGGATGAGGCTATGGGTTTGATTTCCTTACATGTTTCAGACAACTTGTTTCATCTTGATGGGTGTAACAGTCCTCTTGAAATATGGACCAAGTTCAATGATTTATTTGGTACCATCAATCAGTTCCATGCACTACAGATTGAGGTAGAGTTGACTTCACTTTTACCTTATTATTTTCCCTCCATTGAGGACTTTCTGATGAAATTCAAACAATAGAGATCTCTTCTACAGGGTTGTGGTAAGGTTAAGACTGATACAGAGTGTATTTACCTGATTTTGTCAAAGCTTCATGGGAACTTTCAGATATTCTCATCTACCTTCCATTCCACTATGGATGCCTTGGGTGCACGTTTTACCATGCCTACTTTTGAGGTGTTTTGTGATCATTTGACATGAGAATAGGCTAAGATATCACAGTTGAATGCTCTCACAAGATCACAACACCAAGCATTGGTAGCACAGTCATCTCAGGGGAAGCAGAAGCAGAAGAAAAAATAGAAACCAAAGACCACAGAGCAATGGAAGGATTCCAGTTCACATAACACCTTTGATTAAAATTCTCATAAGGGGGAATCATCAAAGAGAGATATAACTAAGTGTGCTTATTTTACTAATCCAGGACATGATGAGTCCAAGTGTTATCAGAAGAAGATAGATGGATATGTAAAACAGGTTTCAGATTTGATAGCTCTTGTTGAGAAGAACAATATTCATCACTCTTCTTCATCTACATCAGGTGGGTCTTCTTCTTCACCATCATTCCAGATAGATGGACTGGCCCCACACAAGGCTCATGTGTTATGTGCAACCACCATTTTACATTCATCTAGATGGCTACTGGATTTAGGTGCTTCACACCATATGGCATCTTCTCAGGACATGTTCTCATCTTTCGAGGCTATGTCCTCACCACACATATTGATGGGTAATAACACTTATATGAGTGTATGTGGGAAAGGTTCTATCGACATTGATAACTGTACATTCAATGATGTACAATGTGTACCATCTTTGTCCACTAACCTTATCTCCATCTATCAGATTGCTCACAGTGGGACATGGAAGACAGTTGAGTTCACCCCTGATTCAGTGCACATCAGAGACATTTAGACTAGTAAAATTGTTGTAACAGGGACAATTGATCATTGTTCCCGATTGTATGTATTCACACACTTTGGTCCACCATCTCCACTATCTGGGTATTCCTCTCTTTCTATAAGAGAGCATGCAATATCTGAGGAGAATTTTGGTCACTTGAACTTATGTGTTCTTCCATCTGTTCATGAGACTAGTATTGAGACTTCTACACCTCTACCTCATGTTGAGATCACATATGTTCAGCAAGATTCCTCTTCATCTGTGATTGACATTGTAGCTCCACTCATCGAGCCATCAAATGTAGTTTTTGAGGCCATATCAGAGGATATTCCTTTCCCCACAGATGACAGATTCAGCACACTTGTTATCCCTTCTTCATTGGAGATTCGATTTTAGAATCATCTTGAGTTGTTTGATTCACCATTTTGTTATTGAGACACTCATGTTGCAGTTCAGTTCTTCAGTGAGCATCATCTAGGACTTCCATTTTCACCTCACATCTAGGGATTTCCTCTTCCTCTTCTTCTTCAATATATAATCCCAATGTGTATCTTCCTCCGAGGATACACATTGGTTTGATCATTGGCATAAGGGTTCTTTCATTCTGGGGGGGCTTTTAAGTCTTCACTCTCTCATGGGGGGGTTTCTAATTGTATATTTTCATATGTTCTTGAGAGATTCTCTTGAGACATTCCATTTGTACTTTCTTTTGTGCTTCTCATTTTGGAGAGGAGTTATTTCCCACTGGGTTTTCTCCTTCACTCCGCTTTACAGAGATTTGGTTGTATTCGGGTGCCTGATCAGGCCTATTTGTTAGGACCCTTGTTTGCTTTCATGCATTGTAGTTACCTTTTCTTTCTTGCACATTTTTGTAGCTGCACTCTTGCTCGTCTTAAGGGGGGGGTGTTAGAGTGAAGGTTTTAATTTAATTATGTTAATTAAGTTACCTTTATTCCTCTCTTAAGATTTCACTCTAGTTTGCATATTGTGACATTTAACAATTATATTAATTATTAAATGTCTACCTATTAGGGTTACTTTTAGGTTTGCATGATCTCCTTTCTTAAGCATTGATCCATTATATATTTTTTATTCTATTGTTTTGATAATACAATCTCTTATATTACAGAGCTTCAAACCCTCTCTTGATTTTTTCTCCATTTGCTTCCCTATGATAGGTATCTCTTTTCATGTAGGTGTTCTTGGAATTTGAAGTTGGTTTTGAAAACTTCTACATATAATACATATAGCTACACTCATAACTCAATGCAATTTATGTGATAGTTCTAGACTTCATGAAAATAAATTAAAATATAACGTGTTTCAACCCTATTGATTAGAGGGTAGATAGAACTATGAGGTATACCATATTCTACACTTTATGTGCCAATGAAATATTTACATGTGTACATGAAAAGGTTAATTAAGGTGAATTATGTTGTGATTATAAACTCCTTACATGATAATTGAGGAACACAATACCTTGAGGATACATTAAAATTTGTATAGTTTATCTCAGGCAAGTATTTCCCTACCATTGGATCTTATGTTTTTCCAATAGAAATAAGAGATAGAAATGGTAAATTTTATGCTCCTACTTAGTTAAGAAACATTTATAGACCTGACTTATTATGAATTTCAAAGGATTTTTTAACTCATTTCTCATATATTATAATTTTAAAGAGGTTTGTAATTGAGCACCTATAATCTATTGATTTCAAAGATATTTTGACTATGAAAAGACCTCTTATAATGATCTTTCATTAGGATCAAAACTTGTGAATTAAATTATAAAAATAGATCTAAATGTACTGTAGGACATGACAATAAACATGATGTGGATTTTTCAAGCAAATTTCTCACCAAGAAAACTCAAAATAGTGAACTTGGACAAAATGAGAGGAAAAACCTTGGAGACAAAATCTATTTCACTATTAGTTACAAACTACATAGTTATGTAATCATACAAGTTGGGCTTAAGACGATGAGATTCAAATGATAAAGATTAATAATCTCTTGATTTAAAACTTTCAATATGATAGATAATGAAAGCCACAAAAGTAAAGTGAAAACTTTGTACATATAAAATCCTTGGTATAGGAATAAAATATATAAGGAATTAAATCATTTGCAACTTATTTTTACTCATAAGTTCTCCATATGTTTTTCTTAGACCTAATTTTGATTATGATCTATATATAGTATTAAATTATAAACGTTTAAACTCTAAACCAATCACACATTTCAAATAAATATGATAAATTAATTATAAATACATTTAGAGGAAGATAACAAGTAGACTAGTGTAGTGTCATGAAATTGTACCCCATGGTAATTTCATCTACACTTTTGTATCCACTTTAGTGTCAACTCCATTATTATTTGTGTAGGTTGATGTCTTAGCCCTTGAATCAATATTTTTCCCTCTCAGGATGCTCAAGACCCCTTTTCAACAACTATCTTTGCACATTAACCTTGCATCAAACCTTGTGTTTTCCTCATTCCCACTATTTTGAGCTTGATTTGTTTGGACACTAGTGTGTTGTGAGGATGTCCATGCGTCACGCTAGCGTTCCATGACATTTCAATGTTCAAATGGTTTTTTTCGAGCATTTTGACACTTGTCGCCTATCTTGGTTAATGGAAATGGCTCGAGAAACCTTGTAACAACTCAAGAACCTTATTTTCCTTCCTATTCTCTCTTTAAAATCCATTTTTTCACTTCATTTTCTCTCTAGATTTTTGTTAGTCTTTTCTTTCTTGCTTGCTCATTCTCTCTTCTCTTCTTCTTTCTCTCAATCTTGCACAACTCTCTATAATTTGCTACAATGGTCTCAAGCTCTCACAATACACTCTTTGCAACTCTCTTGGATCAAATAGTTATCTCTTTCTTTCTCTCTCTCTTTGGCTTCCTCAAGCCTTGTAGGTGATATCTATCTCTTGTCTTATGTCTTTGAGCATCTTATGATTTATCACATCCCTGTTTTATGCATTTTACTATCTTGTCTACGTATCTTTCTATCTATCCATCTATCTAGCTATTCATGGAGGTGGAAACACCAAAATAAGGGTTTGACTAAGGCAAGCCCCTAAACAACCCCAACATTTTCTTTTGGTCTTATGTGTGTAGGTATTGAAGACATTTCTTTTCTAGAGGCTTCATTTCTTGGTCTATTGTGAGAATTTTCTTTCTCTTATTCTCTCATTTCATCATTTACATTTCACTTAGTTTACTTTACTTTATTCTTTGTTATACTCTATTATTTTCCTATATTTCAAGAGTCCCTGGTATGTCAGAATAGTAGTAGCCATTTTGATGTTTTATGTGATAGTCTCAGGTTTTAGCCAGTATGAGACATCAAAGCATCATTGAGACACCAACGCATCACACTATCATCCTTGAGCCATGATGTTATCATTGATCAAGAACTTGCCAATCTATCAAGAAGACTTGTGTGGCCTACTCTTTCTATTTTTGAAACTCTCACAATTTTATCCTATCACCTAATCGTTGTTCCTTGGGGTAGTTGAGGACCATTTTCTCCTTGTAGACTCTTCTTTTTCTTAGAGACTCGAGAGTATCAAATTTTCTCCTCTACAACTAGAAAAAAATTGAATTTATATTTTTTTACATGAACCATACTTCAAAAACATGGACATAAGACAACTAATTGATGACTAGTATTATTCTTTGCAAGTTTATTAACAATGCATAAATTCTAGATAAATGTCATAATAAGGTTAAATTTATTATAAATATTACGTATTTATTATAAATATTACGTATTTATCTGATAGGGAGGGGTTGGATGGAACACTCACTGTTCCATGCTTTGGGTCCTTGTTCTCAAGAACACCTAGGTGACTCTCCACCTTAACCTCTAGGTCCTATCTCAGTTGTAGGCTCCCCTAGTTCTACTGGCCAACCCCACTATCATCAAAACCTCAATCTACCAATCCAATCTTGGTGCCTTGCCACTAACTCTTCCTTAGCCCTTAATCTCCCCTAAAGGCTAAATACTCCCATCCTTTCAATTGCTCTTTGTAGGGGTGTGGGAATGCTTTCGACAACTTCCCACCATCTCACATTGATGCTGATAACTCCACCATGTGCCCTTTGTCCATCGCTACCTCCAAACCCTCACCTAGGGTTAAAAAGGCTACAAGCCTAGAGCCCCAATTAGGCCTCCTAACCCGAGAAAAGTGGATATTTCTCCAAACTCTCCCAAAGAAACCCAAATATTTTATGTGGATTCTTGGTCCTATTACCAAGCTCTTCAAGATTTTCAAGATCTCAACCCTTGCTTGACCGTACACAGACTCATCCTTCAAATTAGAAAATTTAGGGCTTATAGAGTCATTTCTTTAACACCCGGTGAACTGTTATTTTGTTCTCTATCCAAATGGTCTTGTGAAATCTCCTCCTTCATACCAAGCCTCTGCAAGTCTTTCATCCACCTTTCTGCCATAGGGTTTAGCAAGGAGAGGTCACCCCTGCAAGTTAGGTGTTTTACACTTCATAACTTTCCTAGCTGGGCACAGCCAAGAGCGCTTAGGAAACATTTTTCACAGTGTATCCATGCCTCCTACCTACCCCTAAATCTACCATATTTACACACATGGAGTCTAGCTCCAATCCGAAAAAGGTTGTACACCAGGTACAATGGGAAGAGGAACTAAAACCCCTCTTTGACAGGTTGCCAATCAGATCAGCAATGGGAAAACACTTAACCAACTACAAACAAAAGCTTGAAAATGATGAAAACAACTAATATAGAACCAAAACAATGTTTGAAAGCTCCCTAAATTACATCCTACACATATATCACTGCCTGGTCATGCCATTAACACACTACCAAGAACAAAAACACAGAAACTTAATCAATTTCCACACTGTCTTCATTTGTCATTCATGAAATTTCCAAATTGCCAAAAATTCCAATGTCTTCCAACCTAGCTATAGGTTGAGGCACACCTTATATAGGTTTTCCCAAAGTATTTGTGCCTCCCTTGGGTCGGACAAGTCAGTTACCAAGTGGGGAAAAGTGCAAAATGTCCCAATTTGCCACTTTTACCAATTTCCTAGAAACTAACACAAATGAGTGTCTAAACTCAAAATCTTTACCACTCCTGATAGCTCCTAACTAAAGCTTTTATTAAGTCTATAACCCAATGCCAATGGTCAACATGACCTTTAAAGTATCAAAAATCAAAATTTCATCCTAGGCCCTCAAATTACCTAGTGCTTCCTAGTGCTTCCTAGGTGCTCCTGCACCATTCTCCCCCTCTCTGCCAAACACTAAGGAATGGAAGGAGAGATCAGGGACATATCAAGGCCATGATTCTTGAACTAATCTTCTAGTACCCATGTAGCCTCAGATTCAGGCTTGTGCTTCCACTTGATAAGGTGTTCCATGTACACTTTCTTGTAGATTTTTGTACTTTGGACTCCAAGATGCTCTCTGCTTGTAGTTTGTCTTTGGTAGGTAAGGCTATGTTGCTGACTTCCTTGAAGACCTCCCTACTGGTCTAAGCTGCATCATTGACTGATCCCTTGTACTTGATCAAATCTACAATATTGAAAACTGGTGAAATTCCCAAATCAGAAGGTAACTCCACCTTGTATGCATTCTTCCCATACTTGGCTAATATATTGCATGGTCCTACTCTTTTCATTTGCAACTTGGTTGACATTCCCTTCCGCAACCTTGATTTTTTAAGGTGAACCATGACAAAATCTCCTACTGTAAATTGTAACTCCTTTCTAGAAAAATCCACCTTCTCTTTCAAATTTTGGGTAGCCTCAGTGACTGTCCTCTTCACCTGCTCCTGAATCTCTTTCATAGTTTGAGTGAAGTCTTCTGCATGTCCACTCCTATTCTCCCATAGCTCCTAGATCCTTGAGCTCACAAATTCCTCTTGGGTGCATTCAATACACAACCTCAAAAGGACTCTTCCCTGTGGTTCGATTCACACTATCATTGTAAGCATACTCAGCTTGTGAGATAACCATATCCCATGTTTGTCCATATTCCTTAGTTAGGCACCTTAGAAGGTTACCTAGCACCCTGTTAACCACCTCTATTTGACCATCGGTCTAAGGATGGTAGGCTGATCCAAAAGAAAGGTTGGTACCCAATCTACTCCATAGAGTCTTCCAAAAGTGACTCATGAATTTAACATCCCTATCTGAAACAATACTTAAAGGTAAGCCATGGATCCTAACAATCTCCTTGAAGAAAAGGTGAGCTATATAGCTAGCATCATGAGTGGTTTTGCAAGGAATAAAGTGACTCATTTTGCTGAATCTGTCCACCACTACATACACACTATCAAAACCAGTCTTGGTCTTAGGAAGTCCTACCACAAAATCTATACTCACACACTCCCATGGTCCATTAGGAATGGGTAGGGGTTGATATAGGCCAGAATTACTAGCTCCTCCCTTAGCTTTCATACAAACAACACATTGCTCTACATATCTCCTGACATCTCTTGCCAACTTAGGCCAATAGTAGAACCTTTGCACTAGTTCTAATGTTTTGTTGATGCCAAAATGTCCACTAAGACTACCATTATGCTTTTCTTGAATGAGGTTTTCTCTCACTGACCCTTTTGGAACACATAGCTGATTCCCTTTAAACAATATTCCACTTTCCATAGTATACTCTGAGTATTGGCTATGAAAATGATTCTCAAAGTTAGAACATACCTTGTAGGCCTCTAAGAATTCTTCATCTTCCCCATAGAGGTCTTGGAAACACTTTATGCCAATGCTCTTGATCTATATTTCTTGGACTGTCAGCAATCTTCTACTCAATGCATCTGCTACCTTATTCATTTGTCCCTTCTTGTGCTTGATGGTGAAGGTAAAAGCTTGGATGTAATCCATCCACTTCAAGTGTCTATTGCTCAACTTCTCTTGGGTGTTGATATAGCTAAGTGCCTAATTTTCTGTAAAGACCACAAACTCCTTGGGTAGAAGGTAATGCCTCCACTTCCTAAGTGACTGAACCAAAGCATAAAGTTCGAGATCATAGGTTGAGTATTTCTTCTTAGCCTCATTGAGCTTTTCACTAAAGAAAGATATAGGTCTTCCTTCTTGACTAAGCACTCCTCCTACTGCCATTCCACTAGCATCACATTCCATTGTAAACAATTTGTCAAAGCTTGGTAATAAGAGAATAGGTTGAGTTTCCACTTCTTGTTTCAGTTTCGCAAACCCTTTCTTAGCTTCTTGAGTCCACACAAAATTAGTTTTCAAACCACCCTTGATTGCATCTAGGACTGGTGCACATATGCCACTAAAGTTCCTTATGAATTTCCTATAAAATTCAGCCAATCCATGGAAACTTCTTACCTCAGTCCCTGTAGTTGGTGTAGGCTAGTTTATGATAGCTTCCACCTTGCTTGGATCCATTTTCAATGATCCTTGTGACACTAAAAAACCCAAATATATGAGCTCTTGTTTAAAGAATTCACACTTCTCTAGGTTGATGGCCAACTTCTCCTCTTGCAGCCTCCTAAGAACCATCTCCACATGTTTAAGATGTTGTTCTGCTGTCTTGCTAAAGATGAGGATATCATCAAGATACACCACCACAAATATCCCTATAAAGTTCTTGAGTACTTCATTCATGAGTCTCATGAATGTGCTAGGGGCATTAGAGAGGCCAAATGGCATCACTCTCCATTCATACAACCCATCTATTGTCTTGAATGCTATCTTCCACTCATCACCATCCTTGATTATGATCTGATGGTATCCACTCTTGAGATCCAACTTGGTGTAGTACTGAGCTCCTCCAAGACAATCCATCAAGTCTTCAATCCTAGGAATAGGGAACCTATACCTAATTATGATTCTATTTATTTCTCTAGAAATAGTACATAACCTCCACTTGCCTGCTTTCTTGGTTGCTAAGACTACTGGTACTGCACATGGGCTGATGCTCTTCCTAATCAATCCTTGATCCATTAACTCTTGCACTTGTCTAGCCACTTCCAAATTCTGATCTAGTGTAAGCTTATATGCTGCTTTGTTAGGCAATGAAGCCCTTGGTATGAAGTCAATCTGATGACTAATGGCCCTCTTAGGAGGTAAAGCTGCAGGTGTACCATCACTTACTATGTCTCTATACTTTTCAAGTAAATTCTAGACTGCTCCAGGTATGACTGGTTTTTCAGTCTTTTCTTCCTCTTTTGATTGCACCATCATCACATAACCTTCTCCCCCTTCATGTAAGGTGTTGAGGAACTCTTTACCACTGCTCAACAAAACACTTGGTGTCTTTGACTATCCTTCATCCTCCTCTAACAGTGACTGCAACTTAAAGGTCTTTCCATCCTTTTTAAAAGAAATTGTGTTCTCCTTTCCATCATAGATGGCACTCCTGTCATACTGCCATGGTCTGCCCAAAAGAAGATGACATGCATCCATGGGTAATACATCACACATTAACTTATCTTTGTACCCTCCAATAGAAAATTCCACCATTACTTGCTCATTAACAAGCACACTCTGCCCTTTGTTCAACCATGTCACTTTGTAGGGGTTAGTGTGGGGTACCTTCTCCAATTTTAGCTTCTTTACTACCTCATCTGAGATGATATTGTCTGTTGAACCTGAATCTACAATGACCTTGCAGACTTTCCCAAGTATCTTGCATCTCACTCTAAATAGAGCCCTTCTCTGTATTGGTTCTTCCTTGACCGGTTGTTTGATCAAGACTCTCCTAAACATCAAATTTTCCCCCATTTCAGATTCTATATGACTGATCGCAGGTGATTTGGTGCTCATGGTGTCCTCTTGTGCATATGCCACCCTCTTCTCAACATTTGAAGATTATCCTTTCTCCGGGAACCTATAAGCTCGATGGCCTACTTGACCACAATGGTAACATTTTATGGTAGCAAAGTATGAATTGCTCCTGCCTACTCCTCTTCCTCTATTGGATCCTCCTTGAGAACCTCTACCTCTTCCATAACCTCCTCTAGAAGGTGCTTCACTTCCATGCTCTGTGAGTTTGGATTCTCCTTGGTTTCTTTGTTCATTTCCTCTACCTTGGTAGCCACCTCTTTGCCCTCTTTGATCTCTTTGTTCTCTGCCTTTTCCTTTGCCTTTAGAATTGGAGTCTTGTTTCTTTTTCAGCTTCTCCTCCACTTTAAAAGCCATTTGAAAACAACTATGGAGACTAGTGAGTGTAAAGAGACTCAACTCTTCTTGGATGTTCTATTTGAGGCCATTTAGATACCTTGCCACCTTGATGCTTTCTACTTCTTGCACCCTAGACCTAAGACTTAGTCTTTGGAACTCCTCTGTGTAGGCATCTACATTTAAGTCTCTTTGCCTAAGGTTTTTCCTCTTCTTATGCAATTGGACCTCATAGTCTTCAGGTAGATAATACTCCTTCACTTTAGGCACCATAGCTTTCCAACTTGAAATGTGTTTCTTGCCTTCATTCTCTCTTTCTTCTTGTAGGGACTTCCACCAAGTCAGTGCTTGTCCCCTTAGCCTTGATTTTTCTATCTTCACCTTCTATGCCTTAGTCACTCCATCACACTCAAAGTGATTCTCCATTCCTTCTATCCATTCCATAACCAACTCTTCATCCATTCTACCTGTGAAGATGGGAATGCCTTCTAATGCTTTACCACTCAAAGCCTTCAATGCCTTGAGGAAGGGTTCCTCCTTTAGTGGAGGATCAGGGTCTAGTTCAATGTCCTCCTCAACCTGATCCTCACCCTTGTCTCTAACCACTGCTAGTTGTACCTTCATCTTACCTGCAGCCTCTACCACCTCTTCTAACCTTTGCTTCATCGCTTCAACTGCCTCTTCAAGTTGCCTGTTCTTCTATTGTTGCTCTGTCAGGTCTCTTGCCAATTATGCATTGGTCACCATGGTGTTAGAACCACTTGATTCAAACTTTGACATACAAGTCTCTATCCCAAATCTTTAACTTGCTCTGATACCAATCTGATAGGGAGGGGTTGGATGGAACACTCACTGTTCCATGCTCTTGGTTCTTGTTCTCAAGAACACCTAGGTGACTCTCCCCCTTAACCTTTAGGTCCTATCTCAGTTTTAGACTCCCTTGGTTCTACTGGCCAACCCCACTATCATCAAACCCTCAATCTACCAAGCCAATCTTGGTGCCTTGCCACTAACTCTTCCTTAGCCCTTAATCTCCCCTAAAGGCTAAATACTCCCATCCTTTCAATTTCTCTTTGCAGGGGTGTGGGAATGCTTTCAACAACTTCCCACCATCTCACATTCATGCTGATAACTTCACCTTGTGCCCTTTGTCCATCGCTACCTCCAAACCCTCACCTAGGGTTAAAAAGGCTACAAGCCTAGAGCCCCAATTAGGCCTCCTAACTTGAGAAAAGTGGATATTTCTCCAAACTCTCCCAAAGAACCCCACATCTTTTCTATGGATTCTTGGTCCTGTTACCAAGATCTTCAAGATTTTCAAGGTCTCAACCCTTGCTTGACTGTACACAAACTCATCCTTCAAATTAGCAAATTTATGGCTTATAGAGTCATTTCTTGACCACCCGGTGAACTGTTATTTTGTTCTCTATCCAAATGGTCTTTTGAAATCTCCTCCTTCATACCAAGCCTTTGCAAGGATTTCATCCACCTTTCTACCATGGGGTTTAGCAAGGAGAGGTCATCCCTGCAAGTTAGGTGTTTTACACTTCATAACTTTCCTAGCCGGGCACAGTCAAGCTCGCCTAGGAAAAGTTTTTCACAGTGTATCCATGCCTCCTACCTACCCCTAAATCTACCATATTTACACACATGGAGTCTAGCTCCAATCCCCAAAAGTCCGTACACCAGGTATAGTGGGAAGAGGAACTAAAACCCCATCTTTGACAGGTTGCCAATCAGATCAGCAATGGGAAAACACTTAACCAACTACAAACAAAAGCTTGAAAACGATGAAAAAAACTAATACAGAACCAAACAATGTTTGGAAGCTCCCTACATTACATCCTACACATATATCATTTCCTGGTCATGCCATTAACACACTACCAAGAACAAAAACACAGAAACTTAATCAATTTCGAAATTGCCAAAACTTCCAATGTCTTCCAACCCATCTACAGGTTGAGGCACACCTTATATAGGTTTTCCCAAAGTAGTTGTACCTCCCTTGGGTTGGACAAGTCAGTTACCAAGTGGGGAAAAGTGCAAAATGTCCCAATTTGCCACTTTTACCAATTTCCTAGAAACTAACACAAATGAGTGTCTAAACTCAAAATCTTTACCACTCCTGATAGCTCCTGACTAAAGCTTTTATTAAGTCTCTAACCCAATGCCAATGGTCAACATGACCTTTAAAGTATCAAAAATCAAAATTTCATCCTAGGCCCTCAAATTACCTAGTGCTTCCTAGTGCTTCCTAGGTGCTCCTGCACCATTATCATAAATGCAACCAAGATTTTTTTTAAGGTTGAATTTGCAATATAGCAAGTGTAAGAATTTCCTTGCAAGCAAAGTAAGGAAAAAATTATTAATTGACATCATATTTTCCATTATGTTAGAATACTCTCATGGTTGATAAGAATAGTATTCATTTGAGTAACAAATGTAGTATATGTGCTACAAATCCCATATACAATCAATATGCAAATTATTCTTCTTCTTGTTCCACTGTTGTTGCCTCTTCTATTGTTACGATATCCTCCAGGGGATGCATTGGTATTGTTCTGGGGTTTTTGTGGTGTGGTATTGCTCTCTAACTCCAACTACAATGATGTACTAGTTTCTCAATTGGAGGTTCTTCGTTCTTTGGCCATTTCCTATTCCACTTCTACCCTTGCCTCTCAAAGTCCCTCTTTCTCTGTACGAGGGTCTGGGTAAGTAGCTTTCTCTGTCTAAAATCTAGTAATTTCCAAAACCTCCTCATCATCCACCTCCAGTGCATATGCTTTTGTTGGTTCACTAATATTTCTCCAGACCTTGTTTTCCTTGAGAATATTGACTAGGTCTTCCACACAATCATCCTTAACCATGATGGGTAGGTCTTATGAACAATCATCCTATCCTTCTGCTATCTCATGTCATTGAATCTTCCTTAATAAAAAAATATTTTTTGTCCTTATTCCTAAGGTCAAGAATCTTCTACAAAAAATAAATACTTTGTACAAAGAAAATACTTATTTGAAGAAATGAACAATGATGGTAGAATTTTTTTGGAAAATGGGGAACAACAATGGGGGTCAAAAGTGGCCATTTTTAAATAAAATTAGCTAAAATTAAACTCCAATGAGTAATTGAAGATGCATATACTCAAAATTTAAAGATATTAAAAGAACAAGAATTATAGTACTTCGAATAGTTTTTAAAACTATAATTTTTTTAATTTTAAATTGTTAAGATTAAAAAGGTCAAATATTGTGCACACACAAAAATGTTCCTATTTTCTTAATAATAATAACATAGTGTTTGGCATGTGCCCCCTATTTTTATTTTACATTCAATATATTTTTTATATTATAAATTAGTTACAAAAAAGAGTCCTTACAATATAGCAACATATACTCCATCTAGGTGCAACATATTAGACTCAAAGATCTTGAGCTAGATACTAAATCTAATTATAGTTCAAATGGAAATCTAAAAATTACAAACAATATATATTATCAGTGGATAGAAAAAATAAGATAATTATTTTGCAATAAAATAATTACTTTTAGGAACATTGTTAGTACCTACTATGGTCAAACTAATCACACTCATAGGTTCTAATAGGGGTTCAACTTCATATTATAACCTCCAATTCCCTTACAATCAATTAAAACCTATTCTTCACCATGACCTCTATCTTCCTTCGCTTTTCAAGTTTTTTAATATCATTTTCTTGCATGTAGTCCTTTAACTTTTGTATCTCCTCTTTATTTAGGTTATTCCATCCCTATGGCTAAAAGTGGGCATGCTTTATCTCCTCTTTGTCGACAATGATAAGACCATCTTCAAGCATAATAAGAAACCTTTATTTTAGGATTTCCAACACCATAATACCTACAAAATGATATTATTTTGGGTTAGATCACATTGAGTCTCAATAAGGAAAGTCTTTTTTTCCTTGGAAAACCTCTTTATTCCTTTTTTCTAGATATGCCACAATAATTCATGCCAGTTAAAACAAGCTATAATTCATCAATATTAACAAAAGAAACTTTGACAAACCCAAATAAAATGTCAAACCATGTCAAAAAATCCTTATTAGATCCCATCCTAGCCTATTACCAAGAAAAGAGGACCAAAGTTATGAAGAATATTGACAAATAAAAAAATAGGTGTTCAATATTTTCCACCTACTCACACAAAGGACAAAATTCTAACAGGAATACCAATAGAGGCTAATTCAACATTAACAATAATTATTTTTTAAACGAAATCCATCTAAAACATTCTCTTTTTTTGTTCAATCTTCCCATACCACACATTTTTTAACACATAGACCCACATAAATTCAAACCAATAAAGGTTTCAATTCTTATTAAGATAGTCAATTTTTTCTCATGTATCAACAAGAATGATTTAATCTTTTTTGTTATTATTTGATCAATAGTTGTACCATCTAGCTAGCTAAATTTCATGACAATTATGTGTTAATTGTAAGGAATGTGGGGAATTACACAATATACATTTTAAAATAAAACTAAGTATGTTCTTCTTTGATTAATATGAATTTGAAATTATGTTTTTGTTGAAAATGAAGGTAAAATTATAGAATAATATAGCTTAAAATTTGTAGATCCTATGTAACTGTAGATTCAATTTCAATATTCATTGTCACAATCTCGTGTGTATGATTAATCTTGAATTACATCAATTTTAATGTTGTATAAAGTAGACAAAATATTGATAGAAGAAAGTAGGCAGAATAGAAAGGACACAGTATGTACGTGGATAAAACCCTTTCGGGTAAAAAACTCCACCATAATTGTTCTTGCTTGTATTATTTAACCTTTGAATGAGTTACAATAATATTGATTCAATTCTCCTTGATGTGCTTCTTTTGTCTTCAACAAATCTTCTTCACAACCTGCAATATTTTCTCATACAATGGCTACAATAATAGACAATAAACTTGCTTACAAACTCATAAGAGTTAACATTTATAATATCACAAATCCACTTGAGAAAATCCATGCCTAGGGTTGCCAAATTGAGTTCTAAGATGCATGAAAAAGTCAAACAACAGTCTCTCTCAAAGTTGGCACCCAACACTAAAGTGTTAACCTCGTATTTATCAAAAATATATTTTGCAAGCTCATCCTCAAAGAAGGTGTCCATTCTAGGTCCCACTTAATTGAGCATTACAAATATCTTTTCCTTGCATTAGTTGTAACTCAAAGATGCCAACTTGGGCACCCAAGGTGGGCCCAAGCTAATCTGTGTTAACTGAAACACATATGTTACCGATTCATGCAAAACAATGTGCATGCATGATCCTCCATCTGTTAACTGAATGTATCAACCTATAATCTATCCATGCAACTTAAGTCAACTAAGATTAACTAGCATGCAACTGAAGATAACTGAACTAAACTGAACTGAACTGAACTTCAACTTAACTTCAACTGAACTTCAATCCCTATTTTATAGGTACTCAACATGCATAAATCAAAATCCCTATTTTGTAGGAACCTAGGATGTATTTGTGAATTGTACTCAATTCACCAACCAGTTAACTGAGCCAAGGTGGATCCCACCTCCCATGTGTGTGTCCATGTGCTCCTATTTTCTAGGAGCTGACTCAAAGGCATCCCCACATGCTCCTAACACTTAAAAATAATTAAAAAATCCAAATTAAATGTTTATTTCATTCCAAATTAAACTCTTCCTAATCCTAGAGTTATGCAACCCATTCCAAGGACTTAGGAGATACATGAAATAAGTTAAGAATGCAATTAAATGTGATCCTATTCCCAACATTCTCCCACTTGACATTATCATTGCAATTATTCTAAACTAGGAATAATTTAATATAAATTAAGTATAGGACTCAAGGCCAATGGCCTTCCTGCACCAAGAGAACCTTTTTTGTACGAACCGGTTTCGTAAGATAATCTGCAGCATTGACCAAAGTGTCAACTTTCTCAACCAATACCTTCCCACTCTCAATAATTTCTTGCACAAAGTGATATTGCAAATCAACATGCTTAGTACGAGCATGATACACATTATTTTTGGCTAAAAAAATTGCACTCTAACTATCACATTCAAGTTTAATTTACTTGCAATCAAAACCAATACCTTTCCCATGTCTCTGTAACCAAACTGCCTCTTTGGAGGCATGTGTAGCAGCCATGTACTCTACTTCCATGGTGGAAAAAGAAACCGTGTGCTCCCTCTTACTCATCCAACTAACCGTAGCTGCAAAAAAAGTAAACACATAACCACTTGCTGACCCTAACTATCTGGGTCTCCTACCCAATCTGAATCAACAAAACCTTGTATGTCTAATGATCTATGCATATTATCAATATCATTAGCACCATGATAAACCAAACAATAATCAAAAGTACCTCATAAATATCTAAACACCCAAGTCCAATTTTCTTTACCAGGGTTAGACATAAACCTACTTAGATCTCCCACTGCTTGGGCTATATCTGGTCTTGTACAAACCATTGCATACATCAAACTACCAACTGCACTAGCATAAGGAATCTCAAACATTTCCTCATAATCAAAATCATATTTAGGACTCATGTCTAAACTTAACTTCGTGCCAACTGGTAAAGAAATATTAATTGGTTTACTATCATGCATGTTAAACCTTTTCAAAATAGTATCAACATAGTTGCTTTGACTTAAGTAAAGCTTTATGTCCCCTCTATCTCTGTTGATCTCCATACCAAGGATATATTTTGCAGCCCCTAGATCTTTCATCTCAAATGTGTTAGAGAGTTGTGCTTGCAATTATTTGATCATTACCTTGATGTTACCAATAAACAACATGTCATTAACATACAAGATAATAATTAAAAGTTGAACATCAATTAATTTTATGTAAACAAAATGATCTTCCTCACTCCTAACATAACCTATTTTTAATGCAAAAGTGTCAAACTTCTGGTACCACATTCTTGGTGACTTTCAATCCATATAAATATCTCTATAACCTACAAACCAATTCTTATTTTCCTTTTACAACAAAACCATTAGGTTGCTTTATATAAATCTCCTCATCAAGATCCCCATGCAAAAAAGCAGTTTTCACATCCATTTGCTCTATCTCAAAATCAAAAGCAGCAACAATAGATAAAAGGAATCTAATAGAAGTTAGTTTGGTAGCAGGAAAGAAGATCTCATTAAATTCAACTCCCTCTTTCTAGGAGTAGCCCTTGGCTACTAATCTAGCCTTGTACCTTTTGTGGTTACCATCTACTCCAATTTTCTTTTTAAAGATCCATTTACAATTAATGGCCTTTCTTCCTTTGGGAAAACTCTCAAGATCCCATGTATCACAAGTATCCAAGGAAACCATTTCCAAATGTATAGCTTGTGTCCAAATCTTGTTCTCGTCCGAATATATAGCTTCCATGTAATATCTAGGGTCATCAATAGTACTTAACAAAGCAAATATACAATGGAAATTAGGAGGGTTGTACCTGTCAACGGGATTTCGTTGTCTTATGGATCTTCTCAATGGGGTTTCTTTCACTTCCTTAATATTCTCATCATATTCATCTATCTCAGAACTCTATGAACTTTCCTCATCCGATCCATCTAATTGTTCAACATGTGCATCTTATTGCTTCTTAGTATTTTCCTCAAAATGCACTGTTCAAGAAGTATTCTTCTCCTTTAGTTGTTCTTCTCCTAAATAAGCTCTAAATTCCCTAAAAATCACATCTCTTGACAAAGTAATTTTTTGGGTTAGAGGATTCCAAAGCTTGTAACCTTTTACATTTTCACCATAACCTATGAATATACATTTATGTGCATTTGGATCCAATTTAGATTATTTTTCTTTAGGCACATGAACAAAATCCTCACAACTAAAGATCCTTAAATGTGAAATACTAAGCTTTCTACCTAACCACATTTCATAAGGGGTTGTATCTTCAATAGATGAACTAGGAGATATATTAATTAAATAACAAGAAGTGCATACAACCTTAACCCAAAGGCGTCGATCTAGCTTAGCACTACTTAACATGCTCCTAGCTCTTTCCATTAAGGTTCGGTTCATCCTCTCTACTACTCCATTTTTTTGTGGTGTATATGGAGTAGTTTTCTATCTCACAATTCTTGCATGCTTACAATTTTCATCAAATTCCATAGAACAATATTCACCACCATTATTTGATCTTAACACTTTTATCTTATGATCTGATTGTTTCTCAATGAAAGCCTTAAATTCCTTCAACTTATTGAACACACCATATTTTTTATGCATAAAATAAATCCAAGTGTATCTTGAGACATCATCAATAAATGTGACATAATATCTAGATTTTTCAATAGAGTCAATATCCACAGGACCCATAACATTTGAGTGAATAATCTCTAATAATCTTTTCGCTCTATTTGTTCCTTTAGAAAATGAAGATTTAGATTGCTTACCAAACACACAATGCTCATAAAAGTCATTTTTGCCAATATTATAATCAAGAATACTGTCAAACAATTTATTATTAAGAATGTTCCTAAGACCTTTTTCACCTATGTGGCCCAATATGTGGTGCCACAACATACATGTATTTTCAGCTTCAATTACATTGGCCGATTTATTCAAATTAGAGGTATTTAGCTTAAACAAAGTCCCAATCCAAGATCCTTTAGTAACCACCATATTCCCCTTCACCAATCTACAACCAATTTTATCAAATGTCACATGCATTCCAGAATCATTAAACTTTGATACAAAAAGTAGATTTTTGGCAAGTCCTAGAATATGTAAAACATCATTAAGGGTATTAACCCTACCATCACGAAACATAATTTTACCTCTCCTTTTCCCACAATCTTTTTTGTGCTATTATCTCCAAAGAAGACATTCCCTCCATCATTTTCATTATAATTTGAGAACCACTCCTTGTTAGGAGTCATATGATAGGAGCAACCTAAATCAATAAGCCAAGAGTCATCGCTAACATTCTTACATGAAATAATCAATGCATCATTACCATCATCTGAGGATTTCTTAGTAGAAGCATCAAGATTATTTTTCTTGCTCTTACAATCCTTCTTTATGTGTCCTGGTTTCCCGCAGTTCCAACACTTTACCTTACTCTTACTAGGCATTATAGACCGTCCTTTAGAATTACCCTTTCCTTTCTTTTCTACCTTATATCCCTTTTCCTTAGGCCTACCTCTTATAAACAAGGCATCTTGGGAGCCCGTTTTAGAATTCCTCCTCATCTCCTCTGATAAGAGAGTAGGAATTATAGTCCATTTTTGGATCTGCACCACTACCATTGATAGAAACAAATAGATTTTCCCAAGACTCTGGTAAAGAACAAAGTAACAAAATGCATTTATTTTCATCTTCTAGCTTTACATCTACAGATGCTAACTGACTCAGAATCAAATTAAAAGAATTTAAATGATGTGCAACAAAATCACCATCTTTCATCTTTAAAGAATATAACTGTCTTTTTAGATATAGCTTATTAGTAAGGCTTTTAGTTTGATAGATATCACCTATCCTCTTCCACAAATCAAATGCAGTCTTTTCATCTGAAACATTCAAGAGAACAATATCAACAAGACACAATCTTATGGTTCCTCTTGCATTCTTATCTAACTTAGCCCAATCCTCATCTGACATTGATGTAGGTGTCTTTGTCTTATTACCTACAACTGACCACCAATCTCTCTCTTCAAGGAGATCTTCCATTTTTAATTTCAACATCTCATACCCAAATCCATTAAACCTTTCAATATCTAAACGAGAAGTAGAACCCATTGCAACACGTTAATTTTTCAAATTAGAAATTTGACACAATATTAAACAGTCCCACTACAACCAAAAAACCTTCAAACTTTTAAGAGAAAGGCGTCCCAAACTCTACCCAACCTCTAGCTCTGATACCAAATGTTAAAAATGAAGGTAAAACTATAGAATAATATAGCTTAAAATTTGTAAATCCTGTGTAACTGTAGATTCAATTTTTTGTATTTTTTGTCACAATCTCTTGTGTATAATTAATCTTGAATTACATCAATTTTAATGCTGTAGAAAGTAGACAAAATAGAAAGGATACAATATGTGCGTGGAGAAAACCATTTCGGGTAAAAAACTCCACCATAATTGTTCTTGCTTGTATTATTTAACCTTTGAATGAGTTACAATAATACTGATTCAATTCTCCTTGATGTGCTTCTTCTGTCTTCAAGAAATCTTCTTCACAACCTGCAATATTTTCTCACAAAACTCTCTCATACAATGGCTGCAATAATAGACAATAAAATTGCTTACAAACTCATAAGAGTTAACATTTATAATATCACAAAGCCACTTGAGAAAATCCATGCCTAGGGTTACCAAATTGAGTTCTAAGATGCATGACAAAGTCAAACAACAATCTCCCTAAAATTTGGTACCCAACACTAAACTGTTAACCTCGTAGTTATCAAAAATATCTTCTGCAAGATCATCCTCAAAGAAGGCATCCATTTTGGGTTGCACTTAACTGAGCATTGCAAATATCTTTTCCTTGCATTAATTGTAACTACAAGATGCCAAATTGGACACCCAAGGCGGGCCCAAGTTAATCTTTGTTAACTGAAACACATCTGTTACTGATTCATGCAAAACAATGTGCATGCATGATCCTCCATCTGTTAACTGAATGTATCAACCTACTATCTATCCATGCAACTCAAGTCAACTGAGATTAACTAACATGCAACTAAAGATAACTGAAACATAACTGAATTGAACTAAATTGAATTGAACTGAACTAAATTGAATTGAACTGAACTTCAATTGAACTTCAACTGAACTTCAACTAAACTTCAATCCCTATTTTATAGGTACTCAACATGCATAAATCAAAATCCCTATTTTGTAGGAACCTATGATGCATTTGTGAAGTATACTCAATTCACCAACTAGTTAACTAAACCAAGGTGGATCTCACCTCCCATGTGTGCGCCCATGTGCTCCTATTTTGTAGGAACTAACTCCAAGGCGTCCCCACATGCTCCAAACACTTAGAAATAATTATAAATGGAAAATTAAATGTTTATTTCATTCCAAATTAAACTCTTCCTAATCCTAGAGTTATGAAACCCATTCCAAGGACTTAGGAGATACATGAAATAAGTTAAGAATTCAATTAAATGGCATCCTATTCCCAACTGTACACATCTAAAAATGGTCACGGTTGATCGAACCTGTTAATTAATTAAAAATAAATTATTTAATTAATGTTCTTAAGTCATCTACATATAAATAAATTTAATTATTTATTTATATTGTTCATTTTCCAATTCTTCTAATTTAATTAATTAAATAAAGTTTATTTAATTAATGCTACCTTCCTCTTAATTAATTAAATAGATTTTACAATTTATTTACATTAATTATCACAAGTTTAAATTCCAAATTTAAATGATATTCTTCTTTCCACACTTAATTAAATACTTTCAATATTTAATTAAATCATTTTCCAAATTTCCCATTCTTCTCACAAAATTAAATATTCTTAATATTTAATTAAAAGGCTTTTTCTTTTCTCACATAATTAAATATTTGCAATATTTAAATAAAGTCTTTTCATATTTCTCTCACACATAATTAAATATTTATTTATTTAATTATGAGAGACACCATTCAATTGTCTCTTCATTTTCTGTCTCTCAGAATTCCACCTTCTTTTCGAATTCTCGATCTCTCACCGTTCATTTCAATAGGTTTGAACTCGACCGTTGATCTTGGCCAATCAAATTCCTACCTTCAAAAATCTATAAATACAGCCCTTTCATGAGCTAAAAAGGACCTTGAATCTCAGATTTTCATGCGTAGTTACTATAGTCTCATCTTAGCATTCATTAGCATTTTAATTCAATAGTTTAATCTTTTAGATGCATATGCATTTTTTAATCTCATTCTCTCAAGCTGCTATTTTAAACAACTGAGAGCAAGCATCTTGAAGCGAATCCTTGGAGATAGAGGACAATGGGACGAATTTGAAGAAGCTGCGGTTTAGAGTTTGCATTTACTTTCTTTAATTTCATTTCTTCAATCTAATGTTTCATTGGTATATTAGATTAGATTCAATTTGATTGACACTTTCTAGCGTACACATTTCTGGTGCCCACCGTGGGGCCAAGCCCCGCATTTAATTTATCTTTTTGCAGATTTTTCTAGCAGGTGATGGACAAAAATCATGTTTTAGCGCATACGAGTCGCATTTTAGTGCATACAAAGACTGTTTCAGCGCATACAATGATTATTTTGGTGCATATATGACCTATTCCAGCGCATACATGAACTCTTTCAGCGCATACAACGACTGTTTTGGCACATCGTTGTGAACTCTTCTGGCGCATTCATAACCTATTTCGGCGCATACGATGACTGTTTCCGTGCA
Source organism: Sequoiadendron giganteum (assembly GCA_007115665.2). Classification (NCBI taxonomy): domain Eukaryota; kingdom Viridiplantae; phylum Streptophyta; class Pinopsida; order Cupressales; family Cupressaceae; genus Sequoiadendron; species Sequoiadendron giganteum. Next base: position 217,050,655 of record CM021100.1, read on the forward strand.
TTTACAAGATCTTTCAACACATACATTACCTGTTCCAGCGCATACATAGCCTATTTCAGCACATACATCTTCTGTTTCGGTGCATACAGTTGTAGAAATTTGAAATTCTGATTCCGACGCAATCCGCGGACAAGATTTTTCTGATGCTATTTTTAACAAAATGAACCAATCCTAGGATAGTCACCAAACATAATTTTCTTTTGGTTAAAATGAACCCCATGTTTTTAGTGAAGCAACATCTTCACTTAGAATAGAAAATTTCTCAATTCGGGATTTAAAATTGAACCATTATTTTGTTTGCTATGATTGTGGGTAATAGGTCTATGCTCTCCCCTTAACTGGGTGATCAAAATACCAAACTTACCTTTTATTTTCTTCAATTTAATGTTTTATTACATCCTTTAGAAGGCCTGCTCTTGTGGGAAAAAGTACTCACCCAAGATGAACGACCTAAGTGGGAACACCTAAAGCCAAGGTTTCCAACCCACTTTAATCAAAAGCAAGTTGTTGATGAAAATCCAACTTGACAGTAGTGCACAGGATAACCATCCCCAAAACCTTTGTTCTAAAGGTTGGGAGGTCTCTCGAGGGAGTATATCTATTTGCCACACTGAACGGATACCCTTACTACGAACCATAGTGTAGAAAGCCAACTGTGTCAGTATCCAAACATCATTTTAATCACGGTGCAAGGGGAGGGAAGAATCTGCCCCCAAGACACTCACCATATAGTCACCACGGATTGTTTGTTCAAGGGATTCGGTATCCACTTCCGTCACTTTGAGTACGCACCTGGAAAAGACAAAAACACGGGCGCCCTCTATGGGGTGACAAGGCTATGTGAGTCGATGCAATTTTAAGCTGTGGGCTGTGATTACTTTGATGACCTATTTGACAAATTAAGAGTGAGTCTGACTGAAGTGCTTATCTTGTTCAAAACCTGTGCAAATCTAAAGAACATACACTCTTTGTTTAGATTTAAGGATTAACAAAACAATTGTCAACTTCTATGCTGTGTTTTTCACATTTAAATCAATTTAAGATCATCCAAAACAAGAAAATTTTATCAAACTATCAAAACATGTCAGTCTCTGAGCTGATTTAGCGCATTCAGTCTCTGTTTCAATGCATTTGTGCTCTGTCTTAGCACATCCGTGCTCTATTTCAGCACATTCAATCTCTGTTTCAGCGCATCCATGCTCTGTTTTAGCGCATCTGTGCTCTGTTTCAGCGCATTTGTGCTCTGTTTCGACGCATCTGTGCTTTGTTTCGACGCATATGTGTTCTATTTTAGCACATTTGTGCTCTGTTTTGGTGCATCTATGCTTTGTTTTAGCGCATCCAGTCTCTGTTTTAGAGCATCTATTTTCTGAGCCTAGGTGATTTTCTGGTTTTCAGAGATCAAGTCATATTCATCCTTCTTATATTCCCCAAACTGCAATCGCATATACTACTTGTCCAAATAAAATTCTGCAATAGAGAACTCAATCACATTAGGCATCTACAAATTCATCTTTCTACAAAGCTAGGATCAAACTTCACAAAAGTGCAAAATCACCTTTATTTTTCAATCTTTGGTTTAACTCCCGCAAACAGGATTTTCATCCTTTCAATCAGGGAATCATGAGCTAAAGATTAAAAATCTTTTAAGTCACAGAATCTTCATTCTATCCTGACTTTCATCATCATTGCACTATTTCATTCCTTTGATCAAAGTTAGTAGGATTTGAGTAAAGCTTATGCCTGTTACCACGAGATCTCGAAAGCACATAGAAAAAGATGAAAGTACAACAAGCAAAATGGGTGAAAATAGTGAGAGGGAGGAAAACCTCTTTAACAATCTAAATACTAAAGAGTTAACGGAGGAAAAACTTCAAGAAGCAGAATAGGATCCCTAATTCCATACTCCTATGGAAAAGATTTTAGAATCAAACAAGGAAAGGTACTTTCTTTCATTAGCTATTCAAGGAGCTAAGTTACCTGCCGATTTCGACACAAAAGGGATTAAAGAAGATCCCGAAGCTCCTCTTAATGATTTTAGCACCCTTACTTGACAAATCAAGGAATTACAAGGGAAAATAATGCAAGGAGGAACAACAAAGAAATATGTTTTGGATGAAATATGTCCTTATCCATTTGATAGAAATCTTCGAATGATACCTTTTCCAAAACATTATGAAATCCCTAAGTTTGATAGGTATAATGGGAAAAATGACCCCATTGAACATGTAAGGGATTTCCGAAATATGAGCTTAGAATTCACTCATGAAGACACCTATTTAATGTGATTGTTTCCACGAAGTCTGAGTGGACAATCCATGGAATGGCTTTCAAAAATCACTCCCCCCATTGGAACCTTTGAAGAGTTGATAAATAAGTTCATATCGCAATACTCTTACAACATCCAACACTAGATAACCATGCTTGATCTTTGTAAGATAAAACAAAAAGTAGCGGAATCTTTCACTACATTTTTGCAAAGATGGAGAAGAAATTTTGCTAGATACTCTTGTCCTGTTCTTGAAAAGGAAAAATGGAAATATTCATCGATAGTCTTAATCAAGAAATGAGTTACAGACTAAACCTTCACTGTCCTCCATCATTTGAAAAATTGATTGAAAACACAATTACTATTGAAGGTGCATTGATCAAGCGTGGAGTTTTAAAAGTTGATAAAGAGGGTTCAAATTCGTACAACAACAACAACAACCATAATAACAATAATAAAAAGTCACGATTTTGGACTCAAAATAAAAATGTTGTGAATGATGGGGTAGTAGGAGCTAACAACGTGAATATGAAGCCCGCCATCCTTAATGTGTCAGGTGTTCAACGTATCAATAATACTGGACATTCTAGCACCCAAGGCAATCTTCCCAATCAAGGAAACACAACTAATACTCATGGAAATAATTTTGGCAATAATCAAAATTCAAATGCGCCCAGACCATCATACTTTTCAAGTCGACGGAGTTTCACTCCCTTGGGCCAATCTTTGGAATCCATTCTCAAAGAATTATTGAATCAAAATTCTATTACATTGCCACCACAAAGAGACTATGCACCTTGAGTTAAACCACCATCGTGGAATGACTCACACTTCTGTGATTATCATAGATGCAAAGGTCATAAGACACAGTTGCCAAGGGTTAAAGAATATTGTTCAAGATTTGATTGATAATCGTACCATCACAGTTGAGGGACACAATGTCAATAATGATTATCAAGCATTCAAAAATCCGCTCCCTAATTATCACAAAGGGGAATCCTCCAGTGATAAGGGAAAGAATTTTAATAACATCCATGACATTATTATCAATCATATCTATACTAATGATCCGCAAATCAACACTATTTGAATCAAAGGTTAGCTAGAATATTGAGAGATCAATGTTACGACAAGGGGACAAGCCAAGATCATTGTCAAAGGCGGCAATTCCCCCTCCAAGTCAATACAATTTGGTTGAGCAATTACGAAAAAAATCAGCTCAAATTTCTATGTTGGAACTTTTAAAGCTATCACCTGCACATAAGGACATTCTGGAAAAGGCTCTCGTTGATACAACTATATCTCCTGATCTAGATACCGATAAATTTCAATCCATGGTGGGACATTTGTCCTCTAACACATGTTTATCTTTTTCTAAAAGAGATGATTCATCCATAACCCATCCGCATAATTCATCACTCTATTTAGAATTCATGGTTCACAAAGCCCGCATTAGACATGTCCTTATAGATGGGGGAGCTGGATTAAACATTTGTACTTTAAAATTGGTCCTAGCTTTGGGATATTCATAAGACTCTATAGACCCACGGAGGAAAATTACAATCAAAGCCTATGATGATGAGGAAAGGACTTCAAAAGGTCTTATCATGTTACCAATCAGAGTGGGACCTGTTGTGAAGAATACCTTTTGTCAGGTTCTCGATCGGGATCTAACCTATAACATACTATTGGGTCGTCCATGGATTCATGACATGCAAGCGGTTCCATCTACTTATCATCAATGTTTGAAGTTTCCATATGATGGACAGGAAGTAACCATACCCACTGATCACAATAGCAGTCAAACTTGTTCTAACCTAAGAGCAACTCAAGACACATTTATCCCACATAATAGAGAGGCTTTGGCCATCTCTACTTCCAAAAACAAAGAACAAGTACAAGAAATGATAAGAAATTTTGGCAACAAGCTAAAATTGAAAGATAGTGGGGTGGGAGAATATTCTTTATCTCTCTCTAATCTACCCCTATCCCCACGATCCCATGGTCAGTCGTCAACATCTACACAACAGGCTGTAGCAGTTTTAGCCTCCACTTCAACCCCCATTAGCAAGTTTAATGGGACGTTTGTCAAAGAAACTGAAGGAGAAGATAGAGCTATTCTTGATTGGCTCTATAAAGATGAAGAAGAATCTGTACAACATATCAAGTTACCTACACAACAATATGGAAAAGGTTATGCTATCATGCAACAGATGGGTTATGAAGGAAATAGCCCTCTAGGTAAAAGAAAAGAAGGTATTATTGAACCCGTCCAACTAAAAACAATGCACCCAAAAGATAAGACTGGGTTGGGATATGGTGAAGATACTAAAGAAAAGGTAACACAAAGGTCATCTAATGAGGAGTTAGTTGAATCAATTCTAAGAATTCAAGCGGATAATTCTGAAACAGACTCGAACGAATACGAATGGGATAACTTCTTAGATGATACTTTTGTCTCGGAGAAAAGAGTGGATGTGATACACAAATTTTCACCTACATTCTTACAAGGAGAACGCTCAAGGCCTCTATTTGAATACGTTATACAAAGCAATCATGAATCTGGTGAGACCAATTCGATTCAAAGCAAGATAGATCATTTTGAGGAGGATACCATCTTAGACTTCTCCCATGATAACGTTGACAATAATATCATGACTCTCACAGCCAATGACCTTACTCATCCTAACGATCCATTACCTTTGGTTCATCTTGAACTCATTGATTGGGAACAAGTCGCACCCATTGATGTTCCAACTTTTCCAAATGACGAAACCATAATAAACTTTCTTTGTTCATCCCATCCTGAAACAAGTTCCACTAAGGAATCGCAAGGTCAGAGTTTCTGACAGGAAAGTGCCAAGTTTCTCAGCTATGAAATAAATAACATAAAAGAAAGACCTAATGGTGAAAACCCAACAAAGGCAGTATTAGGTCAAGAAAAAAGAAAAATGAAAGAAAGATCTAATGGTGAAAACCTAACAAAGGCAATATTAGATCAAGAAAAGAGAAAAGTAAAAAGCATATCCAATGGTGAAAACCTTTCAAAGGCGCCAGAGGATGGGAAACTTGACACTCTTTCGGAATATTATCAGGAAAGATCTTCCATTCTAATCGAACCAATGGAGGCACTCAATATAGGTACTATAGAAAAGCCTAAAGTTTTGCAATTGGCTGCATCTTTGACAAAAGAAGAAGTACCTAAATTCATAGAATTTCTCAAGAACAATCAAATTAGTTTTGCATGGTCCTATGTGGATATGCCTGGATTAGATCCAGATCTCATCATGCATCATTGTTCTATCATGCTGGGGGCAAAGCCTATAAAATAGAAACTCAGAAAAATGCATCCACATGTTGCATTATTGGTAAAAGAAGAATTAAAGAAGCTTTTGGATGTTGGATTTATTCGGTCTATGGACTATGCAGAATGGATTTCCAATATCGTACCTATTTCAAAGCCAGACGGAAGGATCAGAATTTGCACAGACTTCAGGGATTTGAACAAAGCATGTCCTATAGATGACTTCCCATTACCAAACATTGATATGATTGTGGATTTAACTGCTAGACATGCAATGTACTCATTGATGGATGCATTCTCAGGATACAACCAGATAAATATTGCACCAGAAGATCAGGATAAAATAGCATTTACATGTCCTTGGGGTACCTATTGCTGGAACGTAATGTCGTTTGGATTGAAAAATGCAAGAGCTACCTATCAACGAGCAATGACAACAATTTTTCATGATATGATGCATACATTCATGGAGGATTATGTTGATGATCTTCTTGCCAAGTCTAACACATCGATATTTTATCTAAAATTTTCAAGAGGATGGAACAATTCAAAGTAAGACTTAATCCTAAGAAATGCATCTTTGGAGTAAAATCTAGAAATCTACTAGGATACATTGTGTTAGAAAAGGGGATTGAAGTGGATCCAGCTAAGGTGCAGGAAATTCTTGATATGCCACCACCAAGGAACATTAGTCAGCTACGCTTTTTATTGGGACGGTTACAATCCATTCGCAGATTCATTGCTCAACTGGCAGATAAAAGTCTACCATTTACATATCTTTTACATAAGAATGTTCCATTCAAATGGGAGCACAAATGTGAAGTAGCCTTTAATCAAATAAAGCAGTATCTCATGAATCCACCAGTGCTGACTCCACCAATACAAGGTGCACCTCTCATATTATACATTGCTACCACAAAAGTATCTTTAGGAGCATTATTGGCACAAGAAGACAACTCAAGAAAAGAACGAGCCATTTATTACATCAACAAAACTCTAACAAGTCACTAGCTAAATTACACCTTCATTGAAAAAGCTTGTTTAGTAGTGGTGTTCACTTCTCAAAAATTACGACACTACATGATGAGTCATACAATAAAGCTTGTGGCTAAGATTGACCCACTCAAATATCTTCTAAGTAAGGCAGCCTTAATTGGTAGGTTGGCTAAATGGGTTATGATCTTAAGTGAGTTCGATATTCAGTATGTGGATCGAAAAGCTTAAAAGGGACAAGTAATTGTAGATCAATTAGCAGAAGCACCAATGCCAGGAGAACATCCGATACATGTTGATTTTCTTGATGCCAACATTTTCACAGCAGATATCCAACAATCGTGGTCTCTCTACTTTGATGGTTCTTACACTCAACATGGTTCAGGAGCAGGAATTATTTTCATTACACCTAAAGGACATACAATCCCAAAATCTTATTGGCTAATGTTTCCTTGCACAAACAACATAGCTGAATATGAGGCATTGATAATCGGTATGAGAATTGCAGTAGATTGGAAAATCGTAGAACTTCAAGTTTTTGGCGATTCATAACTTGTCATAAATCAAATCAATAATAAATACCATACTAAAGATGACAAGTTGATACCTTAAAAAAAAATGGTGGAAGATCTCAAGAAATACTTTGTTAATATCAAGTTCGAACAGATTCCACACATTGATAACAAAGCAGCAGACGCTATGGCTACAATCGCCTCTTTACTCCAATTGTCAGAAAATAAAAAACGGTATGATTTCCTGGTGGAACAATTGTTTTCTCCCGCCCATGACAATCCTGAAATGCAAATCATTTGCCATCTGACGAGTTTTGAATCCTCCTTATATGGCCAAATTCACACTTACTTGAAAGATACTACTTTACCCTTAGATTTGACTAGAAATCAAAGACGAAATTTTATTCGTCAACCATCCCGTTACGCCTTAATTCCTGACGTCTTATACCGGTGTGGTCTAGATGGTACCCTCCTTAGATGTCTTGAATGCAATGAATTGGAAAAAGCCTTACAATAGATCCATGGTGGAATTTGTGGGACACATTCAAGTGGACTAACCTTAGCAAAGAAACTTGTAAGATTAGGATACTATTGGCCAACCATGGAGAAAGAATCCTTCGCTTTTGTAAAGAAATGTGAAAAATGTCAGATTCATGGGAATCTCATTCATGCTCCTGCTTAGGAATTACAACCCTTCACCACAACATGGCCTTTTGCTTAGTGGGGACTAGACTTAGTTGGCAAGATACATCCATCATCTTCAAATGGACATAAATTTATCATTACAGCCATTGAATATTTCACTAAGTGGATTCAAGCTATTCTTTTACCAACTGTTACAGGAAAACAAATCTCTTCGGTCATCTTGAATTATATCATTTGCAGATATGGCATTCCTAACTCTATTATCACATATTATGGTAGACCCTTTAAAAATCAAGATGTTGATGAACTATGTGAAAGATTTTGCATCCAACACAGGTTCTCTACACCTTATTATCCACAAGGGAATGGTCAAGCCGAAGCTTCAAATAAAATGATTCTGAAGATTTTAAAGAAAACAGTGAAAGAAGCATGTCGTGATTGGCATGTTCAATTGAATCCAGCATGGTGGGCTTATCGAACAAGCATCCGCGCACCAATAGGAGCTACTCCTTATGCTTTGGTCTATGGAGCAGAAGCTATTTTACCACTGGAAGTTGAGATTCCTTCACTTCAAGTATCACTCAAAGGGCTAATCAATGATGAAGATTACAAGAGTTAGAACTGCTTGATGAATGGCGTCAAACTACGGTTAATCACTTGAAAGGATATCAACAAATCATGTCCCGCAGTTATAATCACAAAGTCAAACCATGAAGTTTTCAAGTGGGTGATTTCGTCCTCAGAGAAAACCCTCGAAATCAACAAGATCGGGAAAAGAAAGGCAAGTTTGAACCTAACTGGCTGGGTCCATTCATTATCGTTGCAGCCTACGGATTAGGGGCATATCAGTTGTCAATAGCAGAAAGGGATCTGTTTGAAGATTCGATCAATAGTGCTCATCTGAAAAGGTTCTACACTTGAGAAAAAATCAAAAATAATATAAAAAGTCCTGAAAAAAAAAAAACATTGCCTTGATAAAAACCTAGCAAATAGGCGTCTTGGTAATAACAAAAAAATCATAAAATCAGGAAAAAGTGCAATAAAAACAAACAGTGAAAACCTGGCAAATAGGGATCATTTGTGATTTTATTTTGGCTCTCACATCTATTAGGATTCATTCTGCATATGCATCATTGCATCAACATCACACACACCTCACTATTGCATTTACATTGCATCATTTCTCCTTGGAACGACAAGGATCTCATCATGGCTTGATGATTTGAGGTTTATCCATTGCAACAGTTATATCTAACAAGAGTCAGGGTACAAGGTCACTAAGGGGGTAGTTCGCTTCTTGAAGCTTTTCTAGCAGATAGTCGGTAGCGTGTGTCTAGCATCAAAATGTCAGAAACAACAGTCTTGTCTAACTGAGCTTACATGTTTATCTTGATAGATGATTTAAAAACAAATTGGATGATCTTAATTTGAATAAAATGAATGACAAACTTAAAGCAATAAGTTGCAAAATGTTGTTTTGATATTTGATGACATCATATCTTTGGAGTGGTTCAATGATGTACTAAGCTAGAATCACAAGGAAGAAGTATGATTTTTCTTTGTTTGCTGTCTATAAGTTAATCATTAGTATTTTTCAAATTGGTCGTGGGACATGCTCTACAATGGATATTGATGACATTTCGGAATTTGCATAGGAAAACGGTTAACTTTTGTCTATTTATGCAAGCAATACTCATGTCATCTTGGTTCAATTATACCTCAATGCTTGTATTCACTTGCAACATTAAAAAATTATGGAAGCAGTACTCAGGTCATCATTGGTGCTAACATACCCTTTGATGCTTGTACTAACTTTCAAAATATCAAAAGGCTTGATGATGACAACTAAATACAGCAAGAAATGGCAACAAGGAGAATGATTCATTATTTCATTTAGGATTGCATATTTCATCATTAGGACTGCATAATACATTTGCATTTCGAGGACCTTTTCAATAGATTTTTGAAGATGGATCACATTTTTAAAAATCTTTTTCAGACAAATGGTTGAGTAGGACTGGACATTTGTTACATCTCACTAGCATTATCATTGCACTTATCATTACATTTCATTATCATATCATTTTTCATCACGATCATTTTTCCATCATTACATCATAGGCATGGTTATCATTCATTAATTAACATATATGTTTGCATATTTCACACATATTCATGAATAAAATTACATTCATATCATTCTTTTCACATCATTGCTTAAGTTATCATGATCATTTCCATTGCATAAGTTCATTACATAAGTGCACTTTCATTACATCATCATAAATCATAATCTCATCTAAAGCATTTACATCCTACATTTTACATTCATTGCATACATCATAAGAGAAAAGAAAAATTCATTTAGATCATATAATCATTGCATCATCATCCATGACATAGCATATAAAAATCAAAACATACATCCATAACATGTGCATAAATCATCCATAACACGTGCATAATCAAATCACAATTGCATATCATAGATCTCATCAAAACAAATATCCAGGAATACAAGGATATCAAATGTTTCAAAAAGATATATTGCATACAATGGCATAAATGTGTACAAAATGCTCATCACTGAGGGGTATCTGGCCGTGGACCATGACTGCTGCTGCCTCCAGAGGTAGTGGGTCTCAACGGATCTCTGCTCCCAGAGGTTATGATCTCTCATCTGATCGGCTGACCCACACTCCTGGTCGCACTCCTAGAGTGACTGCGTGAGTGAGTCTGAGTCCGAGTACCTGACTGGGTAAAGGCTATCTGCCGCTCAGGTGGCACTACCTCAAAGTATCGCATCCTATAATACTTGGCCTCCCGAGCAGTCTCTAATCCCTCAGCTACAACCTCTCCAATAGAGGTGCTCTCCACTAATATCAGTAGTCTCTTGGCTACCCCCTCAACTTGTACACATTTCTCCCAGAAGTTGTCCCTCTCGGCCATAAGCTGAGCTATTTGTGGGTCAGGAGGTGGTGGTTGTGCTATCTATGCCTGTAGCTGACTGATGGTCACCTATGCCTGCGCTAACTGACTCCTAAGAGTCTGAACCTTAGTATGCAAAGCATCCACCTGTCCCTGTGACGGAGCCCTGATAGTGATCCGCGGTGCTGATGTGCTAGCCTGACCTACTGCTCTGGATGTCCGTGGCCTCATGCTGAAGGGAATATCAAAGAATAATCTCTGTCTCCCACCACCCCCATCATCTCCATCATCTCCACTATCTGAGTCATCTGACTCCTCATCCATCTCCTCATCCTCAAAGCTCTCATCATCTACCTCCATGGCCACCCCGTCGATATCTACGGCCTGCTCTGCCTGTACCTATCCCTAATCTTATGGCTACCCTGCTGCTGGATGTCCCTATGGCTGTTGTCACCCTTCCTAAATAACTAGTCCTCCCATCAATGGGGCAGGCTCATTTGGGCTGGTGAATCTAGGAAAGGGATGTGTATAGAAGTATGCAGCATAGTCATTTGTCATCCCTGCATCTATGACTTCTGGCCGTACAGTCCAATCCTCTAGCTATAGCTCAAATTACTCCTCTCTGGCTACCTCAATAGTTAAAATTGGCCCCCACTCTGGTACATCTCCTCGACGCCTGGTATAGTGTGTCATCCCCTGTGGCATCATCTGTACCCATCCAAACTGCCTCAAAATCCTTCGGCCCAGAAATCGCTCAATGATGAATGGGGTGCGTCCAATCAAGTATCTGGACCTCGTCACATATGGTAGCTCTCTGTCATCTGCCTGCCATGGGTCACAATCTACATACGGTCGCCAGATGCCCGTATTCAAGTCATCAAGTACCCGCCACCAGTACTCCAATTTTCCCAGCCTTGGCTAGACAAGGGGCCCTGTATACGCATAAGCATATGGAAATCCGATGGGGCGTGTAATCGCAAAGTGCTCCCATGCGAATATTTGCAGAAGAGTCACTCCACAAGAGAGACTCTTCCCATCTGTATACAAGACTTGATGAAGGTCATGGTATAGATGGACAATCATGCATGACCCCCATGCATATCTGGTACGGTGGAGAAGCATGTCCTTGAAGATCCTACCCCACCCAATTGATAGTCCCTTTGACCTACGATCAAGACAAAGGAAACTACCGATCATCCCTGCTAAAACTGAAGGTAGTGGGGCATATCTCTCCATCATCTCCTTCCAAGGAAGCTCATATCCATAGACATGAGGATCCTAGAAGACCCGTCTTAAAGCATCTGTACCCCCAATCTATTTGCGATCATAAATCACAAGCTCTCCAACCACAGGAATATCCAAAATCCTGTAAACATCCTCTAGGGTCACCATGATCTCTCCTGTTGGCAAGTGGAAGGTGTTGTGCTCGCTGTGCCACCGCTCCGCTAAGATGGTCAACAGTGCCCTGTTGATCTGATACTACGGGACACTCAACAGAGCTCTCAGGCCACACTGGTCTATCACTCCCAAATCATCATGGGACAGTCGGGAATCATCTCCCATGTCTACGGAAAGCTCTCTTTGATCTGGAGGAGGTTAAATTCCTCCTTTACAACATCATCAAGCAAGCATGCAAATCAATCAGCAATGGATATCATCAATTAATCAATACATCAAGCAAGTTCAAATCTATCAATACTATTTGTTTTTCATATCGCATGGAAACAAATTTAACAGTCATCGTGACTCAATCTATTTGACTTTCAATCAGGAAAGCAAATCTATCATTTTTATTTTGTTCTCATATCACATGGAAGCAAAATTTATCAATACTATTTGTTCTTCAAACACGAAGACAAATTTATCAAATCTATTCATTGATGATATTCAAATGCGTAAAATCTGTTGTCTAATCTAGCAATAATATTTAGGCATGTATCAATTTTTCTTCGAAAATTAAAATTCGGCAAAAATCCAGGGATGCGCTAAAACAGTTAATCAATGTGTTAAAACCATGGATGCACAACTTTACTCCATGGATGCGCTAAAATAGTCTATGGATGCGTGATTTCATGAATGCGCTATTTCATCAAGCATATGCGCTATATCAGTTCACCTATGCGCTAAATCACGTATGTGCTAATCTATCATCTTCCACAGGCAGGTTTCATGGATGTGCCATTTGATCTATCCTATGCGCTAAATCACCTATGCGCGACTATTTGGCCTCTATGCGCGACTATTTTGCACCTATGCGCCACTTTGGATGCGCTGAATTATCTATTGTATGCGCTAAAATACCTATCGTATACGTTAAAGCAAAATTTTAAAAAATTTTAAAATTCGAAAAAGCATCCAAAATCATTAAAAATTTTGATGGAGAGGTTTGGATCAACTTACCGGAGGTCCATACGTAGGTGGTCTCTGATGATGGCGACCTCGCTTGAATCTATGGTACTCATACGAGATTAGCATTGCTTTTATCTCTCAGAGCTCCAAATTTTCTCAAAGGTTACTGTTCAAATGAAAGTGACTTCTCATCTTTTTTATCTTTTAAAGGGGTAAAAATAGCATTAATTACTGTGCAAAGTGTTATTTCGAGAGTTAAATCGCCATTTTTTTCTCCAAAATCATCTGAAAATCTTCCAAATCAGTCTCATTATCATTCTCATCACGCGATTTATCTCTCAAGGGGGCATATAGCATCATCAGTAATTTTTCAAGGTCAGGGGAAAATTCTTTGAAGCAATGCGTAAAACACATCACTTCAAAGAGGGGCAAAATGTACACATCTAAAAATGGTCATGGTTGATCGAACCTGTTAATTAATTAAATATGAATTATTTAATTAATGTTCTTAAGTCATTTACATATAAATAAATTTAATTATTTATTTATATTGTTCATTTTCCAATTCTTCTAATTTAATTAAATAAATAAAATTTATTTAATTAATGCTACCTTCCTCTTAATTAATTAAATAGATTTTACAATTTATTTACATTAATTATCACAAGTTTCAATTCTAAATTTAAATGATATTCTTCTTTCCACACTTAATTAAATACTTTCAATATTTAATTAAATCATTTTCCAAATTTCCCATTCTTCTCACAGAATTAAATAGTCTTAATATTTAATTAAAAGGTTTTTTCTTTTCTCACATAATTAAATATTTGCAATATTTAATTAAAGTCTTTTCATATTTCTCTCACACATAATTAAATATTTATTTATTTAATTATGAGAGACACCTTTCAATTGTCTCTTCATTTTCTGTCTCTCAGAATTCCACCTTCTTTTCGAATTCTCGATCTCTCACCGTTCATTTCAACAGGTTTGAACTCGACCGTCGATCTTGGCCAATCAAATTCCTACCTTCAAAAATCTATAAATACAGCCCTTTCATGAGCTAAAAAGGACCTTGAATCTCAAATTTTCATGCGTAGTTACTATAGTCGCATCTTAGCATTCATTAGCATTTTAATTCAATAGTTTAATCTTTTAGATGTATATGCATTTTTTAATCTCATTCTCTCAAGCTGCCATTCTACAAGCTATTGTTTTAAACAACTGAGAGTAAGCATCTTGAAGCAAATCCTTGGAGATAGAGGACAATGGGACGAATTTGAAGAAGCTGTGGTTTAGAGTTTGCATTTACTTTCTTTAATTTCATTTCTTCAATCTAATGTTTCATTGGTGTATTAGATTAGATTCAATTTGATTGACACTTTCTAATGTACACACCAACATTTTTAATATTCTCCCAATCTTTCATTTTTCCATCAACAAAATATCATTAAAGCAACAAATACCTTTGGAATCCTAGAATTTTGTAAAATATCCCTGTGTAAGGGCGAGCGGTTTATTTTTACAATCAAATGTTTAACATTTTCCCAAGCCATCCAAATAGTACTTAAAACATTAGAGCCAAACAACCTCACAAAAAAACATTAAGTCATGGGGGTGTAAGGTTGACTAGTTCTAGACCTTTTTTGGTCTCAAAAGAGAAATATTGATTTGACATAAAGAAAATCACATATTTTATGCTTCTCATAAAATCTAATTGAACCCTTTCCACATATCTTAGTAGATGTATCATCACCAAACTTAACAAGACTACCATCATACTTCTAAAGTTTAACAAACTTACTCTTATCACCTGTCATATGATTTGAGCATCCACTATCAATAATCTAGTAGTTTATCTCCTCTCTTGCATGAAAATCAGTCAACCTAGTTCCTTCAATATTGTGACCTATTTTTGGAGTAATTTTCTTCACACATTTTTTAGGATTAGTATAATTATTTCCAACATTTAAAGCCATAAACAATCATTCATCACTTCCATTATCTGAGTATTATGATTCCTCATCATTAGATACACCACTATCTTCTTTAATCTAATAACTCTTGTTGATAGATTTACCCTTATGATCTTTATGTTTGTCATTTGAAACTTTGATTGGATATTTAGAAGCATAATGACCTATCTTTCCACAATTGAAACATTTTAATGGTAACTTACCTCTGTATTTTCCAGTACGCTTTTTCAATCTTACAAATTTTTTCTTCCACCTCATCAAGATCATTTGAATTAGATTCATCATTCTTCTCCTTCTTGTTGACTTTAAAAGCAATTTCTTTCTTTGTATCATATTTGTCAAACTCTCTTAATTCAAAAGTAGTTAAAGCACCAAACATTTGATCTCTAGTATATTGATCCAAATTCTAAGCTTCCCTAATAGCAAAAAATTTAGCACTATAAGACTTAGGAAGAGTTCTCAATATACTTTTCACAACTTCACTTTCGTCTAGTTTTCCACCAACACCACTGATGGCATTGACAATTTGATCCACTTTGAGCATGTAGGCTGCAATTTCTCCATCTTTTTTCATCCTCATGGTTTCAAATCTAGCTTCAAAATTCTACATATTTTCTTGCTTGACCTTATCATCTCCTTCATAAATGCTTTGCAACTTTGTCCATATCTCTTTAGCATTTTTGAGGCTTATCACCTTCACAAGTTATAATCTAAATGTCCACTCATAATAGAATTCCTTACTTTTTAATTATTCTAATAGTCCTTGATCCCATCATCACTTTGTTGGGTGAATAGTTTATAATCAACTAAAATATTATAAAATGGTGATATCAACCACAATATAGTGAGATTAAATCTCTCCTCTCAGTTTGGGGAGGCTCCCTTCTTATTTCTCACTAAAAATAACTAGTAACTAACTATTATGTACACTACAATTATCCATGGGTGTTTCCATTCATCATTTTCTCCTATTCAAGAATAGATTTTTTCCTCTTACACAAATTACAATGATATACTATGATGATTACAACATGTAATCAACAACAAAGTCCTAGTTTGAGTGATAATAACCACATTAAAACCCACAAAAGCACAAAGTCTTTTATTCATTTATATGATGAATCAAAAAGAAAAATACTGCTATATGTTACAGCCCAAATTCTCCAATATATGCCACCAAAAGATCAATTAAACACATATAGCAACTCATAGCCCAAAGTCTTTGAATTATCTCTAAAGTACACACATAAGTATAATCTTCAAAGATAATAATGTAGCTCAAATTCTACAAAGTTAGATCTGAATCCCCTCCTAGAACGTATAATTTCACATCTTTATCCAATCATGTACAAGATAATGCAATGAGAAATACATAAGAACAGTCTCAATTTACTTAACAAACTTGATCCAAGGTAAAGATTGGATGTGAACTTGCTTCTTTTATAGATTGAATTTTAATTTACACCTCAGAAAAAAGTTTCAAAATGTTCTTCAATTTGGTAGTGCTTCAATTCATAAGCTAAAAGGTAATATTTATAAAAGAGCTCCCTCCTATTTATAGAGGAGAGCCAAGAGCTAAAATAGGAAAATTACATTTAACTTGACTATTTGATTTGGGACTTCTCTATTTTTACATGCAATTTAATGTTTAGAAAATACATGTAATATGTCATCTATAAAATACAAATTACATAAAGAAAAACTTAAAATAAACTAAGTCTAGACAAGAACGTTCTTTAATTCTTTGTCATTTTTCTCCATGAAGTCTTCATATCTTTTAAATGTAGCTTGGACTTCAGAGTCATCTAGCCCTATTGTATGGTTGGAGATAACGAACACTCATGTGATGGATTCCTTCATATTGATGCATTCTTTCTTGTGCTTATCCAATATTATTTTTAGGTTATCCATAGTCACTTGAAAATCCACTAACTTGTCAATAGAAGCTGATGAAAAAGCTTCTGACTCAATCTCCTTTTGAATTAATGATGTAAACTCTTGGATAATCACATCAATGAGGACTTTCTGACTATCATCTAGTACTTAGCAAGCAACTCCTTAATCTTGGCAATGAGATCTAACCCTATATCATTTCCTATCTCTTGAGCTTCTTGTAGATCCTTGATTAGCTCATCGATGAAATCCTTTTATGTTTCATAGTTTCTCAGATTCTAATGAAAATTTCCTATTGGAAATCACCCCAATTTCTATCAACACATCAAGCTTGAGATTTCTCATTTTAGTCTAAGCTTTAAAACCTTTTTCCAACTCTTGTAGTTTCCGAGATAATGTGTCAATTGTTTGATTTAATTCCAATTTCACATTTTCCATATTTCCAATCATTTCAACCAAATATTTTAGCACTTGTGTACCTTCTACCAATATCTTGTCAATCCATTTAGTAATAGCCTTACTTTGTGCATGATTCTTCTTAGCCTTTTGAATTTTTGGATCCTCTATACTTGTGATAGCATGCTCAATTGACTAATAATATTGAGTTATCTTCTACATCATGGAAGCGAGTTGTTTCACCCTAGCCTTTAGTTGATATTTAATGATTTTTCTTTGTCATACTTTTCCAAAAAAGATGCCATTGTAGCTTGCACATCTTCTTTCACACTTTCATGTGTCTACTTACCCAACTTAATCCTAGTGATTACATAGTCTAACAAATAAACTTATTTTGTATTTTTATATAGAGGAGGATGTGCTATCTCAACATAATTATAATCTAATTTATCCACCATAACCCTTGAAATATTTTTGGCCAAGTCTTTGTGGACTTGGTCTTTACAAAGACTAGCTATCCAAAATTGAAGTTGTCTAGAGAGACGGTTTGCTTCTTCCTTTTGGGTGTTTGTGATGCTAACCAAGGGGGGAGAGGAAAATAACCTCCTTCGAGACTTTCCACCATGGTTCTAAGTATCGATGGAGCTGCACTCACAACAATGGTGGTTACAAGTGATGGAGTATGAGCTAGAACTATAGCTAGAATTTCCACACTTGACACATTTTGTGTAGACTCAGATATAAATTTGTCAAACTCAAATTGTGTGTTCACTTCAAAAACATGAGAAGACAAAATAGGAAAAGAATATGAAGAGCTAAAAATATTTTTAAAATTATTATGAGGTCTCTCAAAAATTGACTCTGAAGTTGGGGATGAATGAATGGATTGAACTAATATAGTAGGAGCAACAAAAATGGTAGAAGCAGTAGCTAAAGGGTTTTCACTTGTAATATCTAGAGGAGTGGGACTTGGTAATGTATCAATCATAGGATATGAAGAGATGGGGGAATTTTCAAGCGTAGAATCGAGTTGTAAAGCAATTAGAGACTCTTTTGTTTCCTCAACTAGATTTTCTTCTCTTTTCTCTTTACCTTGAGTTGACATTCTTTCTATCTCCTTACCTTTAATCCTCTTAATTTTGAAGATAACTTTAGGATTCTTACTAGTGCCAGGGGTATCATCCTTATTAGTTGTCCTTACTTCATTCTACTTACTAGCAGGCTCTTCAATAGACCCCTCCTCTGAAATTGTGTTAAAGTGTTTCAACCTAGTTCCCCGTTCTTGTAGCCACATATTAGTGTTTACAAGAATATGTTGAAACCTATCCCTTATGGAGATCATCTCTTTTTTAAACCACTAGATAGGTGGAAGAGGGGTATCAACAACCTTTTTCTCTTCATAATTAGGATCAAGAATGACATCTTCATCCTCCATATCCTTAGGAATATTAGCTAGATCCAAGTTTTTGATCTGCTAGATAAGGAAAGCCTATTGTAGTCAAGCTTCATTACATCCTCATTGGTTCTACACTTGGCCCATATATCTTCAACCCTATGCACATGAGAGTATCTCTTCTTGAGTTTGTCCTGTATTCCCCTATAATCAAATTCAAACCCCCTTTTGTGCACTTTCATCATAACCCATCACATCTTTGTTTCCATGGCATTGGCTCTAGGAGATGTAGTGATGGAGTACCTACCAACTTTTAGAGGTAACTTGAATCCGAGTTTGTGTGATTCAACCTGCCCATTATGAACAACCATGTTTTGTTTGCATAGTTCCATTAACACAATATTATCAGTAGGACACCTAGGGAGCATATATGGGTATCCATTAAAACAAAAAACTCGGATATATGTAAAAGGGGAAACTATAAATACATGCAACCAAATTTATTGACCGGCTCCCATGCCTCATCCGATACCCTCTTCTTCTCAAGCTCTCTATCAAACATGCACATATATGAAGAGAAAAAGGTATCATTGACTCTCCTGAAATTATTGATGCTTTGATTCAAATTCAATTGAGAGTAATATTGATATACAAGAACTTGCCTTTTTGTCACCCTTGGATGACAACCCTAAAAATTTCCTCATAGAAGTAGCAACATACATTAGATATTAAGTCATATAGAACTTCTGTGTAGTAGAAACCTTAGAAATCTTCTCACAAATGGCATCACTTATCTACTTTCCTTGAAATATTTGTTGTTGTATTTTCCTTATTACATGAATGTAAAGATACATCCACTCCTGAAAAGAAGTGAAAGTGATAAATCCCTTAACTCTACTGAGAAGAGTTATCAAGTCATTTACCTCCTCAATGAATTCACTATCGTGAATTTTCCTAGGCCACCTTGAGATATTTTGCCTATCGATTTTGAGCCACCAAGTGTTGATGGTCCTTTTGCACTTATCAGGGTTATTGTCATAATGGGCCTATGAGTCCTCCATTGTGAGTTCAACACATATATCAATACTTGGACATTCAAATATTTTATCAAAGATCTCTTCATCCAATCTTATAGGCACATTTATGTCTGCATCTCCAACACTTTTGGTTTCCTTGTGAAAATGGAATGTTGTTGTAAGTACAAAATCAAGATTGTGTGTTGACACTAGGATTCAGGCCACCAAATGGATATTGCTCTCAATAATACATCTCATGCTTGCATCAAATAGTTGTTTATTCACGCTTTCTAAATATTTGAACATTTCAACACGACCGATTTTTGTTTCCTTGATATTGTCAACATTTGAAGTCATAGATGTCACTGGAAATACCCCTTGGTACTTATACTTCATTTTTTTCTTGTTTGGTGAAGGATCAAACATTGGTGAAGAATCTGCAAAAAGAAATTTCATAATTTCCTAGTGTGAGAAAATTTTAGATTACATGTAGTCGAGGAAAAAAATGGTGCCCCTACACGTGTTATGAATCTTGGGATGAAAGGGCAGATAAATTATCCAAACCTACATGGGGTATTACAATTTGGATGTAAGGGTGGGGATAGTGCAAATTAATGTAAGAGGAGAGAATTTATCCACCCTTGTATATAGGAAAGGCAAAAAAATAGTGTAATCAAGGAAACATTTCTCGAAATACAATATAGGGTAGAAAAATTGGGTAGAGGATGTAGGTCGAGGTTTATTCCCAACTTACATATGAGGTAGGGCAAGTATTTAATGCAAAAACTAATCCCCGCACTACATGTCGCAAGGGTGCTTGTGTGAATTGGGGTTTATTCCCTGCCATGGACTATGAGTAAAGACACATATGTAATATGGGGAAAATTCCTTGCACTACATCTGTCTGACAATGGTAAGTGTTTTTCGAGAAATGTTTCCTAAAATACATAGTGGTGATAGGTGAGTTTTATGCGAGCTTTAAAACCTGGAACACATTTTGAAATGATATGGAGATGTAATGCATTACTAGGTGTCACACGAGGTATTTGTCCTACCCAAAACGATTGAGGAATGCTTTCCAAGTTTACAATGAAATATCTAGATAAAAATTTGATTGTCACAAGCATTATAGGGTATAGGTGAAACTCACAGAGTCATGGGTAATAAAGTTATGGTAAGGTTTTATTCAAAGTTTCATGTCAGATAAAACCTACCTATGATGATGTAGGAAAAAATAAATAACAAAAGCTAAGAGAAAAAAACAAACCCAATAAAAACAAAGAAAACCCCCAAACTCAAAAATAAAATTCTAAGCCAAACCCTAAAATACAAACTATATAAAAACCTAAAAAAAATGAAAAGAAAGTAAACAACACTAAATTAAACTCGACATACCTAAATACTACAAAAAATGGAGGAAAACTTGACCAAAATCCATGTAAAATCCAAGTGGATGCACTTCAAATGAGCAAATGAGAGTAAGAAGAATGCATATACAAAGAAAAAGTGAGATAAAATGGCAAAAAAGATGATTAACAACAAATTTAAAACCAAATAGAGGCCACATTAAAACCCTAAATTAATGCTATGTGTGCGACATAAGGAGTATAATCACGCTAAAATTCAGTATGACTACATTCTTAATATGCAGTCAACAAAAACATGTAGGGGATTTGAAATTCAGTAACCCTACATGTTCAAAAAAAGACTAACTCCTGGAATTTATCTTTTGCAAAATTTCAAAGAACAAAAAGGTGATCTGATCATAATGACTTTTCAAGGTATTAGACTATAGAGGGTAACTAAATTTTTCCTTTATATGTTTGCTTAGAGGATGTAGGCTATGAAATGGACAAGTTGCATAGGGGCTATCCCCTGAATTGAGCATGCTGAATTTGAGGATAACACATTCTCCACTAATTTCTAGACACCAAATCCTAATGAAATAAGAAAATCTTCCATCCCAGCTTTCCAGAAAGCATAGTTTGTTCCATCGAACATAGACACTTTGACACCCTTCCTATGCACCATCCGGATCTACCTCAAACATTTAAGCTTCTTCCAAGGAAACACAAATTTGATACCGATTGTTAGACACACAAGACAAATGAGAGGGGGGGTGAATCAGTTGCACATTAAAATCATAAAACCCTCATTAATCCTCAAACCCTTATTAGCCTTCAAACCCTTATTAATTATTAGTAGAAAGTAAACATATGAAACATCAACACAACAAAAACCATACACAAGAGAACATCATATTTATGTGGAAAACCCTAATTAGGGAAAAACCACGATGAGGGTTAACTCACATATATATAATAACAACATCGAATATAATAAGCTCATTCCCCAAAAAGGAAGAAAGGCTCACTGCCAAGGGCTCACTACCCAAAGGACTCACTGTCTAAAATAAAGAAGAATAGAAGAGGACTATTACAAGGAGGTTCACTACCTTAGAGAAATAGGAAGATCCACCACAACAACTCTACACCATCTGCAACCTTTGGCTTACTACCTCTAGGAACTTTAGGTATAATGAAAATGTAGACACATTTTGCTCACTACATTTGGTAGCCTTAGGCATTTAATGTCTTACTAAAATCACAACACTTTATCAAATTTGCATCATACCTCACATCTAAAAAATCTCCAACAATTAACCTTGCTTATATATCCTCCATAACCTCAAAAACCTTCTCCATATCGGACTCAATAAAACATATGCACCTCAAATGTGTAACCACTAAATAGGTCAACACCAAACACTTTTGTGGTGGAAAGAAGTGAAGGTAGAACACATTAAGGATTAACTAGTACCCAAATCTACACTGACATGCTTCACCACACTTTGAAAAACAACAAACAACCTCTGCAATTAGCACTAGCACACCAGGTCGACTAAGCTTGTACTAACACTAACAAGCAACCACATACACACCTATCTAGGTTTGGAAACAACATGAAGACCACATAGAAACACTCCAAAACATCTAGGAATATTCAACACCATTAGAATATCCAACACCACTGAAGCAACCACTTGAAACTAAAGAACACTTTCATTGTATGCAACTAGACATATTGCCATAGAACACGACTTATGAATCCAGGCTTGCAAAAAAATTAAACACTGAATAATCCAAGGGAAAGTAGATACAAGAATTATAAGAATGCTCCCAAATCCATAAGATAAGAGACAACAATGTAGAGAAATACAGAGCAATTCAATTTCTCTGAGACAACCTTCTTCACAGGCAACACACTGTCAAACACATCTTCCATTGTCACATGATCAAAAACCTAAAACTCATGACATAACACCTCTAAAAACCTTTGAACATTATATCCAAACCACACAAACATATGTTCAACCATGAAGAAATGCATAGCACAACACAAAACACACCGCTATCACCTTGCACACTCTTTATATTAATTTTCTCAAAAGCACTTGGAAACCAAGTGAACCTACTACATCAAGAACACCACAAACATATCCTCATCACATCTACAACATCTGCAACACCTACACAACCGGACCACACTATATATTGCATCACAACCACACTAGGGTTTAACAACAAACCATAATCCTCTCCAACAACACTAGCATATTCCACTTCTTCAATCTAATAATATTCCAGCTACATAACAGGACTTGACCTACATAACACTATGAAACCACTTTCGTATATAGAAAATATAAAGAGAAAAGGGAACAAGAAGCCACCAAGTGATTTTTCTAACGTACTGACCACAAAAGCCTTGATGTACAAGGAAAAAACCTACATTTTATTATGCATTTATTTATGCACTCAAGATAGAAACCACAAATTGAGGCATATTTGACACAATAACTCTTACTAGTCACCACTTTCAATTCTATCAATCCATGAAGGCCATACAAACTAATAGGGTCCCACCATTTATGTCAATATGTTCGACTCCTTCCAATGTAAATTATATTATTGACCAAGTCTAAGTTAAGACATCTTAATTCAATGTCACTTAGATAGTAATCCACATATTTCTAGATCTTCATTTGTATCCTAAATATCTATCCTCCTTTAGGGTTTCCACTTAGATTACTCTTTTTATTGTTCTTTAATATCATATTATGGAACTTTGAAGGTTATTTTCTCACTGTCTATTGGCTTTTTAAGACTTTTAACAATCTCCAAATTGATATTTAATTTTTTCAATGTATGTAAGTCATCGAGATATTTTATTTTATGTAAATACTAAAATTAAATTTCTAGATCTAAATTTATGACATATTGAAGGTGTTTGGAGAAAAAAAAATTATACAAGAGATTACAATCGAATATCACACTAAACATGACATTATATTTTTATCTTTCTCAATTTGGGGTATTATTATTTACACACATTTTCATGATCACATCTCATCTATGTTCACCTACATGCATATCTACTAATATGATCACCTATTTGAAACAATCATAAGTTATTATATAGCCTTTGAGGGCCACTGTTATCTTATTATTTGAGTGGATAGACATCGCTTAGGATCTTTCATATGCCCATAAAAGTTTTTAACCTCTTCTAACTATGTTGCACATGCAATGAAAATAAATTTTACATGTGGTCTCTTGATAACACATTATGAAATTGAGCTAATATACCTGATGATGTACTACTAATTACCTTATCCAACAAGAGAGGCATCAATATTTCCCCATCCTACTGTGTGCTCATATTCCTTATCATATAATATGAGCGACATTAGGATCACTCACAAGCTTTGTCATGCCTAATATTATTTTTTCATTTAGGACATCATACTTCACCTATATAATTGCATGCTCTTGTGCATGAAGCCACATTGGAGGTATATACCCTTCTTTTAATATATATGCTTATATGACCTTTATCTAGTCATTAAGGTTACCTCACCTTCTTCATTTTCCTATAGTGGGGATAAAATTGTGCACCTACATAATATGATTAATATTTAAGATATCTTACTTATTTTTATATGATATATAAATCAACATGTAATTGAGATTTCTTTGTGCAATAGAAGATACTCGTTGCATATTTGTTCTATGTGTTGCAAATATCTATGTAGCAGGTATACCAAGGTAAAGGAACACATGAAGATATATAAATGGGTCCATTAATTTATAATAACCTCAATATTGTTTAATGACTAAATATTTCATTTGCACATATTCTTGTGAGTACTCATAAATTTTAAAATATGTGTTCATTTAGGATTGTCACATGCACCTCAAAGTGGGGGAAAGACATGATGATGAAATTCATATACCCTTGACAGTTCCTTTTAGTTTTGGGCCTAATTTTATGAATACATTAATACAATGCATATCAACACATGGCACACCCTTGTACAAAGTTGGGTTCACTCCTTGATCCTCATCCATTCTTATTTACACATCCTTCCACATAATAAACCTTATCCAATCCTCATATTCATCATTATAACTAATATATTACATCTATTCACACCTCATTATCTCAATTCAATCTCATGGTGTACAATTTTACTCCACCACCATGTGGAATTAACCCCTCAAATTCAAATTTTAAAATCCAAATTTAGCTTATTCCCACCTATTTCACTAGCCACTATGAGTTGACTTGGTACACATTTGCATGATTTATTGCACCATCTTGGTATTTAGAGAAATTTATCAACTAATTCGTAAGCTAGAATCCAAAGGTCCTATGTATTGAAAGGAGGAGCTCTTCATTTTGGAATAGTAAGAGGAAAAAGAATCTATAGTCAATCATCTAAGACACTTGTATTCAAGTAAGATTTTCTTTGATATTTGTAAATGGTTGTGAAGTTGGTATATAATCAAAGAGGTCGATGTATGAGAACATAACCCTTGTTCTTTGGCTATTTCCCCAAGGTATTTTCCGATACTACTAGTCCTTAGATAGTAACAAATATTAGAGCAAGCAAATTTGGTCGCAAACAAAACATAATTTCTTAGATCAATCCTTTGGGTTATAATCTAGATCCGTACATCATGAAAGTTTCATAGAGAGTAGAATCTATCATGTATAATGCAAAATCAATTTACATTGAATTTTGAGTTCATCATAATTCTCAAATAGCAAGTACATCAAGATTATTATATTTTAAACATTAACAATCAATTTTTGTGAGACATCAAACTATTATTTTCTATCATAATTTGACCACAACTAAATGTCTAATCACCCTCATTAAATTCTAAAACATATATTTTTTTACAATTATCTATTTGTAACTAATATTAATTAATAAAAAATAAACCATATCTATTTTGTATTATTTAATTAGCCTAAACTAACATTACCAAAAACAGTTGTCTTCCTCTTCAATTCTGTTACAATGAAAAGGTTGAGGTGATTGCAACAAATTAGGTGAGAAATTATAAGAATTAATTTTATTTTTAAATTAAATGATAACTAGCAATGGCATCATGGTGTGCAATGGGTACGCCGAAGAGGTATGGAAAGTTAATTAGGAGGAAAATGTTTTAATTTTTTTTTCATTTGTGCAATACATAAGATCAAACTGGTTGGTCATTTAAGAAATGATTTTGTTGATATATTATTATTAATATTTTTATTACTATTTTTGTAATATTATATTATTACTATTAATTTAGTTTTTATTATATATTTTTTATTATTTTTATACTTTTACTATTATATTATTATTATTTTATTAATATATCAAGTTTGCATTATGTTACATTATTATTATATTAATAAATGATTGGATTAGGTATTATATATTGTTAGTATTATATTATTATTGCTATATATTTTTATAATATAATAGTATTATTATATTATGATTTTTTTGTTAGATATTTACTATTATAGTGCTATATTTGTATTAATACATTACTATTAATATTATTCTATTATTCATAATATTGTATTCTTACTTTGATATTACTATTATATTATTCTATTATTATAATATTCTATTATTCTTATTATTATAATATTATTATTCTTATTATATGATTTTTGAAATATTATACTTAGTAAAATATATTTATCCTTAATATTATATTATTAATAAAATATGATTAATTGTAGTATTAAATTATTAAATTATTGTTTTATTATTATACTAATGTTATTATGTTATATTATATATTTCTTATTATTATATTATGTATATTATATTATATTATTATTATTATTATACTATATTATATTATATTATTATTATACTATATTATATTATATTATTATTATACTATATTATATTATATTATATTTTAATTATATTATACTATATTATATTATATTATTATTATTATTATTATTATTATATTTTTCTTATATTATACTATATTATATTTTTATTATATTATACTATATTATAGGTACATTTTGACATTAAACTAAATGCATACATATTTTCATGTCACAAGTCGTTATAACCAAATTTCTATGTTTTTCACATTAATCATCATTGAGGCTAAGCAAGAAATTATTTTGTTCATATATATTATTATTAATATTTTTATTACTATTTTTATAATATTACATTATTACTATTAATTTAGTTTTTATTACATATTTTATTATTATTTTTATACATTTACTATTATACTATTATTATTTTATTAATATATCAAGTTTGCAATATGTTACATTATTATTATATTAATAAATGATTGGATTAGGTATTATATTGTTACTATTATATTATTATTGTTATATATTTTAATAATATAATAATATTATAATTTTTTAGTTATATATTTACTATTATAGTACTATATTTGTATTAATACATTAATATTAATATTAATAATATATTATTAATATTTAAATTATTATATTATTCATAATATTGTATTATTATTTGATATTACTATTATATTATTCTACTATTATAATATTCTATTATTCTTATTATTATAATATTACTATTCTTATTATATTATTTTTGAAATATTATACCTAGTAAATTATATTTATCCTTAATATTATATTATTAATAAAATATGATTAATTGTAGTATTAAATTATTAAATTATTTTTTATTATTATACTAATGTTATTATGTTATATTATATATTTCTTATTATTATATTATGTATATTATATTATTATTATATTATATTATATTTTTATTATATTATACTATATTATAGGTACATTTTGACAGTTAAACTAAATCCATTCTTATTTTCATGTCACAAACCAAATTTCTATGTTTTTCACAATTAATCATCATCAACGCTATGCACGGTTCAATCGTATTTCCTCACGGTTCAATCGTATTTCCTCCCCTCTCGAGCATCGTGGATTGACAAACTTAATTTTCTCTTTTACGAATAAATGTTATTCCTGAAAAAAATATATATATATTTAAAATAAAAATAAAAGCTGCAGCCCTTTGCAAGGAAAGCCTTCCATGGCTATTAGAAGTACTGCTTAACTATGATCACCATTGAACATGTTTAGTGGCAAAGCAAATCTATGTCTTTAAAAAGAGACCATTCTAACCCTCGTGCTTGAAGAGGATAGAATGGGCAGGATTTTCTGCTAACGCATCATATTATCTCGGATTCTTATCAGAAATTCCAGAACTATTGCTTCAGTCCCAAGCTGATTTACAGGGAGAAGAAGAGGAAGACAGACACACTTCAATTTGAATATAGAATTGGAAGCCTGAAAAGGTCAAGGTTAAATTATTAACCGAAAAACTAAGGTGTTGTAAAGGGTTGCGCTTAAAAAGTATGTTCTAAGTTTTGATTTGTTGAGCTGTTTTATCTGTCATCGCATTATAAGCTTTGACTTGTTTAGATAGTTTATCGGAAATCACACTCTAAGCTTTCACTTGTTTAGGTGGTTCATCTAACATCGCACTATAAACTTTGACTTGTTTAGGTGGCTCATCTAACATCGCACTCTAAGATTTCACTTGTTTAACTGTCTCATCTAACATCGCACTATAAGCTTTGACTTGTGTAGATGGCTCATCTGAAATCACACTCTAAGCTTTCACTTGCTTAGGTAGCTCATTTAATGAGTCACCTAAGCAAATCAAAGCTTAGAGTGTATCGTTTAAGTCAAAATATTCAAAATCATGCTTGCTTCTCCAATAGAATTTATCAATGAATGTGATTTAAAATGAACCATGTAAACAAATCAAAATTCAGAATATGATGTTTAAACCGAAATGTTGTGGAACTCAACCTTCATTTTTTACCAATGTTGAAACAGGTTTTAAGTTTAAGTTGAATAGTTTTTGAGAAAAAAACTTTAAACTATTCAGTTCAAGGATTAATGATATCCCAAACAACAGCAGGACAATGCCCAACCCAAGTTGCAGAGGAGGATGCACCACAGTAAGAGAAGCAAACTAGAGCAAACTCTGGTAGAGATTTAGTATATAAAGCCCCAATCATGTTTATGGAGGAGTTAACTGGAATTTTATGTACTGGTAGAGGAAGATGTGGAGAAAATATTGGAAGTTATCAGATTTGGAGAGAGCTACAAGGTAGAGTTGCTGAAGAAGTGATGGCAAAAGGCCCCAGACAAGTGATCAGTGAGCTGCTGGACCAAACAATGGATTTCTGGAGAAGGCATCAAAGGATTTAAGAAACAGATAACAAAAGATAAAGTTAAGTGGGTTGGCCGATCAACTACTATATTCTCTAAAAACAAGTGCATGGGTCAATATACTGGTTATCTGAGTAGAGGGCTGACGTAAACAATCTATTGCCACCACAGGATTCCTTGTTAACTACATTTCACAGAAAAAAATTGGACTAAACTCAATCTGCTGTTTGTTTAGATTCATTTTAGTTAAACAACAAATTCTTGCAAATGTTTAAAATCCTCCTAAGATGGGCATGCCTTCTCAAGTTTGTTATATCTGTTCAAGGTGGCCAGACGGCCAGAATTTGTAGTTGAATTGTTATGGAGGGGTTGGCAGCCAATCAATTCGTTTTCGTGCAATGTAATGCAGGGGTTGATAACCACCTACTTTTGTTATGCTATGATTTATGCTCTGGTAAACTGAATATACCTAATAAAACAGTGATGTTTCCTTTTGGCAAAGTTTATGTACTGATTTATTTGATGCTTGAGGGCCCCGTTAAAACCTTTACCAACTTCTTTAAAAAAAAAGTAAAATATTTTGTCATCAGGTTGTCTCTATAAATAATATTTAAGAAAATGTTGATTTAAAAAGTGAAAGGGTAAAGAATGTAGATTTTGTATCTTCTTCTTTAATTTGAATTTATTTTAGTTTGTTTGTCCTTAGCACAATGATTAGTAGGTAAGAAAACATATTATTTATAAAAGTTGGTAAAATAATTTGAGTATTTTCACACACATGTCAAGGATTCAGATCTAATCTTTAATCTTAGTATTTCATTATTTTAGATTGATTTTGTAACATGGAATCTCATTTTATTAAATTGGGTCTATGTTAATCATTTCCAACTAGTCTTTATGAGTTGGATAAAGCACAAAATATTTGAATTACAAGCTTAGATGATGAAACACTAGTCCATTTAGGATACATATCTCTTACTCTATCTCTCTCGGCTATAATAACAATAGGAGCCTTATGCCACCCTTTTATTTTTATTTAGTTTATGAATTTGACATGAGTATATATATTTTGTATGATGTTAGCACTGGTCTTGTAGGTATGAATAACATATTTCCAAATGTATGGGTGTGGTTGTAACTAAACGAAATATGGGTCACCATCTACATCTATATCCAAAAATTTCTCTATTTTATTTATAATTTTGCATATTAATTTTCTACTAGAGAGCATATATTCATGTAATATACATGCATTACAAATTGGGGTAAATAATAGAGGTGAGAAGTGCATAAATATAACTTTTCCCCATGCATTTTTACTCACTTTGACCTTGGACCCTTATGTAATGGTTTAGTGATAATTTTATTTTATTTTTTATGAAATAATTGGCATTCATTTTATACTTGAGTCTAACCTAAATTCCCTATTCCAACTAGATTCATATCTAGTCCTAAGTAATATTCCCATTCCTAATTCTGGATGAGAATTGCTCATGTGACCTTGATCGTGGATTAAAGTCACGCAGGTGAATTTTTTCTCTATTTTCAAAATTCAAATTGTATTATGGTTCCAAAGCAACACTATCCTAATCAATTGGTACCCACTGAATCATGCATGAAATATTTAGATTTGGATTATAAGGGTATTGTTTAAAATGACAAATACCTAGGTCATTGTAAGATTAGGATGCCACATTAGAATTATCATTACACAAACAAAATCTAAAACAATCATCGCAATACCAATTTTCATCTATAGTACACATACCTAGCAATTTAAATTTTGTATAGCGTGGCATCAATCTTGTTCAAACACTATTGAATCAACACATATGGTTTCACTAAATAAAGATAAAGACATAAATATCCCCAGTTAATAATAGATTGAATACTAGATCTTTTGGGCACCATCCAATCTAGATGATACAAGTAAATTTTTTTGTGAAGACCAAATACTTTGCGTCAAGATTAGGATTGCATAGAAGTTAAATTGTGCAAATATGAGGATTAAGGATACTCATGATGTTTTAATCATATAACTAATTTAGTTTATGTATAACTTTGTCACAACCTTGCTAATGTAGATAGGAATTTGATCACATCGTGGAAAATCTAACAAAATATTATTCAAGGCACATAGAGCTAAGATGGTCTATCTATCTTGTTAATTTTTTATATATTTTTAAATTCTATCTAGACTAAACTCGTTGTCTAAGTTAATTGTGATAGTTGTTATTTTAGTATAGGATCCTTAAATAGACTAGCAAAACCATGACGACAGTGAGAAAAGATAACTTAGAACTTTTGGCAATCCATATGACCATACAAGCTTAGTGTAGCACCCCTAATTATAATTATCCTATAGTGTACAAACCTTAGAGAACCACTATAACCATAATCATTATTAAAAAAATGGATGATGTAGGAGTTGGAAAAAAGTCACTATTACCACAAAAGCTTAGTATAGGACCCATAATGAGCCGTGCAATAACCATTAGTGTTGTTGTAGGACCCTTAAGTAAATATTAATGTGTTGTATACCCTATAGTCTTGGGTCTAAAAATATTTAATATTCATATATTTTCAAGAAAGGTGTGGGATGACTTGTTTTTCTTTGTATATTAATAATAAATGTGTTATCTAGGTTAGGATAGGCATTAGGAACATATTAAGTCTTAGGAGACATTTTTGGATTACTAAATTTGTTGTCAAGTTGGATAGAAATTATTAATAATTTTATGTATTTGGAGTATGTGTAATATTAGCCTCAAGTCAAAGGGGTTGTGATGAATTAGTAGAATCACTTGGATCTCATCTTAGATACCAAGGGTTAGATCTCCCCAAGGAAATATTAGAATTGGAAAGGAATTCTCAAGTGATATTCACGTCTTGTGATAGAATGAGGTAGGCTTGTAGGTGATAAAGGAGGAATAAGGAGTAGTTATCTTGCTATATAGGACCAAATTTTCACCCCTTATGCAAATTCCCATTTTACACATCCTCACCTTAGAAAACCAAATCCGAAGGCAAAATTCCACATAATCTCGTTGCCTTCATTCCGCTTGGCATCTATTTTGTGTGTTGACAAAGGAATAACTATTTGGGATGCTCGCATGGTGCACAGATGTTTGTGCGATGCGCTTACATCCCTAGAAGATTTTCACATCTGGAGCTTGAGAAGGCATTACACTTCCCATTGGAAGTCAATTTGTAACGTCCTCTTTGACCAATCGACCCGAATATGGTCATTTTCCTTCATCTCTACTTCAAATTCACCTTTTCTTCATTCATGGGGATCTCTCTTAGCACTTAAAATTTCTTCACAAGCTCTAAGCATTCAATCCATCACTCTCAAGTAGCACTTTGCACCTCATAGTGGGCTATTGCAAGAAGTTGGGTCCACAAAAAGCTCAAAAAGTGGAAGTGTTTTTTCTGTTTTTCAGAATTTGTCACACTTGAACTGAAAATTTGAGGCACTTACACAATGAATTTTTGAAAAAGTCAGTAATATGAAATTTAGAGATTTGAATCTAGTTTATAAATATGTAAATATTTCAAATGCCCAGATTGTAGAAACTAAATTTTGATAAAGATCTATAAAAACCACTTTTTAAAAGTCCCTGTTTTTTTACCATACCATGCACGTGTACGGACAACACTTTTTGAATCAAATAAACGTATTTTACTAATTCCTTTTGGGGAAAGAGAGCTAACAACATGAAGATTGATGAGGAATTTTTTTTGTAATATTTTGTTGAATATTTTTTTTATTATTTAATTTTTATTGGCCTTAATTGTTGTTTTTAAAAATCAACGTGTACGGACAGCATAATTTGACCTAAACTAAACTTTTTTTGAATTTTTTTTTTTCATTGTGTAAAGAATTGTCTAAAGATTGATGTCATATAATTTTTTTTCTAAAAACTTTAACCAAAAAAAAGTTATTAAAAAACAAAAAAAGTCTGATATTTCAAGTTTAATGACTAGTTTGCTTTGAAATTAATTAAAAAATAGAAAATATAATCCAATCTTAATAAAAATTATATATTTAAAAACTAGACATCATGTTCTGTAATGGGTTTTAATTTTATAGATTGATTTAGAAAAAAAATTCATCAACAATATTGTCAAAGTTGAACATTCTTCTTCAATCTGCCTTAGTTTTTTAGTTGCAGGTCAAAGGCTAAGGCTCGGATTGCCAAAGCTTTCCTGAACCTAAAACCAAGTCTCCAAGCGTGTTGGGAAACAAATTTTTAACTAACGCATACACGTTATGAAACGTATACGCGTTATTGAAACAAAACGCGTACGCGTTTCATAATGCGTACGCATTATGTTGTTACCCGTTGGGTAAAGGTAATGTGTACGCGTTATGAAACGCGTACGCATTTCTAATATATCCGTTTATCCTGATTTGACATTTTCTGATACAGTACGATTTTTTTGCAACATTCTTTTTCTGCAGTACGGCCCGCAAGTTCGATTTTTTGCATTTTTTATTACAAATTTTTCTTGTGCAGGGAATATTCTATTGCAAATTGGTTGAAAAGTCAAGTGCAGGTTGAATTTTCTGAAGTGTAATCAAGTACAAGAAGATTCAACAAATTTTTTTTTGGATGTATTCATGATATTTTTGTGTACTTCAAAGTTCAAAGAAGAAAGGATCTTCATAGTACAAAGTGTTATTTGAATATTTGAAGGAGATAAAAATTTGAAAATTGGTTACAAGTAAATCATTTGTTTTTTCATCAAAAAGGGTTTTGTAACCATGGGATCAAAACAAAGACAAAGAAAAAAGTGTAGAATGTCAATGACACTCGAAGAAATTCAAGCAAATAAAGATATGGAGGCAAAAAGACAAAAAGATAGAAGAGAAAGAATTCGTCAAATGAAAAATTTGGAAGCATCTACTTCAATGAATGTTGAAGAGAAAGTCATGAATGATGAAATGAATGTAGATGATGCAAATGTGGAGATGGTGAATATAGAAGAAAATACAATTATGGAGAGAAACTCAACTATGTCTTCAACTACAACTTTGAATGATATGGAAATAGTACATATGCAAACAGCTTCGGGTATGTCTTCAAATCCACCTCCCAATGATATGGAAAATGCACCTATTCAAACAATCTCTCCAGGTATTCTTTCAAACCCAAGTCTTGATAATATTGATTTTGCTTGTTTAGATGAAGCTGGATACACCATTGATGATATCAATAATTATAGGGTTGAAAGAATGCAAAAACAAAAAAATGATGAAAATATATCTTATGAGAATGCAAATGCTAATCAAATCCCTCATATTGATGAAAATGAGAATGAAATCTTTTTTACTTTTGAAAATGAAAATGGAACCCCTTGTGTGAATGAAAATGAAACCCCTTGTGTGAATGAAAATGAAACCCCTTGTATGGATGAAGATGAAAATGTTTTTTTTACAATTGAAAAAGATGTGTTAGATAACCTTCGTGGTAAAGTTTCTTGGAGACAAATTAGAAATTATGGAAATAAAATATATAAAATGTTTTTTTATAGAAAGAAATTAGGATTCCAATGTCAACTCATGGTGCAATTGATGAGAATGTGGAAAATGAGAAAAGTGATGAAAAAATTAGGTATTTTTGTAAAACCAAAAAAGAAAGATGATTCAGTAGAACAAGTCATTTCTAGTGTTGCTAATGCTATTGATTTTATAGGTAAGAAAAGTCGATCTAAAGATAAAAATGCGGCCCGTCGTGCAATAACAACTGCTTTAGTTGATAAAGCAACTTCAAATAAAAGAATGTTAAGTAGGATTAGTAAATGTATAAAAGTAAATCGCAAAACTTTGATTAGAGCTCCTAAAAGAAGAGAAAATATTGAAAATGATCCAATTAATCAATGTTGGAGTTTTAGTGGTAGACTCCCAAGATCAGACATGAAATTAACTAATGGAATTAAATCTTTAATCAAAAAATTTTGGCATGATAATACAAAAGTATCACCTAACATTAGAGATGTCTTAAAATTAAGGGTGGGTTCCAAAATTTGTGTACCTCATCCAAAGCATCTCTTAGATATGACTCAAACTGAATTATATAAAAAAAATTTAGATGCTTCAATCTTACCATTGAATATTAAAATAAGTCAAAGATCATTCGAAAAGTGTAAACCTTGGTATGTTAGAATTAATAAGCAACGAATTTCTTGTTGTTGTAAGACTCATGTACAATTTCGTTATTATTATGATAGTTTTCGATATATACGATGCACTTTGCATGTTAACCAAATTATGCAGGACATTTGTGGTATTAATATGCCACCTGAAAGAATCAAAGATTTTATATCAGGTTTGTTTTGCGAACCCTCTAACGGAAACTTATTTTATTTAAAATCATGTATTTCTAGAGAATGTGATAGATGTGCTAACTTTTCATTATTAGGTGAATGTATGCATGAAAGTAGTTTAAATGAATTTGGACAACAATTAGTAGATGTAAAAAGATTCAAAAATGTTGAGTATTCTTTAAAAGATGGAAAAACTGGAAAACGTTGTGAGCTAATTATGGAAAAAAATACTGTGCATGCATTTATTAAAGAATTTAAAGATAAGATTGTACCTAAATATGTTCAACACTCTCAGTATGCTCATTGGCTTGATAATCAATTTCGTTTATGTAAAAACACATTCCCAATTGGAACTATATTGTTGGTTGTTGATTTTGCTGAAAATTATACTCTTGCTCCACAAGAAGAAATTCAATCACAGTATTATAATTCAGTGCAAGTATCTATTTTTGTTCATATTGTTTATAGACATGCAGATGATAGTAGAGAAGATAATAGAAATTTTTTGAGAGAGTACCATTTTTATGTAAGTGATAATCGATTACATTCATCTAAGTTTGTTCAATATTGTTTTGATATATTTTACAAAAATTTAAAAGAAAGAGGAATTCAATTGCTAGAACATCTCATATGGTCAAATAATTGCACGGGTCAATTCAAAAATGCTAGGATGTTTTATTGGTTATGTAGAGTTCATAAGGAAAATAATATCCAGCACATATGGAGTTTTTTTTAAGCCGGTCATGGTAAGGGAGAATGCAATGGAGCAGGTGCATGTGTGAAAAGAGCTCTTGCTAGAGAGCAACTAAAATTTGAGGATGCTGCAAAATTTAGAGATGCACATGCAATTGTAGATTGGTGCAATATCAAATTATCTACAAGAGTAAGTGAGAGCTCAATAATTCACCGCTTCTTTTGGTTAGTTGAAGAAAATGATATTTGTTCTCAACAAGATTGTGAAACAATTAATGGATTTGCAAAATGGCATTCATTTAAGAGTTCGAATGCAAACACATGGACAATATGGACAAGGGAGTTGGCATGCTTTTGTCAATTTTGTATTGCAGGTGATTGGGAGGCTTGTGAAAATATGGAATGGGTTGAACAATGGCAACAAAGAGCCTTAACACCTCCATCGACACATGTTCAACATGGAACAATAATTGAAGATAATCAAGCGTTCGCATCAGATGATTATGATCGTGTTTATGATCTTGTACAAGAAGGTACATTATTTATTGAGATGAATTTTATATGTATGCATGTTTATATACATGAATTAAATATAAGTCGTGCTCTTTATTGAATTTTTTATCTATTTTTGTAGGAGATGTGTATGCTGTTGTTGCACCCGAGGGGAATGAAGAGGAGACAGAGTACTGGTTGGCTAGATGTGTTGAGAGAAAATATAAGTTGGTACATCCTAGAGTGGATGATGATAACTTTGAGTATCCAACTGGTCCAGTCGTTGTTGTTAGCACCTAGCTTCGAAAATATTTGATAAGAAAGAATGGCTTGCCTGCTTTTGAAGATTATGAAAGACACAAGAAGATTATACATTATTCACATTTGATTTTGGAAACCAATATAAAACTAGTTAGATATCACGGGAGGCCTGCTAATAAAGTTTTATGGACACTTTCAATGGATGATCATGAGACAATCATAGATGCATTACAAAAAAGAGAGGATGTGGATGGTACAACAGAGTAAATAAATATTGGTAAGTATATCTAGTTGTATGTATATATTTAATTGATATATATATATTTGTCTTTAAATTCATTTCCTTATTAAAGTTTTATATCATTTTTTGTTTTAGGTCTCCCTTGATACAAAAAAGAGAGGAGATGCACTCTTATTACAATGGAATTTGAATCTATAGATAGGTAACTATATATAGTTGTAGATACATTTAGTTGAGAGTATAAATATAAAACTAAATTTAACTCATTGTCATTTTATAAAAAGTTTATAATTTATTTCATATCCCCTTAAGCCATCCTCGTATGTGCCATTAATCCATCCGCTTGCATCCCCTTTAAGTCTCTCTATTAATTCCCCTTAATTCATTCTATTAGGACCCCTTAATCCATCCTCTTGCATCCCCTTAAGTCACTCTCTCAACACCCCTTAAGACATCCCCTTAAGCCATCCCCTTAGGTCACATGGTTTAGAGTTTAGGGTTTCTAGGGTTCATGAGATGCTTAGAATAACAAATTTATATGGATTAATGGTTTAGGGTTGATCTCCTAGGATTTAGGTCATGTGGTTTAGGGTTTAGGGTTTCTAGGGTTCATGTGATGCTTAGAATAACAAATTTATATGGATTAATGGTTTAGGGTTGATCTCCTAGGATTTAGGTCACGTGGTTTAGGGTTTAGGGTTTCTAGGGTTCATGTGATGCTTAGAATAACAAATTTATATGGATTAATGGTTTAGCGTTGATCTCCTAGGATTTAGGTCATGTGGTTTAGGGTTTAGGGTTTCTAGGGTTCATGTGATGCTTAGAATAACAAATTTATATGGATTAATGGTTTAGGGTTGATCTCCTAGGATTTAGGTCACGTGGTTTAGGGTTTAGGGTTTCTAGGGTTCATGTGATGCTTAGAATAACAAATTTATATGGATTAATGGTTTAGCGTTGATCTCCTAGGATTTAGGTCACGTGGTTTAGGGTTTAGGGTTAAGGGTTTAGGACCCTTAAGTCATATCCTCTTACATGTACCCTTATTCCACAATCTTGCATCCCTTAAGTCACTCGCATAATTCCCCTTAAGCCATTCTCATAGGACCCATTAAGCCATACCTTAGGGTTCATGACATGCATCCCATTCATCCATCCTATGGAAAACATCATTTGAATTTTTATGAAATTTATAAGATCCAATTTTGTAACTTTTACTATATATTTACTTAAATGAATCAAAAAAATTATAGAACTACTTACAGTTTACATTAATTATTTTTGCAGGTTCTCATCAAGTCGGTCTACCATGCGATTGTCACTGAAAAATTATTTTATCAAGAGACTATGTAAATATCAATTTTTGGTCTTCACATAAAAATTGATAAGCTAAATAATTGGATATACATGTGCACACATATATGTTTCATCATGTTGTATAGTTGTATGATTTTCAATTAACTTATTAGTAGCATTTTAAAAATCTCATTCCAATTTTATAGATTATACATTTCATATAATTGTTCAAATATTTTCTAGAATTGGTAAATAGTTAAAATTACGCGAGCTCTTAATTTATTATGAATATAATCTAAACTATTTAAGGAATATTTAAATTTATCACCTTTAACCATGTGATAAATTATATATTTATGAAATTTGATTGTAGAGATAAGAATTTATATCTAGTGCATGTATTACTTGAAAATTAGATAAAATATCTAGATCTACATATACATATGAGTGCATATAATCATCAAAATGAACATAACATGATCATAATTGACTGCATATATATAATCATCACATTAAAGTCATCTGATATAAATAAACAAAAATATGTATATGTCAAGTCCAACACATAAAAGTTTAAATAAAACTAGAGATGTCTTGTCTATTTAAAATTTAAAACCATTTAACTATCAGGCTGATCAGTCAAATCAAGTCTCCTCTTTGTTCTAGGTCGATTAGATGTACCTGCATCATGCTGTAAAAGAGTACAAGTAACTTGAAATTAGATTTAAATTTATTTATAAATTTTGATATAATTAAACATATTTAAACCTGA
Organism: Sequoiadendron giganteum; assembly: GCA_007115665.2. Taxonomy (NCBI): domain Eukaryota; kingdom Viridiplantae; phylum Streptophyta; class Pinopsida; order Cupressales; family Cupressaceae; genus Sequoiadendron; species Sequoiadendron giganteum. Next base: position 217,089,990 of record CM021100.1, read on the forward strand.
CAAAATATAAACTTTTGGATTAAAAAAAATTAATTAATTAAATATCTAGTAAATACAATAAAAATGATTTTTAAGACATGAATAATTTACCATATGATCATGTGGATCCACTGGAACATTTTGTTCAACGGGTAGCATAACTGTCACTTGAGAAGATTCAAATGCTTGATCTACTATATCCTGCATATTCATATAAAGCAATCAATATGTTAAAACCTCAAATATATATCTATATATATATTTAATTCAAACTTAAGAAACTTTTTGAAAGAACGCACCTGAGTTGATGATGACTCAGGAGCGCTCACCACAATTTGTGCTTGGTCAGCACTAGGCATGCTCATCTGACCTCCCTACATCTAGATATAATATATATCAATCACACATCATGTGTAAACATTCAAAATAAATTAGATATATATATCCACACAAACTAAATTTAATATATATTGGTTTAAGTACCTGACCAAAAGGTGAGCCCATATCTACAACACTCGACATATAGACATGATAATTTTGAGTTTCAGGCATTGTCTGATCATGCGTCTACACCAAACACTTATTGAATTAATATTATATTATATATATAATTTGATGTTATTATTTAAACATGAATTTTGCACATTCCAAAAAAATATATTAAGTTCAAAAGATGAACATACGTATGTAAGATGATGCTCAGAATATAGTAAATCCATAAATGACTCTGTCTCAGACGTAGGTGGGTAACCTGAAGTGGATGCCTGAGTATTCCTATTGCTGGAGCCTCCATGCTCTCTATTGACCACTTCAGCCATCACGTGTGAAGTCTGATGAGTGAGATGTCCTGAAAGTGAACTCAATGCTCCTAACGTCGATAGCATGGTTTGCTGCTGAAATGCAGCAGGAACACCAGGAGAAGTAGGAGGAACAATAGGAGCAATTGGAGCACGTCATTGAGGATCAACACGTGCTCCTAATCTATGTTGGGGCATGCCACGCCCAGCTCCCTGAAATGACCTCATATCAAAATAGTTGGGTTTTAAACCCAACTCAAACTCTGCCCATAACTTTCTCAAAAAGTATATTGGCACCTCAGAATTGCCATGTGGTAGAGTATCAAACACCATCCACCATCTATCCCAAAAATGTGCAGCTATCAAGGGGTGCCTACACCATAAAATTGAAATTCATTTTTTGGTGGGTGGAATTGGTTGGCTAGTTTGGGGGTTAAAAAAATACTAGCACAGGGCTTCTTTGGTAATTTTAAGGTCATTAATTTCTTTATAAGACAATCCATCTGCATAGAATTGTCTCCTCTTGTCTCTCCATTGATGGAACCTATCTAGGTCCGCATCAATAGATCGAACAGAATCGACAATAATTTGCATCATAGATGCAAACCGTGAGAGATGAGGGGGAATTCTAGGCTCATTTTTTATCAGATCTATATTTTCTTAAATAACCGTAAGATTTGCCCTAATGCTCCCTCTCAACTGATCCTGGTCTACTATAGGGGGTGGGGGGTTAGGAGGTGGAGGGTTTGGAGGAATGGGGTTTTTTGGTGGTGGTGGGTTAGGAGGAATGGGGTTTTCTGGTGGTGGTGGGTTAGGATGTATGGGATCTACAGGAATATGTGGTTCAGGCATAAACTACTCAATGCTAAATAGTGGATCCATGTGAATGTACAACCAAATGGCAATTGCACATGTTAAACAATTAAAAAATATATATCAACAAACTAATTAAATAATGCAGACAATTTGAAATAACTATTTAAAAATCACATTGAACGTGCACAAATCCAAAATGCAATTCATTTGAAGACCATTCGATTTATCATTAAAAAATCCATAATGTTCATTAAAAATCCATAGCATGTACACATTAAAGTTTATAATTTAAGTTTGTACAAGTTTTGAAAACTTCAAATTTGTGGTTTACAATTTGAGTTTTGGGTAAGGGTTTGTGTTCATATTTTAGAATGTAGGGTTTAGTGTCTATGTATATTAGAATAATGTAATAACCATTAAGATCTAGAAATTAAAAAAATTGGTTATAAGGATACATTTAAACATATTAAGGATACATTTAAACATATAATAATAGAAACATAGGAATCATGGTACATTTGAAAAGGGGAAATGATAATTGGAGTTACCATAGAACACAAAATATTGTTCATCTGAGAGACATAAAAGGTATGAGAATTAAATATTATTTTAATAATAAATTATCAAACAATAGTATACTACATGAAACTTAAAGGATGCAAATAAATTAAAATTATAGTGATTAAAAGTAATAATTATGCAAAAAAATAAGGAATCCAAACTACCAATTCGGTAGGGTCAAATCCAAGAAAGTTTGCAACCCAATCCTTCACCAATTATAGAATTTAGAGTTATACATTTTAATTTCTTGATTTTTAAAAATTTTGAGTAATAATAATGAAGGAAAATCTATAAGTTGATGTTCTAGGACCCCCTTTGACAAAATGGTAACAATCGACCTAGATTATGTTGAATCAAGAGTGAAGGAAATGAAAATTCAATATGTTATGACTAAAAGTCTATGGTTGTTATAAAAAATTGAGGGAAATGCATTGTCTTGTGATACCTCACAATTATCTCTACTAAAAATAAACTTTTTTGATCACACCTAAAGACCCCATTGTTATATAAGTTTGTAAATAAACTCTTTCAAAACTAAGATTGTGAGAAACAAAAATTGAAGAAATAAGACTAAAACCCTATGTGTTTTAAAAAGTTCCACTAGTATTCATGATTTTTAAAACCTTATGAAACCATCAAAAACCTTAGGTACCTAAGTATGGGGATTCAGTTCAAAAAGACATTGCTAATAGATTTATTTTTCAAGTTTAAGATAAAAAATTAAATCGATATAGATGAAGAATTTTTTAAAATATGATTTCATCTAGGGATATGTTGCCTTATATTAGAATTTTTATCACACTAATTCTAACTTGAACCATAGATGAGCTAATTATAACTTGAACCATAGACCCTAATTATAACTTGAACCCTAATGTATTCTAACTTGAACTCTAACCCTAATTGTAATTAAATCGGGTATCATAACTTTCTAATCATAAACCTAATTAAATATTGATTGAATGTTTAACTCTCACCAAAATTACAACCATTTAACCCTAGACTCTTAATTTAATTTTTACCCCAACCCTAGAACCCTACACCAATTGATGGGGCTAATTCTAACTCCAACCCTAACCTGCATCTTAAATTTTAATTCATAATTTCATAATCCTAAACCTAACCCTAATAGAAATATAACCCTAACTCTAAACCTAGTTGAATACAAACCCTAACCTCAACCCTTACCTGAATATTTATCTTAGAACCCTAACCCTAGAATGAATTTTAACCCTAGAAGCAGGTAATTGAATTCTTTAATATTAAACAAGTAAACCTAATCATAACCCTAATTGTAATTTTGAAATCTAACTATACAATATATATTAAAGTTTAAGCCAAACCCTAATTGTACCCTAGATTTAACCTAATTTTAACCTACAAATAGGGTTTTAGTTTATGTTACATTTTCTAGGGTTTTAGTTTACGTTATGTTTTCTAGGGTTTTAGTTTACGTAAATTCTAGGGTTTTAGTTTACATTACGTTTTCTAGGGTTTTAGTTTATGTTTTCTAGGGTTTTAGTTTACGTTTTCTAAGGTTTTAGTTTATGTTTTCTAGGGTTTTAGTTTACTTTTTCTAAGGTTTTAGTTTATGTTTTCTAGGGTTTTAGTTTACGTTTTCTAAGGTTTTAGTTTATGTTTTCTAGGGTTTTAGTTTATGTTACGTTTTCTAGGGTTTTAGTTTATGTTTTCTAGGGTTTAGGTTCAAAGATTAACGGTCTGAGTAAATTAGTTTTTTAGAACCTATAGTTTAGGGTTTCAAATTTCAAAACTAAATGTGTCAAATTTAGGTTTTTGATTTAAAATTTTATGTTGTTTGTTTCGTTGATGTTTTCGGTTAATTAAATGCAGTTTAAAAACTATTAAATATTAAATTAAAACAAAATAAACAAAAATAACTAAATAGCAATTATAAAACAAAAATAACTAAATAGCAATTATAATGCAAAAATATTGTAGAATTCAACCAACCTGGAGGTCGCTGAGGTTAGGTGTGTCGACGGGAGGAGGTGAGAGTGAAAATTTGGCAGATTTCTGCTGTCTAAAATGCATACTCGATCTGTTGTTTCTTGTTCTGGTGCTCCAAACTCAAAATAAATAGTCTTTAGAAGCGTGTGCGCGTTTCAAAACGCATACACGTTATGAATGCGTACGCATTATGAAACACGTACGCGTTTTGGAACACGTAAGCGTTAAGAACGCGTACGTGTTTCATAACACATACGCGTTTTTAGGTTCTTATCCCGAACCATAACGCGTACGCGTTACTGATTTAGGATCGTGTATGCGATACATAACGCATATGCGTTTTGCGTGAGAATTTTTTTTTCGTCTGAAACTTCCCCTCTTCGTGGACCCAACTTCTTGCACCAACCCCAGTAGCAACATACACACTCCATCAACTTCGTACAAGTGTGGAACAATCACCATTGCAACAAAGGCTTGAGTCCTCTCATTTTCTCCCCCATTGGCTAGTGAGCTCTTGGTGGAGGTGGTAAGATTTCTACTCCTCTCCTCTATGATTTGGTTGGGTAGTATAGCACTATTTTGTAGTGCTTTACTATTCTCTACTTCATTTATTTCTTTATCATACTTTTCTCCATTATCATCATCTTGGTTGTCCGTGCAGGTGGAAACACCAAAATGGGGATCTGACTGAGGAAGACCCCTATATAGCCCCCCAACACATTTCTTCTCTCTTGTGTGCAGGTGGAAGTATTCTTGGAGCTAGATGGTGAATGAGTACCTTTGTCAGATCATTCTTGTCACTCTCACTCTTGCATATTTACTTTATCATATTTACTTTATCATATTTGTGCATATATTATTTATGTCATAGTGTTGTTTTGGCCCTTTGAAACTAACTAGTTGAGTCGTTAATATGTTTTCCCATGTTTAACCTTGTCCCTTTAGTCCTCTGGTCATACGGATGCCAACACACTTGAGAGATGCCAATGTTTTGCATTGTCATCCCAAATCCACACTTTCATCCTTGGGAAGAGAGTCCCTGAGAAATAGTGTTGACCCCAAAAAGTGACTCGCTTAGGCCCGTTTCAAGCCTCAAGTATGCAGAGTGATTGAAGGACCCTATAGTCCTCATCATTATCATTTGGTACTTCCTAACAATCCTTTAAGCTGAGGTAAGTTAGGGCAGCCTTCTTCTCTCGACCCTCCGTCACCTAGGGCCTTGACCTGGTTGGTCCCCCTCTCTTACACCTGCATGGCAAGAAAGAAGGATAAATAATTAAAGCTATAAGAGAAAATGATGGAGAAGATGAAAGTGGATTCCCTACAAGTGGGGTTGAGAAGGAGATGAGGAATTCATATCCATAGGAGGACCACATGAGGAGTATTTTGAACATAATTACAATAGTATCCCTCATTCATTGAGCATTAGCTAAATCAATATCCTTATAAATTTTTAAATGGGATGTGGGTCTCATGAACAAATCCTAGTTATTTAAGGGTAGGGGCCTAATGGAAATCCCCCCTAATTAATCTAAAATTATATGTAATATTAGACCTATGTGGATATAAATGTTGAATCAGAGGGAATATTCCTTTTACCCTTAGTTGGACTCTTAGACATGTCTCATTGGATTTATGAATGAGAAGAGAAATTTGGTATCCAAAGGTATAAAAGCATGTAAGAATATATAACAAAATATATGGTAGGTGATCTTACTTATGAAAATGCATACTACACACGAAGGAGACACTTTGCTAAGGTTGATTCTTCCTTTAATCATTCACTCTTCAAGTTTACAAAATGTAATTATAAGGCTAAGATTAAACCCAAATCATTAAAATACACAAAAAAATTGATGGCTGGAATTTCTTCTCTCTAGAAATAGGTCTAAACAGAAATCTCCAACCCTTTGAATGAATACAAAAATGTAATTTATTCTTCTACAAGAGATAAAGGATATAAGGCAAAAGGATATGTCTAAAACCTAGAAAATCATGTGCTGACATGTGGACATCAAAATTTGAGAAGAAATCATGCCACACAAGTCCCCACACACACGCCATGCCTCCACATTAATGGGCACACAAATCAAGAATAAAATCTCCAAAAAATCTACAGCAAAACATGGCCAAGACCTAACCTTTGATAGAAAGGAGTCTTGCAAATGATAAAGAAGCATGGGTCCCATTATTTCCCACTTGAAATTATTGAGAAATTCATTTAAGATCATCCTTGTAGCCTCACGAATCAAATTTGGTAGTTGAGAAATTTTTTGCAGCTTTAAAGATGCAAAACCTGGAAATCATGCAAAAGGTCCCAAAGTCCAATTAGGTTCCAAAAACCCGATAGGATTTGAGAAAGAAATAATAAAAGGGCAGGGGTGGAAAAAAAATAGATTTGAAACATTAAGCTAAAATTTAAAAAGTCCAAAAATGATCTGACATTTCAATAAGGAAGAAGGTCAAGTTTGAGAATAGAAATAGGATCTAAAATTTTGGTCCACCTTTGGTCTAAAAATTGAATTGGGTCCCGAAACCCAATAGAAATAGAGAAAGAAGAAAAGAAGGTTGAGATCGGGGATCTCAAATAAATTTGGACCAATCATACCTTAAGTCTGAAATTTTTGTCGGGAACCTGAGTCTTGACCAAATTGAAAAGGATCTTGAATGGACAAGGACCTTTCGGTCCATTATCCAAAAGACTCATTGGGATCTAAAGTCCTGACTACAAATTAAGAAGATCAGAAGAGAAAAGTCGAATGGGATTGGGATCCCTAATGGAATTGGACCTAAGAAACAAAGGTTTGAAAATCTTATAGGGACTTGAAGTCCTAATTGGAGAAGGGAGGAGAAGAGGGAGAGTAGACTTGGACCTTAGTCCAAGTATCCATTTGGGATTCAAATCCTTGAAAGGACAAAGAGGGAGTGAGTTCGGGAAGCGGGACAGGATTTGGACCAAAAAATATTTGATTTGAATATCTAATTGGGACCAAAATTTTTGATTGGATGGAAGGAGAAAAAGGCAGAGGAGAAACTAGGAAGGAACCATACATTAGGACTTGATCCAAATGTTCATTCGGGCCCCAAAACCCCGAAAGGGCAAGATTGAGAAAGGAAAAAGGAAAAGGTGAAAAGAATAAATTGGAAGGGGAAGGTTGTCGAGGCCCAAAGGAGGTTTCAAAACCCCTATCAAAGCTCAACATGGTTTTGAAAACCACATCAAAGTCCAACAAGGTTTTTCAAAACCTTTTGAATTCCTAAAAAAAGCCTTGCGCTTCAAAATGTTAAATTTAGAAACTTTAAAGCATCAAACCAAAGGGAAGGTTTCTAAACCATTGTTAGGACCCGACTTTGTTTTAAAAACCACATTGAAGCCTAATGAGATTATCAAAACCAATAAAATGTCCAACAATCACTTAGAAACCATGAGAAGTAGATAGAAAATTTTTAAAACCTTTGTCGGGGCCTAACATGGTTTCAACAACCATGTCAAATCCCAACAAGGTTATCAAAACCAACCAAAAGGATTAAAAAACCTTAGAAATTGTATAAGTTAAAAGATAGAAAGCCATCACCAGAGCTTTATAAGGTTTTGACAACCATTTCGGGGTCTGATGTGGTTCTTAGAACCATGATAAAACTTGACAAGGTTTTGAAAACCTTGTAAAGTTTCTTCAAGAAATTTACTTAGTGTGTCACCAAAAATTGTATACCTTTGAAGAAAAGGACAATTTTGTGCTTGTTTTGGTCCTACAATAGGCCCCCTTTCATCAACTATCACCCTAAAACAACATTTATAGGCCCCTAAGGTTCGTTAATTTTGACTTTGAGACTTTTTATACCTAAGGACTCATTCAACCCTTGACAAAAAACTTCAAAATCATTCAAAAAGCACTAATCCCACTTCAAAATCCTTTAGTGGGACTAGGTCACCCAAGTTGGCGACCTAGTTCTTTTTAAGAATTTTTATAATTTAAGCGGGAAAATGAATATTTTATCAAAAACAATCGATGGGTGTCAGCCTCTCAAGTCAAAATTACCGACAATTAGGTCATGTTGCTTATAAATACTTGTTTTTAGGTAATTTTACCATTCTCTCTTAGTCATTTTTCACATCTAACTCCATGAATCAAGTGCAAAACATCTTCCTCAAGAAGATTCATCTCTCTCACAATAAATTTGAAGATTTTGGACATCAAACTAGGGATTTTTACAGGTCTTCCAGCTCACTCCACATTCAAGATCACACATTGACAAAGGTTGAATATAGATTCCTATGGAGATTCATGGAGAAATCTAGGTTGAAGAGGGGCAACTAGCCACCAAATCACACCTAAAGACCGTTTTCAAAGTGACCCCATCTTCTACTTTTAGCCCATTTCCATATTTGAGGTTTGCATCCCCTTTGCATTCCTTTTTACACTCATTTTCAACGTTGTGGGGTTTCTAGGATTAACGTCTTGCATCATTCCAAATCTTTTGAATGTATCTTATTCTATCACAATAGAATAGGGTTTTGTCTTATTTCAGGTTTTCCTAGTTCTAGACACACTTAGAGCTAGGGTTTTATGCAGATTTTCTATATCATTGCAAGTTTAAATATAAACTAGGGGTTTGACCAAGCTAAACCCCACATTAGAAACCCAAATATCTTCTATTTTGCAAGTTATTTTACAAATCTGAGTTCAGATACCCATGAAGAAACAACATACATACCATAGGTCTTCATGTCCACTTTTGGTTTTTCAGAAAAGTTGAAAGGGACTAGGTCACCCATAGTAGCGACCTAGTCCCACTAGAGTTTCCCAACATAGAAATTTGCAGATTTCGAGACCCAATTGGCAGAAATGGCATCCAGAACAGTTTACCTAAAAAGGGACTAGGTCACCCCACTTGGCGTAAGTGTCCTAGCTGACTCAAAATTTAGATTTATCAGGTTTTCTGAGGCTTCCACAACTTCCTCTTTGGCCTACAATAGTTTCCAGGTGCACCCTCTTGATATAATAGGTTATTTTGTTTAGTTTAGTCTCCACTTTGTCATTATTGCATTACATCATATGTTTTCCAACAACATAGACTCTCTTAGTTTAGGTTAAGTAGTTAGGTTTACATCTTACATTACACTATTCAACATATTTCAATACATATTTAATCTCTAGCATTGAATAAATCACAAGGTTTAATGCCCCTCGATAAAGGAAAACCCTCTTCCTCCTAGGTGAAAACCCTAGAAAGTTGTAGAGAACTCATTCCTTTGCCACATTCTAAAGCATTAGATTTTGTGGTTCATTTTTGTGAACCTTCATTTAGACACATCGTACTTATGATTTAGTCTACATTTGCATCGTAGGAAATTTATCTTTAGCAGTGCATTGAATGTTGCATTGTTTAAGAAGGCATCCTAGGGTTTCCTACTTTTCATTAATGAAAGAGACTTATATTTTGCATTCATTTCCTTGCATAATACAAAAATTTGGAATATATCATATACCCTTTCACCTTACATTCCAAAACAGTACATTTTTTGTCAGAAAACAGAAAAAAAAAAAATTAAAAATAGTCACACTAGGACTAAGTCGCCACCTTGTGTGACCTAGTCCCAGTACACACTTTTTAGCAATAATTTATGAATATCATTTCTAGATTTTGGAATATGTGTTTCCTTCAGTTTATGGTTTGTTTTAGTTATGTTATTCTTTGTTATATGAGTATTCTTAGCTTAAAATGGCATTTGTGAATAGCATTAGAGATTTACATGTTTCATTTTCTGCTTTAGTTCCTAGTTCTTTCAAAACACATTCACTAGAACATACACCTAAAAACATAGAAACCTCACATGAAACAATGCACACACTTCTTCACTATATGAACACTATATCATCTAAACCCTTTAGTAGTGATGATTTGGATAAGTTAGATGAAGCCCTTCAAGGTTTCCTCTCACTCACTTCATCCACTAAGGCTAGTGATGATAAAGTTAAAACCTCCCCACCCTTGTCTTCCAAACCTTTTAGTTGTGATGATATGGGTATGTTAGATGAAGCTCTCCAAGATTTCACATCACCTACTTCATCCGCTATGGTTTGTTGTGATGAACAACCTAAAACAAAATATTTCAATGTCATCCAACCTCAATTTGTTCTTTACCCACCTTCCCCTAAACCCCCAACCCCATCCCAATCCGAGTTTACCCTTTATCTTCCTAAGCATGATACTATTGCTCACACTTATTATACCCATAATAACCCACATCCCCAACAACCAACTACCTCAACTTCCCTACCATTTCCCAAACCTATCTTACCTGTGCCTCCTTGTTTAAACTCATAACTTAGGGAGTATGATTTGGTTGAACAACTTATGAACACTCCTGCCAAGATATCCCTTTGGGATCTCCTTCAAAATTCCCCTAACTATCATTTTGTTCTTCAAACAACATTGCAACAGATAGTGGTTCCTCTTGGTACAAATGCTAATGATGTGGCATCTCTCCTACAAAAATTAACATAGCTAATGTGGGCATTACTTTCTATCAACATGAGCTCCCTCCATTAGAATTAAGAAAACAAAATGAATCTGTTATGATTATAGCCCAATATGATTGGATAAGTATCAAACGTACCCTCGTTGACAACGGCTTTGCCCTAAATGTGTGCAATGTAAAGCTTCTTGATAGGTTACATGTGGATAGATCACAAATCCAATTTGATTCCTTATCCATTGGAGGATTTGACAATGTTACAAAGCAGCCTCTTGGTGTTATCACCTTACCCATTACTATCGGAATGGTTACACTGTAAACCCCTATAATCTCCTCTTAGGATGACCATGGATATATATGAGATGCATGTGGTACCCTCGACCCTTCATCACAAAATTAAATATGTCTATAATAATAAATTTTATCAAATTGACATAGATCCCAAACTTGAGAGTTGCTTACAACTTAAAAAGGGCATATCAAATCCTCTCAATACCTTAATTCCTACATCCAATATTGCCCCTTCTGCGTAGGATCAACCTGAAGATAAACCCAAGTTTAATTTACTTGATGACGATTGGAGATCTTTATAATTTACTCCTTCCTTTATGGGCCTGATTGTATTGTCACATGAAAAGAGGATACCCCACAAGAACAATCAATTGTCCTCTCTACCCAACAAGAAAAACACCCTTCCCACCCATCTACCTCATCTCTTTTGGAAGAAAATGCAAAATATACAATGAATTTTGATGAGATAGATTAGATCAACAACCCCCTAACCCATAAGAAATGGAAAGACTTTATGGACGTGGTTATAATAATGTGAAACAATTAGGCTACAATGGTAAAGGATGTGGCAAGCATGAGCAAGACATTTGTGTACCCATTGAACCTAATACGCAAGGAACTAGGACCGGTCTAGGGTTTTCCTTTTCTAAAGCCACAAAAGCCAATCAATGACCCCCTCTCAACATAAACACTATAGCATGTACATCGAGAACTAGCCTAATGCTTAAACATCCTAAATTTCTTGATGTGGATTCTCCCCTCTTCACCTATGTTCATGATAATGAAGATTTGAAACACTTGTTAGGTTCTTTGGATAGGACTTCTTACTCCAAGAGACATGCCTCTTGTGGTATGATACATTATGAGCACACCATTCGTAAAGTTAATGAACCTCACACAACTATGGAACCATATGATCTTGAAGTTCCTAAGGCTAATGCACTCCCTTTAGGAGATACCCTGGACATACCAATGGATATAGATGATAAAGATAAATTTATTGAGATTGGGAAGTGCCTTCACGATGAAGAATAAGAGGACCTTGCAACCTTCCTTCATACCTTTCCTAAACTATTTGCTTGGAAATATTGTGGTATTCCTAGAATGGATCCCTAGATAGTTATCCATAACATTGTCCTTGCTGAAAACACTAAGCTCGTTTGCCAGAAAATTCAAAAAATGAATCCTAAGATAGGCTTGCATGTTAAAGGAGAACTTGAAAAACTCCTTGACATGGGTTTCATTCACCCAATTGATTATTCTCCTTGGATATCAAACATTGCCATGGTGGCCAAATCCGATAATCGTGTTAGGATATGTACGAATTTTAGACACTTGAATAAGGCCTCTTTAAAAGATAAATTTCCTCTTCCTAACATTGACATGATCATTGATTCCACTGCTAAACATGCTATGTTATCCTTTATGGATGGATTTTCTGGGTATAATCAAATCTTCATCAACCCATAAGATCATTACAAGATGACCTTTACATCCGCTTGGGGAATATTTTGTTGGGTTATGATGCCTTTTGGTTTAAAGAACGTTGGTGCTACCTAGCAACATGCAATGACCTTAATATTTCATGACTACATCCACAAAATCTTAGAAGATTATGTCAATGAAATTCTTGCTAAATCCTTAATCCACCAAGATAACATGAATTTCCACCAAATCTTTGAGCACATGCATAAATATAACATGCGCCTAAATCCCAAAAAGTGTGTCTTTGGAGTAGATAGTGGTAAACTTTTAGGGTTTATCATATCTCACAGAGGCATCGAGGTGGACACAAAGAAAATCGATGGTATAATTAATATGCTACCACCTCGTAACATCTCCCAATTGCATACATTGCAAGTAAAGATACAAGCCATTCATCATTTTTTCTCATGCTTAGTCAATCGTACATTACCCATCACGCATATCCTCAAGAAGGATGTCAATTTCGATTGGAATGATGATTGTAAAAAAGCCTTTGAGAGTTGGAAAGAATACCTTGCCACTCCACCCATTTTACAACCTATTGTACCCAACCGACCTTTCATGGACTTTATATAGCCGCTTCTTCCCATGCTCTTGCTGCATTGTTAGCTCAACAAAATCCCAATAGTAAAGAGCATCTTATTTATTGCATTAGTAAATTTCTCCCTAATTATGAGGCCCGTTAGTCAACAATTGAAAAAAAATGTTCGGCTCTTGTATTCACTACTAGTAAGTTGTGAAATTACTTACTTAACGTCAAAGTACATGTGATGACAAATTTTGACCCTCTCATATATCTTTTTAATAAAATAGATCTTTTAGGACGTCTTCCTAAATGGGTCATGTTGTTAACTAAGTTTGACCTTAAGTTTATTGCTCAAAAATCAATCAAAGGATGAGCCCTAACTGACCATTTAGCCAATGCTCCTTCACCCTTGGTGTTACCCACCAATGAATCTTTCCCTGATGAGAATCTCTTTACTATAGACCTTCCTACATTGGAATTGTACTTTGATGGATCCAAGTGTTGAACAGGCTCTTGTGCTGGAGTTATTTTAATTCCACCTGTAGGTAAGCCTATTCCCTTATCTTATCACCTCAATTTCCTATGTACAAATAACACTACTAAGTATGAAGCGTTAATTTTTGGATTACACACTGCTTTAGTCATGGAGGTTAAATAATATAAAGATCTATGGTGATTTTCAATTAGTAACTAAACAAATCAATGGTCTCTATCAAACTAAACATGACAAAATTTCACAATATAAGGATCTTGTTCTCAATCTGCTAAAGAAGTTTGAATCCTTCACCCTTGATAACATCCCTCAAAAAGATAATCATCACGCGGATGCAATGGCTAGTGCAGCCTCTCTTATCTCTCTTGTTGATCCTTCTGAAAAATTAGTCTTTACCATCCATCCTATTATGAAACCCTCCATCAATGATAGACCTAATGATGTCTTTCCCACTTTTTCAGATAATCACTATGAATGGTATGATGCCATCTATAATTATCTAAAAGATGGTACTATTCCCGAACCTACAACTAGAAATACCCGCATTCACCTCAAAAGGTTAACCACTAAGTATATAATCCTTGTCGATACATTGTAGAGAATATCCTTTGATGGAATCCTTCTGTGATGCCTCAAGGATGCTAAAAATCATGTCACCCTTGAACAAGCTCATTTTGGTACTTGTGGCGAACATTTTGGAGGAAAAACCTTAGTACAAAAATTCCTTCCCATGGGTTATGACTGGAAAAACATGGAAAAATATTTCTATGCGTAAGTTAAGCGATGTCATTAGTGCTAGAAACATAGTCATTTTATCCATGCTTCTTCTTCTAAGCTTCATGCCCAAATACCTATCTATTCGTTCTTTGTGTGGGGATTGGACCTAATTGGTAAAATCTCCCCACCTTCTACTATTAGACATACGTTCATCATTACCGCTACCGACTATTTCACCGAATGGGTCAAAGTTATTCCCCTCCAATCTATGACTGTTGAGGTGATATGCCATTTCTTATTGGAACACATCACCGCTCGCTTTGGCCTTCCTTTTGCGTTAGTCTCGAACAATGGTACACTATTTAAGAACAATGATATGAAGAATTTTCTCAAGACTTTTCATATTCAACATCAGTTTTCAACACCGTACTACCCTCAGTCCAATGGTCAATCCAAAAGTACTAATAAAATCTTGGAGAAAAGCCTTAAGAATATTGTTAATCAAAACGAAAACTATTGGCATACATAATTGCAATATGCATTATGGGAATATCGCACAAGTGTTCATTCTTCTACAGGAAATACACCTTTTAACCTTGTTTACAGTACCAAGGCTATCCTACCTTTAGAATTAGAAATACCCACATTGAGGATTTCTCTCCAAGGTCTTGTCGATAATGACACTTATGTAGAAAAAAATTTACACCAACTTGAAATGCCTGATGAACAACGCATCAACACTCTCGAGCATCTTAAAGCTTATGCTAAACACTCGCAACACAAACACAATGTTGGTGTCATTCCTAGAACATTTAACAAAGGTAATATGGTTTTATATGAAACCAACGTAACACCACCGTCGATTACACCGACAAAGGTAAATTCGGCCCTAATTAGTTAGGCCCCTATTTGGTCGATACAAATTATGGATTTGGTGCTTATACCTTAATCGATCATGATGGCACTCCTCTTAAAGATCCCATTAATGCCACACATTTGCGTAGGTATTATGTGTAATCCCCTCTTGAATGGTATGAATTATAGAGAAATTTTGTTAAAGCTACTAGATTTTATCCTATTGTATCTCATTGCTTCATTCTTTACACATCATTATGCTTGTTTCCTGAACACTAAAGTTATTATTTAATTCATTTTTAGAATTGATTTAGATTTCGTACTATTCCATTTTCCCCCTTGTGTTTTATGTTACTAAATATCATCATAAGTGCATACCATATTTACTCTTTATGTTGTATCTAACATACATTCTAATATGTTTTAATTAGATCACATACATTCTATTAAATTATGTTTCCATTAATTAAATACTCTAACAAAGGCTATTTAATTAATCACATTGTCATTTAAAATCCACACAAAGAAATTACACCATATAAAATACAAATGCATATGTATACATATATCAAAATTCTTTTGTACATGTCATCATAGTATATAGTGTCATTGAAGACTATGATTACTAGATCCCTCAAGATCTGATACTCACATTGCATTAATAGCTGGTTGATGGGAGACAGTGGTGCATGATCATGATCATGATATGCCGAATCTGAGCGTGAAATCCATCCCCTCCATTCGTGCAAGTGTCACCCAATTCTCTCCTACTATCTAATACCTCTATGCCTATAGTCATTCCACCTCTCTCTCCAGTCTCTCCACCTCTACTAGGGGTCATGATGGTTGTGCCTGTGGTGTAGCTCTCACTCAATGGATCTACCTCCTCAGGTCCTCATAAGTTTCCCTTAGTCTCATGAAAGGTCTCAGGGTATCTGGCTCTCGCTCCATGATTGGTGGGGGCACGTAGTCAGAATCTCTTTCCTCTTCATTGAACCCTACCAACACTATCTCTATGACTACTTGATGTAGGAACTCTCTCCAACCCTCCACATGCCCTACAAAATCAAGCCAAACTTTCATTATTACACATCATGATATATATATGCATTAAATAATACATCAAAATATAACACACATACACATATCAAAATTAAACCATAATCACATATATATCTGGTGGAATGCAGAATTTCCACCTCATCCTGTCTAAGGGCATGGATGATATGCTCGCCTCCCCTTGGTAATAAGTGTTGGTACCTACTACTGCTATTATTTAGGATCTAGTCATATACACATGTGAGACCCCTCCCTACTCATATCAGTCCCTGGTTGCTACCTCATCGTCATCAATCAAGGGTGGCTCCTCTACTCTATCCTCCCCCTCCTCCTCATCCCACTCCTTATCCTCCTCTCCCTCCTATCCATCGTAATCTGGATCTGCATCCTCATCAATAATATTAGTAAATATGTTGAAAACCCTATACCTTGTCTCCTCGGCTTTGTCCTCCCTATCTCTCTCCTCCCCCTCATTCGGTACAGGTTCTACATCTCCCACTAGCTCATCTATCGAGAACACTGGATCTACTCGTGATGCTCTCCACCACTTCTCATGGTTCCATGTGGCCCCAATATCATCTGCATCATCCACAGGTGGTTGATCATGATCGGAATAGTCAGTCACTTTGGATGGCATCATCTAGTGTGAACTGTGCTGTATCACCTAGCCTCTGAGCACTCTGAACAGACCTCTTGAACGATGACCGTGGTTGCGGTGGTGTTTGTGCTTGTCCAAAATTTGTCATAACTCGATCATAATAGGGTAAGTGCACCAATCTGTGACACAATTTAGGTGCCAAATTGAAAAAATGATCAAAAAGACCCCGAAATAAGACCTTTGGCACATGCCAAATGACTAAAAATCCATTTGGTGCACGCCAAATGGCTAAAAAACATTTGGCACATGCCAAATGGCTAAAAAGACATTTTGCACATGCCAAATGGCTAAAAAGACATAAAAATAAAAAATCGGGTTTGGAACCCTCATTTTGTCTTCAACCCGCAGCTTGAGGAAGAGGATTTCAGGTCTTCAACTTGTACTCACCAAATCTCTTCCATTGTTTGCATCCTTATCTTTCCATTTTCCATGAGGATGCCGCCAACATGTCGGAGAGGTCGAAGATTGCAAAGAGGTGTGTATTTTTATTCTATTTATTTCAAATTTGATTTGGAATGAAAATTTAAATAGATTTTTATAATAAAACTTTGTTCTAATTCTCAGGGAATGAATCTCCACCTCAAAACAATGAGAATTCACAATAACCCCCTCATGAAGATCCTCCTATACAAGAATAACCCGAAACCCCTCCATCAATTCATAGGCATCCTCAAGGAACACAAGAAAATATTCAAAATCAGATTGAAAACAATAAAAGAGACATTCAACAATTAATTACAAGATTAATCGAGGATGTTGAAACCCACCCTTATAGGAGAGGGATTGATGAATCATTGAAGTCAATTTTAACTCATGTAGTTGAAATGAGCGAGCAAATGAATTTTTGGTCAACTAAAAGGCATGAGATGAGACAATTTTATGCTAATGATTTGTCATATGCAGATGTCAAAAAACTAAAAATTAGTAAAGCCGAGTTGTGTGCCCTATTTAAAGACCAAAAAACCAATGAACCTTTGTGCCATGCATGCAGTAGGTTCGCCATTTATTGGTTCCATCATGAGTTAATTAAAAAAAAAAATTGGGAGCGGTGGTGGATGGTATTTGACCAACCTCCATGCAATAACCATGAGGTGCCACAATACTTTTTGAGGAAACTCTATTGCGATTTTTTCCTCAATAAAATGCCAAAATATTTTGACATCTTAGACTTTCAGGGTAGAGGTGGGGGCTCCACACACAATAGACCTACTGCATGACGTAATCCATAGTTGGCACTGAGAGCCTTGGGCCAACCCATGGTAGAGCATGTAGTTGTTCCTTCCATTATTAAGGATAGTGTAGAGGTGGACACGATGAAATCGATTGGCTCACTCACCCAAACCATTTTATAGTGTGTGAGTCCTCTAGTAGAGCCTAGTGTGGAGGAGATGTTTAGGCCCCGAGCTCCACCCCACCATTGTGGCGCTTGTGGTGTTGTTTGCACGTACGATTATCAGGGTGATTGTGATGCAGCTACACAACCTACGTAATTTGCATTGGTGATGGATTTCATAGATGATAATCTAAATGATACATTCGACATTGACACTCAGGTAAAATTTAGCAAGTTATTTTAATGTTGTTTATTAAAATATATTTTGAACTTTTAGAATAACTAAATTAGTAAAATTTTGATATGATAGAATTTCAGGGTCGCACTGTTCATGAGGGATTCTCTATTCCTACACACCCTTATACATTCTCGATGATGAGTCCATAGGTATGTAGCCAATATTAAAGATATTATTATTGTATTTGAACAGTTGAATGTTATATTTGAATATTTTTCTCATAGCATGCTTCGGATTTCAAACAGTTTCCTGGTGCACATTCTTCCTCCACACCTCACAATTCATTTCCTTAAACAACATACACTCAGGTAGCCTTTATTCATTAATGGTGTTTTAAATCTATGTTAGCTATATTTCATAATTTTGTGTATATACAAATCTAAAAAATTGATGAGAAACAAAAACATTGCATTCAAGTATTCCTTGATCGTGTCACATTATGTTCTCCTATATCAACATGATACCTAAGATATTGTTTTATTTGCAAATGTTGAAAAGAGATATACCTGGTGATGTTGGTGGCACGATGGACCATGGAGCTGCTACAACAATAGCTAGTACTAATCCATTGAGAGATGTATGGAATAGATTAGTCGATTTAACATTATATTTTCTCTTTTATGGTTTATTATAGAAAATTTTCATGATAATTTTTTGTAGTTTAATTTATATCTTCATGGTTGCTATAGGTGGTTGTCACTCCAGATTATGGACGTGGTGATGCTGTAAATGTGCTTGATGACTATATGTATGCGGTAAGTGATTATATATTTTTCCATACGCCATTCCACAATTCAATTTCTATGTTTAACATATTTAATTTTAATTGTATCAGTTGAAGGTCTAGAGTGAAGAGAGGAGGAGTATCGAGTGTGTTTGAAAGACAAGACAAGCAACAGTCACTCCATCTAGCCAAATTTTGAAGGCAACATGGGATCTATTTCCTTCCCCTAGAGGGAAATGACTATGTATTAGTGTTGTTTGTTGTATGTCTATGTGGCATTTTGGAACATATGTTTTGTACTATAAATAGATATTTGTGATATTTTATGTCCATATGGCTCCTTTGTACTAAGCCTATATGGTTTTTTTGGATATATTTATATCAATATATATCATTGTATAGCCTTTTAGATTTTTGACTAAAGAAACTCTTATTTTCCTACTGCCATTCTTGAATGACGTTATCATGTGTATCGCATAAGTTGTATGCTTGAATGTTGTAGGCATGGATTTTGTTTACATCTAATACTTAATTAATTACTATCTAATTCTCAATAAGCCCCATCTAAAGCGTATTGTATAAATAAGCTCCATTTGTGGTGGTTTGTATCCTTTGGAATGCTTCAATTACTTGTGCCTCACTGATGCAAAGGCAAGGAGGCTCAAACCCAATCATTCTGACAACTTTCCATCAAGGGTCTCCTAACAAGATTAATACAACCTATTTTGAGCAATCTACAAAACCTCAAATCCCCATCAAACCAAACTCTTCATTCAAACCTTACCCAACAATCCACCCTTCTAGCACTCAAAACTCGGTCCAAGCCTAATTTCTCCCAACCTTTCTAGAACACCTGACCATTTAAAGGTGGATTAAGATACCCTATTTAGGTTACACAACATATTCCAAAACCAATAGTAACTCTTTTGGACCAACATGAACTTTCAATACACCTCCCTCGCTCTAGGCTTCACAATTAGGCCTAATTTCCAAAGGAACCCCCTCACAAACTCACCTCCAAAATAAGGAAACTTGAAATAGTCTTAGGGATGCTCACAAAACTCAATATTCTCCTATTTTAAGAGCCCCGAGAACTTTTTATATTCCTCTACTCACAAACCCTCCTAAACCTTCACAAAAAAAAGGGTTTTAAAAAAACTCATAACTCCAGACCTCCCCCAATCCTTCCAAAGGTCCAAACACCCCAAAATACCTCTTCCCTAACTTAAAAGAGACTCACAATCCCATTCCTTTCAGTATTTCTTAGATTGACTACTTGAGTTCCTTACTTTCATGGTGGAAACACCCCTGAACAACATTAGAACTTCACACCCCACTGAGTTTATTCATTCTCTCGGCCTCCAAAGTATTCATACACTTAAATAATCATGGTATAGGCCAATCCACCAAGCCATAGGGTCAGAATAGTAGGTGGATTAGCTAATGTGTCATGGTGTTGCCCCCAAAACCCCTAACATAGAAAACAGAGCAGTAATCAAGTTTGTTGATCCCACACACACCAACGGTGGATTTAAACCTTTAGAACAAATGAAAAGAGAGTACACAAATATTCAATCAAGTATCCAAAGCCTCAAGTCATGATAGACTTGTACGGGCCTGTGCAAGGCAAAGAAAATTCAGGAAAACAAAGAAAACCAATGATCAACGTTTTCAAAAGTATATTTTCTTATTAGAAATTGAACAAAATAAACCCTCAACTCGGGGTATTACAAATATATATCTTGATACCACCTTCCAAATACCCCTTGAGCTGATCAACCACCATAACCACCCTTTGTTAGACTTCTAAGATTGCAATTTGCCAATTTTTCTCTTAATTACCATTCATTCACAACTTGATTTTGCAAATACCACCTAACTGACCTATTAAGCCCTTTAAATACAATTGCAAGGTATTTCTATAGCATATAGAGATATAGAGAGAAAATACAATAAATATTTTAACTAATGAATTGTAAAAAATGGATTTTTTTGGTTTATATTCGTGTCGTTGATTATATTGCATTGCACATCTTTCAAAGTCAAAGAATTACTTCACTTTGCATAACTAATAAGTAGATGCTGATAGATGTCGAAAATTTAATTACAATATAATTTGTACAAAGTCAACCTAAGCAATTATGCAATTTCTTCACATTGCATAACTAATAACTAGGAGAAGTTGCCAATTGCATTTTCTTATCATGGCATTCTATGAGACCAAATTTCTTTGAGATATTTTTTCAAATCGTTCCTTGCCTTGTCTATGTTACCACATTTTTCATACATGTCTACCAAAGCATATTCTCATACAATTCACTGCCTTGTTGCTATGGCTAAAAGCCTAAAATAAGTGATTTTGAACAAGCTACGGATGCTTCGAAAAAATATATCAAAAGCATAATAGTAAGCAATAGCATAGACAAGGCAGTGAACTGATTAAAAAAATGCATCAAAAAAATTGCTTTGAAATGATAAATTTAGTTGTGCTTTCACTCTTCTTTAACATTGTATATCTACTCCTTTTGGTTTTCTATTTGTGTGATGGTAGACCAATGTTCAAGCCCTATGTACAATCTCAATTGGTATTTATTGTTTTGGTCATAGCAACAAAAATATTTTGGGGAATAAATCGACAAACCATAAGTATAATATTTTTTGAAAAAATCGAGAAAAAATTGAGGAAAAATCAGATTTAAAAAAAACATAAAAAATTGTATAACAAAAGATAAAAACTATCTTTTTTGAAATCGAAAGGCATTTCCATAGCATAGAGATATAGAGAGAAAATAAAATAAAGATTTTAACTAATGAAATGTAGAAAATAGATTTTTGTATTTTATATTCATGCATTGTACATCTTTCAAACTCAAAGCATCACTTCACATTGCATAACGAATAACTAGATGCTGATGGATGAGAAAATTTCAATTACAATATAGCTTTTTACAAAAGTCAACCTAAGAAGTTATGCAATTACTTCACATTGCATAACTAATAACTAGGAGCAGCTGCCAATTGCTTTAGGTTGTCATGGCATTCCATGAGACCATATTTCTTTGAGGCATTTTTTCACATAGTTCATTCCCTTGTTTATGCTACAACATTTTTCATATATGTCTACCCAAGCATTCATTGCCTTGTTGCTATGGCTAAATGCCTATAACAAATGCTTTCGAACAAGCTATGGATGCTTGGAAAAAATCTATCAAAGCATAATAGTAAGCGATAGCATAGACAAGGAATGGAACTTTTTGAAAAAATGCCTCAAAGAAAAGTGGTCTCATGGTGATGGAATGCCATGACAAGCCATAGACAAGGCAATGAATTGTTTGAAAAGATGCCTCAAAGAAATGTGGTCTCATGGTGATGGAATGCCATGATGAATGCCTATGGTGATGGACTGTCATGGCATTCCATCACCATGAGAACACATTTCTTTGATGCATCTTTCCCAACAGTCCATTGCCTTGTCTATGGTATGACATTTTTCATACAAATCTACTAGAGCATTTCATCAAATAGTTCACTGCCTTGCTGCTATGGCTAAAAGCCTAAATAGGTGCTTTCGAACAAGCTATGGATGCTTGGAAAAAATCTCTCAAAGAATAATAGTAAAAAATAGCATAGACAAGACATTGAATTGTTTGAGAAAATGCCTCAAAGAAATGTGGTTTCATGGTGATGGAAGGCCATGAAAAGCCATAGACAAGGTAGTGAATTGTTTGAAAAAATTCCTCACATAAATGCAGCCTCATGGTGATGGAATGCAATGAAAATAATCACCATGAGATCACATTTCTTTCAGGCATTTTTTCAAACAATTCACTGCCTTATTTATGCTACCACATTTTTCATACATGTCTAACAAAGAATTTTGTCAAATAGTTCACTGCCTTGCTGCTATGGCTAAAATCCTAAAACAAGTTCTTTCAAACAAGCTATGGATGCTTGGAAAAAATCTATTCAAGCATAATAGTAAGCAATAGTATAGAGAAGGCAGTGAACTGCTTGAAAAAATGCCTCAAAGAAATATGGTATCATGGTGATGGAATGCCATGACGAATGCGTATGGCTATGGATTGTCATGGCATTCCATCACCATGAGACCGCATTTCTTTGAGGCATTTTTTCAAACAGTTCACTACCTTGTCTATGCTACGAAATTTTTCATACATGTCTACCAAATAATTTTATCAAATAGTTTAGTGCCTTGTTGCTATAGCTAAAAGCCTAAAATAGGTGCTTTCAAACAAACTATGGATGCTTGGAAAAAGTATATCAAAGCATAATAGTAAGCAAAAAGCTATGGTCTCATTTTTTTCACATGAAAATCAGCATGATATTATTCGCATTTTTTTGCAAGTTTTAAAAGCATTTTTTGACGATTTTTTAGTTTTTTCCAATCAGACAAGAAGTTTCTAGGCATCATGGTGTCTGAGTAATAGCAAGTTGAGGTTCACAAACATTTTTCACTTTGGAGCCTTAAGGGATCGATCCGGTTGAACGTAGCTCAGAGCGATTTTGCATGTTTGGGTATGAAAGAGGACCATGCCTAGCATAAACATACCTATTCGGACACGTTGGAATGGTTTCTTTGGTCACACGAGTTGTCAAAAGAATGTTGCACCACTTTGCAACTTTTAACTACTTGCATTTGACAACTTTTTCTCCGAGTGAAAATTCACCAACACAAGAAAATACCTTCAAGATAGCAAAACCCGAGTGAGGTTATTGTAGATGGGTCCAATGTGATCTTGTAGGATCATACAATAATTTTCTAAGCATCATGGTGTCCGAGTAATAGCATGTTGAAGTTCACAACCATTTTGCACTTTGAACCCTTAAGGAATCGATCTGGTTGAACGTAGCTCAGAGAAATTCCACATGTTTGGGTGTGAAAGAGGACCATGCCTAGTGTAAAAATACATATTCAGATGCATTGGAACAATCCGTTTGGTCACACGAGCTGCAGAATGAAAGTTGCACCACTTTGCAACTTTCAACTACTTGCATTTGACAACTTTTTCCCCGAGTGAAAATTCACCACCATAGGAAAATTCCCTCGCAATAGAAAAAAGTGAGTGAGGTTATTGTAGAGGGGCCCAACATGATCCCATAGGTTTAGATGAGAATTTTTTAAGCATCATGGTGTCCCAGTAATAGCATGCTAAAGTTCGCAGCCATTTTACACTTTGGACCCTTAAGGGATCGATCTAGTTGAACGTAGCTCGAAGCGATTCCGTGTGTTTGGGTGTGAAAGAGGACCATTCCTAGTGTAAACGTACCCACCCAGATGAATTCGAACAATCCGTTTGGTCACACGAGCTACAAAACGAAAGTTGCACCACTTTGCAACTTTCAACTACTTGCATTTGACAACTGTTTCCCCGAGTGAAAATTTGCCACCACAGGAAAATGCCTTTGAGATAGGAAAAACTGAGAGAGGTTACTGTAGATGGGTCCAAGGTGATCTTGTAGGATTAGATGAGAATTTTTTAAGCATCACAGTGTCCGAGTAATAGCATACTGAGGTTCGCATGCATTTTGCACTTTGAACCCTTAAGGGATCGATCCGGTTGAACGTAGCTCAGATCGATTCCGCTTGTTTCGGTGTGAAAGAGTACCTTACCTAGCGTAAAAATACCCACCTAGATGCATTGGAACAATTCATTTGGTCACACGAGCTGCAGAACGAAAGTTGCACCACTTTGCAACTTTCAACTACTTGCATTTGACAACTTTTCCTTGAGTGAAAATTTGCCACCACAAGAAAATGTCTCCTAGATACTAAAAACCAAGTGAGGTTGTTGTAGAGGGACCCAACATGATCCCATAGGATTAGATAATAATTTTCTAAGCATCACGATGTCCGAGTAATAACATGCTGAAGTTTGCTGCCATTTTGCACTTTGGACCCATAAGGGATTGATCTTGTTGAACGTAGCTCAAATCAATTTTGAGTGTTAGGGTGCAAAAGAGGACTATGCCTAGCATAAACTTACCCACCTAGCTACAGAACAAAAGTTGCACCACTTTGCAACTTTCAACTACTTGCATTTGACAACTTTTTCCCCGAGTGAAAATTTGCCACCACAAGGAAATGCCTCTGAGATAAACAAAACCGAGTGAGGTTATTGTAGAAGGGCCCAACATTATCCCATAGGATCAAAGAAGAGGTTTCTAAGCATCATGGTGTCTGAGTAATAGCATATTGAGTTTCACAACCATTTTGCACTTTGGACCCTTAAGGGATCGATCTGGTTGAACGTAGCACAGAGTGATTTTGAGTGTTTGGGTGCGAAAGAGGACCATTCCTAGCATAAACGTACCCACTCGGATGCATTGGAAGATTTCATTCAGTCACATGAGCTACAGAACGAAAGTTGCACCACTTTGTAACTTTCAACTACTTGCATTTGACAACTTTTTCCCTGAGTAAAAATTTGCCACGACATAAAAATGCCTCCAAGATAGCAATAACTGAGAGAGGTTATTGTAGAGGGGTCTAACATAATCTTGTAGGTTCAGAAAAATATTTCATAACCACCATGTTTTTGGAGTAATACCCTATCAATTATTGTTGCCTTTTTGCAGTTTGCACCCTTAAGGGATCGAGTCGGTTGAACCATAGTAGTTGTTTTGTTGAATATCATACCCTAAGGTATGTTTGAGATGACCTAGGTTGCATTAATTTCTATGAGGCATATGTTTCCCCTACCTTGTCAACCCTATGGATTTGGCAAGCTAGTGAGCTCACTATCTTGCCAATTTGGTAGGATTGACAAGGTAGGTGGTGTAGGAGCACCTAGGCACCTAGTCACAAATCTCCATGTTTGATGGTCAGAATGCACCCTTGCATTAAAAATGTGTCAAAAAGTGAGTTTGAAAGCCTAAAAGGCAACATGAAATATTGTATCTCAATGAAATAATGGATTCATTAGTTTTGTTAGTAGGAAAAGTGATACAGTTGCAAATTTGTGAGTTGCATAATACAACAAATTTGTAATTGCAACGGTTATGTGTTTTGAAAATTTGGTTTCTTGGTGGTTAGGGGCATTGATCAGGATGAGAAATTCTATGTAGAGCTTGGAGAGGCTCGAGTTGTGGTTGTTGGATTGGAGGGAAAAGAATAAAGCTTGGAAATTACTTTGTTTTCTCATAGTTTTACTGATTTTTCTGAGTTCCCTACCTATGTACAGGCAGAACAGGTCTTATATGTATTGAATTCCCTTGAGAAACAATAGATAAATATTCTAACTCGTGTTTGGTGCCTTGGCAAGGCTTTATTTAATCTTTTAGTTCCTTAATTCATCAAATTGCTCCTATCGAGTTCCTGAACAACCTTAAGGGTTTGGGGTTATTCCAATGGCATAACCATCATTCCACCTACTTTCATCAAATGCAACTCAATGGGATGATCTAGTTGAGTGTAGGGAATGTTATTTTAGGAGTAGAAGGTGTGGAAGGATGATCCCTTGGCTTGAAGAATTAAAGGAAGGGCTGGAGTTGTGTGTTTTCCCTTAGAAATTGGTGGATCGGACCTATGAAATGAATAAATCATATTTTTAATGGTCAAGTGAGTGTTCCTTAAGCATGGGTGGACCTATTAAAAGATGTCTACATAGTTAGATTGGGTAGGAATGGTAGGGAAGGTGAAGATTCAATAACATACCCTTGTCCTAAGCTAGTGAACTAGCCATCTTTTCCAATGTATCCCACTCACAAACTTTTAGCTAACCCACCAAAACCACTGAGACCTCCTAGGAAAACTCCAAATAGAAGGACTCCATAGATTTTAGGTCGACAAAGTGCCACAAAAAGGGCCAACTCCAAAACCCTCCATTTTTCTAGTTTTCCCCAAGGTTTATTGAAAGTATCATTGCAGACCTTTCCTGACCATGCCACCAACTCAAATACCTTTTTTTTTATCCCAATATGCTTTAAAGTTAAAGAGATTTCACTATTCCTTTTTTTCAACAAACCCTAGGCAAAAGGCTCCCTTTTTATGCAATTTAGGCAATAAAATGCCCAAGACAACAACTCCAAAACTCACCATTCATTTTCCCTACCTTGGATGGACCTGCACACACTCAATACCTATTATGAAAAGCCTCTCCATTGAGCCACATGAAGGAAACAATAGGTGGATGGCTTCAATAATTCATTTCTTGTTTAAAACACAAAATCTGGGTTTAACACCCGCCTAGAGAAATCTTGCCACAAAACTCACAAAAAGGAAAGAAATAATTTCAAACCAACTTGAGAATGATTTCAGACTTGCTGCCCACTCATTCCAAACATTATAAATTCATCTATTTTTTGTACAGAGGTCTTACAAAGAAGAAATATAGAATTTTTTGTGAAAAACACAGTTTTGCAAGGAAATCACACCAAGATCTTATTGATTTTTTTCAAGATTACATTCCCCAACCTTTCAAACGAGTTCCTCAAAATTTTCAAAGACTTCTCCACTCAAAAAAACTGACCAAATTCCAATAATTGAATTTCAAACTCTAACAATTCATTATGTTGCAAAATTGTAAGGTGACAACCTTTAAGCAACATTTTGCATTTTCTCCCTAGATGACCTCCCATGCACTCAAGTGCATTAAAAATGGTCTTGTTAGAACTTATTGGTGTAGGAGAACCAACACCTTGTGGTTTCAATAATAGGATTTCAAAAGGTTTAAAAGTTCATTTGAAGGTGATTTCATCTTTGTTCCATGAAGACATTGCAAAATTTGTGAAAACTTGAAAAATTTGTCAAAATTGTCAAAGATGTCAAATTGGGTAAATGAAGGGATTTTGTTGTTTTTGAGTCTAGAAGTCTTAATAAGGGTTAAATAAGGTCTAAATTACCACATTTTAGGTGTCTAAAGGTATTTAGAGTCTTAAAAAATCAATAATTGCAAAAAAGCAAAATGTTGCAAATGTTGTCAAATTTGTGTTGATTTGCAAAATTAGAGTCATTTAAAGGGTACAATTAGGTGCAGGTTGGTTGGTTTTAAGGTTTTTATGGCTTGTAAATTTTATGAGATTCCTTCTCAGGCTCAAATCAAGGTTTTTGAAGGTGTAATAAATTCAAAAAATAAGAATACCACATTTTTTCACTATTTTTTAAAATTGTTTGTTGTTGTACGGACTATACTGACCTAATCTTGCTTTGAAATATTTAGAGGTTTAATTTTTATGATTTTTCTTTGATATTCACTTGGTTTTGAGTTCTAATCTTCTATTTTGTAAGATAAATTAAAAAAATACAGTGTATACCCTATTTTTTCCTTTGTGAAGGGTTTGAAAGCAAAATAATGAGTTTTTGACCAATCCACCCACTGTTTTCTCCTATAACTTAGTGGATTGGTGAAAAATATATTAGTATAGATTTTTAAATGCATTTTATATCATAATAAAGCATTCTTTTGGTGATTGTGTGACGCCATAGGGCTGGAAATGCAAATTTTCCCTTGAAAAGTGACAGTTTTGAAGTTCTTTTCAATGAAATGTTGATGAAGTTGCGTTTCTAAGCATTTAAAATGTCAAGGAAGACCCTATGAAAGGTTTTTGGACCATTTATTTGTTTATTGAAGCCTGGGAGTGAATATTTTGACAAAACCCTTGTTTTTGCATTAGAAAAGGAGGTTTTTTTGAGTTGGGAGTGTTTTTGACCGTACAGGTGAAAACTAGTGCTAGATTCTATGGATTTGGGCCATTTAATGTCCTTCCTCAAGGTTCCAAGTTGATTGGATAAGTTTGAAGGGTACTTCCTTTGTTAAATTGACCTATTTTCCTTGATTTTTCCATGGTGAGTGTATTGGAAGTCTAAACTGGTCCAAAGGAGTTATAATTTATCTTGAATTATGTTGTGTAAGTCCTTAATGGGTGTCTAAATCCATCATTTAATTGAAAAGTCTTCTAGGAAAGTTGGGTGAAAAGTCTCTTGAAGCTGTTTAGCATTACTTGTAGAGAGAGTGTACCTGACAAGTGGATTTGTGAAGTTCTTTTGAATTTTCTTGGGATTTTGGGTTGATCATCTTGTATTTGTCATTTTAATTTGATCTCTACCCTAGTTCTGCAACACTTATTCAACTCCTCCTAAGACCTTAGACTCAAAAAAATAAAAGCTTGCTTTCACCCATTTTGACATGGACTAACCATTTATTACATTGTATCATATTTTAAATTTTTTGCAACTTCCTCATTGCATAATGTTTAAAACACCTTACTAATATGCCTTTCTACAATTATATTAAACATTATTTCATTCTTACTAATAAATCCATACGTTTTTCCTTGAAGACAACTTTAAATGTAAACCATGAAGCATTACAACTAATTTTAAATGTAATATACACATTTAATTGAGGCATATATTAAGGAATATACATATTTTCATGTATTAATTTCTCATAATTTTAGTATATCAAAAAATACACTAAGTTAATGACAAATATTACAATAGTGATGGAAAAACATCTTGAAAATCTTCCCATTTGTCAATACTTGTAGCAATACATGCAAGGAAATAATCCTCCCATTTCCAGCACAAATCATGAAATATATTGTACTTGAGAAGAAACAAAAGGAGTTGCTGCCCGGTTTTGTTTTTCCATAACACCTCAACTGGCCCAGCTATTTGCATTAAAAAAAAACCTGCAAAATACTCTCAATCTTAGACATAGACTCACATAAAAATCATTAAAAGAGAAATAACTAAATAATGTAAGTCATACAGCTGAAAAGACCTACTATCACCTTCATGCATGCTAGATAAGGAGGTCGATTGAAGGTCCTACAATGGTGATGTTCCCCTTCGCTACTTTATCATCTCTCGATGACCCTACGTATAAATTTCAAATATATCATTGAGTGGCTTAACATAAAACATGTAGCATATAAGAATCCGATAAATCTAGGAGATGGAAAAGAAAGAGAAGAGTGACAACCAGAAAATGCACTAGCAATCGATGTTTCTCATACCACTGAACACTTGCACCACCAACCGATGTTCTTTTCTTATATACTTTGACAAACTACAGTATTACCTACAATCACAATAAAAAATGGATCAATGATAGTCGTAAATGCATATGACATCAAACAGTAATGGTGAAAAAGCATTATTGCAAGGTGTTGGTCCAAAAGAGTGACCAATAACATGAATTTAAAAATTCAATGTGCATACTTACAAATCAATCCAGGGAACCATCTGGGTCTGCTCTACTCTTTATTGTGTCAAGTATTGCCTCATGGTCAAACTAACACACTTTCCACAAGTTCTTCTTCGCAGGTCTGCCTTTATATTTGATCAAATGAATGTTGGTGGCGACGACAAGGTTCAAATAGTGAATAATTTTTCGATGTGTGTTCAAGTCCTCAAACAACCAAACTACAACATTCTTAATTGGATACCTTTGAAGCCATGTTCCAGTAACAACCACCGAACCTGTAGGATATTCTATGTTTTCTCCATCTATAACTGGGGACTCCAATTTATTTTTGGCCTCGATACAATGGTACAGGTAATAATTTGTACCCTCTTGATTATCTTCATCTACAATCACCGCATAAACATGCCCTGCATTGATATGTTCATCTTGTTAGATTTATTTACAGAGCAACATAATAAAACTTGTAAGTAAGATATATTACCTTGTTCTAGTAGGTCCGATACATGATCAAAGTCATGGATGATTGCATCGCGATTCTCCATGATTTGTAGAGCCATTGGGAGCTGATAAGTGTCAACTGGGGTTAGACTTCTTATAGACCATTTTTCAACCCACTCTGTTGACTCACAATCATTCAATGATCGAAGTGTACATGCATAACAAAAGCATGCCATCTTCCTTATATGGATAGTCCATTTACTTGCATTGGAGCTTCTAAAAGAGTGTAGCTCGCTCGATCATGTTAGTGTACAACAATCTTCATATTTTGCAATGTTAGTATCATCTACTAAATGAAAAAATCTACGAACCAAAAGAATTACCTTCACTACCTGGACCCATTGCACCATTGCACCACTGGACAATTCATCTTGCATCTATCAACTTTACACTATTTGTGTGCTTTAACTCTTCTCGTGCTAGGGCTCTTTTGATACATGCTCCCCCTTTCCATGCCTGACCTCTGATAAGTTCCACATATGTTGAACACCACTAATCCTATGCATCCTACTCAACCAGTAAAATATTCTGGTGTTCTTGAATTGTGATGTACAATTATCTGACCATATGATATGCTGACTAAATGATATGCCACTAGTATCCAGATCGACATAGAACAAATGAAAGCAACCTTGAACAAACTCTGTAGAATGTGTGCGATCATCACTAATGTAAAAGTGATACTCCCTCAATACTTTCCTATTTTCCTCTGTACTATCATTTGCATGAATGAATGCTATATGCACAAATATAGCAACCTGTACGGAGTTGTACACTGTGATTGCATCTCATTTTTTTGTTGTAGTGTGTAGTTTTCAGTGAAGTTGACAAGTGAAACGATATGACAAAGTGGAAATATGTCCTTGCATAACTTGAACTGTGAGTCCAACGATTGTGCTCTGTGTGTAAGTGTTGCATAATCATAGACCACCTGATCATGAAAAATGCCCATAAACTGATACACTAGAATCTTATCACTGATCAATTCACCCTTCTTTTCTTCTTTCCCATCTTTTAGACTGTATGCCACTGTCTTATATTTTCCAAAATCCATAATTTTGTCTCTAATTGTGTGTGTACTAGCCATGTGTTGGAAAATTAAAAAATGTTGCATGCCACCACAATGATCACATGTGCCATCCAAACATGATTTTTTGTAAAAGAAATTGACCATCCTCTCTTTCACATAAAATGGAGGACAAAAATTTCCTTGATGATTTAGGTGGAGGCATTATGTTACATTCTTGCAGAACATTCTCAGTATGCATATCTACACATATACGTCGATAAAAATCATAATGGTTAGAAAACTCAATATATATCCAACAACAACAAGTAGTGCGTGTATGATTTATTTTGACATCAGAATTCTTTAGCATTTCAAAATACCTTTGACATATTTTGATTTTAGGAAACATCTATACAAAATCAACAAAAAATTGGGTTTGAGTGGTATCCAAATAATGCATTGGATGTGGCTCATGGTTTTTACTACCAATTCTCCTTCTTACAACATCTCTTTGATTAGGAGAGTTCCTTGTGTTATCCTTCCAATAATTCACAATTAAAGATCTCAAGCCTTGAGCAATTCTTGTGTCTTTCCATGGAACTCTACCCGAAAATGCCCATAACTCATTGCTATTTGGATCCTCTACTCTTTCATGCCTTCCTTTGGCTCTCATTAGAGATGATCTACTTATTTTAAAAAACTTACTTTCCTTTGTAACATTCACCTTGTTCCTTGTTTGACTGCTTAATAGTATTGTTGTCATCACACATCGTGTGGCACAACTATTCTTCGTGCGTGAGGTGGAACACACGCTCTTGTATGCACTCATCAAGTTCTTTACAATTGGCCTAATTTACAAGGAGAGTACCTTTTAAACACTACATATTCACTCAAAATCCACTAACAAAATTATTTTTTGTGTCTAAACCTCCAATTTCCTGATTTGTTTCTAGGTCCAAGACCTCTAGACCCCTAAAACACCAAACCCTCAATTTCAAGCAAGATACTTGGGGTTTTAATGAAACTCCTATCTCCCGAACTTGCCAAAACCATAAAAATCACCAAACACACTTACCAAACCCTAAACATGGTGAATAATACATTACATGGATAGTCCTTCCAACATTTTGTCAAAACACCACTTGAAGCCCTAATTTTCACCATGAAAAGACCCTACTACAGTCCTAGAACATCATCCCAAACACCCAACCTTGACCCCACAACATTCTAAATAGGTTAGCCATGTATTTTAAAAGTTAGAGGACCCATTCCATAAGTTGCAGTAGGTAGAAAAAGTGTAATGGGTTGAATTACATAATGAAACCCCTCAATCCAAAAACATTGTGAAAGTAGGTAGCAACAGTAAAAATAATATAAATTTCGCTATACAAAGAGTTAGAACCTCCAAATAGATGAAAATGAAAGAGAAATAATTAATCTACAACATCCAACCAGTTTCATATCATCTTAGAGTCTGTAGAGGCTGTACAACAACAAGAAAAGTGAGAGAAACCAGTAAATTTCTAGAAAATAGCATTCTTCTTGATAAAACAAAATGGGGTACAAATCAACCAACAACCTCTCCTTCAAGGCATTGAAGGTTATTAAACATATTTTTATTTCATTCCAACTCCCTCGAACTCTGCAACTTTTGCATCTTTTAGCAGCTTTTCTAACCACATTTAGCCAAATTGCAAGCTATGACACAATTGAACTCCCTTAGCTCCAAATAAATTATAAAATGGTTTAATTGACATTATTGAAAATAATATACTCAACATTAACTAAAATCCTAGAATTTGACCATGCTCACTAAAAGATGAAATTTTTGACAAAATTGAGCTTACAAGGTGCTCCTGCACCAGAGGCCTGCAATGTTGATTTTGAAGTTGTGGACCTTTTGACTAGCATTATTGAACGTGAACTTTATAAAGGTTATGATGAACAATTCATGGATTATATTTTATAGTAATATTGAGTTTATTTCATTCCGTTAGGAGTTATTGTTGTATGAATACAATATTTTGAGCAATAGACTTACATATGGTGGGTTTTGTTAAAATCTTCTAGAGGTTTAGAATGGTAGTCATCTTGAAAAGCATAGCTTGTTATTTATGGATGATCTTTGTTTTGTTTTAGATTTGAATTAGTTAGTTCAACATTGAATTGAGGTTTTTGTGATTGAATATTGTTTGAAACTAATCTAATTAAATGATTGTTGAAGGTTTTGTCTCCCTACTCTGCATCACTGACCTAGGGTATAATTTGTTGCTACCTAAATGAAAACTAGAGACTCTTGTGTTTATTTTTCTCAAAACCAAATTTTTGATTGTCAATGAAGTCATGAAGAATATGAATTCAAAGAAGGGTTTGCGATGCTATATTTTATAATTATTCACTATTTCTTTGGCAATGAGGTAACTTAGAAAGACAATAAGCATTCTCAATTGCACAAAATATCCCATTTTTTTATTTATTAGAAAGGTAAATGGTATGAATGAATGGAAACTTGCATTAACAACTATGTAAACTCACTTGAATTTATCTAAGTGCATGTTCAATGAAGTTGAATTTTTTATGGAACAAAAATATTAATGGGCACTTGCATTAAGATTGATGAAAGCTATTAGGTTTTCCAAATTAGATGAAAATAAAAGTTTTCCAAATTAATTGAAAAAGAATAAAATATAGTGAATTCCACTAGCCATGCTGGAAATGGACTACTATAAGCAATGCAAATAGAATTCATAAGGAAATTTATGTTAAGTAAATGCCATGTTTTTAAGTTTTTTGTTCTTCAAACTCATAAAAATTGAACTTTTCTATGCAAATCCCATCTAATTCAATGTTGAATTCTATGTCCAATTGTTATTATTAATAAAATCATTAAGGAAATTTAGTTTATATTGTCAAAAACAAACAAATATACTAAATATAAACATTTCAATTTACCAAAATGAATTTATTACCTCAGATAATGTGAAATGATGTAG
The DNA here is from genome assembly GCA_007115665.2 of Sequoiadendron giganteum. Classification (NCBI taxonomy): domain Eukaryota; kingdom Viridiplantae; phylum Streptophyta; class Pinopsida; order Cupressales; family Cupressaceae; genus Sequoiadendron; species Sequoiadendron giganteum. The sequence continues at coordinate 217,124,642 of CM021100.1, forward strand.
AAACCTCAAAATGTCTTCTTCTACGTTGTCTACCATGCAAATTGGTGGTAAAAAGGTGATGGATCAAGTATAGATTGGTACAATATGAATTCAACCACATAAAAAAAAGTGTTTCTGACTTCGATAAAGCACAAAACTAGATAGCTTCACGAGAATGTAGGCCTGAATCATGGGGTCAAGCCTTATTTTACTGTTTCAAGGTAAAGCACATTTGGAGCTCTCCAAATTTGGCAAGCGCCAAATGTGTTGTTTTGAAAAGGAGAGACCTGAAAGAGAGGGAGAGAGACAAAATGGGAGAGAGATAGAGGGAGTGAGAGAGAGAGCCATGCAACATTAAAACTAGTTTTAGACATGTTTGTCAACCTCCATTTAACAGTGCAACCCATCACAATCAGAAATTAAGGCTTCGACCAATCAGATCTAAATTTCTTGCCATGTGTCACAACTCCATTCGTTTGATGCTTCTGACATTTGGTCCAACTCGGTCAGCTGAGCTCCGATCTCTCTCTACTGTCTACTGCATCACCTTCAAGCTCGTCTTCACCAATCGTGGTATGGTGGTAAGCCTATGTCGACTCGACCTCGGCCTCCAACCATGCTACCACCGAGCTCAGGTTGACCGACCGCAGTATGGCGATAACTTTCTATGCTAATCACGAAGCCACCAACCACATTACCATTGACCCTTTCAAGCCTTCCATTGGTATGGTGGTAACCACTAGCCAAACCGTCAGTGATCTCACCCTGCTATCGTGAAGGCTACTAGGCCACCCCACAAGCAATCGATCCGCACTAATTGCATCAACCCACCCATGTAATAACTTCATCACCTTAATCAAGCTTTTTCTTCAAATAAAAGAACGGCTTGCAATAACTACCTTTACCTTTTCCATCTTCGGCCAATCAGATCGTTGTCACCATTCCACATGTATGCTTTGCATTCGTTGTTTTCTGACCTTCGATCTAGCTCAGTCAACCAAGCTCCAAGCTCATTTTTTCATCTATCGCATCACTATCGATTCCATTCAACCAGGCAGCGATAATGCTATCTTCTCTGAGCTATGTCTCACCTTCCCCGTGCTACCGCTGCCCTAACCGAGTCATGCCATAGTAAAGCAGTGAGCTCATCTGAGCTAACCCTTCACTTCACCGCACTATCATTGAGCGGTTTGAGTTGACCAAAGGTAAGGTGGTGACTACTAGCCAGTCCGTCAGTGGTCTCACCATGCTACCGTGGAGACCGCTAGGTCTCATCGCAGTAGAGCAGTGACTACTCAGACTAACTATTACCGGTCTCACCATGGCCACTGTGGTGAGCCAACTCATCGTCTATGGTGGGGTAGTGACTGATAGGCCACTCCTGGAGGCTTCACCGCAGCCATTGCGGTCATACCCTTCACCGCCCACGGTGCAGCGGTGACTGACAAAATAGGCCGTTGGCAACTTTACTTCGCCACCACGGTAAGTGAACTCACTACGCGTGGTAAGGCGATAACCACCCAAACTGTCACCGTGGTACCACTGGAGCAGAATAGAAGGCAATCACGATATGGAGGTAAAGGAGGCATCATTTCTCAACACTAACAAAGAGGGATTGTGAGAGAGGGCATTGGAGTGACACTGATTAGTGTAGGTAGAATGGGAGGGAGTGAGACACAAGAGAGACAATCTTGAGAGGGAAATAATTTAATCATTTATATGGTGGGGGGGAAGACCTTAGAGAGGGTGTGGGAGAGAGATAGAGGGAGTGAGAGAGAGATGGAGGGAGAGAGAGAGAGAGAGAGAGAGAGAGAGAGAGAGAGAGAGAGAGAGAGAGAGGGAGAGAGAGAGAGAGGGAGAGATAGAGGAGGAGAGAGAGAGAGGGAGGGAGGGAGAGAGAGAGGGCTAGGAGGGGACTTGAGTGAGAGAGGGGGTAGGGAGGGACAAACTTGAGAGAGAGAGAGGGGGGGAGGGAGAGGGTGTGGGAGGGAGAAACCTAAGAGAGAGAGAGAGGGAGAGAGGGTGGGAGGGAGACACCTAAGAGAAGGAGAGGGAGTCAAAGTGGGAGAGAGGGGGTGGGAGGTAAGTCAGGAGGCCTGACAGAGAGGGATTGTGAGAGATGGCATTGGAGTGAAACTGATTAGTGTAGGTAGCATGGGAGGGAGTGAGACCCAAGAGAGACAAACTTGAGAGGGAAATAATTTATTCAGTTATATGGTGGGGGGGGAAGAACTTAGAGAGGGAGTGGGAGAGAGATAGAGGGAGTGAGAGAGAGAGGGAGGGAGTGGGAGAGAGATAGATAGGGGTAGGAGGGAGAGGGAGAGGATGTGGGATCGAGAAACCTAAGAGAGAGAGGGAGAGAGGGTGGGAAGGAGACACCTGAGAGAAGAAGAGGGAGTCAAAGTGGGAGAGAGGGGTTGGAAGGAGAGACCTAAGAAATTACGGTGGGAGGTAAGTGAGGCTTGACATAGAGGGATTGTGAGAGAGGGCATTATAGTGACACTAATTAGTGTAGGTAGAATGGGAGGGGGTGAGACCCAAGAGAGAAAGAATTTATTCAATTATATGGTGGGGGGAAGACCTTAGAGAGGGAGTGGGAGAGAGATAGAGGGAGTGAGAGGGAGAGGGAGGGAGTGGGAGAGAGAGAGAGATAAGGGGTAGGAGGGAGAGACGAGAGAGAGAGAGGGGGAGGGAGAGGGCGTGGGAGGGAGAAACGTAAGAGAGAGAGAGGGTGGGAGGGAGACACCTAAGAGAAGGAGAGGGAGTCAAAGTGGGAGAGAGGGGGTGGGAAGGAGAGACCTAAGAAATTAGGGTGGGAGGTAAGTGAGGCCTAACAGAGAGGGAGTCAAAGTAGGAGAGAGGGGGTGGGAAGGAGAGACCTAAGAAATTAGGGTGGGAGGTAAGTGAGGCCTCATAGAGAGGGCATTGGAGTGACACTGATTAGTGTAGGTAGTATGGGAGGGAGTGAGACCCAAGAGAGACAGACTTGAGAGGGAAAGAATTTATTTAGTTATATGGTGGGGGGAAGACATGAGAGAGGTAGTGGGGGAGAGAGGGAGTGGGACCCTTAAATTGTGAACCCTATACCATTAACCCTTAAACCCTAATCCATCAACCCCCATACCCTCTTAATCCCTCAACCCTTAAACCCTAATCCATCAACCCCCATACCCTCTTAATCCCTCAACCCTTAAACCCCTAATCCCTCAACCCCTATACCCTCTTAATACCTCAACAACCCTCAACCCTTAAACCCTAATCCCTCAACCCCTATACCCTCTTAATCCCTCAACCCTCAACCCTTAACCCTTAAACCCTAATCCCTCAACCCCCATACCCTCTTAATCCCTCAACCCTCAACCCTCAACCCTTAAACCCTAAACCCTCAACCACTATACCCTATCAACCCTCAACACCTAACCCTTAAAAACTAATCCCTCAATCCCTCTACAATATTAATCCCTCAAACCTTAACCCTTAACCTTCAACCCTTAAGCCCTAATCCCTCAACCACTATACCCTCTTAATCCCTCAACCCTCAACCCTTAACCCTTAAAACCTAATCCCTCAACCCCCATACACTCTTAATCCCTCAACCCTTAAACCCTAATCCCTCAACCCTTAACCCTTAACCCTTAACCCTCAACCCTTAAACTCTAATCCCTCAACCCCTATACCCTGTCAACCCTCAACCCTTAACCCTTAAATCCTAATCCCTCAACCCCTATACCCTCTTAATCCCTTAACCCTTAACCCTTAAATTCTAATTCATCAACCCCCATACCCTCTAAATCCCTCAACCCTCAACCCTTAAACCCTAATCCCTCAACCCCTATATAATCCCTCAACCCCTCAACTCTCAACCCTTAAACCTCAATCCCTCAACCCTTAACCCTTAACCCTCAACCCTTAAACCCTAGTCCCTCAACCCCTATACCCTATCAACCCTCAACCCCTATACCCTCTTAATCCATCAACCCCTCAACCCTTAACCCTTAAACCCTAATCCATCAACCCCCATACCCTCTTAATCCCTCAACCCTCAACCCTTAAAACCTAATCCCTCAACCCTTAAAACCTAATCCCTCAACCCCTATACCCTCGTAATCCCTCAACTATCAACCCTCAACCCTCAACCCTCAACCCCTATACCCTCTTAATCCATCAACCCTCAACCCTTAACCCTTAAACCCTAATCCCTCAACCCCCATACCCTCTTAATCCCTCAACCCTCTTAGAGAGGAAGTGGGAGAGAGATAGAGGGAGTGAGAGAGAGAGAGGGAGGGAGTGGGAGAGAGATAGATAGGGGTAGGAGGGAGAGACTTGAGAGAGAGAGAGGAGGAGGGAGAGGATGTGGGATGGAGAAACCTAAGAGAGAGAGAGGGAGAGAGGGTGGGAAGGAGACACCTGAGAGAAGGAGAGGGAGTCAAAGTGGAAGAGAGGGGTGGGAAGGAGAGACCTAAGAAAGTAGGGTGGGAGGTAAGTGAGGCTTGATTGAGAGGGATTGTGAGAGAGGGCATTATAGTGACACTGATTAGTGTAGGTAGAATGGGAGGGAGTGAGACCCAAGAGAGAAAGACTTGAGAGGGAAAGAATTTATTCAATTATATGGTGGGGGGAAGACCTTAGAGAGGGAGTGGGAGAGAGATAGAGGGAGTGAGAGAGAGAGGGAGGGAGTGGGAGAGAGAGATAGATAAGGGGTAGGAGGGAGAGATGAGAGAGAGAGGGGGAGGGAGAAACCTAAGAGAGAGAGAGGGTGGGAGGGAGACACCTAAGAGAAGGAGAGGGAGTCAAAGTGGGAGAGAGGGGGTGGGAAGGAGAGACCTAAGAAAGTAGGGTGGGAGGTAAGTGAGGCCTGACAGAGAGGGAGTCAAAGTAGGAGAGAGGGGGTGGGAAGGAGAGACCTAAGAAAGTAGGGTGGGAGGTAAGTGAGGCCTCATTGTGAGAGAGGGCATTGGAGTGACATTGATTAGTGTAGGTAGCATGGGAGGGAGTGAGACCCAAGAGAGACAAACTTGAGAGGGAAAGAATTTATTCAGTTATATGGTGGGGGGAAGACATGAGAGAGGCAGTGGGGGAGAGAGGGAGTGGGACCCTTAAATAATGAACCCTATACCATTAAACCTTAAACCCTAATCCATCAACCCCCATACCCTCTTAATCCCTCAACCCTTAAACCCTAATCCCTCAACCCCTCTACAATA